>CM060951.1:130909859-131462359 GCA_030765055.1 Mantis religiosa
AACGAAATAGATATTTTGCATTTATGTGTTAATCATATTTTTTGTTTTATTAATTTTAAGTATCAATAAATTTAAAGAAAAATTCCGTTGTATGTACAAATAAAGGCAGAAAATTATTGAAAGTCAACCCTTCCACTGGGTTGGAAACGGTTAACGTATCCACATTATATCAATTTCTGCTGCAATAATTATTTTAAAATATTCACGTTTTTATCTGAATGGTATGGCTTCAAATGAAAAATAAAGTTCCATTGTTGCTTATTATATGTAAGCAGCCTCGCATCTCGTTCAAAAGTGAATCTTTTGTGCTTACCACTCCCTGGGAGAAAGTATGAAGCGAAGGAATCCAAGGAGGCCATTGGATCGCTGACAGATTCCTAATACTTCCAAACTGAATGACCCGGCTGATCAGAGTAGGCTTACCTTTTGAGCAACCAGGGAGAATACGGCCCACTTAAGGTGACTAGGAAAAGGCTGCATATGGACTCGAGAAGAACTTTACAATAAGCAAGCTTCGCATCATTTGTCCAAAACTGGGGCCGACAATGTGCAGCCTCGAAGCCTGCCAGAAACCTGAAAGGGATGGAAATGTTAGGAAATAAGGGAAAGGAAACTCGTGGAAAAGAAAACACATAATTCGCCTTGCCTATCTGAAAAAGTTATTTTAAAAGTCCATGTTCCAAGGGCCGGTCTCAGGAATCGATCCCTGGATCTCTCGAATGCAACCCTCGACCGTGGATGATGATAATGTAGCCACAATAAACACTGTAGGTCACAATATGCGAGATATCTTCCTTTGTTTCATAACCTATAAACTGCGACACATTCCACGCCATAACACATTTTTCGTCAATGATTAACTACGATAGTAAACATCTCTTCTTTCTAGCCTACACACGGCCAGTGTAGAAGAACGACTGAATTTTCAGCTCTTCTTTCTTCTGTACATACACTACACTGCAAAAGTTCAGTGCGGTACGGATGTATGCTAGTGCTACAAGTGCTAGTTAATTAGCTACGTGGTTACGTGTTAGTTAATAACGGGACAGTCCCATAGAGTCAAAAATAAAAGGAAAAGCTCCATATAGTCAAAGTCGCGAGATTATTGCTTCTGTTTACGAGTATATGAAGGAAGAAGCCAAACAGCTCAGAAACATGTGCAGAAACGCACATCTCACTGCAGACTGTACCTTTCTCTCGATGCCAGCGTTCCCGCAGAAGGTGAGTAGTAACTCGCACCCAAACTTTCATATAAAACATTCATTCGTCAAGAACTAACAAATAGTTTTACTTTTACGTCACATACAAATTAAATCTATGATAAGCCTTTTGGCATCTCAACCTACAAGTTCCAAGTTTGATTACTATCTGAATTTTCTTTAACCAGGATTATTCCGTAGTTTCTGCAGTCCGGAACCGAGTGAGATAGCTCTGCGGTAACGCACGATGCTTGCATTCGGGAGCTCCCGGGGTCGATTCCCGCACCGCCCATGTTGAATTACTGTTTTCCATGCTTCCCTCTATATAGACAATTCCAGGATTTGGACGGGTCTTCGAGACTGGACTTCCACGCGTCTCTGAACCTCTGCTGAGGTTCTTTCACTTCACTTCACTTTCACTTCACTTTCCTCCTGGAGGAGCTGGTAGTCACAGTGGAGCTAGGTCTAAGTGCGTGAGATCTCCCCCGGTATAACCTAGACGTTGAGTTCGACCGCGCGCTGATTGAGTGATTAAGACGCTTGGCACTCATCAAGGCGGCCCCAGTTCGATCCCAGGTGACTGCAAAGTGAGATTTATGGTGAAAAACCCGACGCTGGGGCGGGTTTTCTCCGGGATCTCCTGTTTCCCCCGCAATCTCATTCCACCGTTGTTCCATCTTCATCTTATGTATCATCAGTGTTACCGTCAGCGGTGCCGTATGTAATAAAAGCATGCGTTAAATACTACACACATTTCATTAGACGTTGAGTAAGTTTCGGTTGTTCAGGTGTGTGTAGTGTTTAACGCCCGCTTTCACTACATACGGCACCGCAGGCGGTGACACTGATGATACATGAGATGAAGATGGAGCACCGGTGGAATGAGATGGCGGGGGAAACCGGAGGTCCCGGAGAAAACCCACCCCAACGCCGTGTTGTCCACCACAAATCTCACTTTGAGGTCGCCTGGGATCGAACCCGGGCCGCCTTGGTGAGAGCCAAGCGGTCTAACCACTGACCCACGGCGGGTTGTTCAGGTAGGTATACAAAATTATTTAAAATGAACTACCGCAAAAGTAATTCAAGAACTGCATTTTGTATCTGTTTTCAGTATCAGAAGCATATAACATTTTAATTCAAATCGATAAAACAGCTTTGGGGAGAACAAAATAAAAATTTCTTCGTAAAGGTTAGCATAATACGGAAGATTTCGCAAAAGCCTTTGTTTATCCTTGAAAGATGATGGATTCAGCTATCTATTTAAGTGTTCATTTTATTTTAAATTTTCGAGTTATCCGGACCTTTCTACCCCATTTTAGGTGTCAGGAGGTCTCAAAACATGTATTTCTGGTTAAACCGCGATGAGAAAAGTTGTATATAGCACCATACTTCCCTACCTATCATGGATTAGGGGTAGAGAAAGTAAAATTGGCATTAAATCTCCAATTTTCATCACGCTGGTTCTTGACCCCGAAAAAGGAAAAGTATCAAGGAATGGCCTTCAACTGTCACACTGGTATGAGTAACGGAGGAATGCGGACGTCTGATCTCCAGGAAACAATAAAGTATCGAACGTTTAACTTTCTTACAGCCCGGTATTACCACGCGACCTTACTACATTTTACCTATTTCAAATAAGGAGATAGACCTTCAAAGGTCGTCTCAAATATGTATTTTATGAATCGTAAATTGGCTTTCGTGATAATGAATTTGTTCTAAACAGGAACTGGATTTGGAACGGCTCCAGGAAACTTGGCTGTTCCTTGTGTCATTTGTCAAGGCCTTGTTGGGGCAACACCCGCAAACTTATCTTGGTCCTGGGGTTTCCCTAATGCATTCACTTCTTTACCCAAACAAGTAGCACATGTAAATCAGCAAGCCCAAAACGTGAATAATTTAATTAATACCAACTTAATTTTCTCTGTCAGATGACTAATTCAGATCTACGTTCTATATTCTAATATCCTGAGATATTATTTTATTTTGACGTGCCTACCACGTACCTTTTGACTTTTCCTACCACTTTCCTAGTAGAGAAAGACATGCTGTATTTCAGCTTAAAATTCTGTGTCAAAATGTCACCGAAATATATTTTTTTTTTCAGAAATCTACATACAAAAAAAAAAATATTTTTGAAGATGATCCGTGTGTATCTGTGAACAGCATAACCCAGAAATGTTCTATAAATGCCAGACACGGTATCTAAGTTTATTACATTCCAAGAAGATTATCAGATTAATTTAGCACTTCACGCCAAATTATTTTAGATGGGAAACCTTTTGATATTTTGATTAGCTCAAATGGTTTTAATTGGTAGTTACCAATATTTTTTATATTTACATAATAAATAAAACTTAATATTTTGAAAATGAATTGTTCTTTTACACTAGTCGTGTGTATACCAAAGTATGGAAAGGTAGAGTCAAACTGAAAGCTCAATTCCATCGCTGGAATTTGAACCATGGATATTCTGGTCTACGTCCGGAACTGATGAAGATAGTGCTCTGTGCATGTTTTCCTTTCTTCTTTGCAATTAATTCTGTGTATAAGCTTTCTCTTTATTTTGTTCTTTTTTCGAATAAATATGGCTGACTGTAATACGAAGTTTATTTTATGGTGTGTATGTGTATTAAATTTTGGTGCCGAAACCCGAGAACGAAGGGAGAAATATTAAGTTTCACAAATGATAAGTGCTCATAGTGTATACGAGCTAGAAAGCCCTTGGAATTACGAATATTCACGACGAGGACGCTATGAGCATCTGTAACGAAAACTAGCAATAAATGTACGATATACAGAAATCACTCAAATTGTGTCACGGCGAATAACGCTGATATGGCTCACCAACCTATACGGACAAAGTTACGCTACCTCCAAGGCATTCGCTATACCTTATATATAATTTAACAAGACAATCAGATACGACATAACCTTTGTGGCATTAATAAACTATTACCACAATATTTTACTATTTCTGTATATTTATCAAATAAATGTTTACACAAGACTGTTTTACACTTATATCTTAACGACTATTGTTGCTGTTTATCTCTATCTTTTTTTTTCGTATTTATATTTCGCGGACTCCTGCACTACTTCCCCACCAGTAACACAGTTACGCTTGTATAAAACACATCACAAATAATTTCTAGATATGTACATTTACACTATTAAGAAAAGAAAACACTAACAAATAAAAAAGAAGCACTTAAATAATTAAACAAAACGAACAGGAAATTTCACTCTACGTCCTGTACGTGGTGTTTTAGCTGGGGATGCTGAAATTGTAGAGTTCCCAATATGCAATATGGCATTTGGTGTTACTGTAGGATGGTGTAATTGGTTGAACGAGTCTGGAATAGGAACAAAATGATCTAGTTCTGCACCTGGTGCTAGTAGATAGGCTAGTTTAACTCTGTCTATTGACATGTCAACTTGTTTACCTTTAATAAGTATAGTGAAGACTTTCTCATCTCTTTTTACACAGGATATGGTGCATTATATGCAGATGATAGTGGCCTCTTGACGTTGTCCTTTCTCAAGAAAACATGCGTTGATGACTTAAAAACTTTATACACAAATACACTTCCGGTAGTAATATGCCGGGTAGGAATTGGTTTAAGTGCTATCATCTGATTATGTAAATTGGACAAAGAGATGCCAGAGTCCCTGTTGTCACTGAAATTTCAAAGAATTGCCCAGGTAATTTAACAGTCTTCCCCATATACCATTTGTACTACAGAATAGTCTGAATCATCTTTCAGAGCTGCTCGCAGTCCTAGAAGCACTGTAGGCAAGATATCTGTCCATTTAAGGGGATTGTGTGCATTGATAGCAGTCTTCAAGGTTCTGTGTAGTCGTTCAATGTTTCCATTGCATTGTGGGCGGTAGGCTGTAGTGTGCTTCACTTTAACATCACACAACACTGCTCGTTTCTTGAAGAGTTCTGACTCGAATTGTGATCCTCTGTTTGTGATAATAACACATGGAACTCCAAATCTTGCTACCCAGTGGGTGTAAAAGGATTTAGCGACTGATACTGCTGTGATATTCTGCATTGGAATGACTTCCATCTAGGATGTATAACGATCGTTACATTTGAGACTGTAAACGTTTCCATCTGATAGTAATAATGGTCCAATTATATCTATGTGCACAATACTAAATCTTTCATCAGGTTCCTGATACGTAGTTAATTTAGACTGTGTGCGTTTTGTCACTTTGTTTTTCTGGCAGGAGATGCATGCTAAAGCCCATTTACGACCATCGGTTTCTATATCCGGCCAAATGAACCTAGATGTCATTTGTTTCATTGATGATTTCACACCTGAGTGCGATAAGTTATGTATCTTATGAAACAGCTGCTTACGGAACGCTGTTGGGATGAAAGGTCTTACATTGTTAGTGGAAATGTTACACCACAACACATTACCAGATGGTACTGTGCATTTTTAAAATTGTAATGTTTTATTCTCTTCAAACAGTGTTTTTAGTTCTTCATCCTGTAACTGCTTATTTTCAATTTCATCATAATCAATTATAGATATTTCTTCCATCCTGAGCAACTGTGGGCCATTACGTTGTCTTTTCCACTGACATGCTGAATATCAGTTCTGAACTGAAAAATGTGATGGAGGTATTGCAGTTCTTCTGATGATGCTTTTTCTCTCTTCTGGAGGAATGCATATGTTGACGGTTTGTGGTGTAAAGACTGCAAAGTGTCTTCCCTCCAGGTGTTTAACTGTTATACTGACTGATAAATTGCTAAGAATTCTCTGTCATATGTGTTGTACACCTCCCGAATGCCGCTAAGTTTTATGAAGTAAAATTTAATTGGCTTTCATCCTTCATTTTCGTACTGTTATATGACGATCCAATGACAATTTCAGAAGCATCTATGAACAAGGCTAAAGGGCAGTAAATACTTAGGAATGCTTAGGAGCGTTGCACTCGCTAAATCTTCCTTATATCTTTCAAACATCTGCTTTCCTCCCTCAGTCCATGTAATTTTTCTTCTATCCCTTTTTGTGGCACCTTTTAAGTAGTCATGAAGAACTGCTTGTGTTTTGGCGGCATCTTTTAGTTAACACCGATAAAAATAAATCATACCGAGTAAGATATGGAGTTCACGAATTGTTTCTGGTAGCCTGTATTTCAAAATTGTTTGAACCTTCTCAGAGAGGGGTTTTGTACCCTCTGCCGTGATCAGGTATCCCAAAAACTCTATTTTGTTTACACCCATCAGTGATTTGCAAGTGTTTATGCCAATTGAATGTGATTTTTATGTTCTTTCTATGATGTGGAAGCTATTAAAGGTCATCAAGAAATAGAAACGTGAAATCCAAACTTTGGAATACTCCATTAATGAATCTCTGTAAAGTAGAGCGAGCATTTATTAATCCAAAACTCATTAAATTAAATTCATAAAGTTCAAAAGGGTTTATTATTGCAGTCATATGCTTGTCCTCTTCAGCCATGTGGATCTAAAAGTAAACTTTAAACAAGTAGATTCTTGAAAATCTCTTGAAATCTAACTGTCGGCTTTGGAAAAAACCGGTTGACCTTCAGGGTAATATGATGTTTTACATTATAGCTTATCTGATTAGGTACCCAATTTGGTGTTGCCAGTCTTGGGTATGGAGCAAGGAGGTCACTGAATTTAAAATCTGTATCCACGTTGCTAGTGATATCGCTTTTCGCAATTGCTGTAACATCGCCATTCGGCTCCAATTATACCTTTGTTTATTTTGGCTATTATGAATGGCCACTGAAATTTTCGTCTTAGTCCTACGTCCGCGGTCAAAATTTTACCACCATACAGTATTGTTATCACCATACAGTTTATATGAATTATTTACATTGTCATACTTTTCTGCAGGCCAGATTGAGACATCCGCTCAACTGTCTCCACTGTTTCTTTGTCCCTCACAAATAACCAGGATCTGCGGCAAGACTCGTGACTTTCTGCAGCAGTACATGTCATTAATTCAGTTGCAGTATGCAGTTTTCTGATTCATTCCAAACACATGGTTGTTTACATTCATCCGAGTAACATCTTGAGCCAAATCCAAAGTAATAGTAACAAAATTTATCATCGTGATTAATTTTTTTATTTTTCTGAACGGCTGAGACTTCTAGTTTGCTTGGGGCGTCGATGTGCTGTTTCTGGATGATATTTTCCCATTAGAATAGCGGTAATCTGTTGCTCCAAGGCAGCAATCTTCACTAATAGGTTGTCCATAATTTTACCGGAGCACTGACAAAGAGAATTTGTAGTACAATAAAGGTCAGTACGTGGATTCATTTCTAATATTTTATCGGCCTTAATTTCAACTTTTTCCAAATCCTCATTGCTAACTAATACCACGTTCTTGATTGCATCTGGAAGTTTTTCTAACCACAACGTCCTTAAATTTGTTCGAAATATCTGTGCCGGCCAAAGATTGCATTCAACGCAGCAGCTGGCTTGGCCAATGCCTGTCACTAAGCTTTTTAATCTCTTGTCTTCACTTTACTTCAAAATATTGATAAGTCTTTCCTTTGCCACGAAATATTTATTAGCGTCGTCATTTTGATAACATACCAAATATATTTCGCATATTTTGGCTCTGAGACAGTAAGTAATTAAATTTAGTCTCTTCGGATATTATTTTATTAATTGAGAAATATGATTCAATCAGATAAAACTAGATTTCCTGTCTATCGTCCAGAACGGCGGAATCTTAATCGTAACTGATCTCAACACCACTCGCATCGGCATTGGAAGCTTGTCCAGAGCTGGTACTTTCGGTCATCTCTTCGATATAATTAACGTCGGCTTCTGATCACGTCGGATTCTGATCACGTCGACTTCTGATCACGTCGGATTCTGATGATATCGGCTTCTGATCACGTCATCTTCTGATCACGTCGGATTCTGATCACGTTGGGGTCACCAATTATGTGGCATTAATAAACTATTACAGCAATATTTTACTATTTCTCTATATTTATCAAATCAACATTTACACAAAACTGTATACACTAATTATATCTTAAAGGCTATTGTTACTGTTTATTTCGATTCTTTTTTTGTGTTTTCTTTTATTTTTTGTTTATTATTTATATCTCGTGAGGTAGCTGACTCCTACAGCTTCACTAAGATACTTTGCTTACATCTGATTCTATCGTTTATTAGTTCTCAGGACTAACTAATTACAATTATATAACCACATGTATCATTCATAATGGCACAGAATAACCTGAAGAGAAAATTAGGAAATCTCCGAAAGAAACGTAAGACCGTACGATCGAACATAACAAGATTCAGTTGCGCAATTAATGTGAATCGGATCCAACTACGGACTAAGAATACGAGCTTAGGCTGGTAGATGTTTTAAATCAACTCTCTTGACGAAGAAATTCACGAACTCTTGTCGGACATTGAGTACTAGATGACGTCAGTAAGTGAGAAGAGTACATGGACATAGCTAAGCAGGCAATCGTGAAGGCATCCACATCGTCGGTGATAAAGAATCCGCGTCGTTCGCCGGTTCGAATCTCGCGGTGTCAAACACGATTACATCTGCACCATCACCTTTGATACATGCGGTGAAGCTTCCAGCCCTTAAATTAGAGCCACTCGCGGGCGATATTGAAAGATGGTCGAATTTTGGGAGCAGTTCCAGTCATCCATAGACAATAACAAATATGTCTTTCTCTGGGGTTATTTGGAAGATGAACCAAAATATTTAGTTGAGGCCATACCTGTAACTGTTGAAGCATATGACGTGACGAAGCGAACTTTAATATCAGGTGATGGTGACAAGAACCGCATCATTCAAGCACATCTCGAATACCTCGAAATCTTAAAACCGTTTGTTGACCCCTCTGCGGAATCTTTAAATGTTAGAGTTTAACCTCCGTATTCAGGCCTTACGAGCTTTAGGGGCAAATGTCGACTATTATGGATACATGTTATCTCCAAAATTGTTACGAACATTTTCCTATGATATCGTCTGCTGTTAGATTTTACATGTCAGAAGGGAAAACATAGGAGAAAGTGACATCACAAGACCCATGAAATTCCTGAATGATGAGATAGAGAGCGTCATGACCACACATAAAACAAAGAGTTTCAGTCTGACGAATACCCATACATCCACTGCTGCTAGCGTTGAAGTTAACACAAAAACAAGCAGGTTCGATAAACGAAAGGGGATATCACTTTCAGAATTCTCTGTGTTCTGTGAGTTCCATGGTCATTGGGCTCAGAATTGTGCAAAGGTATCTACTACGAAAGAACGCATTGTAAAGCTTAAGGCCCCCAATCGATACTCCTTATGTCTTAACGGAGGGCACATTACTAGAGATTGTCTCAAGAAGAATAGATTGTCCTGCAGTAAATGCAAGTAGTTCCACTATTACCAACTATTTTGTCCGGGCTTGTAGGCCGTGGTCCATTTGTATTTCTTTCCGACGTTTCGCCGAAAACTGCGTTCGGCATCTTCAGGGTTCTAAGTCAAGAGACCCGGAGCCCAACACAAGATTGTTGGACTCCGGGTTTCTTGACTTAGAACCCTGAAGATGCCGAACGTAGTTTTCGGCGAAACGTCGGAAAGAAATACAAATGGACCACGGCCTACAAGCCCGGACAACATAGTGGAGTTAACGACGCCGGCCGTGAAAGCCTCAGTATTTAAGTTCCACTATGTTTCGATTTGAGATAAACGAGAGGAACCCGTATCATTGAGCGATATCGACTAGGAACACGAGGCTTCGCCTATCTTCAAACTGCCCGTGATACAAGAATTTGAATCACAGCATTCCACACCCAGAACTCGTACACTCATTAATATCAAAATTATCAGCGGAGCAACCACTATACCCATATCAGCCATTGCGACAACCAAAGCGCCAACAGGTACTTGCCATATCCTGCACCGATGGTGGGAGAGAATGTTTGGAACAACAAAGAGATACCTCAGGAAAGTGTTAGGCAAGTCCCTGGCCGACTATGAAATCCTAACGACACTGCTATTAGAAGTGGAGGCAACGATTAACTCGAAACCCATCACACGAGATAACACAGACATATTAATGCCAAATCACTTTTCTCATGGTGAACGCTTGACAGCCTTGCCTGTCGGTCCGGAGCCCAACATCGAGATAAATGTGAGAAAATAATTTGAGCACAGGCGTAAGTTACAAAATTGCTTCCTAAGTTGAAAAAAGGAGTAGCTTCTAGAATTAAGAAGCTACTATGAGGTCCAGCATCCTGAGAAACGACCAATAGAGTGTCGGGGGGGCGGGAACGTGTGATATAGTTTTACTGCAAGAAGACGTCTCTTTTGAGTCCCTTTTGAATATTACAAGGTAAGTTGGGGCCGTCCTAATCTTTCAATGTAGGTAAATTGACTTCCTCTTAAATTTTCAAGGTAGGCAAATTGAATTCCGCGACCCGTAGTAATTGTGGGAAAATTTCCCCTCCCACTTTGTGCGGACTTGGAAAAGTTTGTCACATAGGTAAAAATTTAGAAGCAACACCTTTCACAAAGTCAAATCTCTGTGCATCCTTATTAGTAAACTTTACTGTCTACTCCCTCAAAAACGGTTTTTTTCCCTTGCTTTTCTTTTTTCCTGTACTACGTAAATGAACATCTGACTGAATTCTGGTCAAAACGTCAATGAAGGTGTAAATATTTGGGTATGAAGTGTAAAACAAGCCATTTAGTTTGGCATGGAAAGATTCACAGTTATCAGTTGTGCGATTTGTGGTTGCTATGAAATGAGCCCAAATAGCATGGGAAAACATTGAATCTGCAATGTAGTCACAGAACTCTTACAGCGAAACTTGTAACCATTAACGATAAAAAATGTGTTTTATTTTTCTCACTAATCATCACTGCCATCTAGCCCATTCACTGTCTGTTCACAGCAGTAGAAAGCAGTGGCGGCTCGTGTCGAAAAATAACAGCGTGTTACGAGAAAAAGTGCATAACTCACCTAGTTTCGAAAAATGAAGTCATACGCCGATATTTATTCATGCAGAATCTGTCGATCACTTTGCTGTTAAAGTCCTGCATACCTGTAATAAGTTCCATTTCCATAGATAGCACAGGCAAAGAGATAAGCCTATCCTGGGTCACAGTGTCTCTCAGAAATGTTTCTGGCTGGCTTGCTGGCTGGCTGGCTGGCTTGCTGGCTGGCTGGCTGGCTGGCTTGCTGGCTGGCTGGCTGGCTGGCTGGCTGGTTAGGTAGCTAGTTAGCTAGCTAGCTAGTCAGCCAATCAGTCAGTTAGTTTTTAAATATGTAAGATTTTATCTATCACTTATGGTTTACCAAGTTATTGAAAGGTAATCCAGAATAAAGAGGACTTCAGAGCCTATTGCCAGAAATCTCCAGATATACTTTTTATTTGAAGATATTGTATTAATTATAGTCAGGGGAGTAATATTTAAAAAATTCAAAATGTTCAAATACGTCTTCCCTGTAAAGGGTAGTTTGAGTTGGGGAATTTTCTTAGTACCATTCATGTCTCATTCTTGGAGGATTCTGAAGTTGCATATCAAGTGTAATATTTATATCTGACTTTCCGTTTTTAATTATGCTGTACGCAGACACCAACACACACACACACGCACACACACACACACACACACACACACACACACACACACACACACAGGCAGTCTGAAATCGCGTCTTTCTGGAGAAATACCAATATTTAATTTTTGGGTGGAATGTTCTATCTACTGCGTACGTGGTGTAGAAACTAAAGCTTACGCTGCCAAATGCATCTAACATAATTTTGCAACACCACTAAGGAAAAGATTGAAAAATCGATGAAATGAAATTGTAGAAGTAATGAAGCGAACAATCTTGAAAAATCACAGTATTCGCAACTGTAATATCGTTTCTTTTACAAATTGTGAATTGGTATTTTCTCTTGATTAGACTGATACATATTTTTAAATTGTAAACGAGCGTCTTCTGGAGTCACCGTATATAAACATTCAGTCTGGCATACCACGCATACCATCACGACCACACTCTCTTATTACAAATTTCTTTTTCTTCTTTTTAGTCATTTAAAAACATATCTCGCTGACATGAAATTAGCTGTCACGCAAATAATAAGTCCATTAGCTGCTTCAAATGCTGATGTATTCGACTACATATTTGAATAAGTTACTCCCGCACACGTGACGAGGCCGTTAGGCTTCACCTTGTGCAAATAGGATTACGTAGGTACGTAATTAGGTACCCCAAAGATGAAGAACTGATCTAAACGTCCTTGAAATCTGGAGCACGAAGCTTAAATAGTTCTTTTGATCGATCCATTGGCAGTTGTTTATAATATGAACTAGAAAATGGAGTGATGAGAATAGAAGACTTTCATGGCAACATGCTACAATTTTTGCTACTGAGTGGATATTTTTCGTATTTAACAACCTAGATTTTATTCAATAGTCATTGTAAACGTGACGTTATTCGTACATCTTCGGTTAGCGAGAACCATGGCTCAGGAGGTGGCATTTAGTAAGGTCCGTTGGATCGGTCCCCTGAGTTTGGAATTTTGCGAAGTATTTTGCTTTACATAATTATTTTATTAGGATTTATTAATTTACAACAATATTTTGGATTTGAGTAGTCAGTAGTATACTGTTATAACCAACACTAAATGCTGAAACTTAAGCCTAGGGGACAATAATCGAGGTTAACCTTTAAGAATACCTGAAAAAGTGTAATTGATACTAGTAAATGACTTGGTAATCAGTTGTATTTCTGGTGATTTAGAAAGTTAAGTGTTTATCTGAATCCTCGAAATGTTAATGAAAGGTGCTTCCTCCTGAGTTATCCTGGCACACTTCCTTTATGAGGTATCACGAGTTGGTGAGAGAGGAAAAAAGGTGGCCGAAAAGTAAAGTCCAGAGTCCCTATCATTTATAAGTAACACAACTACCTGCTCCCCTCCTTTCTGTAGACTTGTATATCCCATTGGAAGGCTGAGAGAGTATTTCTCTTGCCATGCAACGCTGAGTCTTCGCCGAGAGTCAAGCAGGAGGAAGATAAGTGGAAGGAGAAGTGAATTGATCAAGGAAATGCGGTGAATGTAATTAACCTTCCCTTGTGACGCGGAGAAACCCCATAAAACCATGAGTCGCGCTCCCGAGGATTCAAACCACGTTCTCCCGAATGCAAATCACATCACTAAGAGTTATTTCCGGGCTCTTTTGCCGTGGTCTGCTGGTGTGAGAGTGTCCAGACGTTTCGTCCACCGCAATTGTGGACGATTCTTTTTTTTCAGCACATACTACTGTTTGCGCCAGCTTGCTCGGTTACTTCCTGTAACTAGCAGGTTATATGTTCATCATCGAACCAGTAACAAGTACTCTAAAAACTAATCAATTTCCAAGGTTATTCTATTGCAAACGACGTTTATTGACCTTACTTCTACAACATTACTATCACGGTAAATCAATATCTGTAGGGTTTCAGTAGCCGCAGTTCAAGTTTATGTCGCAGTAAAAGCAGAACGCGTTCCAATAAGTGGTCTTAACCTCCCAGTAACATGCAAATGTATGCTCTGAACTTTATTGTTGCTATATAAATTATATTCAGACATGTTCTTTGGCTGCTAATCACGAACAAGCGATGTAGACATTGAGGAAAAACATGTATGGATTTTTATTGACGCTATAAAAGTAACAATTACACATAAATTAGCCAGTGTAGCCCTGCACAACCTGAATGCATAGCTTAACCTGATAGGTAAGAGATAAAGTCAAGATATATGTTTAATTTTTTTTAAATAATCCTAATTTTCCTTATACAACATTCATAACTCCGTTTCTCCATAAGTCCTATCTTCTGCATCTGTCTTCCAGCTACAAAGTGAAACACTACAGTGGCGGCTTATAGATCCCCTGGGAGGCCCAGGATACGTCGGACGAGGGTTTACAGAGAACAAATAAAAAGAACTTAAAACCTTAAAGCGGCCAACCAGGTTGAAAAGTGAACTAGCAGGGCAGGAAGCGTGGGAGATGTAATTATCCTTACCAGGATAATGAACATTCTGTTTAGTTAAAATTAATATTAAATTCCCACGTTTTATATTCATCAAATAATTTTTCATTATGTATGAAGCGTTTTCAAGATGTTATTGTTATCAGATTGTCACAAAAAGAAGTTGACGAGAGTGTAATATTGATTTATTACAATTCTCATCGTATAACTTTTTAGGCCATTGGACTAAACAAACTTCCATGTATATTTTAAAGAGTACTGATGACATACACATTTGTTTATAGTGTAGGATACAAAATACTCCATTGCCCGCCTCGGTAGCGTAGAGGTAGCATGTCTGCCTCACGTTCAAGAGTTGTTCTGCTCACACATTCTCAGAATTTTCTCTATATTCAAGGAAAGTTGTACATTAGATAACTACGCCATCTTAAGAGTTTGATAACTCAAATGTTATGTTATTTAGGGGTGTCAGATAGGCTGAACCTAATATAGACTAATAATAAACGGGAGTATGGAATATAAAATTAAATATTAAATAATTAAGGTCGTAAAGTCCAACTGTATTTGATGTAACCAAAATAGGTTACACAATATGTACTCACATGTACTTACTAACAATCTGAAAGAAATAAAAACAATTGAATAATGACTAATGAGAAACACAAAGTAGTGGGAAAGTAAAAACACGCGAGCGGGCTGCACACGCCTACGCTCGTCCGTTTAAATTTAGCATTGAAGGTTTAAATAACCTGAAGTGGAAAACCAAAATTTATTCATACTTCTGCAATTTTTGTCGAATTTTCTAAGAAAATATTTAAACTTTTTATTATTTTCAAAGTATTGGTGGAAATATATTATAAATTACCCGTAAGCCCGCATTTTCTTATGATACTTATCTCAAGATCTTCAGTAAGTTATTCCATATTTCTTTTCATGTTTGCATACATTTACCGGAAGGTACTTATGATGATCAGGAAACGAAGGAGATCTCACCACTTAAACACACAGTAGCCTACTGTACTTTTGGAAACCTACAGGAGGAAGAGACCGAGGACGCCCAAGCCAGGAATGGCAGGCTGGACACTAGTGATGTCCCTATCGTCGCCTGATGCCGGCAGGACCTCAGGATTTCCCACAGGCTTAGCTTCGCACAGAGACGTCTATTCGAGGTCTCATCTCACCGAACCAAGACCATCTAGAATACGAACCTGACACTGGCATTCTAGTTTGTGGAAGCCTAGCGTTATTTTAAGATCAAAATCACAAAATATATTGCGTTTTTAATTCACTATTTATTCCGCATTTTTAAATGCAACAGTTATACCAAAAGAAAGTCTTCATCATAACAGCTTTTATGTATCTCTAAGCTGACCAACCTAAGAACAATTGCCACAAGTACTCCCCCTCCTAATGGATGATTAAGAATCTAGGAGGTAGTCATACTGTTCTTCTACTGCGAGTTGTTTGAGTAGTACTGGTGTCGATGCAGCAGATATGGGTTTCACACGTGGGCTTTCGACTAATCCATGTGATGGGTTCATTAAGTACGTAGATTTTAGGCGGCCAATAGAGACGGCATCATGTTTGTTGTTTCGATCGATTGTGACGAATTTACTGTCCCGTTTAATAACTTTGAATGGACCTGTAAAGGGTTTTTAACTGCATCGACTTGCGTGAACATATGGGTTGTTGTAGATAATGCAGGATGGACAAAACAAGATTTTTAATTTGCCTTATTCAGATATGTAGGTTGGATTTCACGAAATGCAGACCTTAGCTGTTTCAGATATATTGCCATGTTTGTATCATCTTGCTCACTAGGAACGAAGGATTCCCCTGGTAAACGAGCTGATTGACCAAAAGGTAATTCTGAGGCAGCATGTCCACTTTCGGCAATTACATTTTGTAGTCCAAGAAGTACAATTGGAAGAGTATTTACCCAGTCCTGTTTGACATGACATTTCATTGCAGCCTTCAGCGATCGATGTCATCTTTCCACTTAACCGTTCGATTGTGGATGGTAAGCGGTAGTACGGAAATAACATACTCCTAGTATAATATTAAGATGCTTAAACATTGCTGACTTAAATTGTCGTCCTATATCTGTTATGAGGTTGTAAGGAGTTCCGTATCTTGAAATCCATTCAGAAACAAATACCTGTGCAACAGATTCTGCTGAAATGTCTTTTATCGGAATTGCATCTGGCCAAGAAGTGAATCGATCAATGATTGTCAGGATGTATCTATAACCTTGTGATACTGAAAGTGGCCCTACGATATCCAAGTGCACTTGTTCAGACTTTTGCGGGATTTGCGGAAATGTTCCCAACAGACTTCTTGTGTCTGCCAATTTTGGAACGCTGGCAGTTTATACAAACTCTTGCCCATGTTCTTGTTCATCAATGGAAGGCCATACAAATCTGTCTCTTATAGATCATGATGTGCGCTTAGGAGACGGATGAGACAAGTTTTGAATTAAGTCAAAAACTTGTTTGCGCATTGATCCAGGCACAAATGGGCGACTATTTTCATCACAGTATAGTGAAGTTCCTAGTCCAGGAACAGATTTCAGTGAAAGTTTCAGAGAACTGTTGTTGCTTTCTTGAAGAAAGTTTTGAAGTTCAGGATCATTCTTTTGCAATCTTGCCATGTTGGTGTAGTCGAGAGAACTGAGCTTCTCTAATCGGGAAACGTAGTCTGCAACTATGTTGTCTTTTCCTGATATATGACTCAAATCTGTTGTGAATTGTGACACATAATCCAAATGTCTAAGTTGTCTTGGAGAAGCTTTTTCTGGGTTTTGGTGAAATACAAAAGTCAACGGTTTGTGATCTGTAAACACTGTGACTGTGCGACTTTCAACCATGTATCTGAAATGCTTGATGGATGCATTAATCGCCCACAATTCGCGGTCATAACTGTTGCATCTCTTCTCATTTCTGTGAGTTTTCGAGAGAAGAAGGCAAGTGGTTTTCCTTTTTCATTAGATACTTGTTCCAGCAAGGCTGCTATGGCTACTGCAAAGGCATCAACATGTTGTAGTAGTAGTGGGAAGATTATCTGTGATAAATAGGCGGGCTGAATTCCCGCTTTCGCATACCGCCATCTGCGATTGAATTGCCAGTTATTTTGAAAGGTACGTACATGGGGAATGGCATTTTTGGCATTGTCCCCGAATTCAGCATGACACCAGCAATAAGCAGAGTTGGAAGGGGTTGAGTATCTGCCTTTGTTACGCTATTTCGTCGACTGCGACTTCATGATCGCCCGCGTTGATAAGAAGACTAATCTTTCCAAACGTGAATTAATATCTTCCAGAGTGTTACTGAGCCGTGATAAGTCACTGGTATTTGGGTTATCAGTGGCAACTGCGTTAACATAATTTGAGTTTTGAAGAGCAGTGACCTCAATGATTTTATCAGCCACAGTAGCTACCTTCTCCAGATTTTCACTGCTGACTGCAAGTACAGTTTGTACAGACTAAGGGAGACGTTGAAACCACAAAGATTTTAATATTTCATCTGTAATTCTGCTACGGGCTAAATCTTTCATTTGCCGTAAAAGTTGAGAAGGCTTTTGGTTTCCTAATTCAACTTCATTTAGAAGCTTACGTAATTTGTGTTTTTCACTGTCAGAAAAAAATTGAAATAAGCTTTACTTTTAACAAGCAAAATGTATCTTGGTTAGGTGGGTAAGCTATAATATCGCTCACCTGCTCCTTTATGTCGCAATCTAGGTTCCCTATAACATAGCTAAACTTTGTTTTATCTTGCGTAATTCCTGCAATGTCGAATTGTGCTTCAACTTGCTGGAACCATAGATCTGGCCGATTTCCCCAGAAAGGAGGAATTTTGGCTGAACTCTTGCATACTTGCGGATTTTCTTCGCTTATCTGTGCTGACGAGTTTTCCGTCATTTCAAGTAACAAATATACACTAGAGAACACAAATTGTAAATTGTAGCTACTCTGGAACGTCGTGGGTCACCAATTGTGTAAGTCTAGCGTCATTTTAAGATCAAAATCACAACATATATTGCGTTGTTAATCCACTATTTATTTCACATTTTTAAATATAATTATAACAAAAGAAATTCGTCATAACAACTTTTATGTATCACCAAGTTGACCAACCTAAGAACAATTGCCACAAGTTTGAGAAAAATAGCGCCAGTAATGATTTTTTATTTGTTGTAGTAAGTCTAAGTTTGTCTAAACATTAATGAAACATTTTAAGTAGATTTGGACTATAACAAACATTAATTATTCTTTTTTTTTCCTTTAAAATGTTATTTGTGATACAATTTCTGTGGTGAGGACTAAAAGAAGTTACTGTCGTAAATATACTACATACTACATAAACTATTTAACCTAAAACATTACAGTGTGCTGTAACTCGTATTCTCGTATGTATTTCTAATTAAATTAAGGTTGGGCCATTAATATCGATTTTCGTATTTCCAAAAGATAAAGATTTAAGGGAAAAATAGATCAGATGCAAACACTGGCATATTGCACCATCGAAGCATTCAGCTGTACGCAAACAGCATTTTGCTGACGATTTTGTTATAAGTGAAGACAAATTCCCTTGTAGTCATGACTGTAAAACCATTAAACTACAGAATGATACATTTAGGACGATTTTTTCAAAATCAACCCTCATATTCATCAAAAGAGTGCCTCATAAAGAGAGAATCCAAGTGAGGGTATGAACCAAATTTATAATCCGAAACTAGCTAAAATTTGAAGAATGAAATGGAAGAGAGAATATAAGTGGATACTGTGAGTTTATAGATAAGTTGAAAAGTAAATGTGTGAGTCGTTTCACTTTATTAAGCAAGCCTGACAATTATTATGTCCCACTATGTAAAATGAATGACTCGTGTGTTACTGTACCACAGAAAGTGACTGTAGGTATGTATTAAAATCATGCCATCTCTCTTAATGTATGTATTCCACAGTAATTCAGAAAATGTGCAAAGTAAACCGTCCAAATTCACTAGTTAATTACTATAAACTACAGAATTTCATGTATTAGTTGTCAGTGCCTGTGTTTTGTGTATATATTTTGTGAATAGTGTAAACAGTGACAAATAATTTTGAGTGAACTGTATTACTGAATGCTGCAATAACAACAGTTCTTTTTCATGTGAGTGGCATGCTGCTTGTATTTTATAAACTATGTTCATTGTAATTTAAATACGTAGCTGTAGTTTAGAAACAATATTATATGTGGCATATATAAGTGCAGACTAGACGGAAGTTGGTTTTTAGTGCTGATCTAAGGTTATACTCATACATTGTTGGTTTAGAGTTATTTATTTTTCATGTTTCATTTGTCAGCATGAATTTCCTTTGCAAAAACTAGTAAAGGAGTTTTATGTATAAGGTGATAAGTAAGATATTACTGCCCGAGAAATGAAAAGTTTTTAGTAAAAACAAGAGTAAATTCCAAACGATATTATTAGTTAATTGATAGAAATTAATCATTTCTCCACACTAGCCGTTTATAGTCTAAGGTTTTTGATGGATAGAGTCAACATGAAAAATTCAATGCCATGGCCGGGATTTGAATAACGGATCTCCTGGTTTCCGTCCAGTCGCTCTAACCCATTGAGCTACCATGGCCAACGTGCCGTCCTGACATTAAATTCTCCAACTGACTCGTATATTTCCCCGGTAGACCAATAGGGGTTCTCGCATCCGAGATACGCCGTTTGTGGCGACTTATTATCGTATAAGTACTTAAGTCCCAGGCTTCATCATTTAACTCTTATTATTTTAGTTAATTGATAGAAATTAATCATTTCTCCACACTAGCCGTTTATAGGCTAAGGTTTTTGATGGTTAGAGCGACTAGACGGAAACCAGGAGATCCGTGGTTCAAATCCCGGCCATGGCATTGAATTTTTCATGTTGACTCTATCCATCCAAATCTTCAAATTTAGTAGTCATTCGCTCTCAAAAGTATAATTTGTGAGTCAACCATTCATTGTGTTTTGTGTAGGTATATAATATTGTGTACAGTATGATAAAAAGTGTAAAAAGTAATTAATACTTTTGAGTGGACTCAATGCCGGCAGTACTGTATCACGTCTGAGGTATACTGCTTCCAGTGTTTTTCTGTTACCTTTGTAATTTAATGTGTAATTGTAATTTAGTAACCTTATAGCATGCTAAACTATAGATTGAAAAAAATGTTTAAGGTTGTATTTGCTCATTGGTCACTAATATTAAACAACATTTATTTTATTTATTTTACTTTTAAGAGTGTTTTTATATTATAGAACATAACCTCTATGAGCATAATGGTCTGCTATTACACCACATTTTTTATTTTACTGCGTCAAAAACATAGTTTGTGGATAAGAGATTATAAGCATTTCCCACCCATTACGGCCGCCATTTTGAATCCCAATATCAGGTCCGTGTTGCGGATGGTCCTGATGGAACACCAGAGCGGACAGTTCGAAATGAAATGGCAAACCCAAAATAAGATATGCTTTTATACATTTAATCTATAATGCCCATGTTTTACCCTGATGAATGCTATCATTTGGACTTCTGCACGAATAAACCAATTACCGATTGAGTGCCCTCGCATGAAATGCGGGAATGTCTGGAAGCGCAGAATGTAATATGGTTTGAGAAACTTCACCACATATTCGTCAAGTTTTAGCCAGTGAGGCTAAACATGCTGAGCCGTGGTTGAGTTCGCATTCTTAGATATATTTACGATTTTTTTTCTTTCTTTCCTTTTATCTTTTTTTTTTTTTTTTTGCGCAGTTTCAAGAAACCGGACCATCCAAAGACAAAAAAGAGGAGAGAACATCGACGTAGGAATAAAAGAGTCAGTTTTATTACTTCGCCTAAACGGTTTCTTGTCGGCGGCCATTGTCTGAGACGCGGAGAACAGAAGAAAAATGGCTCTAGTGTCTTGTTATAATTGGTGCCCAGTATAGAAGGAACCAGCCTTCTTTATACTGTCACTTATAGTTACTATTCCATCAAGGCATGCAAGTTGATGGGTTCTTTGTTTTAGTACTCTCTACTTTTTGCTATTTTGAACAAAGGTGTGGTGAACAATTAACGAAATGCCGTATCCGGAATTTATTAAGCATTAAAAATATGTAGAAAAAGAAAGCAATACCAAAGCTATTCATGTGTCAAATGCATGAAATAAATGTTAAAACATCTCCCTGACGAAAGAAAAGGAGTTCCGCCAGTTTCACCTAAGCAACAAGTCAAAATCCTCAATTTTACTTTTATTTCTCAGCTGCAGTCCAACATAAAGTCTCACAACTGCCCTTTAACATTAAGGAAATATTTTTTGCTTGATCGTATATTTTCTACGACTACATTTATATTGACTAAAATTTAACATTCCCTTACCACAAACTACACTTCATATTGGGAGATTTTCTTATTTGTTATTTCCTCAAAAACGGACAAATGGATTTAAGCAATATATTTTTAAGATATATATGAAAAGTAAAACATATCCATTAAATTTTTTACAAAAGGCCTCTGAAGTTCTCCTCATTGTGAATTAGTTTGTATTATTGGTAAATAGTAATAGATCGAAAAATCGTACCAAAAATATGTGCATATCTTTCATTCCCACAATTTATGTAGTCTTTTTTGTCTTTTTACGATACTCTTCTCCATGATGACGGTCTAATTGATTAAATTTTGAAGTATGTATTGATACTTCATAGGGTAAGTGGTCATTTGTTTATCATAGCTAAATACTTCATCCTTCTTGCACTCACAACGAAATATTTAAGTGTGTAAAATGTGCAATTAAGTTTATTTAATTAAGAGTCATAGTTTGCTAATTATATGATAAGATGTTTCATAATACTTTGGAAAAGAAATGAGTAGAAAAACTGAAGCAAATGCAGCCCAGATGAATGAGACATTGTATTCCACCCATAAAATTATACATTGACATATATCGGTCATAGATCCGCGTGATTATTATTATTATTATTATTATTATTATTATTATTATTATTATTATTATTATTATTATTATTATTATTATTATTATTATTATTATTATTATTATTATTATTATTATTATTATTATTATTATTATTATTATTATTATTATTATTATTATTATTATTATTATTATTATTATTATTATTATTATTATTATTATTATTATTATTAGTATTAGTATTATTATTATTATTATTATTATTATTATTATTATTATTATTATTATTATTATTATTATTATTATTATTATTATTATTATTATTATTATTATTATTATTATTATTATTATTATTATTATTATTATTATTATTATTATTATTATTATTATTATTATTATTATTATTATTATTATTATTATTATTATTATTATTATTATTATTATTATTATTATTATTATTATTATTATTATTATTATTATTATTATTATTATTATTATTATTATTATTATTATTATTATTAAAGTCTTCTATCCCACTTTTTAAACATCCTAAATAAAAGAAATGGATAAGTACTCCTCTTAAACAGGCAGACAAGATTTTCAAGAAGTATTCTTGAACCTAATTTACCGTTTAGAGGGAAATATAACTTCACTATTTTTTATGTTTAATTTTCTCAAAAATTACTGCCAACTTTGATTCGATTACGACAGTTAAGAAATAATGTGATATAACTGACCAAGATATATTTTGAATTTTATATGAATAACATACTTTTATGCTGATTGTATATATTTGTTTAACTGGGAAATTATTAGAAATAGACAACAATTTACTACACGAAAAATGTTGAGCTCGTACACGTTTGCGCCTAGAATAATTGCTTTTGTATTACAAGCCGTTGTAGAAGTATTCCTTTTCGCAAGTTCACTCTTTCCTAATTATGTTGTTTGGAGCACGTTCCTTTTTCTTTGTTTGTTTTTTAATGAGCACAAAGCTCATTACCACAGCTAGCTGACCGTATGTTGTACGCAACTATCAAGTTCTTAGTTTGAAATAATTTGAGATACAGTGAACGTAGCGTGAATAGAAAACTGACGTTATACGTGTAGTGGATTGCGATAGTCCAAAATACGTAAATGAAATCGTATAAATGTATATATTAGTTTACTTCTTCAATTTTGTCTTTCTCTTTATCTCGCTTTTCTTTCTTTGCTTCTTTTTATGTTTTGTTTATTATTGTTCATATCCTTACACAAATGAGCTTATAGCTTATAACAACCTTAAACGTATGCTCACTAAATAATATTTACATGACATGCCAACTGAACTGGGTTTGCATTTAAATTAAAGGTGCGTTCCCACTGTTGTAACCGCACATAAAACTTGCTTGTTAAATGTAGCCCAAGTAGCAGAGTGATTCGGATTTATGGCTTCAGCAACCTAAAAAAACCGTCATTCCTCTTTTTAAAATAGACTATTGCAAAATTCATGAGTATCAGTGATACAAATCTTGGCGATGTAACAGAGTACACCTTCCTTATAGGAAACTACTTCCTCACAGAATTCAACACCTTGTCCAGTTCTTTTGAATTGGAGGTATTATATAGTTAGTTCTGTACTCGTTATAATTTCCTTAAATGGAAACTTATATCTGTTTAACTTTAAAGGAAGGTTTAATGAACATGAAGGAAATAAAATAAATTGTGCGGACAAGCTTTTAGGATATGATCGTGACATGAAAATAATGAAATTCTCCTGACTTACTCCATTCACTTTTGTACAAAACATTCTTACAAAAGTCTCATTAATCAAGATAAAATTGCATTATCCATAGCTACTACCTTTCACTTCGTTGTAAGTCATCTGAGACATCGTGTTCAGTCGCAAAATGCGTGATGACTAAAGTCGACAATCTAGAAGCCTCGCATTATGGCGATCATTTTGCAATCAGTTTTCTGTTGCAAAGGGGAATGATGGAAGATGCTGATAATTAGTTTCTCAGCTTTGGTGACGATCTTGTAGAAATTTTGTGGATATCACAGCTGCTTTGGAGCAATGAGTCTTGCCTCTGGGCGCGGTCTCGTAGCAAAGGAATTTGATACTGCATTTGTTGGGGAATAAACAACAGTTTTTCACTTTTAAATATTGTGGAGCACTCTATATTTCCATAACAACTAAATCACTTCTCTTTTATTGGTCCACGTCACCACATTACGTAATTGCATTCTTGCAGTTACCAATAATAACAATATTAAGTAACATTTAACTTGCGTTTTATCATTCCGTGGCCTACCCAATTTCACATTTATATTTTGTACAAATTTCTTTTTCCAGAACAATTCAAAATAAATTCTTAAAATTTAAAACAAAAATTAAATAACCGTTTCAAATCAAGGTAAACCAAAACAATAAAAAGTAGCAAATTTCCATTTTTCTTTGTACTTTTTACTTATATACTGTCGCAAGTGACTATTTTGACTAACACAAATAGTAGTTCATTTGACTGCAGAAGTACGTGTGACGTCACTCCCCCACTCCTTCCTAGTTGGATAATACAATAAGTTTGTGTAAGGCGGTTTCTCTCGCTCTCTGTGAGTAGCCATCGTTAAGTGCAGACTATGTACCCGCAGTGGGTGAGGGACAGGCAACAGGCCACTGTGGACACCTATGTACCTTTCTTTATTGTAGTAATTGGTTTCTTGTCTAAATTGTTGTTTTAGCATGTAATTTTATAATTACAACTGATAGAAAACCCCGACCTCTCGCAAAACATGTAAATTGTACCTATTGAGTAATGGGGGAATTGCTCTGTGTACGATCTGTCCATGTGCTAATTATTCATTTCCATTCATGGTTGGATCGCAACAATATAAACAGATTTACAATTTAAAACATCTTCTTCTATCCAAAGTTCAATCTTTTATCCTCTTCCTCCACTCTTCTCTATCCTACAAATGTAATTCATCCAGACCGGGTTCCCTCATCTCTCTTTCAGTATTCCCCACATATTTAAGTCTAGGTCGACCACGTCTTCCTCTTCCAGGAGGACTCCACACCAAAACCTGTTTTGGTGATCTATCTCAAGCATACTGCGGACATGTTCGTACCATTCTAGCTGTTTACATCTTATAAAAGCTAAAATTAAATGTTGAACTTTCATGGATTGTCTTTCCAATGTCAAGAAAATTTTCATTTAAGCACCTGCTAGAGTTTTACTGTTCGGGATTGGTTCCAAAGTTGGCAGTATCTCCTCAGCATATTTTGACACGGTAAGGTTTGTGTCTGGAGGCTGCTTGTTACTATGCTAAATGTTTCAATCATGTGAAATGAACAGTAGATGATTTAGACATGGAAGATGCAGCTTCTATAAAGACTGAATAATGGTTCAACTCAGTTAGTATAGAACATAAATTTCAGTACATACGTAGCCGCTTTTCAGTGCTACCAGAAATCATAAAGAAACTGCGGAGTAGGAATAATTAATTACAACACTCATTATTCCTAGCGTATCAAGTATTACAAGAACTGTCCTTCGAAACGCATGGTTTGCAAACATTTCTTTTGATAAGTTAAACGCAGTTATTGATAGAAATGTAGGCTATAAAACAATTTGTGAAACTGCAAAACAGCTGGCCGGGGAAACGTGTGAAGTATAAGAAAAATTCACTAAAGAAGAAATTTGGAGTTTCATGCATCGGTGACGTCTTGTGCTCTAGAGAGGTCTTTTTCACGCTACAAAACCTTCTTTAGTGACAATCGCAGAAGTTTCGCTGTAGAGAATCTCAGTATGACATCAATAGCGGTAACAGAAAATATGTAGAGTTAGTCGCTTACATAACTTCTCTTTCAGAGTGTTTTAGATTTAAATAGCCCAATACAAATAGGCAATAAAATGTAATAACAGATGTTAGTAATTAATAATTAATAACTTACAGAATTAAACAAATAATAATACTTAATAAGTATTTTAAACAATAATTAAATGTTGAAATCAAGAGCATAATTATCAAGCATATCATTTTTATTTTGCACATCATTTATACATATTTTAAGAATTTTTAGTGCATATTTGTATGCATACTTTGGCATTTGATTTTGCATAAAAATCCAGCTCTGATGATAATTTTTCATGTCATATATATATAGGGATTTGAAAGTTATAGCCATCTTATGTGGGTTAGAGCTAGGCATACTAAATGTTTATGCTTCTTGTGCAAGTGAATAGCAGAGGATGAACACAATGATTATATTAATAATTCTTGGCCAAAGAGAGAATCATTTAATCCGGGACAAGATAATGTTATTAATCAATCACTTGTACGTTCTGAAAAATGCTTATTGCCTCCAATACATTTCAAACCAGGATTGTTTAAGTATTTTGCGAAAGGAAAAAATTGTGATAGTAGCGTGTTTCTCTTCCTGAAAAATAAATTCCCAAGAATCAGTGAAGCTAAATTAAAAGAAAGAATATTTATTTCTCTCAAGTAAGGGGACTGATGAAATATGTGGAATTTGAAAGTCTTTTAATATGTAGGAAGCAGCTGAATGGCAATCATTCAAAAATGTGTCATAAACGTTCTAGGAAACTTCAAGTCTGATAACTAGGACCCGGATAGTTATGTAAATACATGAAAGTACATATATTTAGATATTTTGCCCTTAAGTACATACTCTCACATATTTTACTTTTCAGTGCATATTTGTATATATTTATTGATATTTCCAAGATTTGTTGCAAATTTATTCCTTTTAACATGCGTGTTTATACTAGAAGTATATAGCTAGCAGTAGACAGTCTGTCTGTCTAGTCTGTTGCATTGATCTAGTGATTAGCACCTTGCTACTGAGTATCCGTAGTTCACGTGATGCGCACCTTACCACTGTGTGTCCAAGTCCAGCCATCACGGAGGAAAGTAGTCAGCTCCAGTTGGCCCACGTGTGTAGATTGAACTTTTCATTGTAATAAAAGATGCCGAAGGTGAAAACCTCACTCTGTGTAAAGTTACAGCATTACACAGAGGAATTTAAGAAGTTTTCAACAGACGGAAAAGTCCTTTTTCGCCTGGTCTGCGAGAAGAATGTTCCCTGCTCTTAACGTTTTCAAGTGTTGCAACACTTATCCACGTCACGTTATCAGGACCGTGCTTCGAAGACCACATCTCAAAAGCAGTTGTTCCTCACTGAACCTCAAGCTCAGAAACGTCCAGTATCTCAGAAATCTGAGTTTGCAAGTGATCTTTGCCGTGCTATGGTTTGTGCTGATATCCCTCTCTGGAAATTAAAAAATCCAGTACTACGTGAATTTCTTAAGAGATACATGCATGAAACTATGCCAGATGAATCTACAATCAGAGAGAACTATGTTCCTGACTTGTATACTCAAACAATAAACTATATTCGTTTGGAAATTGGTGTTGATGATCCCATTTGAGTCTCAATTGACAAGACAAGTACAGGGAAGACATATTGGAAATGTTATAGTGGACGTGTTCAAAGACAATGAAGCCAGTAAGCCTGTGTTGCTAACTTGTGAGGTGTTACCAAAATGCAATCATCAAAGTATTGCTAAATTATTTAATGATGCAATGGGACATTTGTGGCCCGATGTGGTGAAACACAGCAATGTGTTCCTTTTTGTGACGGATGCAGCACCATACATGTGCAAAGCTGCCACAGCTTTTCAAGTTTTATGTCCTAAAATGTTGCATCTCACATGTCTTGGCCATGCATTCCATCGCATAGCAGAACTGGTTCGTTCTAAATTTTCTAATGTTGACACACTCATTTCGAATACATGATGCAATGGGACATTTGTGGCCCGATGTGGTGAAACACAGCAATGTGTTCCTTTTTGTGACGGATGCAGCACCATACATGTGCAAAGCTGCCACAGCTTTTCAAGTTTTATGTCCTAAAATGTTGCATCTCACATGTCTTGGCCATGCATTCCATCGCATAGCAGAACTGGTTCGTTCTAAATTTTCTAATGTTGACACACTCATTTCGAATACAAAGAAAGTGTCTTTAAAGGCTTACAACAAGTTGATAAATTCAAGGAACTGTTTACTGAGCTTCCACTCCCTCCTCAGCCAATATTAACGAGAGCTGGATTGATGCTGTAGGCTACTACGCGAAGAATTTTGAGTCTTTGAAACAAGTTCTCCAGCATTTTGATTCCCAAAATGCAGTTTCTGTAGAATCAGCCAAGGAATCATTCAGTAATGTGAAGCTTAAAAGTGATATTGCCTACATTCAATGAAAATTTTCCCATTTATGCATTGTCATCAAATCGTTGGATGCATCATCCTCTAAACTTTCCGAAAGCCTTGACGTTGTTCATCCTGTGGCCACTTCTCTGGAAAGTCTACAAGGCCGGTTTGAGCTGCAGTGAAGGATAAACCCCCGTCCAGTTTGAAGAAAAAAAAAACCACAGTATTCAAGACAATCAGTGCTATTAACAGAATTCTAAGTCAAGGTAGTGCCAAAGACTTGGAAATTGAGTACACAGCGGAAGACTTGTGCAAGTTTAAATATGCACGCATTACTTCATGTGAAGTTGAACAATCATTCAGTACAAAGCCATATTACGCGACAACAGAAGAAGTTTTATATTTGAGAATTTGAAATACGTGTTTGTACCTTATTGCCGGGGATAGTAATTAAAAAAGTTAGGATCAGTATGGAAGTCTCAATTTTTGACTTATGTACATACATCTCCAATTTGCTATACCTAATTCAAAAACATGTAGGGAAGTTCTGATATTATGATGTTACATATTTCTTTGTATATGAGTAGTTTAATTACATATTTCAGTATTATGATGTTACATATTTCAGTATTTTAAGATACATATATGTACATATTTTACTGATTTTAGTACATAGCTACCCGTGCCCTACTGATAACTATAGAGAACTTATCAGTGAAATGATTGAGAACTTCAAGATAATGGGATGCAATATGTCACTGAAAATACACTTTCTGAACTCACATCTTGATTTTCCCCCTGAAAACCTAGGGGCTGTGAGTGACGGAAGAAGGGAATATTTCTATCAAGATATCGCGGAAGTGGAAAGGCTCTCCAAGGGTAAATGGTATCCAAATATTTTGACAGACTATTGCTGGATACTGAAGAAGGATGTTCCTAAAACGAAGTGCAACCGAAAACTAAATTCACAAGTGTTTAAGTGAGTAAATGTAATTTCAGCTAAGATATAATAGCATAGTGTATAGACACGAAAAATGTTTATCATGCGATTACTCGAAAACCCAAGGTAATGAAAAGGTTTTGCAAAGAGATTTTAAATGAGTACAAAAAAGTAAGTCAGACAACTTCCTTGTTTCCCTTATAATATAAACAAGTTCAATTTTATTGACTGTTACTTAACATTTATCTCTCATGTGACTTCAATTGTTCATTTCAATTTCCTACTGCATTGCCGGAAATTATTGTTCCATAGTGTATATTTAGAAAGGGCTTACATGTTTATGACTAGAAAAGCGCAGTTATAAGTCAGCTTGAGATGCCATATATTAAATGATTCGCTTTGTAAATTATTCTAGAGAAACCTGAAAAGATAGGGGATACATGATGCGCAGATACACTGTTAAAATTTGCTTTATTTGCAAATTAATTCATAATACAGTCACTTGAATCCAAATTAGAAGAGCAATGTTTCTGAACTCTCAGACATATTTTGATCGATATACGTAAGTCAATATTTAAAGTAAGATGACTGCACGTAATAATAATTTTCAACTTGTTCTGCCTTCAAGCCAATCCTGTATGTCTTTTCCACCAAGAACTGAGGCGGTCTTGCCTAGACTGTCCACGGCTGTAATATCTGCACCAGCTTCAACAAGTAGCTTCACGATGTCCAGATGTTTGTTGGCTGCAGCATACAGTAGTGGAGTCAAGTTGTACCAGCCTGTAGCGCGGGCTTCTAGACTGGCACCTCTTTGAATCAAAAGTCTTGCAGCTTCCAGGTGACCGCTTTCTGCAGCTCTCATTAGCGAGGTCTGCTTCTTGGTTGTATCCTGGGCATCAACATCAGCTCCAAAGTCTAGCAGGAACGCTATATGCTCCACGTCACCTCTCTCGGCCGCGTCCATCAGAGCTGCCTCTTTGGATCGTCCTCCCAGAATTGCATGCAGACGAGCCTGAGGAATTTAAGAACAATTTAAGTTCTTTCCTTAGCTCTAGGGTAACGTGGGATAATATAGAATACTCTGAGTTTGAAGGGCTGACTGGCGTTTAGATTTCCTCCCCTCCCCATTTTTTCTCTTGGTTTTACAGCCCAAGGTGGATCACAGCCAAAACCAATAGTAGTCTTTACTTTTGTCCTTTCAGGATGTCATGGACATAGAATGACTTCACTATTATGATCAGAATTACCAACTCGCGGCTTTGTGTTCCAGAGACGCTACATAATTGATTGCTCCTTAATAAAATTGGATCCCAAAAACCAGTCAACTTATGCTACTCCAGCTTTTAGTTTAATGAATAATGTAAAAGGGTAAATTTATTCTTTAAGTTCTTCCAGCATAAATATTTTAATAAAGACTACCAAGATAAATAATGCTACTTTCGGCTTATTTGTTGAGTTTAAACAATACAATCTTCATTAACTCTTCCTCCACTGTTAAGTCATATCGGACGGTGAATGAATTGGATGAAATGATGCTCAAATGATTCCATGGACCCTGGAATCATTTGAGCATCATTTCATCCAATTCATTCACCGTCCGATATGACTTAACGTTGGAGGAAGTAAATTAAAAAAAAATCCCAGAACCTCGGCGAGTCCCAGGTCGTACCGGAAATCGAATCCTAGTAACCTATTTCGTAGGGATCACGACGGGGATAATCACAATCCAGTCGCCCTTAGTGAACAATAGCTTTTACACGAGAGGAAGAGTTAATGAAGATTGTATTGTTTCAACTCAACAAACAAGCCGGAAGTAGCATTATTTATCTTGGTAGTCTTTATTAAAATATTTATGCTGGAAGAAATGAAAGAATAAATTTACCCTTTTACATTATTCATTAAACGAAAAGGGTAGCGTAGATGGTAATATGTCTGCCTCACGTTCAAGAGGTTCCGAGTTCGAATCTCGGTCAGAGTGAGTTACCTGGATAAAGTTTTTTCCGGGGTTTACCCTTATCCTAAAAGACGAATGTCGGTTAACTTTAAGCTCCATGCACCCTGGGTCCATTTGAGCGTCATTTCACCCATTCATTTATCGTCCGATATGACTTAAAAAGTTAGACTAAATTACAAACAAACCTCTTTTTGCCATGGTCGCTAAAGCGTATGTCTCTAGTGTTCCGCCGCGTAGAGGATCGCGGGTTCGAGTCCCGCCTTGGGCATGGGTGTTTATGTTTATAGTGAATATTTGTGAAACTAGGAAAACAGCTAATAAAATAAACGGAAATAATGAAAAATCGGTTAAATAAGAAAAACGAAATATATATATTTCTGAATAAATAAAAGAAAAAAAAAGAAAAAAAAGAAAAAAGGCAAACACTGCAGCTAGAACATTTGGATTACAGTGATTGTAAAGGATGTTGTCCAGCCACTTGGAACGAAGATGTTTGAGAGAAAAGGTATTGCAGGAGTGAAGTTCGACTAAGACAAATAAGATTCATTGCTTACATATATTAACACATTATACTTTCATTATTGAACTCTATGAGTGTAATGTGTGTTGCATTTAAAAGTTTCAAAAAGGTCAGAACTGATATCAAACATGTGCTAACACTAAATTCTTATAAATTTCTTTAATTTATTTAAATGTATTTAATGGTCAACACTGCTCTCTTACGAGACTCTTTGTTTTCAATTATCTAGGAAATATTTTAAGTTACTAATTAAGCTTCTACCGCATTCATAGTTTTGATAAATGTTCACTATATGTAATTTTCTTAAAAGGTTGGTTATCTATTCCATATGGTATTTCATACACAAAATCTTTAAATCCTGGAAGTATTCATAAATTACATGATTGATTTGTATAAAAATAGAGCACTTGCTTGTAAGAGTATAATGATGCAAAAATCATTTTCTTTTCGAAAATATATGTTTATCTTTATTCAGAATACCGTCATTACCTTAAATTTTTCCTCTTCTTTAATCTTGCGGCTGTTCATAATGGAACCAGCAGCTGTTTGATTTTTGCTATCGACGGAAACAATTCCACTGCTCTCTTGATGATGTTGCTGCCTCCCATCTACCAGCTTCTGAACCTGCTTTTCTGAGTCTTGATAATGCGTAGTAGTTGAGTTCTCTTTCATCTCGTTCTGAAGTTCAGCTAGGTTGTCCTTAGCCTCCAAGAGCATCAATTGTCTTACCTCAGCCAATTGCTGATAGTGGTGTAATTGCTCCTTGGTTTCGCTTAGCTGAACACCTCTTTCTTGTGCTAAATTCTGATATTGCTGCAACTGCTCTTTGGCTACTTTGAGTTCATTGTTGATGAAGGATATCTGGCTCTTTGTTTCCTGAAGGAGTTCTTCTCTTTTATCTGCTACGTGTTGCAAGCGTTTTAACTGCTCTTTGAGCTCTTCAAGCTCATCGGAATAGTCTTCGCCTTTCTGAAGATGAATGTTTTCACCTCCTGCCCGTTGTAAATGTTTAATATTCTCCCTTAGTTCTTTAATTAAGTGGTCCTTTTGCTTTGATTCCTCCTGAAAGTACAAGCAATTTTCAAGTCCTCTGTGTAGCCATGTTTTATTTGCCAAAACACTTGATTGAACTATACGCAGATGCATTTTAGCTTCATTTGCCTGTAAATGGAGATCTCTTAAGTCTTTGACAAAGCTGTTCATCTTTTCTTTCGTACCACTGGGGAAACATTCCTTTTCCTCGCTCACCTTCTTGCTGTTTGTATTGCTAAGCTGGTCGTCTGTAATAAGATTTTCTATGATGATAACATGTTCCAAGTCATGATCACCAAGATTTCTTTCTGTCTTTTGAGCCAAACGTTCTGAACACCCTCGTTGGCTGAAATCTAAAGAGCTTCCGTTTTGGTCACTATGCTGTTCCAATATCATGTTCACCAACTTCTGATTTCGTCGAAGTCGTTCAATAATCGATGACGTTTGTTTTGAAGCAGCCTGTGTCTGTTCCTTGAATTCCTCGACAACGTTTTGTATGTGCACTACGGAATCTAGAAGCTCTTGTGCTCTGAGTCTCAACACCTTGTTTTCCTCCACCAACTGTTTCCCTCTGTCCGTCTGTCGTAGACTTTGGATGAACTGACTATGTGGCTGAGGTAGAATTTGTACCAGTACTTGTGGTTGTGATGTATTCCATTGTAGAGTCTGAAGACCGGCGAATATCTGCAACAACACGCTTGGGACTGAAACATGAGTGGGAATTGCAGACGAGTTAGTGAGTATTAGCTCCATTCCCACACACCTGAAACACAAATTTTCAACAGTTAACGCTGCACTATCACATTAATTTCATTGCTCCTCTTTTGCAAGGAATGTCAATGCTATTAAAACTTGCTATCAATCACTCAAATATTGCAGTGCAGGACAAACAATTTACACATTAAATGACTGTGCTACATTCACATTCCTACCTCTACTAGCTTTGCTTATAAATAACACATTCATATTGTATTCTGTAAACACTGTTTTACAAGCAATTTATATAAGGTTTAATAATTTCTGAAAATATTAAGCGTTTTTTCTACGGTTTCGGAGATAAAAGCTATTTCTCTTAGCTGAAACCCAAACGTATTAACATTATCTTATTTTATCAATTCCAAAATAAAATCAAGTTTACTTTTTATATATACAACGGAATACGTGAAGGACGCTTAGTACATCCATACCGAAAAACCTGTTTTATGCAAAATATTTTAATTGCACTTTGATGGAATTTACAAAAAACATCATTTACCATATATAGGAACATTGCAATTAAAACGTAAACTAAAAGTATCTTTCCCAAATTTTTTAATCTATAAGGTAAACTGACTGCAAAATTTGATGGATACACCCAAAACTTCATCACTTCTGAAACATAGAATACAAATTAAACACCAACTTGTGTATATTTCACAAATACAAAACAATTAAAACTATATGATAATATGTAAATAAAAATCTGAATATATTTATTTAATGGGGATTATATCTAAATTTTTATTTTCAGAAGAAATGAATAAAACAGAAAATAATGCAATGGGCTACTACCTAGCATGGAACACTCAAACAACGGAGCAAATCAGAAACCACCACAATAGACATTTCTGTGCTATCTACAAACCTGTAAACTATAGCTGCTTTACAGCTCTTACAATGTAGAGGGGAAGCCTCGATGAATTAATATTTAAAACCTTAACTTAACAAATTATATACATAAACTTGAAATATGCTGAGCCAATTACAAATTCATTATTATTATTATTATTATTATTATTATTATTATTATTATTATTATTATTATTATTATTATTATTATTATTATTATTATTATTATTATTATTATTATTATTATTATTATTATTATTATTATTATTATTATTATTATTATTATTATTATTATTATTATTATTATTATTATTATTATTATTATTATTATTATTATTATTATTATTATTATTATTATTATTATTATTATTATTATTATTATTATTATTATTATTATTATTATTATTATTATTATTATTATTATTATTATTATTATTATTATTATTATTATTATTATTATTATTATTATTATTATTATTATTATTATTATTATTATTATTATTATTATTATTATTATTATTATTATTATTATTATTATTATTATTATTATTATTATTATTATTATTATTATTATTATTATTATTATTATTATTATTATTATTATTATTATTATTATTATTATTATTATTATTATTGTTATTGTTATTGTTATTGTTATTGTTATTGTTATTATTATTATTATTATTATTATTATTATTATTATTATTATTATTATTATTATTATTATTATTATTATTATTATTATTATTATTATTATTATTATTATTATTATTATTATTATTATTATTATTATTATTATTATTATTATTATTATTATTATTATTATTATTATTATTATTATTATTATTATTATTATTATTATTATTATTATTATTATTATTATTATTATTATTATATAATGGAGCCGTCCTAAGTTTATATGACAATTTAAATAGAAACACGTGTACGTGGGCGACATCATTGGTCGTTTAGCCTTGTAACTCTCTGCGGATGGAAAATATAGTTCGCATATCAATTTTAAGGACTTAACATCTAATGCAAAATATATAAACAACATCACATTATTACAAATACAACATGCATACAGTAATTCATTGGCAGTTATTTAGTTATTTGGGAAATATAAACGGAATTTACATATTGTGACGTAGACGGCGAACTCGCGTTGCCGATCGATAATGCGGACTGGCGGTGGTGGCGGGGGGGGGACGCAAGGGGTGGCACCTCCTCCTACCGCGCGAAGGTGCTCGAAGGCTCCAGAATTATTTCCCCCTCCATAATGGAAGAATCGAGCGGTTTCGGGGCGATCGATACAAGCGAGGCGACGGCTAGTGGAGTGGAGGACGTCGCGGTGTGCGGACGTGTAGTGAGTTGAGTGAGTGACCGTGAGCCGGCGGACGTGTAGTCGAGTTGAGCGGATGGGTAAAGACGAACTGGCAAGGTTGAATGGTGTAAATTAAATTGCAATTGTGTACGTGCATCGGAACGGTAACGGACAAACTGGTAAATTGTGTATAGTAAACTGTAATTGGAATAAGGTGAAAATAAAGAACATTGTTGAGTGGTGTAATTGGACTTTTTATTTCACGAGCCCAAAAAGTCACAACATATTAATCAGAGTGCACGCTGCGTTTGCACAGCTTAAAAGGAAGTGGGAAGACAATCAGTTTAAACATGGCGGCTTCCGTGCAATATGTAAAACATCACAAAGTGAAGCCCTTAAAAAGTGGCGAAAAGCAAATTAAATTGAACGTCTTTTGCAAGTTGTGTGAAAAATAAAAAAACCTTAGCAATTGAAGACGTAGTTAATTTGTCAGCAGAATTAGCCTGTGTTTCAGCGCCAAGTATCAATGACGCTCGAAGTGAGGTTGGGAAAACGGGCGGCTAAACACCGGAAAGGAATGAAGCCAGTTGTGGAAAGTGAATGTGATGTATTTTTTAAAAGTGTTATTCGTCACAAGGTTCATAGCTTCTTTGAAAGAAACGAGCCACCACAATTACAAGAGTGCTTCAAGCAGTAAAGAATGATCCCATTTGGCCGAGCTTTGAAAAGCGATATAGGTTTTTAATTTGTGAACACAAACAGAAAAATATAATTTTTGAGCATGAAGATATAATGTTGTGTAGTAAATATCAAAGAAAAGTTCAGAAGTGGAATTCGTCCATTGTCAGTTCTCCGTTGTCGTCAGATTCCAATTAGGTAAGTGATATATAAATATATATATATATATATATATATATATATATATATATATATATATATATATATATATATAAATGAGGTGGGGTTATATGATGAAATCAAATATTTGAGTAACTGTTGTAAGTATTCACTCACTTTTTAGGGTACAAAAGTAAAAATATATTAAATATTAGACACACCTTTGCAATTAATCTTAACGTAAAGTGCTACCACATAAGCTACCCAAACATCGAAAATGGCAACAAAAAAAAATCAATTTCGTTAACAACGAATATGCTCGACACATGGTTGATAAAATGGCGCGATTATTCCCTCCCATCACAGGCGCCTGGGGAGTAATATATTTTCTCGCTTTGTTTACATCATTGTATAAACTAAGGATGGTATAATTATAAATATACAACATGCAAATACAATGTGACTAGTCATTCACTTCATTTTCTACTAAAATCTAGATGCCAAAACGCCACACAGCAACAACCAAGTAATCAGAAACACGAACAGACGCTTTAGCAATCAAATAAATCAAATTCACAAACTTGTACAAGTGAACAAAACTGTAACGCCTCACAACGCAGCCCATTATTGACATTGAATTCAATGAACTCAAGACAAAACTACAAACACTAGTCAAACATAAGATACGATTCTATTTGTAATCCAATACATCATTTTAGATTAAGTAAAAATGTTGTATAACAGAGAATTATATTAACTTACAGGGTTTCTTGGAGTATATGCCTATCATTTGATATAGATTCAATGGAGAACAATCGTTTAACAATAGCAACCACAAAAGGTCATAGTGACTAAGCATTGTATTTACAGCGCTTTTTATCCATAATGCTTAATGACTGTATATAAATATAATCTCACTTCACCTGAATACTCTCACCTCACTCCTCCCCCGTCAGGTGTATAAACCCAAAAGATAATTTTTGGGTCGCGGGGCTAAGTCCCCCAAAACTTTGTATTAGAATCATGCTCAACTGTTTGTCATATAGAACACTTTACTTGAACCAGTTTTACCCAGCGTTATATAAGGCTTGATTTTGGAAGACTTCGAGTTCGATTTCCGTACACCGAACTTCTCATTTTTGGTCTTTCACGAGTTTTCCTGGTCGATAGACGAAATTTCATATGCTTTCTTATTTTTCATGATACCTTTCAATAATTTTCATTTCATTCCGTTTCCTTCTCAACTTTCAAGGGGTTCTAGATTTCGTGGTACTTGGCATTGACGATCATATGGCTCACCACGAGGACACTAAAGGCTTGTTTGGTCGACGGGTCGTTCATCGTGGGAAGTCTCAGGAGTTTGGAACTCTTAGGGACTTCCGCGCATCTATGTATACAGTGTGTTTGTATCCTGTACCCCCAGTAGTTTCTTCACTGCATCCTTTCGTATTCGAGTCGTTAGCTGCAATAGATATATTTAGATCGCAGTAAACTAGGCGTCTTTCTCCGATTTAACCTAGATATATGCCTATAAATTAATTATTTGCCGATTTTTTATGGGAGGTTAAGCGCAGATATCACAGAAGTTAATTTTCTGTTATTATATTGTACACATCTGATTATAATCATTATCTAAATTGTTCAACATTCGTATAAATTAACAATTTCAATACCGAGTACTCTTAAGACAAGCAAACGTTTATCAGAAGGGTGACAACCGTGGAAAATCCTTCAAAATAATAAAATAGTTTCATAGGTTTATTATTAGGAATGCGGAACTCCTCCCGAATCGGTGGGATGATCGCTCACGTCTGCCTTGTGTATATGGGCTTTGGCCCGCTTGTGAGCTATTACACTATGCTGTCTGCTACACACATAATTTTATATGATTTTAATTGTCTCTGTGCCCAAAATCAGATACCCCTTTGGAACTTTTAAGCTGTTTTTCTTGCTTTCTAATTATTCCTTCATTCTTGCGTGCTAAAACGTTGCACTAAGTAATATTTGCTAAATGTGCTTCAAACTTTGTGGAGAAACATCCAAAACCAGTATAAAACTTCTTGTTGTGTTTTTCTTTATAGGTTACTATTTGAGTAATATTAACTAGAATACCTAAATAACACATTAAAATTAGAACAACGGGAGAAGGTTCGACAACTGTTGGGACGATACCAGCGCGTCTTCAGCCAAGACAACAGCCACTACGGTTGGGAGTGATTGAAGACTCTGACAGACCTTGGTGTTCCCCTGTAGTCTTGGTGACAAAGAAGAACGGCGAGCGTGAACTGCAGGAAGCTGAGCGCTGTCACCTGGAAGTATTGCTTCTCCTTACCCCGGATTCACGACACCCTCAACATGCTTGCTGGTGCGCAGTGGTTCTCGACGCTGGACCTGAAGTCGGGTTACTGGCAGGTGGCTCTAGATCCGAGAGACAAGGGAAGACTGCATTCTCAACAGGCCAAGGGCTTTGACAGTTCACAGTTATGCCCTTTGGTCTTTGCAACGCACCAGCTACCTTCCAACCTCTCCTGGAGACAGTGATGAGAGGATTGACTTATGACGCCTGCCTGCTATACCTGGACGACATCATCGTCGGCAAGACATTCGAGGACCAAATGGAAAACCTGAGCAAGATGTTACAGAGACTGCAGGTGACCAACCAGAAGGTGAAGGCGAAAAAGTGACAGCAAGGAAGTGAACTACTTGGGCCACATAGTCTCACCAACCGGAGTGGCCACAGACCCCGAGAAGACACAAGCCGGGAGAGATTGGCCTCGCCCAAAGGATAAGCCAGAGTTTCGCATTTTTCTGGGCCCGTGCAATTATTACCGCCAATATTACCGCTATAAAGGGCTTCTCCAACATCATGAAACCCCCCACCTGCCTGACAGAACAATACCGTGGACGGACGACGCCGAAGGCGCTTTCCAGCAACTGAAAAAGACACTTTGCAGTGCTCATATTTTAGGACTTCCACAACCAGGTGGCGCCTTCATTGTGGACATCGACTCCAGCGACCATTGCATTAGAGGCTTCCTATTCCAAGTCCTCGACGACCACGTGCAGGTATTACTTTACTGCAGCAAGACGCTGTTCAAGGCAGAGAAGAATTACTTTGTCACCCAGCGAGAGCTGGTGGCGATAATAAAGACCTTGGAGCATTTCCACAAGTACCTGTATGGTCAGACATTACACCTGAGGACTAACCACTCCGCCCTAACCTGGCTACCCAGCTTCAGAAACCTGGAAGTCCAGACAGCCCCTTGGGTCCAGAGGCTGCAGGAGTACAACTTCACCTCTGAACATCGTAGAGGGAAGAGCCACGGCAACGCAGACCTATGTCCCGAAGAAGCTGCCCAGAAGAGTGTGTTCAATACACAAAAGTGGAAGAGAAGGAGCGTGCTGCAGCTGTCAGAGTAGTCACGGCAGTGCCTGCGGATGGCTGGGATATCGCAGGCCTGAGGGAAGAAGCAGCTGGCGGACCCAGACTTGGGGCCACTCTTGAGAAATTGGAGGCAGGGACAAGACCAAACTGGGAGGAAATTGCACCTAGCAGTGCTGCGTATAAGTTCAACTGGGCCCATTGGGAAGAAGTCCAAAGAGTGTGCTGTTCTGGGTATGGGAATGACCGGATGATAAGACGCAGAGGGAGGAGTTGGTACTTACCCGGAGTAAGGTCTCGGAAGTCTTGGAGGATGTGCACGTTGGTACTTCAGGAGGACACCTGGGAGGAAACTGAACGATCGACAAACTTCGGATACTATTGGCTGAGGCTCCGAGTAGACGCAGAGAGATGGTGCCGTCAATGTTATGTATACGCGGCTAGTCGCAGCCCCCAAACTAGGAGCCGGGGTCACATGCAGAAGTACGTCGGAGCGCCTTTCAAACGCATCACTGTCGACATAGCTGGACCATTCCCAGTGTCTGACCGAGTCCATACGTACCTGATGGTGGCCGTGGACTACTTCACCAAGTGGCTGGAGTTATATGCCATTCCGAACCAGAAGGCGAAGGCAATCACCGGCTGCCTCGTGGATCAACTTTTCTGCCGTTTTGGGGTGGCGTTAGAGCTCCACAGCGACCAGGGTACCAATTTTGAGTCTCACCTAATGAAGGAGGCACTGGAAAGACTTGGGGCTAACAAGACCCGCACAATACCCCTACATCCGCAGTCGGATGGCATGATGGAAAGGTACATTAAGACCTTAGGAGAACACCTGAGAAAGGTCGTAGCCAGCCCTCAGCGAGACTGGGACGTCAAGGTGCCACTGTTCTTGCTGGCCTACCGCTCGTCAATACACGACACCATGGGGATGACGTCATGTAGCTTAATGTTCGTTCGAGAGTTCCGCCTCTCTTGTGACCTGGCTTTTGGGAGTCACCCGGAAGCGAAACAGCCAGCAACCGAGTATATGCAGAACCTGATGGACCATCTCCACGACATGCAAGAGATGGCTCGTCGGAACATCCAGATGGCGAGCGACCGCATGAAGACCCGGTAAAACAGGCAAGACAACAGCCAAGGATTCCAGCAAGGTGACTTAGTCTGGCTGTACTGCCCAAGGACGGAATAAGGGACCCTGCCCAAAACCTCAACAGCAGTGGTAAGGACCGGGTGGTAAGGGGAATTAACGACGTGGTTTACCGCATCCAGAAGACGCCCCGAGGAAAGATGTTGGTGGTACACCTGGATCGTATGGGCCGCTATGATGGTGCTGTTCGGGAACCAGTCTTGAGGAGGGAGCAGTGTCACTAGGCCGCTCGTAAGCGAACGCTGAGAGAGAGAGAGAAGCGGGGAATGAAAGAGACAGACAGCGTCCAAGCCATGCCCAGAGAGAGATCTGAGTGCAGAGGGTCTACTCCCATTAGCCCTGTCCCCGTAGGAACAAGACCCGGGCCTCTTTAAACCAGGGAGTATCCGAGCTGTCCCAAAGGGCGCTCGGCCTCCTCCGTGGGGCTTTCCATTAGGGCAAGACCTAGTTTCCTAACAAGCCCCCCCATCTGGTCCGAAGACACAAGACGGGAGTGAAGTGGATACGCCACTTATGCGCGTCAACACTCAAGGTGAAGACTGCCGATATGACCTCGGTGGGGCCGCCTGGTGATCTAGCACACCTTCTACTAGCTGAGCATGCTAGTACCCGGAAACTTAATGGCTTCCCTCAACCCCGTCCGAAGACGTACCCAATCTCCCACGGGTATCGGGAACGCACTGCCCCCTCGAGACCAACCCATTCCGAACAACTCCCAAAGGAGGGGCTCGGCTGATCGGCCCGAGGTTCCTCTAGTAACGTCAGAGGTACCACGAGTGCTAAGGGTCCGCAGCGCCCGCACTTTGGCAGCTGAAGGGGACGGATCCCCTCCCCTACGGGAGCCCAGAGAGAGAGAGAGAGAGAGAGAGAGAGAGCAACAGAGGGAGAAAGAAAGAGATGGTCTGGACCAGGGCAGGCCATTCCCACCTTCCCGCGCAAAACACTGTCACTGCTGACTGAGGGGCGTGACGTCACTGAGAAGACAACGCAAGAGCGCTTACACGTGAATGTGCGTAATGCAATATTGTGATTGCACATTATAAGATAAGATAAGGCGCTGATGCATGCAAATTCCACGATCCTTCTGATGAAATAAACGAGATGCAGTTGCTTATGAGCTATTGTAGTTATTGGCTGTGTTTTTTGTCGTAACGTTATGAAAACCATTGCGCTGTTGCTGAAAGCAAACATGCTTCGTATAAAACTACGAATGTGATTTTCCATTGTTTGCCTAAAGATCGAGAACTATAGCGCAAGAGGGTTTTACGCTGTAAAAGTGCTGATCCGGTTAATGAGAATAATGCAAGGATTTGTTCCGATCACTTCCTGCCCGAAAACTATGAACGGGATTTAAAAAACGAGCTGTTAGGTTTGCCGCTGAAAAGAAAATTAAAGGGCGACGCTGTACCGTCATAGAAAATTCCTAATTGGCATGGGGATGTATTTGAGGCGGTAGTAGCAAGTACCAGCAAAACCAATTTGCAGATAATTATCAGATACACATTCCATTTATATATTTGTTTCTATGCGTACACTGAGTTTATTCGCTCCTTTTTTATAAGAAAAGCTTGATGCGTGGAATAATAATAATAATAATAATAATAATAATAATAATAATAATAATAATAATAATAATAATAATAATAATAATAATAATAATAATAATAATAATAATAATAATAATAATAATAATAATAATAATAATAATAATAATAATAATAATAATAATAATAATAATAATAATAATAATAATAATAATAATAATAATAATAATAATAATAATAATAATAATAATAATAATAATAATAATAATAATAATAATAATAATAATAATAATAATAATAATAATAATAATAATAATAATAATAATAATAATAATAATAATAATAATAATAATAATAATAATAATAATAATAATAATAATAATAATAATAATAATAATAATAATAATAATAATAATAATAATAATAATAATAATAATAATAATAATAATAATAATAATAATAATAATAATAATAATAATAATAATAATAATAATAATAATAATAATAATAATAATAATAATAATAATAATAATAAACTGTTTTATTAATAGGCAATATCAACAAGAGATCGCCGGTGCGAAGTTAGGACCGTGCGAAAGAGGGCGCTGTCTACTATAGTATGTTTATCTCCCAAAAAAACAAAATTAGACCCGTCGACCTGCACGGAGGTAGCTCCTGACCACTTTGTTGTTGCTGAAGAGGAAATAATTAGACTAAAGACTCAGATGCAAGCCCTGAAGAAAGAAAACAGCGTTTTGAAACGGCAGAACAAGGTACAGAAGTAAAATTTTGTAGCTTCCATGGACAAAGTGCTGCGAAGTGTAATGGAGTGATGCAAAACTTAATTTCTATAATAAGTTCCAAGTTTCCCGAAATTCATTACAAAGTGATCTCTCTTAATGTGAGGACAAGAACCTTCATTAGAATTAGGCACTTAAACAAAAGAGCGAAGGCAGAAATGATCGGGAAACTTGCAGCAAAGAAAAATCTTCAATGGGTTGCTTCGTCATTTTCTTGAGCTACACTGATTAAGTACATATGAATAGTAACATGTCTTAAACTCTTAATACAACTACTAGAAGGAACCTGCATTATAATACACAAGTGGATGTTTATTCCTTCCGATTTTACACGTAGCAGAGCTTAAATAAGACATACTGAGGGGCTAGTGTTTAACTCTCGCGGTTGAACTGTATTCTCAGTGACGTCATGCACGATAGCCAATGGCAGCGCGACTCTCCGGAATGGCCTACCTGAGTACTCTAGTTGCCTTGGGTCTGGACGTTCTTGCCCCACCGCGAGGGTCCGTGAAGCTTCGTGAGGCTTCGTGAGCTGTCGAGAAACTTCCCCACTCTGCGAGAGCAGCTGCCTGTGTATAAATAAGAGTTCGGCCTGCCAGTGTATGTGAGAGGCGAGGGTGGTATGCATTTTGAAGCCCGGCAAGGACCCACTCTTTCCGTCAAGCTACCGGTCCATAAGCCTTCTCTCAGTCGTCTCAAAGGTTTTTGAGCGACTGCTCTTGGCCCGCCTGACTCCTCTCTTCGAGGAAAGGCACCTCCTACCGGATCACCAGTTCGGTTTCCGTCGGGGCCACTCCACGACCCTGCAGCTACTGCGATTGGTAGAAAAGGCTGCCCTGGGCTTCCAGGACAACCTCAAAACCGTCGCGGTGCTGCTGGACGTGGACAAGGCCTTCGCCACAACGTGGCACCAGGGACTGTTATACAAGCTCAAGGAAGCACAACTCCCCGCCCCATACCTCACCCTGATCAGTAGTTTCCTCCGGGACCGAACCTTCAGGGTGCGGGTCGAAGGCAAACTCTCCACCGTCAGACCCATAGCGGCGGGAGTCCCGGAAGGCAGTGTACTGTCGCCGTTACTCTTTGCTGCCTACATGTCTGACTTCCCCACAGAGCCTCGCACTGTTCTGTGCCAATATGCTGACGACGTCCTCATATTGGCCCAGAACAAAAATGTCCGCTACTGCCTCCCTCCGCTGCAACGATCACTCCGAGCCATCGGCACGTGGAGTGAAAGGTGGAGGATGGCCATCAGCCCGCAGAAGAGCTCTGCCCTTCTGCTGGGGAAGGTCCTCCGCTGGCGCCCGGTGGGAGACCTGCGGTTGAGGCAGAGAAGGATCCCTTGGGTCCGGACTGCCAAATACCTGGGTGTCCGACTGGACCGCGGCCTCACATTCACCCCACATGCCCGTGAAAAAATCGGCCTCGGCCATGCAGCGCTCAGGCAGTTATACCCCATTTTCCGCTCGACCATGCCCATCCGCCTGAAACTGCGGGTGTACCGTGCGATCATCCCGCCCCTGATCCTGTATGGATGCGAGGTCTGGGGATCGGTGGCTCGTTCCAACATCCGCAGACTGCAAGCCGTGCAGAACAGGGCGCTTCGGATGATCTATGGTACTGAACGTATGTTTCCCTCCTACATTCTCCACACCCATTCTGGCATACCTTACATCGAGGACGTAGTGCGCGAGCGCTCGCGCTCATTGTATGCCAGGATCACATTCCATCCTAACCACCTAGTGAACACACTAGGGCAGTACGACCATCGATTACCTAGGAGGAGAAGGAGCTACCGCCTCCCCAAGGATGCCCTTGGGTGGTGAGACCAGCCTCTCATCCCCCCAAGTTTACTCTGTTCCGGCCACACTGAGGCCGGACCCGGCCCGCCGGCTGAACCCCGGCAGCCGGGTCCCCCGGTGTGACACTAAAAACCTAAACATAGCGATCCCTAACTTACCCGACCTCTCGCTCCTGGCCCCGCCACGCTGGACGGACCCTGCAACGCAGACCGCCAACAGCTGGGCGGATCAGGGCACTGGCCTCCTTGGAAGCTACCCCCGCCACCAGGAGCATTAGCAGAGGTCGAATCAGGTCCTTCAGTAGACAATGACATCCAAGCTTTGGAGAAATGACTAAATCTTTAAGACCGCACGGGTAAATCCGCACAGCGGATAGGTACCGTGGCGATCTACCCACCGTCCGGGAGCACCCGGACGACTTGTTCTCGCTCTTGGCTCTCTTGGAGTGTATGTGCCTCATGACTGACAGCCTGGCAACTCTGCAAGAAAGCATCATCTCGTCCCTCACGACACTGCACCACACCATTGGGACCACCTCGACACACGTCGCACAACTGCAGGAATCCATTGGAGCCACCAACTTACGGGACTGTATAACCCAAAGCTTCAGTGACCTGCAGCTCACCATCAACCGAACACATACGCAGACCTTAGACCAGCTTAACCTCACCCTGAAGGAAGCTCAGTCTGCGGCCGCTCCTCCGCTTCCTGACACGTCACAAGCGTACTTCGCCGAAATACTCTCGCGCATAGCTGAAGTACACTCACGCCTAGAACATCTTCGAAACACAGTGCGCCAACTTACTGACGACTCAGCCGCCACGTTGCGGCAACGACGCCGAATGACTTAGTTTTTTCTTAAGTGCTGTATGCGCCGAGCGACCGGCACGCGATGGCCGGCGCTAAATTAAGCACCTCTGGTGCACAGTGACCCTAAATAAACATTTCACTAAACATCTCATCCCTCCTTCTATTCCCGGCGATCCATCCAGGACCTTTATGGTAATGGCTGGACCCCCGACCATTACTCGTTCCTGCACGTGCCCGATAGGCACCTGCGTATTTTTACCACCGTTAATAACGGGGATGCTTCCGTGGAGCCCCGCTACTTCTCTCCCCTTTACTCCCTCCCAAAAGCCACGCTTATTTAAAAAAAAAAAAAAGTGTATGTGCCGATACAACCCTGAGCGGTTGATCACTCGGCTCGTGGGTCGATGAAGAACGCAGCAAATTGCGCGGCACCATGTGAACTGCAGGACACATGAACATTGACCATTCGAACGCACATTGCGGTCCTTGGATTTTCTATCCCGGACTACTCTCGTCTGAGGGTCGGAATTACTCACTGGACCAGGCCGGGGCGGCTTTGCTTACAAAATGGCTTATATGATACTGCCTAAACACAAAAAGCCATAAACAAATGCCTCTAACACAAAAAGCTTTGTCAAAGACAAACACAGAGGGAGAGAAGGAGGAGGAGAGAGTGAAGGAGGTGTAGCACTGGACTGGACATGAAAAAAAAGCAAAGTAACGCTCCGATAACCTGTATCCGCTTTGGAGGCACGGGAGCTTACGCTTCCGACGCTTCTCAAACCTTAATCAGGAGCGGGGCCCCTGGAGCTTGGGTTTTGTGCCCACAACAAAGAGGGGCAACCCATTCCTAACCCTTCAAAAAATTCCAACAGTCAAAAACTTCAAACACCCAGCAGAACATGGATCTACTAGTTCATTTCGCAGGTTAAGCCGCAAAGCGGCTAGGTACTGCGGCATACGACACCCGGACGGGGAAAGCCCCGCCCGACTAGGACTACTTCTGGACCTCTGGAGTGTATGTGCAAGGCGACCGTCATAAGGCTCTCCTTGGGCGGTTCAGACCTAGTGCTTGTGGCGGTGTATGACCCGCCCAACCATCCCTTCTATGAAGCGGATTACAGGGCACTCCTCAACCTAGACCACCGAGTGTGCATAGCCGGCGACTTCAATGCCAAACACCCAGGATGGAACAGCCATACCCAGAATGATAGGGGAAGGAGCATCTACCGCTTCATCTGCGGAGACCCAACCCTTCATGCGCATGGCCCGCGGGGTCCAACGCACTTCCCGCCTTGTGGCAGGGCGGACGTCATAGATTTCGCAATCTCCAAGAACATTCCATTTCATCTGGACCTCAAGGCGGTGAATGCTCTGGACTCTGACCACAACCCAGTTGTGATCAATTCAGACGTTACCGTCGCAGCTCTGGCAACGGCTGACTGGGTGGATGAAGTCGACTGGGATGCCGCCATTCTTGACATCCAGAACTCCGTGGAAGCCAGTCCCCGGATCGACTCTGTGGAGTCACTCGAGGCGGCAGCCAGGGAGTTCTCCACATCCATCCTCAACGCGGTCCGTGCTCACACACACCGCATTCCAATAGACACGCCAAACCCCACAGATATCCCAGGACCCATCAAACAACTCATAAGGGCTAAGAACGCCGTAAAAAAGCTGTGGCAGAGATTTCGCCATCCCAGGATAGGAGAAGTACACCAGAGGTTCAAATCCCTGGCAAGACGACTCCTAAGAGCACACCGCAAAGAGGCCTGGGAAAACATGTTAAGGCAAACCAATCTCCAGGAGAGAAAACCATGGCGAAAGACAAAACAGTACACCAGCACCCCCTACATAGCCCTAGAGGTCGACTCGTCTACGAGTCGAAAGAAAAGGCAGAGGCGCTAGCAGATTATCTGGAGGCTCAATTCCAACCCAGGGTAGAGCCAATGGACGATGACCATGCTGACCTCGTGGAACAGGTGGTGGAGGACTTCCTAGAAGCTCCGCCCCCTGACCACGAGGAGTTCCACATTCCCATCGTTACCCCTAGAGAGTTAGCGACCACGCTTAACTTTCTAAGAACCAACAAAGCACCTGGGCAGGACCGTGTGACAGCGGAAATGCTCAAGCACCTTCCACGAAGAGCCGTGATTCACTTAACCCGGATTTATAACGCGTGCCTATACATGCGCCACTTTCCAGCTATCTGGAAGGAGGCGCGCGTGGTGTGCGTTTTAAAGCCGGGGAAAAATCCGGTTTTTCCTTCCAGTTACCGATCAATCAGCCTTCTCCCAGTTTTATCGAAGGTATTCGAAAAACTGCTCCTCTTCCGGCTCCTTCCTCATCTGGAGGAAAGGGGCCTAATCCCGGAACACCAGTTTGGCTTCCGTTCTGGCCACTCCACGACCGAGCAGCTACTGCGGGTTGCCGAGAAGGCCTCCCTGGGGTTCCAGGAAAGGTCTAAAACGGTAGCAGTGCTGCTTGACGTAGAGAAGGCATTCGCCACTACCTGGCATGAAGGACTCATTTACAAACTCCTGGAGCATGAAATTCCCCGTCCATACATTTCCTTGGTAGCCGGTTTCCTCGGAAACCGAAGCTTCCGAGTAAAGATGGAGGGAAAGCTGTCCACCGAGCAGCCCATTGGCGCTGGAGTACCGGAAGGCAGCGTGCTGTCGCCGGCGCTCTTCGCAGCTTACATGGCCGACATCCCAACGCACCACAACACCCAAACCTGTCAGTATGCGGACGATCTCATGATCTTCGCAGTCAATAGGAATACACGGTACAGCTTCCGGCAAATCCAAACCCAGCTCCGGGCCATTGGCGAATGGAGCGCAAAATGGCGAATGGCAATTAACCCGGAGAAGAGCTCTGCTATTCTCCTGGCGAAAACCATAGCCAACCGGTTGCAGCAGAACTTCGTTTTACGGCGCCGTCGAATCCCTTGGGTGCAAACGGCGAAGTATCTCGGGGTGACGCTGGACCGTAAGTTAACTTACGCTCCGCACGTCAAGGGCAAGGTCCAGCTGGGGCACGTCGCACTCCGGAGCCTATACCCTATCTTCAGATCCACCATGCCGATCCGTCTCAAACTCCAACTGTATCGGGCGATCATTCCGCCTATGATTCTGTACGGCTGTGAGATCTGGGGAACAGTGGCTAATACCACTTTCGTCAGACTCCAGACGCTGCAGAACAAGGCACTACGCATCATCTACGATACAGGCTGGAGATTCCCGGCTCATATCCTACATGAGCACTCCCAGATCCCGTACATTGTCGATGTCATTCGCGAGAGGGCACGATCAATGTACGACAAAATCCAAATGCACCCCAACCCTTTAGTGAACTCCCTGGGAAGGTATGACCCGAGAGATCAAAGACGCTTGCCGTCCTTCAGACTGCCGAGAGACGTCCTGGGACCCCTTGGGTAACCCAAGGAAAACCCCAGATGTCTCTGGGAACAACTTCTACGCCAAAGGACCAAGCGCTACACAACCCGTATCCAAAACGGAGCAAAAAACTAATTCGTGTCTCCCAAAAAGGGAGAACGATTAAGTACAGCTGCCCACGACAAAGAGGGCAACCCATTCCAAACCTTTCAAAAATTTCAAACAGTCAACAAATTCAAACACCCCAGCAGAACATGGATCTACTAGCTCATTTCGCAGGTTAAGCCGCAAAGCGGCTAGGTACTGCGGCATATGACACCCGGACGGGGAAAGCCCCGCCCGACTAGGACTACCTCTGGACCTCTGGAGTGTATGTGCAGAGACGCAGTCAGTGAGTGGCAATCGTGCAGTGAAGGCATGTAGCAGGCGGACTTGAAGATTGCGCTCGTGTATGTTACGTCATTCTGTTGATATCAGAGTTGTACAAGTGTATTTCTTCGTAAATATAGAGCGTTTTGAATTTCTGCAACCTGGACGGACCCATACTCAGAGTATCTCCCTTTTTCACTAACTGAGCCACTCAAGTTTGATCGTTGTGGAGATACTAGCACTTTACTCCAACAGGTTGTGCTGGCTTTATGACCCTTAAACTTCTGTTTACTTCTTCCTGACTAACTGTGAATACATTCCTACAGTTGTTTGTGTGCTATGGACTTGTGTTCTTGTTGTGGTGTACTTCTTCAAAGCAGATCCTCTTCATAAATTTCTCACCTCTGTACTTGGTAAGTTAATGAAAAGGTGTAACTTAATTTTTACCCATTCTTAGGTTTTCTCCTAATGAACGAGCAAAAAAATAATTGTAGATATTATTAAATATTAATTAGTGAAATAAAAAATACAGAATTACCAAATTTTAATTTTCTTCAAAGTTAAGGATTTACATTAATTGTCACATTAATTTTTTTCCTCTCTATGCTCAAGCACTTCAGAATGTTCTTTTCCCAAATCCTGAGATTGCATGCCAGATGGAGCAACAGCTCACACAGCCAAAAGAATAATGACGCTTCTCAAGGAAACGTTACCCTGTTTGGGATGATTGGCCTAAATCCTGTAGAGCACCTATGGGCTAGACTACAAAGAACCGCGACCATGCAGCAAGAGACCTGCTTGTTGCACGTGTTCAGAAGAAATGGAATAACTTTAAATTCCTGAATATCTTTTACCGTACATCACCATCTACCCAACATCAGTTTCTGATCAGCCCTCATAACGCCAGTAAGGGACAGTGCCCTGATATGGTAAAAGTCAAAGGCCTCTCCTCCTCGGAGAAGGGTCAAGCTTCACAGACACCTCTATGGCTATGAGGAATGGAATACGGTCACCCCTGAAGAGACGGCAGTGCTCGGGAGAGTTTTGGCAGACGAGATTAACATTATCTTCATAATCAGGGACGCCGTACAAAATACTGAGAAACTGAACAAGTGAGTAAATAAGGAATTTATTTTGCCATCTGCCGTTCAAGTACAGATGACGTCAAAAATACAATAATATTAGCAATTTAAAAATTCTTGAAAAGAGTAAAAGCATTGCTTTATAGTTAAGATAATTCTTTAAACAGGTTTTCAACTTTCTTGAAGATTTGATGTACTTTATGTCCTTAGGCAGATTATTTACTACTTTACTTATAGAGAGAATTGCTGACTATAAATTTAGATGTCCTATACTGTGTTATATGTTTGTCATTTTTAGTTTTAGTGTCATAATTATATTACTTCCAAAAGCATTCATCCAAGCGTAGTAAGAAGTTTTTATATAAAAAAACTCATTTGGTGTAATTTCTTTGAACTAGAGGTATTCTTGAGGGAGGAATTTTCCGTCCACTCTGTATGTATTTTGTATATGTAATATTTACTCACGTATAACATTGTCACCCGTACGCTCGCTAAGCGTGAGAAAGAAGTATATTTTCTGTAAATGCTACTCAAAGATGACAAACATCTACGGTAGAGGAGCACTGTTAGTCCAGGTCATTAAACGTATATAGAAGAGATCGCTTTCAGAAGCATGACGGTTTGGAAACCAATAGTTAATTTTAAACGTTCCAGAAGCACACTTTATTATGACAATTTATTCTAAGCAAAGCCATAAAAGTAAAAAAAGGTGAGCATTTAGTTTAAACTTAGAGAGACAAGCGATGCTCGGATACAATTGCCAAATTAAACCTTTGGTGTTAGGTGTGAATAGTGTGTTACAAAACATTACAAGAGCACACAGTAATCTTGCTGAGACGCAGACGACGTACATTGGTTATGTTTTCCGTGTTTTCCGTTGTCATACTACGTCCTAAGAGGCCAAAGTGCACTTCGATAAAAGAAAGCTACTCGAGGGCAAAGACGTAGCTTACACTCCAGGTAAGCAAAAGCAAAGCGACTGTCATTTGAGAGAGAGGGGCGTCATTCGTATTCACTTCTAGGACTTCACGACGTGAATTAATCAGAGCTTGCAGTGTCGAAGACGCGCAAATGGCGCCCCACTGATAAACAGTTCTAAAGCACATTCAACATGTATTAACGCTGCCGGCCCTCGTAGCCGTGGTCGTTAGTGTGTAAATTTCTAGCATCCACCACGTAGAGGGTCGTGTGTGTGTGTGTGTGTGTGTGTGTGTGTGTGTGTGTGTGTGTGTGTGTGTGTGTGTGTGTGTGTGTGTGTGTAACCGCCGCTACACACCTGCTACACTTGGCAAGTTGTTAACATGCTGTATCTAACTTCCGAAGTCAGGGTTCAAATCCACCGGAGGGCGATACACTGTTTTCGAGTGTAAAAATTCTTAAGAGGGTTTCCTTCAGAAGGGAAGTAAAGCCGGGGATTCCCTGTCGTAGATTTAATGCTCGTAGAAGGACCTTAAACCAGATGAAGAGATCACTCAGCAAAATTAAGCGCTCTTTCATGCCAATGCGGAATGGAAGGCTAAGAACCACAGCAGTCCAAAAATAGAAACTCAATTTCAGTTATACTTGGCAACATAGAGCTCTGCGCATGAAATAGCCGGAATTTATACGCCTTCAACTTTCGCAATACATTAGTTCCAGTATTGTTCCTATATTCGATTTCCAATTGGAGATAAATGGATAAACTTTCTTTCCAATTGTTCTGCACTGTTTTACTCAATTTCTTTAAGTCGTTTGAGATTTTTCGGAGCTCCTTTGTAGTGTTTTCCTTAATTAACCTACTTTAACCGGTTAGGTTATATGGGACGATAAATTACATGGGCTAAATGATGCTCAAATGAGCCCAGGGTCCATAGAGCTTAGTTACCCGACATTCATCTTTCAGGATAAAGGAGAATTCCTGAAAATACTTAATCCAAATAGATCACCCTGACTGAAATTCGAGCACCGAACCTATTGAACGTGAGATACACACGCTACCACGTACGCTACAGAGGCGTGACCTTTGCAGTTTCCATTATGTTGAACAGCATCCAAAGAAAAGGAGTTGCACGTTGGATGAGGCAAGTACTTTCTGTAATCCAGAAGTAAGCATCGCAAATGTAGCAAAAGGATATAATTTACTTGGTCTCCTGAAACGAAACCATTACATATTTGCAACATATTAAATATTACAGGTTTATTAGGTCTAGTAGCAATAAGCTTCCTTAATCTGGCAACATCAACGTAGAGCTATATGTTAAAAGTTCTGTAAATGTATGTTTAATTGGTTGCTTGCATTATCGACTCCGGATTCCTCTTCCTATCACCACAGGTGTTCCACAATGGAGAACATAAGCATGACTAATTCACTTGCGTGAATAACCTACTTTGTACACAAGATACCTGTAATTTATAAATGGGTGTGGAAATATCGATGTGAGATAAAAATATAAAGTACAACCATATTTTAACTGAAACCATGGCCCACCAGAGTAAACTCAACATTCGAAATCATATACCTTTATATAAGGGAAAATCCACCTTGTTTTAAATTGTCTACCGCTTTATGTAATGTAATTTAATTCTCATCGAAATTATTTTTGACGCATCTGGATACAAAATTACTGGACCAATATATCTTAAGTAAATATGTGTGAGTGCGACATGGGTGGACATGTGTCTGCGTGTGTTTCTTGCCTTGAAGAAGAGTTTTTGTCCCAATTTATAGTGACTGCGTTTTAGTACCTATGTGTTTTAATTATTTACTGTGATCGTTCTGGATTGTGTGTGTGTGTGTGTGTGTGTGTGTGTGTGTGTGTGTGTGTGTGTGTGTGTGTGTGTGTGTGTGTGTGTGTGTGTGTGTGTGGTTTCCTTTTCTTTTTGTAATTAAAGTCCTCATACGTTGTCATATCGGACAATGAATGAAATGGGTGAAGTGATGTTCAAATGAGACCAGGTTCCATTGAGCTTAGAGTTACGCCATATTCATCTTTCAAAAATAAAGAGAACCCCCGGAAAAAACATAGTAAGCCAGATAACTAACCCTCACCGAGATTCGAACTCAGGAACTCGTTTGAAACTAAATATTTTCCAAAATTAACGCAATAAAATTATAAAACTTAAATAAAAGCAACATTATCTGACGATTCCTATGAAGCCAGAGTGTATGTTTTGCTTTTACGATGTTACTGTGCCAATGGAATGTTCATTATAGACCATTTGCTTGTTGAAACAACAGAAATAGATTTGCCGATAACATTTTAAAGAAGTGAAAACAGTATCTCTAATCCCTATACTAGTTATGAGACAGAATACTAGCAATTTCTTAATTGTATGCAGTGTAAAAGGTCATGGATATCTTATAAAATTGTGGAAGTATTAAATAGCAGCTTAATATTATTAAACTCTATTAATTCAATGTTTTAGTTAATAATCATTGATTATTAAATGTGTTATACCTAGTGTACCCAGAGAACGCTCCTTATGGTTTTCGTAATCGAAACTAAGCACATTGAATAAAAGACAAGCAGTTGACATTGCCAAGCTACCTAAAGTTGCAGCTTTTATTAAAAACACAAGTCGTGATTTTATTTGGGCTATTTTATAAAATAATACCATAAAGTCAGGAAACTATTAGCACATTTTGTCAAAAGCATGTGGCAATTATAATTTGGTATGCAAAAACTGAAAAACAAGTTCTTCTGCACCAACCTTCATTGTGAACAATTAACCGTCACAAACAAGCTGACAAAAGAGTAACTGACAGAATAGTCAATAAAAGTTAACACAAACTTAATTTAGGCTTGCCTCGTAGCTCAGTCGGTGGAACACCTGCATACCGTGCTAAGGGTCCCGGGTTCGATTCCGGGGATTGGGATTTTTCTCGGATCAAGATAATTCCTCATCTTCTCCATAGTGTGGAAGTATGAATGAGAGTGCGCATATGTGCGTGATCTAAGATTAAAACCCAACGAATACGAGTTAACACTTTCGATATAGAACGGCCGCTGATATGACCAATGTAGTTAAAGGAACAAATAAAAAAGAGTTAAGTTTCAAATCAAGTTAAATTAGAAGGCCGGTATTAAAAAAAATAAGTAAGTCAAATGAACAAACAGAAAAGCTCTCATATTAACATGCAAAAGAACAAATGGAATTTAGTTGTTTTGGCTTGATGTAAATATTGAGGCACAGACTGTAATTTCTGACTAGTATTCTTTTCTCTTGCAGATAAAATCCCATGTTACTGTAATTTTGTGTGTTAAATAAAACTCTTTTCTCTATTAAATGAATATAAAATCATCTTATTCGAATACAATGTCCCGGATGGAATGTGAGAATTTTTCTTTACTCAGACTCGCTCCCTATTCCCCTCATGGTCTGAAAGCGCAAATATGGGAGTGAAGTGGATACATTGAATTCCTGAATAGTAACAAAACTAACGTAGGAACCCTACAGTTCAATGATCAACAACTTTAGTGTGTCTCAAGTCAAAGGCTCCCATATGACTAAAGAAGTTAAAGAGCGCTATACTAATTCTTTAGCACCGCATACAAAAAATTAAAAGTATCGTTGCCATCTGAAAATATTTTATCCACATAAACTGATAGAGTCAAAATGCAAGAAGAAGATCAAGCGTTTTCTTTTTGCTTACTCAAAAGGAGAACTATTTAGCCACTAATGTTTCTGTTAGTGTGTAGAGGCAATACTCTGCGAAGTTTCTCTTTGCATATTTCCCACATTATAAAATAAATATTTGTCGCAACGCACCATTTCTAATTTTGAGGCGAAACTGCACAAATCTGTCTCACTTCATCACTTACTCTTCCGAAGCACAACATTCCAGATATATCGTGTACGAAATATGTGTTGTAAATAACTACTTCAGAAAACATAAAAACTGTTTACGTCACATCATAACAGGAATTACGCATGTTACAAAACACAACGTAAACTGGATTAACTGACTTGCCTATATTGCTCCAAACTCTAGCTACCCTTTCACATATAATTAAAGAGCGTTTACTAATTTCTAAGTTTTGTAAACCTACCTAACACAAGAAGCTGTTACAATATGCTTACACACTAGATTGATCTCATGTGAACTGTTATGAGCTTGACCCAATGATCTCCACTGAGATACGTTCTTATCTCTGAAGTGACGTATATAAGGCCACTGAGAAATGTAATGGTTTGTTTCTTTAACGTCATTTCATCTGATCCATAGATATTTTTGTTACCATTTTATACTGTAAATTCCTGCATAAGTGATTGTTCTAAAAATCTATAATACGTAAATTCAATTAACTTTCCTATGACAAGCGTAAAATCAGTATTTTTAATATAGTTGTGCTGTTTTAAGGTAATTTGAACATGTTTGTACTGTTGCAGTGCATCTATTAGTAACTTTTTCTTCTTCTGTGGCTAACAGTATAGCCCAGGCCTGGAGAACAGTAAAAAAGAGGTGCAAAGCCATTCCTTTCAACTCCATGCTAAACTTCAAAACGAATCTTCATTCATTAATTGAAAAACAAGTAATTATTGTTATAAAGTACAAATAACTGTTGATATGTTAAAAATACCTGTGGAAAAGAAATATTACCGAAGAAAGCGAAGAGTGTGAACGTGTGGAAAGAACTGATAAGAAACAAAATTTGGGTAACATTTGTTATATATAAATTATTCCAGTTAATAAACCTGTTTGTCTGCTGCTAAATGAAATGTGATAAATCTCACATAGAAGTAAAACATAAAAGAAAGGTATCCAAACCACTTGGCTGAACCACAACCCGCTGCCGGTAGGGAAAATCGGTTCCACCAAGTGCGTATGTGTGTATGTGAATGTGTGTGTGTGTGTGTGTGTGTGTGTGTGTGTGTGTGTGTGTGTGTGTGTGTGTGTGTGTGTGTGTGTGTGTGTCTGTGAGTGTTTGTGTGCTAGTAGCTACAGCAGTTAACAGGCGAGGGACTAAAACTGAAACCAATAGCAAGGAGCATCTTGGACACGGTTAACTCCACAAAAGATGCGATTGTCATAAATTGTTTGCTTTATAGAGATTCACATGTTTTACAATAGTTTTTTTTTTATCTCTTACGCTTTCCCAGATTCACAAGTGATCCAGAAAAACAACACTTAATCGGCTATTCCCAAAAAGAACTCGTCACTTCATTCATCATGAAAGGTTCTTAAACATATGGTATTTTAATTAAACTCTTGGAACAATTTTTGCAAATATCGACATTTTCCGAACATTTTCCATGTAAAGGATAGATTTGATCGGGGAGATTTTCTTGAAAATCTTCATTTCGCTCCCTTGAAAGACATTGAGCTTAAGTACTACCACCTCGCCTGATATGAAGTACTGAACGGGAGTAGGGGAATAGCCTTGCCCTTGTTGTTTATTGGCTGGAGGAGTGGGAAGAAGCACGTCTTCCGCCACGGAAGGCCGCTAGCTGACGTCACGAAGTGTAACGAAGACAGAATCGAGGTTTATTGTTATTGCGCACATACCGTTCGAGACAGTTCAAGAATGTAATTTGAAAACAATCGACAACTTGAACGGTGTCCCGGGACCGGCATTTGTATAGCGCGTCTCACACTCAGAGGATAGTACAGGTTTTGTACGTTGCCACATGTTTTGTACGTGATACAATTGCAGCTTCGGCCACGACAGCGACCGGTCTGTCGGTTTGATATGTCATTAATACGGAACTAGCTACACTCAATTTCTGAGTGCATGCATTTTAATTTCTACTTCTTTTACTTGTTAATTTAGTATTTCAAAACACGATTTTCAGACAAAAATATATATTAAAACAAACCAAATGGAGGCATCCAATGATTAAAAGTTTTAAATAGGTATGCTTTAAATATATCGGTTACCTTTATGCTTCTTCAATGTCATCTGATAAGGACGCAATTCCTCCCATTTCGTCATCCATTAGCCTCAAAAACAAATCTGATATCTTCTCTTTCTATTAATATACACTTGTTACTCCTTTTTCATATGCGAACCCCAAATCGTGTAGAAACCGATAGAAATTAAGTAGGGTGTCATCACTGTTTACCCTTGCCAAAATTAGATTCAGGTGGGTGGAATGTCTTCAACCAGGAAAGAATGAACAATACGCCACACTCCGCTTTACACTATTCCATTATATTACGTTAAACTAGCGCTATTTTGTTTCTCCGCCATTTTTATGGAGTTCATAGGTGATCTCTTATTAGTTCCTTTTTTATTCTATATACTAATGTTTCTGAACACCCGGTAGCCTTAGCTGTTTCTTTCGTTGCCTTACTTATACTAATTTTACTTTAAAAATAACAGAAGACATTCAATACTAATGTGTTGTTCTTACTTCTTAGCTTACCAATATTTCGTTTCTTCTTAGCTTCCCCTTCCATAACTATAAGTATTTACAAAACTGTCCAATAGCTTCACGTAACACTTCATAATCTTTCACAAGCTATAAACACAGCCACAGGAGATCTTCTAGCAAACGTGTTTACTTGGTTTCTTTTAAAAATTGCCTACAACCCTCCTTTACATTTCTCTCGCTTTATCCCCCGAAGTAAACCCAGTAACAAAAACGTTTCTCGCTGCCTACATTTTATAATGCGCACATATAACATTTTCCGAAATAACTTAATGTAAAAAATTATTACACTCATCTGATTTAAGATGGAAAATTCAAACATGACCGATTTACTTTTCATATCATCTAGTAACAGAACGCCTGAATGATACTGACCCGTGGAGAGATACTTTCTTGAATGACAGTACGTTAGCATTGGGCTAAAGATTTTGGCAAAAATAAAGACGTCTGAAGCGAACTTTCATCTCGTCTTTCTTTGTTTCTTTCTTTCTCTGTTTCTTTCTTTCCTTCCTTCCTTCTTGCTTGCTTCCTTTCTTTTCGGTCTTAGTATGTATTGAAACTATTAGAAATATTACTCGTCCCGGAACTCTAGTAATTCGATTAGCTGCTAATATAATTTCAGGACAACAATGCGAAATTAGTTTTAATATACTTTTTGGGTTGTGCTGTCCAAACACACACACTCGGAAGTTGTTGTAAAAATACGCTTTTTTAAGGGAGTCTCAATACATATATTTCACTGAAATCTTAACATCGAATCATAGAGTGAAATACAAAATTTCCCTACTTACCATTCGAAACATGAGGGATGGCGCAGGTGGCCTGCATACGTGATGTCGTGGATTCGATAACCGTAGCTGAACTTCCTGACCTGTTGGTGCTGAGGGGAGTTTCCCCGGATTGCCAGTCACTTTTGATTTCAGTCACCTTTCACCTTGGATAGTTTGGCATTCTAAAGGTGGGCTTCAGACAATCAGCTTCTGCTGCAACACGCAAAGACACAGCAACCACACAACTGCCTGCATTGGTCATTTCATAGTGTGCAGCTTTCTAACAACTATGTTGCAATTAGAATTATACCAATGCACCGTTTTCAGCATTTTGCAGCTAGGAAAATCTTGTGCTCCTTGGGTTTTGTCATGCTTAACATATGGTGCACTTTATGTTTTGTTTGATGAACTTATTGTAGATGACGAAATATGAAATTATGTCAAATCGTTTCATGAAGTTAACAAACTACAAATTGAAATACAAAAAATGGGCACCAATATGAAGAGATTTAGAAAGACTTGCTGTAACCTTGAAAAAAGATATCTCATTTTTGAAACTTTAAATTTTATAAGACAGTAACAATACAATAGAATGCTAGAAAAATTATATCATGTATTTTAGTAGATAAGAGAAAAAATTTTAACGGTGCAGATTTTAGTTATTACTTTGTAAATTCCAAAAAAATGATACAACTGTGAATTTAATCACAGTTATGTAAAATATAGCAAAACTCAAAGCTTTTGTGTAAAGCAAAAAGTACAACTAATATTTAGTTGTTCAAAACCTATAATTACACTAAATATCTTTGTAGGGATAACGAAAATTGTGATTTATGGAAGCATAAATAGCTAGAGCATTATTAAAAGCAAATTTAATACACTGAATATTCAGAAGACGAATAAGGGAGTGTTGTCATCGAAATTAATTATTTTCTACCTTCAATAAACTTCGGGAGGAATTTTCTTGAACTCAGTACTCAGAAGAACAGCTAAATAGTGAAGTAAACACTGAAATGATTAACGGCATGCTGTATAAGCTTTCTTTAATGCTGAGCTTGTTGAATGTGTGAACGTGTAAATATTTGACTGATACTTTTAGTCTGTGACTGAATGTCTACCGAAGAGATACGGGGTGGACTATGATTACCCTGGGCGATGGAGATACACAGTAAACGAATCTGCACGCACAAGAAGTAGATTATAAGTGGATGAGAGCACTGCGAGGAGGGAGCATGCATTATTATTCAGTGACATTCACATTATTTCAAGGTTTGCATCCAATCTATATTGTGGACTAATGATTTTAAACTGTCCTACAAGCGACAAGAAAAGTGGCATGTATCATCTAGCATCAAACACCTTTTCTGTTTGCTTTCCGTAAATTGCATAGTTTCTCTCGGCTATCTTCTTCAGACACTATCTTCTCATCACATTCTGATGAAAATCCTCTTTATTTGCTCATGTTCTAGTTTGTGTAATTTAGCAAATGCCACTTGGCGTCTTGTTGATCTTCCCCAGTCTCTTCCGTAAACGACTTAGTGTTGAAAGAAAAATACCAATTTAGAACATTTTAACAGGTTTTCACAGATGATTCCCTACATTTCTCGCCTTTTCGTCATTCTAGTTGAAACTAAAAACTGTCGTAATAAACCTGTTTTTTCATATTGGCCATTGATTTGGATCTGCCCCCCTCTTTTAATTTCTCGCGCAACACAGTGGGAGGACAGCGAATGTGTGTGACAGAGAACGCATGCTACACAAGGAGTAGAACCGTTAGAAAACATGCGCCCTGTTCACTCTGTACACTAAAACCGAAAGGATTTATTCACAAAAGTTGAAGACGTCAGAATGTCCTTGAATGGTCTGTAACTGAACTGACATGGGGTGTCATAAATCTATCCAGGGAGGGTGTTGGGAACTTCTCCAAACCCCTGCGTCTCAGGCCTCGGAGACTTTCTTTGCTGTGGTATACTATAGCTACGTCCTGTTCTCGGTGATGGTGTCGAGGAGTCGGATCGCGCAGTCTTAATGTGAGCTGTTGCTGAGATCTGGTGCGAAGATGAAGCGATGCTTCTGGACGATCTCCGGCGCTGCTCCAGTCGAAGCTCGAGTACCCCTTACCTAGGGGTTACCTTACCTAGGGTTTGGTCTCAGACGGGAATTGTAACTAATTACCTTAATGAAACAAATTAATCGTTCAACTTCTTTTAAATATTACAATTTTTAATTCAATGTTAAGTTAACAAAAATGCAATGTAACATAAATTAATAGATAACTTTATAAACGTTGGTTTTCTTCACAATATTAACTTGAAATCTGGTTCCCTATCACTGAAAAGCTTTTTCTTCTTAACTCGACGGCGTCCACAATGACGCTAACTCCAGCTAATCTGAAATAATTGAATTTACTGTTGCTATAGCAGTTCCACAATTTCTCATTGGCTCACGTCATCTTCCGTGAACCCATTTTTCATTACCGTATTAGGTAATTTACATAATCGTTTGTTTAAATCATATTTAAACAATTTAAGGATCAAATAACACTTTTATAATTTTAGACTACTATTATCACCGGGTTTGAAGCCGCGACCTCGGGGAACCAGAAGTTAGGCCACGGAGCACCACAGTTCATCAGACATACTTCAGTGTAACTTAGAGTTCAATTTGGAAAATCAGTGTGTGGCCCCATTCAGGAGGTCGGGGTTCGATTTCCATGGCCAACCTGCCTGTCCAATGGGTTTTATCGGGTGTTTTACCAGGTCGCCAGGCGAATGTTAGGTAGGTTAATTACATCCTCCGAATTTCCTGTCCCTCCATTTCATCTCCATTATCATTTAACACCATCTCTCATCTGGTGGATCAATTACAGACTTTATTAAGTATGGCCTTTTAAAGGAGAAATGATGCTTTTGATATAGACCAAATTGACAATCATTTTGTAAAGTGCTACGAAAGAGTGGTGTATTATTTTCAACAAAGTTGGCCTGATTGTTATGTACATGTTAGACAGGATAAATTGACAAGACCTAATAAACATGAGTGTCCCCAAACCAAAACAATAGTAATAAATAATTGTACGGGCAATGAAAGAATTTGTCAACGAGATGAGCCCAGGCAAAAAAGTAAATTGTCATCCAAGTATACATCTATACCAAGAGCACCCAAAGAAATAAGGAAATGTGTTCATGGACAGGAGTCTAAAAAGGCAACAGAGTCGACCAAAATAAATAATATTAAGACAAAAGTGAAGTGTAAAGAAAGAATAAGAAGAAGGGAGATAGATAGGGATCGTATAAGAGTGCTATGCAAACAGCGGAGAAACGTGAAAATATTACAAACGATAACTTACAAAATGAAAGACAATATCTGTATTAGATTTGCACAAATAAACGCTAAAAATAGTAAAGTAGTTATGATGGAAATCTGGAAACTTATAGAAGAATAAAAATTAGCAGTAATTTGCATACAGGAACCCTATACATTTAAATGTAATGTTATGTATATGCTGCTAAATGTAAGAGTAATATCTGAAGGACAATACCCAAAAGCAGCAATTATAATAGTTAACAAAGAACTCGTAGTTGCCAAAATTTCCCAACTATGTGAAGAACACATGATATGCATAGAAATGATTTATAAGGGAGTTAGTAATATTGTCTGCAATCAATATTATTAGTATAAAGACAACATAGTTGTATATTTGGAGAAAACAAAAAGGGTACTAGATATGTATACAAAGGAAAATATAATTTTTTTACCATGGATTCCAATGCAAAATCAACCTTATGGAGAAGCAAAAATCCAGATAATAAGGGGAAACAATGGGAGGAATTAATACATACATACAACTTCATTGCTATAAATGAACACAATAAGGTATATGCCTTCAAAAATCGAGCTGGAGCAGCAGAAAATATAGACATAACCTTAACAAAGGGAAATATATCAAAACACATTTTTAGTTGGAGGGTTACAGAAAATCAAACGATAAGCGATCTAATGTAATCATTTTCGATTATGAGGTAATGCCGAAGTCAGAATATGAATGTGTAAGGAAAGAGACAGGATATAACTTTAAAAAGGCAGATTGGGATACGGTGCGGGAAGAATTTGATGTGTCAAATTTTTATAATACAATAGATATAAACAAAAAGGCCAAAATTATGACTAATACAATTCAAGGAGTAATTAAGAAAGTTGTACCTAAAAAAAGAAATGATAAAAAAGTGAACGGCCTATGGTATGATAAATTATATAAATTGCGAAGGAAGATGAGGAATGCCAGAAGAATCTACCAAAAATCGGTAGTATATTCAGAAAGGGTCAGGAATTTAAATATCTATAGGAAAATAAAAGAAAATTATAAATTGGAGTTGTAAAATTCGAGGAAGAACTCATGTGATAAATATGTAGAGGAAAAACTTACTGATAATATATGGGGTATTCCATATAAGATCATCATGAAGAAAATACGAGGACCGAAATTTATTTCAACCCTGGAAAAAGAAGATGGAGAAAAACCGAAAACATAGAAAGAATCAATTAATTTTTTACTAGAAAAGTTATTACCATGGGATAGGATAGAAGATAAGCAACATATACACAAATATAAAACACGTCTTTATGAAGAAGAATACTTGGGAGAAAGATTAGTATATCCATATGACATCACCGAAGTAAAAGTCGTCATTAGGCAAGGAAAGAAAAATAAATCCCCAGGACCAGTTGGAATAGTATCAGAGGTAATTCAAAACTTGGCAGATAAATTATCACCAATATTAACCGAGCTATTAAATGAGTGCCATTTTTTAGGGAAAATCCCCTATTGTTGGAAGGAAGCTTAAGTAGTCATTCTTAAGAAAGGGAAAGGTAAGGACCTATCACAAGTAAAATCGTGTAGTCCAATTTGCTTGCTTAATATTCTTGGAAAAGTACAGGAACGACTTTTATATAAACGCATCCTAGAATATAGAATGATGATAGGTATGAGTGATAGGCAATTTGCTTTTAGAAAACACAAATCCACGGAAGATGCTATAAACTATGCACTAAAACGAATAAACGCAAGTGAACAGAAATACTTGATAGGAGTTTTCTTTGATATTCAGGGAGCTTTCCATAACTTATGGTGGCCAGAACGTTTTAATACTATGAGAAATAAGGACTACCCAAGATGTCCATATAACAGTGTAAAACACTACTGTACGGATAGAAGAGTTTATCTCCAAACCACTTCAGGGAAAATAGAGAAATTAATAAAGGTTGCCCACAGGGTTCCATTTTAGGACCCTTATTTTGGGATTAATAACTGAACCGACGTTAGAGGAAATTGGGAACATGCAAGGGGTATATGATATCATGGCTTACGCCGACGATTTAATGATTATGGTAGAAGCAAAGAACAGATTAGAACTAGAACAGAAGTCAAAGCAGATGATTGATGCCCTTGAACAGTGGTGTGTCAGAACCAAATTAAAATTAGTAACCACATATACCGGCATGTGTGCTGTTTAACGGAGAAGTCAAAAGAGACCACAATATTAAAATCTATAATGTAAATATAAAAAGACACAAAACGTTTAAGTATCTAGGCATAGAATTAGATGGAAAATTACTTTTAAACAGCCATATGAAGTACATAAGAGAAAAGGCAGTAAAGTTCATTATGAAATTAGTGTCAATTGTACAAAAGAGCTATAGAATACTTTTTACAGCAACAAGGATATATCATATGAGTTTTCTAATAGGTATAATAGGATATAGCACAAGTACATGGGCACATAGGTTAAGGGTCAAATCCTGCGCAAATTTAATCCGAAAAAACTCAGAGACAAATACTACTTCATAGCAGCGGAGCTACAAAAACGACATCTACTTTGGCCCCAGTAATAGTAGCGGGAATTTGGCCTCTTGACTATATCATTAGATTAAGGGGTGCAACTTATTGGCTAAAGAAGGAAGAATATGGGAATTCTTTTAAAATTATGAGTTTTTTTGTGTAATTTTACGTCCTCCAACGTTAAGTCATATCGGACGATGAAAAGAATGGATGAAATAATGCTCAAATGAGCCCAGCGTTCATAGAGCTTAGAGTTACTGACATTCGTCTTTTAGGATAAGGGAAACCCCGGAAAAAACCTTATCCAGGTAACTCACCCTGACCGAGATTTGAACTCGGGACCTCTTGAACGTGAGTCAGACTCGCTACCACCACGCTACCGAGGTGGGCTGAAATGATGGAAATACTAAGAAAGAAGTGAAAAATTATTTATTACAAGAATGGCAAGAAGAATGGGATAATGCACACGTAGGAAGAAGAGTACATGATTTATTTCCGGACATTAAAGATAGGCTAAAATTGGAACATATAAAACCAAGAAAAGGATTTCTTCATTTTGTTACAGGACATGGCCCATACAATGTATATTTAAAAAGAATAGGGAAGAAGAACTCAGATTTATGTGAGCAGTGTAACTGTTTGTATTCGCCTGAACATGTTATTTTTGAGCTAGTGAACTAGTAGAAGACGGTCGAAGGAAACCTCAAGGAAAATGTTTATGGAACATCTTAAGATATGCAGAAGATTATTTACATTTAGAAAATATGTCTCAAATGATATCCGTTAAGGCGTTGGAGGAATATATGACCCGCGACAAAATATTTCAAGAAAGAAATGTAAGAACATTTCAATCTATGAGAAAAGAGTATAACTTAAGAGATCGTCGGAGGGAAATAGGACCAAGAGAAACTGAAGATACAGATTGCCAGACATGAAGACCTGATTTAAGACGCCAATTATGGACATCAGGAAGAAGACAGAAAGACAGAAAGACCATAAACAGAAAAGGAATACCAGGAGAGAGAAGACATATATGGATAGTATCAAAGCGGACAGATACAACTGATTATGCAGAAGCGGAGAGATGACTACCAGGTTGTCTGGAACTGACAAACCAGCTCCAGCTACTGATGTCAGTTCTTTCAGGAGATGGATACCAGTAGGAGGAAGCTTTGGATACCAGTTGCAAAAGAGAAAATTTTAAAATTGTAGGAAACAATCTTTCGTAGCTTGTTATAAGAATTAAAGCTGTAGTAGAAATGTAGATTTAATTTATATTGTTGAAGTAGAAGTAAAGTAGAAAAAGACTGCTTTAGATAGATTATATTTGTAAGGTTACTGGAATCTAGTACTCTTTAGATTTAGTTACATTGTTAAGGTAGAAAGTAGATTATATCCGCAAAATTTGTAAATTATATTGTGAAATCTGATTTAGAAGTTAATAAAGTTAAAAATGAAGTTTGCATAATAAGGCCTTGTATAGATTCCAGAAACCGGGCTATTGGATATGCAGATTTTATTTTATTTTATTTTATTTTTATTTTACTTTACTTAATGTTTATCTGGTGCTCTCTTTCAGGGTAGAAGCGTCAGCGGGTATCTCGGCGTTGAATGGTACGATGATATACTGTTATTAAAACTTCCTCCTCCAGTAAGACGGTCTCCGGTCTCAGAACCCGGTCTGGTGGGGCCATTTCCGGACCACAGTAGGGCGACATGCTGGTTGTACTGGCCTGCTGGGGATTTCCAACTGGTAAAGCGTAGGGACTCTGCCCATTGCTGTGCCTCTTTGAGAGGGCCGCCCTCTGTTTCCTCTCACTGCATCCTTCCTCTCAGGTGTGCCCCACTTGAGGTATAAGTATAGTAGATCAAGTTTGGATTCCGTGACAAATCCCCTCCCCCTATTTTTGTAATTTACTCCTCCAACGTCAAATCATATCGGACGATGAATGATTTGAGTGATACGATGCTCAAATGAACCCGAGTCTCTAGAGCTCACCTCCCCTCTAGGGCAGTCCAGTCAATTTGGAATGTCTTAAAGGAGGAATTTATGAAGCAAACAAAGCAGGCTGGTATGGTAACATTGCGGAAAATTCTAGCAAACGTGTCAAATTCCCAAACTGTAGAGGCATGCTGTATGATAAACATATTAGAATTGTAAAACCATGGAACGCTGGGTCATCATAAAACTACTACTACACGAATCATCTTTTATTTGTGTTGCTAGGAGTTGCTCATTCTGGCTGCAATTTCATAGCAGTTGGCATTCGACAGTATAATAAATCCTATAATTCTACCGTTCAGAATATTAAATTTGTGGAAAAAGCTTACAATCAGTAATCTCAACATACTAGATCCTCCTGCACTTCAGGGACGTATTTAAGGGGCGGTCCAGAGGGTCCGGACCCACCCCCACAAACGAAATTTCATTTCAGACTGTTAATAAATAAACGGTTGAAATAAAACTTAATTTAAAATAAACCGAAGCAGTTTATTCAAGCTTCTCAACTTAATGTCTCTATTCACTGTCAGGCAGACATGAAGTTACAAAGGATGCGAGCAGAACAGAACTGTAAATGTGAAAGTTTCCGCCCCTAATCGAGAACCGCGTCTTTTCAATATTCTGCCATTTCCTATACCCAAGGTCAAGTACGGTGGTAGAAGTACAGTCCGCTGAAATATAATGGAACATGAGTGTAGTACTGCTATGGAATTCATAAGTGAATACAGTGAGTGAATGAGTGATTTGGAGTTTAAGGGCCCGTCGACGAGATCGTTTGGGTCCCCTGAATATAGTATGCAACACTGTATACTGCACCTAATGAACATGCGACGTAGGCGAGATACGCCTTAATAAAAGTAACTAATTTCTGTAACGCAACACTCTCCACTATTTACAGACGGTCTGGTTTATTAATACATGTGGATTAACAGTCCTCATTAACATCGAGGGCTGCAGAGTTTTAAAGAAAATCCGGTTGGATTATTTATTTTTATGCTCAAGATTATGCAAACGTTAAGCTAGTAAAATACAATCACATGTTCTTTGTCAGAACTACATTAAATTTGTTTCACGTGTAAGTGTAACATTTTAAGTGAAAGATGGTGTCAAATTCTGTAAGATATACGAGCTACCTGCATAATTATATCAACTGTTATTATATTAATTATTAAGAAGTCATGATCAATTATCGAATACACCACAAATAAATGTTTACATTTTACGGTTATTTAAAAATGGCGGAACTCGACATCTAAAGCCTACAGCCGTCAATGATGTGCTAAAACTTTATATCCAGCGAAATATTTACTCGAATAACAGTGTTATAGTAGTAATAATAAAAATAATAATAATAATAATAATAATAATAATAATAATAATAATAATAATAATAATAATAATAATAATAATAATAATAATAATAATGATAATGATGATAATGATGATAATGATTGTAATGATGATCATGAGGATAGTGATAATAATGATAATAATGATGATGATAATAATTAATAATAATAATAATTAATAATTAATAATAATAATAATAATAATAATAATAATAATAATAATAATAATAATAATAATAATAATAATAATAATAATAATAATAATAATAATAATAATAATAATAATAATAATAATAATAATAATAATAATAATAATAATAATAATAATAATAATAATAATAATAATAATAATAATAATAATAATAATAATAATAATAATAATAATAATAATAATAATAATAATAATAATAATAATAATAATAATAATAATAATAATAATAATAATAATAATAATAATAATAATAATAATAATAATAATAATAATAATAATAATAATAACAACAACAAAAATAATGCAAATGCTCTTTCTTATGTATACCAGACTTGTTTGTTTCCCTTATCAATCCAAATAAATGATTCTCACTGCAAAGAAACAATTCATATCTATTTCCTTCTATATTCTTTATTGATATCCTATATGGACGTATCGTTCTCGAAACCAAATATAATTGGCGTCGCCACCCCGTTAGTACTGGATTGTTCAGAATATATAATTAGGTCAATGTATAAACTTGAAAGAAGCGTAGGTGCAGTGAAGCACAAATTAGCACAATTTGTACCAGTCGAGTACCAGCTGATGATAAGAGCAAAAGCTCTTGAAACATGTCCTGTTAATAAACAGTGTGAGTGAAGCATTGTGTCTATATAATTAGGTATTTGGTTCGTACATTGCCTCTGAGCATCTTAACAATAGAAACTCGACGTCTAGTTATGACTCTACAACACTTTTATTTAATTTAGGTCCACCTTAAGTCATATCGGAGAATGAAATTGGTTCAAATGAGCCCAGAGTCTATAGAGTTATCCAACATTCATATTTTAGGAATAAGGGAGAGCCCCGGAAATATTTATCTAAGTAATTCACTCTGATCTAGATTCCAACCCGATCTCCCCCCCCCCCAAAAAAAAATCCCCTGACTATGATTTAATAGTGCAAGGTTTACTAGAACATTTGTCAAACAAAACATTACTGCAGTTGACTTAAATTTACAAAGCTATTCGTTTCCCTCAAAAAATGGAAACACGCCATTATATTAATGATGCTTAAACCGGAAAGAAAACTGAAAATATCAGCAAATTATAGGCCAATAAGCCTTCTTTCTGTCTTCTCCAAAATGTTTTAACGTGTTTCTGCCTCATTAAAGGATAATAGAAATCTTATACCTACTTAGCGGTTGTATTCAGATCATATCATTCTTGCCCAAAACTACGTAGAATCAAAGATACTCTGCTTGGTAGAGCTGATGAACAACATAAGTGCGAGGATCTACTCCCATCAGTCCTGGACCCGTAGGACCAGAACCCGGGCCTCTCGGGTTTTTTACCATAGGACAGTACCTATTTTATAAAGTGCCCCCCCCCCCGCTGCGCACGGCAGATAGGACGGAAGTGGATACGCCACTTACGCGCCGATCCTTAAAAGACCGGCTACCAAATAACCTTGGTAGGGCCGCCGGTGATCTAGCACACCAGCACCAGCTGCTAGCTCTGCAGGCTAGTACCCGGGACTTATGAGGCAACCCTCTACCCCGCCGGGCGGCCGGAGCCTGGCCGGAGGTATCCAATTTCCCGTGGGTGGTGGGAACACACTGCCCCCTCGAGACCAACCCAAACTTAACAACTCCCAAAGGGAGGGGCTCGAATTTTCGGCCCGAGGCTTCTCTAGTAACGTCAGAGGTACCACGAGTGCTAAGGGTCCGCAGTGCCCGAACCACGGCAGCAGAAAGGGACGGATCCCCTACCCCACGAGACTGATGAACAACAGTTGTTGTTGAGTGCAGAGTTTCTACTCCCATTAGTCCTGAACCCGTAGGAACAAGACCCGGGCCTCCTTCAACCAGGGAGTATCCGAGCTGTCCCAAAGGGCGCTCGGCGTCCTCCATGGGCTTTCCATAGGGCAAGACCTAGAGACTAACAAGCCCCCCCATCTGGTCCTATGGACTCAAGACGGGATGGAAGTGGATACGCCACTTACGCGCGTCAACACTCAAGGTGAAGACTACCGAAAAACCTCGGTGGGGCCGCCTGTGATCTAGCACACCTTCTACTAGCTGAGCAAGCTAGTACCCGGGAGACTTAATGGCTTCCCTCAACCCCGTCCGAAGACGTACCCTATTCCCACGGGTTTCGGGAACACACTGCCCCCTCGAGTCCATCCCAATCCGAACAACTCCCGGAGGAGGGGCTCGGCTGTTCGGCCCGAGGTTCCTCTAGTAACGTCAGAGGTACCACAAGTGCTAAGGGTCCGCAGCGCCCGCACTTTGGCAGCTGAAAGACTGATGAACAACAGTCTGCTTAAGGCTTTTCTTGGGCACATGTAGGAATTTTGATAAAGTGTGGTGTGATTGCCCCCTATACTTTGGTAAAATTAAACGCCACACCCCCGACACTTGTTACAAATAATAAGTTGTTGCAGAATAATTAAATCCTACCTCTATAATCTCACCTATTCTGTGAGTATACACACTCAGAATCGCACGCATTCAAAACTGGTCTTCCTCTGGGAAGTGTTCCTGGACAGTTGCTATCATAAGTACTCAAGACTTCCCTGTACATGAAAACTTGACTGTTATGCTAACGATATTACAACCCTGGGCAAAGGCACCTCTGAACCATCAGGCAGAAAACTTAATACTTTCTGTGAAGACATTGAAGTTTGGTGTAAAATGAAGAATTAGTATGTCCTTCAAAATCTAAATTAATCAAATTAGCGTACAAAAAAAACCTAACCGACAATCTTGTTGTATTAAAAGACACAGTAATACATCTCAAACTGCCAGGTATCTTACCTAATTTTAGATAGTAGATACACGTGGAATGACCTCATCACCAATTTAATAAAGAAAATAAGACATTTTAGTTCAGATTAGATATTGATCAGGCACAATTGAACAGGAGGAACACAATCTCTACCTGCCTGAGATAGAGAGGTTTGTTGTACAGTTTTTCTCCCTGTTTCCTTTAACCATTCTGTCCTCAAACTCTAATAAATTTGACGAGTCCATGGCTTAAGTACTTGTTCGATACAATCTCCTTTGGATCCATATTGACTTTATCTGTTAACTTCCAGTGCTTCCCACCGGAATATTAAATGAGAGACCGTTTGCTTATTTCTTTTAGGGCATAGTCGTTGTAGCATTATCTTTCCATGCCTTTGTTTCTGGATTTTGTTTCCCGTATTCTATATGTCGTTTTTGACTTTACCTTAACAGAATAGATCTTATCATTAATTTGGTAATACCTAAGACGGTCCTGGTCCTTTAAATGGGGTCTGTGTTCCCTCTTGGCCAGTCTGTCTGCCATTTCATTTCCATCTACTCCAGAGAGGCCAGAGACCCATGCTAGAGTAAATCTATTGCATTTCCCTTACCTTTCTAGAGCTTCTAGGTACTTCCTAAGGATTTTTGTACTCGTACGGGATACTGACATTGCCTTAAGTGCCTTTGAGTATATCCAGATGTCCGCCTAGCCTAGCATCTGTCCACACACTCCTCCATGCAAGCTCTAATGGCATGCAGTTCTGCCTGGAATACAGTGGTCAAAGCTCCCAAAGGATACCACTTCTCCAGTATGGGCTGTCTTCCATATAAACCATTACCTGTTCCATCGTTGGCTTTAGACCCATTAGTGAACAATAAATGTTCCCTTATTGGTGTTGATGATTAGTCTCTCAGTCCTCCCTACCTTCAATTAAGTACTTATTAAGACAGGACTTAGGAAGAACAATACAGAGACATGGCTTTATGAAATCTCCTGATTAATCCCTACGTCATTTAATTTACTGGTATGATGTCCCATATATTCCATGGATTTCCATTAGCCTCCAGTCTTTAACCTATATGCTCCAGCCATCGTCTCCATTTTATCCCATAGGTTCAATGAAGGCAGACTGAGCGTAGTTTCTATTCCGGCTGTAGGTATGCTATCAATTCCACCGGTTATCGCTAAACAGACTAATCTCTGTACCTTTTCCAGTTCCTTGACGGCCCCTACCTTAACCAACATACCCTTTTCCATAACCTATGGGCCTCCCTACGGTGGTATAAATCCAGTTGATACACTTGGGACCTAAACCTCAGGCTTTAGGTACTCATTAGTGCCACTTTAGCTTTGGTACTATATGCGCACGATGAGTTGAACGCTGGATTTGCGGTGTGGTGCGGGCAGAGGGGAAGAAGCGAGAGCAGTGTTTCTGCAGTGTGGTCGACCTTGAAAAACACGTTCGGCAAAATAGCGTGTAAGATAAGCGAAGATACGCACGCAAGTGTGAGATATGTGGTCAAATAGTAAATTGAACTCGATCCGATAAGCTGTAAATATCATGACAGTTATAAATACTCATTCATTGTGTGATTCTTCGAGTCCGGTGCATCACTTTCATCGCTAGTATCCTCTGATGTGTTGACGATAATTTCATCAATTGCATTGTCTATTACACCATCGTTTCTGCAATATTTCGCTTCCTGCTCTTGGACCTTCTTGCAATGCGTTGCGGTTACGGAAGATAATGCTTCTGTAGCAAGTTTCCACAGATTTGGAGCCAACACATCACCAGTAACGTAGCATCCTCTGAAAACATTTCTTAGTTTTGCCTACGCCAGCTCAATTGCATTCAGATCACAGTTACACGGAAGTGGTGGAATAATAATGTGTACTATTTCGAGAGCCATAACATGTACAACATACCATTGTTGTAAACTGTTAGCTAATAAACCTCGAAATTGATCAATACGAAATATGGCGGACATGATAAAGCTTAGCGCATTAGCCACTAGATGTCAGTGTGTAGTGCATTACAAGTTTCGAAGTTGTCATCTGTGTTTATGGAGTTAGACGAAACTTGTCGAATGAGGTTTTGGAACCCGAGTGCTCAACTTATGACGCGCATACTGTACATGTTGCTTTTATTGAGGGTTCCAAGGAGTAATTCCAGTATCTAGTACTACTCCTAGATACTTTATTTCAACCCTCGCCGACAACAATTTACCAAATAATTGCAGCTTCCTGTATGATGCCCGGATATGCATCTTTGTTAATCGTACCATCGCAGTCTTCTTGGAATTAATTCCAAGATCCTGTTTTCGGCACCACTTCTCTGCAGTATTCAGAGCTCGTTGAGCCAATGTTTTAATAGTGTTTTCATATTTGCCAAGGACCAGAATGTCCATGTCATCCGCATAACCTTGGTAATAGATTACACTACCTAATGATCTCTATGAGATCATTACCTTCGAGATTCCACAATACTGGGGACAAACTTCCCATTGTGGACAACCTCTTGTAGAACTGATTACCATACTTTCATCTAAGGCGGTAGCCACAATTCTGCGGCATTTTAGCTTGCCCTTGATCCACCAAAACAAATTGGTGTCTAACCCATACGTTTCCGCAGCTCTCTGCATAGCTTCGAAGGTCGTATTGCTAAAGGCCCCTTCGATATATAGAAAGATTCCTAATGCAATGTCTTTGTAATATAATGTTTTTCCTACCTTTTCAACAAAGTGATGAAGGGTTGTCTCGCATGATTTTGCTTGTTGATAGGTCTGTTGTTTCGGGTGTAAAGGAACGATCGCTAGCCTTGTTCCCTTTATATGCCTGTCAACCAGTCTTTCTAAAATGTTTAATAAACGTGATGTTAGACTTATAGGTCCTTACGTCCTTAGCCATGGTATGATTAATGTTCCCTGGCTTGGGGATGAAGACTGGCATCCAGGCACTAGGAATATACCTGAGGTCAGACTTCCTCTAAATAGTCTGCACAGGTGTCGGTCTAATTCCGCACTCACCTATTGCAGTAGAATCGGAAATATTTCGTCCGGCTCTGACGACTTATATGGTTTGAAAGATCTCATGGCTCATCGTATTTTCTGAAATTCAACACATTACTTGGATATTTCCTTAATCTTCCAGCCTGGGTGTCCTAAGACACCTATCAGGTATGTCTATTGATTGGTCTATATTTTCCATTACAATGCATTGTGGAAAATGAGTTATGAGAAGCACCTTAAGCATATCAGGCGCTGATTTGGTATATTACCCATTTTCATTTTGAATAGTACCTCCTGAATTTAATGGTACCTTTGTGAGAACATTTTGGAGACTGGCTCTAGCAGGAACATCCTCCACCCCTTCACAGGGCGCCTTCCAGGAAGTTTTTAGCTCTTTCATTGCTCTGTTATATTCACTCAGGACATTTCTGTATTCTGCAAATAAAATATAATAATTACCTTCTGAAACCAATAATCCAACAACAAAAATTAGCTCCAACCTAGCTCTGTAGAATAAAATGCTGTACCCTTCTCTTATTCTAGCTTTATGGCAGTATGGGGATCTGCTTCACCAACACATATAAAAAGAATTCAAACCCTACAAAACAGATATTGGCGAACCATAACTGATGCACCGTTGTATATTCGTAACACCACTCTCCATAGTGATGTTTCGCGGCTACCTAAGGTAGTTCTACAGAACCTTTTGCAGCAATACTAATCCTTTCTTGCGACATATGTCAACAAATCCTACACCAAATCGAGACAATAGAAGATTTAATAGAAAACGACATATCAACATAATATCATGATCTTTAAAGTCCATTAGGATTACAGTGGGTAACTCCCCGTGTACATGTTTCATGTTATTTAATATGTTGATACCGAAATTAAAGGATTGAAATAAGTAAAGAATCATGATGGATTTCAAAGGAATGAATATTTGTGTGGAACGCGTGCAGGTGCTGTTGAGTTGAATAGCAACGTGGTTGAATAGTTGTTTTAACAAATGAAACGTAAGAAACAGTGTGCTAAGCAGAGTTCTAAAGGGTAGTACTTGACTCCGTTTGAATAGGTATTCTTCGGACCCCTAATAATGGCAATGAACAAAATTGTCACAAAGGGAATCTTTGTGTGAAAAGAGGACCTCCAGAAGTGATAGCTACACACCCAGGCGCAGCTGTGAGGACATTTCGTGGCTTGGAGCTGATTAGGGCAGTCCTCTTCTTCTGTCTTGGTCGAGGGCAGACCAGAAGGGATGAGAGAAGATATTTGTTGGTTTATACGTAACTAATTAAGTATTATCGAGTAATAAGCATTCCGGCTTCAGTAACTCTAAACAGTGATGTATTGCTAACCCTTGGTCGGCAACTTCGAGTTTAATGTAATGATGAAAAGAAGCAGTCATTAAACCAGTTTGAAACGGTCATTCCAGTGTCATTAAAACCATCCTTCTCATACATACTCATGGAGACCCTGAGATAAACCTCATTGCTTTACCCTGAGCTAAACACTATTTGCTTCAAATTGTAGCGTCAACGTGGAATCGTGCGCCACCCAACTATTTTTGTATCAAACTGTAGCGCCAACGCAGAACTCTTTGCTCGCCAACAATATATTCGCTTCATTGTTATAGGTAATTTGTCAAAACTATGTTGTACAAACTATGTACACAATACTTTTCATACATTAAAAATAGGCTAAGAGTAACACATAATATGACGTCCACGTCGGTGAAAGGAGTAACATCCTACACTTGGGAAATGGCCCCTTTTTCAGCCTGGATATTAAACACTTGTCTTACTGCATGGAGAAATTTCATTAATTATGAAAGTTCCAACTAAACAGCCGATTCAGAACTGGAGATATGTTTCAGAAGAGCTAAAGTTTCTCAAAACCTCACCTTTTTTTTTCATATATGCACTCTTTTTCTGAATTGGCTTACGGCACAAAGAAAAAGAAATAAAAGAAATTTACACAGTACTTTCTACAAGCATCTTACAACTACCAATATTTCATGATAGCTCCCAGCGAAGACAACAAGGAAGCCAACTGCCAACTGCTCCATATAAGTATACACGAGAGTAGCAGATGCAGTAAATATCATGGGGTTTAAAGAAGGAGCACTGACATTATCACACTTTGCAAATAATGCTAACATTTATTAATTAATACTACTTGTACATAGTGTGCTTACTAAATTATTATACCTATAACAACAATTACGAAAATAAAACATAAAGGTTAGAATTGAGAGCATTCCTGTTATCATAATTTCTACCTAATAATTGCTAAACATGATAACATAAATAAGTATAGGTACTTTTTTTCATCTCTGCAATTCCTAAAATTACATAAATTTGCCAAATTTAACATGGGCGGTATAGGGACTATTTAGTCTCTCCTTAAGAACCCATATAATTCTCTCAATAACGAGACTTAAAGCTGTCTTTATGTGTTTCTATAACGATATTTGAGATCCACGTTTTGGAGAGCACTGAATTATCCTCTAAATCATTTTTAGAAGTGTGTGCGTCTCTGAACACCATAAGAGGAATATTCAGGAAAATATCCAACCTAGTATTTAACGTTAACATCTTACTAAGGTGTGACATGAAGATTTCAAGAAAATCAGAAATCCCAAATTACTTTCCACATATATTACAGATATTCTTGTGACTCAAGCCAGCTGAAAAGACGATTAGAAATGACGTTTCGGGAGCGTATATCGTGGTAAAATGCAGCAGTTACTGGGAGTGGAGAAATAAGGAGGCTTTGGCCATTTCCTCTGAGAGCTTAATCGTGAAGCTGGTTTTCAGTTAAGTTCCTCTTGGAAACCGGCCTTAAAAGTAGAAATCAATCGGCTCAAGAAGCACGGATCTATACAGCTTGATTGTCAAATTAAGTAGTCAGGTTTCTATGACCCAACTAGTTTTCTACACTCACGCCATCTGACCTGGTATGTAATTTACTGCAGTCTTTTGTTCAGAGGTACGAGTATTGTAGGGTTGCCAGATGCTCCATCTTTTCCCGGAATCCTCCTTTTTTCTTCCAAATTGTGGTTCTCCATTTATTATTTACCGGGAGTACACAATTCTCGTTATTTGCCTACTGCGAATATTATATTATATATAATGACTTAAATATTCTCATAAAGTTTATTTAATCTTTGGAAATTGGCACTTTATTTTGTTTCATTTCGGGAATGCTGGCAACAGAAGTGCCTTCTAAATAAACGTAGGTACATGTGTGTGCCGTCATGCAGCAGCAGAGCAGCAAGTTTCTGCCAACGATAATAAGAGAATTTAATGTCTCTCTGATTTTATCTTTCAATTGTTTTCAGTTCCTTTCAGTTCTACTTCCTTTACCGTTCTACTCTATATTATAAATCTATTTTAAGCGTGGTTATTGGAAGCTAAGCCTGAATTGTTGGTAATCATGTACAACGATAGTTGGAAAATGTTTGAGGGTGAAGACGATCCATCAAAGACTCCTCCACGGAAGAAATTGAGGGCAAAGCATCATCAAACATATCTCAAGAAATGGGAAGATATATTTCCGTGGGCAAAGCCGACATCGGACGAGAATCGGGCATTTTGTACCACGTGCAGGAAAGATTTCAGCATTTCACATGGTGGACAAAGTAATATGAGGCAACATGAACGTTATAAGGGGTATCTAAACAAGGAAAAGTGTAATGCTGGAGTTGGAAATAAACTTTCAAATTAATTTTCTTTAATTTGAAAAATAAACAATAACATGACAGTATCACAGCGTGTGAACTTGGTTTAGTATATCATGCAGTGAAACACAATAAGGCAGATCTCCAGGTGACAGTGAACTATGAGAGTAAATTCTGTTCAGAATTTTATATTTCTGCAAAATGTGCTGTGGAGTTATTAAAAATTGCCAAGAATTCAGTGAAGTACAATTAAATGTAGCATGCCAGATTGAAGAGCACTTGGAAGGTTAATAATTTGCATAATTTAATGTTTATGTATTCAGCATAATATGTGTTTGCCAATACATCTTTCTTAACTTAAAAAAGTGTTAAAAATGAGCCGCTCCCTTCTTTTTCCTTGGAAATCTGGCAACCCTAGAATATTGGTAGTGCTTTGTCGTTTTTATGTTTTGTTATCTCAATTTAGTGTTTTATAACATATCCTATTCCTTCATATCCTGATGATGGGAGCGATGTATGCTTCTGAAAGGTCGCTTTTTTATCGTCTTTTCACCTGACATTTTCCCGAGAATATCTTGAATAAATTAGTTGCCAGGAAAGCTTCAGGTCTTATTTTACTTTCCACATGGAAAGCTTTTTGTTATTTATTTTGTCTCAAAATGTCACTAGTAATTTTGATTCAAATAGTTTTAGTTTAAGGTGGTTACAATACCACTGAAGTGTGCGTCTTCAATTTAATGGAGATTGTATTGGAAATGCTCTTCCTCTTGAATTAATTTTATATGAATTAATCGAATTCATAAAGAATAAGAATAAACATGAGAATAAGAAGCATAAGTATAAATCATAAGAAATAATAAAGCATAAGCAAATAAATAAAAATAAATAGATAAGTAAATATATAAATAAACAAATAAATAAATAAAGCATAAATAAATGATAAAGCATAAGAATAAAGTACGTGTAGAGAGTTAGATCATTTTAAAATGCACCATTTTTGAATACTCGTAACTGTAAGTACTAAATCTCATTCAGTTATCTTGTAATGTCATGGGTAATGTGTGAAATTTAAACGTTAACGCGATTGACATCGCTTCATCTCATTTATCCACATTGTACCTACAGTGAAATATATAATGAAGCCACACGAACGGAAAAATCCGCTGTGTCTGAAGCAGCCCCTGTCACCTAAGAACACTGAGAAGACATATAACATGATATCAGAAAGACATTGACACAAACGAATAAATACAAATAAATGATAGATTTACAAATATAAATAAATGACTTATACCAGATCAGACATATGCCATAATGCTAGCATATACTCCGGAGACCGCCACAGTGACAAGGCCACGCTACGAAGGTCAGTAAACTCCCTTTGAAACCCCTGTAAACAATCAACCCTACTCTATTGTCTGTTTTGCCTTCAAGGAAAATTTGGCCCCTTCCAGTCGGAAACCAACCCATTATTAAAATCCCATGCGTGCTTCTGATAACAGGCTATAAGATTTTGACCGACTCGCAGAGTACATGCCTTAGCATAAAGCTTTGCACGCGGATCGTTAGAGAAAGCGTCTCTGATGTTAGGTCAGAAACTCAACACTGATCTAGGCCACGCCGTGGCTCTGTGGTTAGACCGTTTGGCTCTCACCAAGGCGGCCCGGGTTCGATTGTTGGGGTGGGTTTTCTCCGGGATCTCCGGTTTCCCCCGCCATCTCATTCAACCGGTGCTCCATCTTCATCTCATGTATCAGTGTCATCGCCTGTGGTGCCGTATGTAGTAAAAGCGGACGTTAAACACTATACATTTCATTTCATTTCAACACTGATCTCAAGTGGGGATAGTTAAAAGCCAATAGAAAATTGATATTTGTTCATGTGATTTTGCAAACTCCGAGAAATACCTAGAGTGGAGTTAATTCAAATGGATGGCAGAAACTAGGTTTTGCTAGTAAGAGCACTTCGGTCCGGAGTTCTACGTGAGACGGACGCGTATTTGGCGGCGCCTAAGAACTATACTTCCGCGCCATGCACAGAGACCAAGCGCAATGTTTAACAATCTCTCCAGTGATAGTTACCACAACGAGTAATGTATTGGGAGGACGATAAGTATATCCAATTCAACTACGCAGTGCTACTGCCTCCGTGCTTCACATCGCAATATTGACAGTGACGCTTAACTCAGCAACCACACCGACGATGACTTTACTGTGGCGAGCGTAGTAGTCTAAGGACTACAATAAACTTCTGTCTACCATTTCCCAGGTGTCATCATTAACCCACGACCAGTCAGGACGCACCCACTCCTGAAGTACAGATGAGAGTTCTCATGCGGGAGCTACATGTCACCTCGAACCGACTACAATCTCCCTTTCCTTAACCTCCTCACGCCACCGATCCTTAATTGGGAGGCGTTGAGCACAAGGAATAGCTCGGCATGGTTCACAACGGCCTGGACCACCTCATGTCAAAATTATTTACATAGAAGAGTTGTAAAATTAAACGATTGTGGTTAGATAGTCATTTGAACGTAACACAGATTACATATACCATTTGATGCTGTGCAGGTTTAAAGCTGAGCATCTAACGCCAAGTTGCTTCACGAACCATTTCTGTAGTAAAAGAGATTGAAGAATACGCACCTTTCAAGGAAAAATGTTTGTGATGAGACAAAGAAACATTTTCAGGAGCAATGCTCTTACTTTTTGGTCTAGAATGGATATGATCTTTTCAGAAAAATGGTTGTAACAATCTGTTTAAAACATCAGATGCTTAAAATATTGATGTCGGAAATATAATTTTAATCTTGAATTTTCTCTGAACAGCCACTGAGGATCTCTTTATTTGATTAGGTTTTATATAAGAACTATTTAAGAAATATATCAAAATCATTATGGAAAAGATAGAGAACCCATTCAAATACGTCGTTTATGGAAATGATGCAAATGTATCTCATTGGACCATTGTATCTGCTATAAAGTATTAAAATTCCCATATTCTATCAAACATTCTGGTTGCTTTGGAATAAGGATATTTTTCACAAGGAGTCCTATATCATTAAGGATATCTTAGAATAGAGCAGAATAAAAGTGATATAGCAAATTTGTTTATTGCTCAGACTAATGTTTTTTTTACAATTTTTTTCCATTTTTCTGGTACAACATTTCAAAACTGTATATAATAAAATAATAAAATTATATATATATACACATACACACACAAACATGCTCATACAGGAGGAGAATGAGATGGGTGTGTGAAGACGTTATATATGGAGAAGAAATGGAAAATAATGCAGACAGGTCAACAAATTATGATTCTTTTTTTTTTTTCAAAAAACGTGATCAATACTTTAAGAAAGAAAGAGAGGGGCACCACAGCTCTAATAGGTCTCTAAAGAAAAGTGAAATCTATTCAGCTGATGGGCACTAAAACAGTGCTCTCTGGGTGGATGCGGTCTGGACTTCCCTCTAAAAGAGGGACTCCATGACCTTGAAATGTTCATGATGCTTTCTCCATGTTCAGACTTTTCACCAAGGGTTTGAACCCCCGTTATGTGCCTCAATGTGGCTCATTAGTACCAAATGTGATGCGAAATTCCGAAACAAATCGTAGCGGTCAACGACTTAGTGAGCACCAGGTCCAACAGGGAGGTTGGTGGCCGCCACACGGAATCCGTGGACGGGATCAGCGTGGTACTTAACACTCTGGACGAGACCATGTCCATCGACGTAGCGGTAAGCACCGTGGGTGTTGCCGAAGACGTCACGAGCCTCGTGCTTCTCAGAGTTGACATTGGCATAACCATAGCTGTATTGTCCCAGGGTATCCTGAGCCTGGTACTGGCTGGATCTGGAGAGAGCGGCGGCTACAGGAGCAACGGCAACAGCAGGGGCGGCATGGGCAACTGCTACGGGAGCGGCATGAGCGGCAACGACAGCTGGAGCGGAGTGAGCGGCTACAGCAACAGCGGGTGCGGCAGCAGCATAGGTGGTCACAGCTGCGGGAGCAGCTACAGCGTGAGCGGCGTGGGCGACGGCTAGAGGAGCGGCAGCGACGACGGGATCAGCGTGGACGGCGGTGGCGGAATAAGCAAAGCTGCGGGCAGGCTCAACGGCAACGGCAGCTGGAGCGGGGGCGACGGCCACAGCGGGGGCAGCATGAGCAACGGCAGCAGGGGCGGCATGAGCGACAGCTACGGGAGCAGCAGCAACGACGGGATCGGCATGGACAGAGGTAGCAGAATAGGCAAAGCTGCGGGCTGGTTCAACGGCAACAGCGGGGGCGGCAACGGCTACAGCGGGGGCGGCATGAGCGACAGCAGCAGGAACGGTGGCAGCATAGCTAGTTACAGCAGCAGGGACGGTGGCAGCGTAGCTAGTTACAGCAGCAGGGACGCCAGCAGCGTAGCCAGTTACAGCACCGTGAGCGGCACCGTGGAGGTAACCAGGACTGCGCTTCTTGCGGCCAAGAAGGTGGGCCTTAGCTTCGAGGTGAGCGGCGACGTGGGCAGCCCTGGCGGCGGCGACAGCAGGAGTCTCAAGGGGCACAGCAGCATGGACGGCGGGAACATGGGCAGCATAGGTGGAAACGACGGGAGCAGCATGAGCTACAGCAACAGCTGGGGCGACAGCTGGAGCGGGAGCAGAGGGACCTACGGGCAGGTTGGTGGCGGCAACACGGAATCCGTTCACGGGATCGGAAACATACTGAGCGCTCTGGACGAGCCCATGCCCATCGATGTAGGAATATCCACCTCGAACGACGCCATCAACGGTCTTGGTCTCGGCCTTGGCACTTGGGCCACCAGCGTAACCGTAGCTGTACTGTCCCAGGGCATCCTGAGCGTGGTACTGGGTGGAGACAGAGGTGGCGACAGCGGGGGCGGCCACAACAGCTGCTGCGGGGGCGGCAGCGATGTGGGCAGCGTAAGGCAGGGCAGCGTTGTATGCCAAAGGAGATCCCAGGTATCCGGGCTTTCCAAAGGCAACGGCCAATAGAGCGGCGACGATCACCTGTAAGAAAGATTTCTTGTAAATTTTCTAAAAACATACTTTATCGTTCTTTAAAAGGAAGATGGAAGGAATGTTTGGGCATGAGAATGATTAAATCGGATTGAAGATCCTAATACTACAACGTGTATTCAAAGAGAAAAGAAAAACTAACATTAACGAAAGACATGCTTCTTAGCTTTGATATGTAATAAAAGCATCATTACTGCTTATTACTGCATTATTCCTGCAAATTAAAACATCTCAAAAATACATTGGTTACAAAATCTGAAGTAAATGACATTAACTCTAACAATCATAATCCGTTGGAGAAATTTTGTGTTGTATATATTTATCCATGTGGTAGCTGCCATATTAGCCATAATTTCAGCTAGTAAAAGCGGGAAAATAAGTCATAAGTATTAAATGGTGGTAAGGAATGCTCAAAACCATTCAAATTGTGATTAAATATTTTCAGTGGCTTGTTAAAATGCTGCAAAAGTAAAACAAGTTCAGATTGAGGGTGTATAGAGAAAAATAAATTAAAATGATCAAAGAAATATCACTTTATTTGCATTAAAAGTAGATGTTTTATCTGGGCTTTTTATATATCACTGCTATAAAGAACTGCTACAACTGTAATCTCTAGGGCTGTAAACAGTGACGGGAATTGCAACCCCAACAATAAAGCAAGCGTCGCTGCTACTTTGTTCTGTTCGTGTACAAAAAGCGGTTGTACTATTCAGTTGTTTTGCGTCGCCGTTGCAAAGGGAAAACAACAATTTGCTTGAGGGGATACATTGGATGGGCGTGGTCGCATTACTTGTGGTATTCGACCTAGCCACTCAAGGACAATTAAAAAGTCGTGCAAACTGGAAGCGCGGGATTAACGGTTACTTGCGGGGGGAAAAGTGAATAAAAAGGAACAACCTGTTTCTAGAATATAGCTTACCCCTGGGGGAGTGGGGCTTGTGTGAACAATGCTGACCTTATGCGTTTCAGTGTCACCGATTAACATCTATTGTTAAGCGTATAGGAGGCGTGCTAACTTGTTAATGACGGTGCAAAATGCTACAACCATTTGTGCTCTGTAGAAGCCGCACCGCGAGAGTGGAACAAAACTAATGTGAGACTAATTATACTATTTTTGTTTATAATTCATTTGTTTAGAAGCATTAATGCTGTGTATACTTTTCAATGCTCTTTAAACTAATAAGTTAATCCTGCAAGACAAAAGGCGAAACACTTACAAAAGATAACATTAAAATGGATTGCTAGATCATACTATTTTATTGCTAGAGCGTATTGTAACGCAAAAACACATGTTTTATGTGTTATTAGCCACTTGTTTTCAAATTAAAAGGTTATCCTATTGGAACGAAATAAATATATGAAAAAAAATATAAAAAATTAATTCAACTTGTTTTAAAAAGAGTAATAATTATAACGAATACCCAGTTAATGTTTAAAAGAATATATTCACAGGAAGAGGAGAAGCAATTAGTTGAGACAGTGAATGAGAAAAACAACTGCCCACTAAAACAAAGACTGGCAGAAGCAGTACACGTAGAATTATAATTTGCAGAAAAAGAAGGAAGAATAGAAGAGGCTGGGTTTTCTTTGAAAAATTGTCCTTGCTGGAAAATATTGCTGATAATTTAGTGACTATAAAAGCAATTATCATTATAAGATCATCTTTATCTCACTTCAGACAGATTCGTTATAGCATTAAAACGTATCAAAACAAAACACCGAAATGATGTGCCGAAAATCATGAATTTCACCTCTCATAGGTAAGAGAGCTAAGGCTAGAAAATCTGTAACTTGAAAGACCCTAATTCAAGGCTCCGTTCCTTATTTGATGATCTCATAAAGGTCGTTCAACAATGAGAGGCTGAGGTCAGCCAGTGACGACTTTGATCTGGGCTTTTAATACAGTTGACACTGTTGACACTTCCAGATTTATCTACATACACTATACTGCCAAGGGAAAAAAAGCAAATTTATAAAAAGAACGTTTTGATTTCATTAAGTCGTTATTATACTGTGCTATAACGTTCTGAAAAACAGACATAATGGCTCAAGAAGAACAAAATTGAAATTCTGTAAACAAACGTTAAGACGAAATAAGGAAGCAGCAGTGTGCTCCAAATTGAAAGTAATTTTAAGCCACATCTGTGCTGAGTTGTAGGTGAACTTCTTTCCCATTTCCCTAACCCTCATGTTTTATTTCACACTATGTTTCACATTCCTTGATACTTAAGTGTCAATATACAAATACGCACTACCTTACCTAAGAGAAGCTTTTCTGGCAGTTTTGTATGTTTTTTTTTTCAATCCTTTATATAAAGTTTTCAGGATGAGTGGAGAAAAGGAGGTAAATTTCTACAGGTATGTCATAAAAATCTCGGAATATTAATATATATCAACAATGAAAGAAAGGAGCCACAAAGAAAGCAAAACATGGTTAGTAGGATAGTGTGACGTTTTATAGAGGAGACTAAATCTTCTAATCAAATAATTATTATAACTATACCTAACAGAAGCATATAAGCGTGAATTTAAACAAGTTACTCGAATTTAGTGATCTAAAACCAAGAGTTATATTGAAACTAAGTATTCGTTTTCAGATAGTGTATATTAGCATAAATTAAAGAAAATATGTCAATAGCCGTAACTATAAAGATATTTAAGTGCTAATTTGTATTCTGTTATCCAAGCGCTATAACATGAATTTTTACATACTTATTAAAGCACTATTTATGTGAAGTTGCTTATAGTGTGCTATAGTTTCTCTAGCTCTGAAATGTCCAGATCAAGCTGAAAAAGCACACACAAAATAGTATCTACAATACATTGCAAATTAACTGAATTAACTGAAGCTACTGCTTTCAACTCTTGCCAGACACCAAGCACAAATGTTACGTCAACTAGATTTGGTCTTGATCAATACTTGAAGACCTTCTGGACGGCCTTACCAGGAAACAAGCTTTTTTGATGCCTTTGAAAACAGTCGTATACTTTTAAGTTCAATTCTCTGGAATCCAAAGAAAAATCACAGTATCGAGGCTCCACCATAAAAAAGGGCCGCAAATACAACCATAGCATCCAAGGGTGGGATATTAATTATTGAATAATTAAAGCGGTTCATTAGATTGGAATGCACCCTTTGAAGGGAAACGTGACAAACATTGGCAGAATCAAATTTAGTTTAACTACTATTTGATTACAAAGTCTTACAATCAAACACAATTTAACTGTGTTTTGTAATTAGATATTTCAGGCAATTCTGAGTATAGATCAACTTAATCAAGTACGCTTTGGCGGGAACTGTAAAGAGCAAGCTGTCGTATAAGTAGAGCAGTACTGAATACTCCGAGGGTTGAAGGAAACTTACCAGGCACTTCATTGTTGTAGGGCTGCTTCTGCTGGAGGTACTGAACCCAGAGCAAGTTTCAGAGAGCGACTGTGAATGATCTACGGTTGTCCAGGACTTTTATACCCCTTACTCGGATGTGACAGTCCCTTGCCGCTTTTTTCCCTAATCTTGGCTTGTTATCCGTGACCTAGACCGCGAACAGGTAGCTCCTGGGGCGCGGGCCCTGGCCTTCTCCCCACCTGGCCCTCGGGGTACCAGACCGGACATGGAGACTCAGTGACTGGGCGGTCAAACCGCGTTCAGTGAGTTATGAGAAGCCAAGATTGAGTAATGAAAGCATATGCCAGGTTGTAACGCGAGAATGTTGCTGGGGTGCTGCACAACCCTCTCACGAAGAAAAGAAAAAAAGTTAGAAGTCTCCTTAACCAAAAGTCAAAATATCTCCTACTTCCGGCTAATTAAATGGTTTGATATATCCATTCACTTTCCTTCAGAGGCCTCATGTACTTTATAATTTCTGATCTAAGCTAACATTAACAATAAAACACATTTTATCGCTAACAAAGAAACAACAAATAAAATAATAGTGCGGGACACTAACTCTGGTGTGAGCCCTAAACATTGGGTAGGCATCCCTCCTACTCCTAAGTTTCTCTCCCATTGCTAGTTTTCTTAATGTTCAAAACCTCGTTTTCCTCTGTATTTTTATCTTTTTCCTTTGGTGTTATGATTATTCTAAGGTTATTTGTTTCTCCATTCTTCCCAGTCTTTTATATTCATCCGCTTTATAATTTATCTCATAATATCTCTTCTTGTATAATATTAGTATACGCTATACTTTCCTTAAAATATAATTATATTTCCTTAAAAATCATGGATAATGACAATTATTATGGAGTTTTATAGGTTAGTTGTAGAAAATTCATAGTATTCCTCATCTGAAAATATGATGTATATATTTTATTAGAATATTTAAGTAATCTTAGCTATTGAAAAGAAACAGGAGCGTGCTCAAAGCCATTTCTGAAAATCATCATTCTACTCTAGTATAGTCCAGCAACGCGAAGAAGGTCCCTGTAAGGGATGTGGTGTGTTACACAGTGGGACAAGGACAGCGAATGTGTGTGGCAGAGAACCTCTGCTACACAAGGTGCAGACCGTTAAAAAAACATGCACCCTATTCACTCTGTACACTAAAACCAAGAAGATTCATTCACAAAAGTAGAAGCCGTCAGAATATTTTTGAATGGTCTGTAACTGTACTGACATAGGTGTCATAAAACTGTCCAGGGAGGGTGTAGGAACCTTCGCCAATCCCCCTGCGTCTCATTCTTCGGAGACTTCCTCTCCTGTGGAGAAGTATACTTGGCACCTCAAAACAAGTATTTCCTGTGACATTTCAGTATAAAACATTGATGGAATATGCATTAAACCCTTTTACTTAGCATAGTCAAGCGTCTCGGGAGGGTTTATTTTATTATTATTATCATTATTATTATTATTATTATTATTATTATTATTATTATTATTATTATTATTATTATTATTATTATTATTATTATTATTATTATTATTATTATTATTATTATTATTATTATTATTATTATTATTATTATTATTATTATTATTATTATTATTATTATTATTATTATTATTATTATTATTATTATTATTATTATTATTATTATTATTATTATTATTATTATTATTATTATTATTATTATTATTATTATTATTATTATTATTATTATTATTATTATTATTATTATTATTATTATTATTATTATTATTATTATTATTATTATTATTATTATTATTATTATTATTATTATTATTATTATTATTATTATTATTATTATTATTATTATTATTATTATTATTATTATTATTATTATTATTATTATTATTATTATTATTATTATTACTATTATTATTATTATTATTACTATTATTATTATTACTATTATTATTATTATTATTATTATTATTATTATTATTATTATTATTATTATCATCATCATTATTATTATTATCATTATTATGATCATCATCATCATCATCATTATTATTATTATTATTATTATTATTATTATTATTATTATTATTATTATTATTATTATTATTATTATTATTATTATTATTATTATTATTATTATTATTATTATTATTATTATTATTATTATTATTATTATTATTATTATTATTATTATTATTATTATTATTATTATTATTATTATTATTATTATTATTATTATTATTATTATTATTATTATTATTATTATTATTATTATTATTATTATTATTATTATTATTATTATTATTATTATTATTATTATTATTATTATTATTATTATTATTATTATTATTATTATTATTATTATTATTATTATTATTATTATTATTATTATTATTATTATTATTATTATTATTCATGGAACATGATTTTGACAGCGCGTTAAGTCAGTTACAAGTGCAGGGGTTAGAACTTACTTCAATGTTGTGAGCACAAACAATCTGAAGGCTGTAAGGTTTTGCTGCTTGGAGTAAAATATCAGTAATATAATTTGGTTTTTATATCAGTTGTGCATATCCTTTGAGCGATCATGCCCGCCTCGATACCGTAGGTGGTAGCGTGTTTGCCTCATGTTTAAGAGGTCCCGAGTTCGAATCTCGATCAGGGTCAGTTACCTGGTTTTTTCCAGGGTTTTCCCTTATCCTGAAAGACGAATTTCGGGTAACTCTAAACTATATGGACCCTGCGCTCATTTGACCACCATTTCACCCATTCCATTATTGGAGGACGTAAATTACAATAAAATCATTTGAGTGATCATATTTTTGTTCCATGAACATATTATCGTCCAATAATTAGCATGCGATATTGATGCGTTTTAAGACATTGAAAAATTCGGCTTAATTCCGATATAATGCACTTTTAGTATATGCATATCATAAACAGGAAGTGAAATATTTTGCGTTTCAAGACACATGTTTTATTTTCTTAGTGGATGTTATGCCTTTGTCCAGACTAAGTTCTCATGTGACTACACTAATATGATCTGATTTCACTGCCTTCCAATAATGCGCACTAGTTCACTTCCTCTTCCTTCTGTCTTTCTACGCGGGAAGCAGCCTCTTCTTCGGATAGTTTATCCGTAGTCGCAGGATAGAATAAAAACCACTGGAGCCCAAGGTTGCGGATTCATACCCGGCGGAGGGTGATGGATATTTTTTTGGTGCAAAAGTTCCTAGCATGGCCTCTGAAATTTAAGCTGCTTTTTCACGCCTAATACAAAGTAGGGCGCCAAGACTCACAGCAATTAAATAATTCAGACTAAAATATTCAATGTCATAACCCGAATCTGAACCACGGATCTCCCGGTCTCCGTCCGGTAACCATTGAGCTACCATGGCCAACATGCCAGGATGGTATTTAATTCTCCAGCTGACTCGTATGTTTAAGAGAAATCGGACGGAGATTGGGAGATCCGTGGTTCAAATCCCCTTTGAATTTTTCAATCTGACTCTACCTTAGTCTACACGCGGCTAATGTGGAAGAAAGATTAATTTAAAAAGACTTGAATTCGGACGGTTCATTCCCTAAGGACTCAAACACAAGACGTCTGTAATCTCTCACAGGAGCAGCAGTGAGCATTCGTTGTACATAACAACTGTCCTAAATGTCACATCAGAAACCCACCACGAATTCAATATTTTGATTTCCTAATTGGCTCAATTGCAAGAATCATGGCTTACGTAGCAGCTGGAATCTTTAACACATTTCCAGAGTGTTCAGGAAGCCAGAAGTAGGAAAACTCCCATGGGATTCTGGTTACCTGTCCATAATGCCTCTGGTGTTTACAATCAGTGAGAGCACTTAATACTCGGCCAGTCTGTCGGTTGGAATCTTCTACTAACAACCATGGTCCAGAACTACGTGAAATGTTAGTTCTATAGCCAATATGTTCACAGCGTTGGTACAGATGTAAAGTTACTTTCCTAGATATCAAAGTTAAAATCGCTCTACCCTACTCGGAAAAGTCTTCCTGTGCAGTGGAGTGGTCAGTGCTTTGGTTTCTCGGTCCAGAGGATCCGGGTTCAATTCTAACTGGGATGAGGTATTTTTCATTGAGCAGAATCACTGCGCATCCAGCACAGTGACTGGAAGTATGCATATGGAAGTTAACGTGAGTGATTAACAGTAAAACTGAATTAATTCAACGCTAAGAAAACCTAAAATTTAGCAACCAAAAACACTATCACTTTCTTCTTAAGCCAAAGCCTCACTGTATGACCAGAGAAGTTAAATGATTTTTTACAAATAAAACAAAAACAACTATAAAAATAAAAAAACTATATACCCAACATATTTTCATATGTATTGGCACAAAGTATTATTTAAATTTGAAATTCAGTTTCTATTAATGTTCATTTTTTAAAATTTATATCCTCCAGCGTTAAGTAATATCGGACGATGAATGAACTGGGTGAAATGATGCTTAAATGAATCCAGGGTCTATAGAGCCCAGACAATCATCTTTCAAGATAAGGAAAAACCCTGAAAAAAATAAAAAGAGAAAAAAACTTACCCAGGTAACTCACCATGACCGAGATTCGAACTCGGGACCTCTTGAACGTGAGGTAAACACTCTACCATTCTCTGCTGAGAACTGATGTGACAGCGTCCTCTTTTATACTTTGTGTAAAAGACCGTTTAATTTTCCTTAGAAACCTCTTTAACAGGTCTGAAGTTCGTCGGCTTAACTCCCTACCGAAGAAAGCCACGCTAAGGATTTTTGCACCCAAAAATGTCCAGCATCCTCCACCGTTTTAGAGCCCCCTACTCCAGAAACCAGAGTGTACCATTTGTCAACGTTTTAAAATAAGTAAAAGTATTAATGAGTTAAACACTGAAACAGGAACTTTGGTCCTCGGATATATTATTTGCTTAATTATATATAATAATTATAATAATTATACATAAATTTAGGATATGTGACTAGCTCTGTTAATGAAAGTAAGAATTGTAGACTTTGATGTAAAATATTGTAACGAACCTGGTACGTTCAGCCGTGAGGGCGCATTTGATACGTTTCAGGACTTACTACAAGTATGAACCAAATAGTGCTGTAACGTTTATGAAAGTAAAGCACATTTTTCTTTAATTGTCTAATCGTACTGGAGAATCTCTTCTGAGATTGTTTTTGTTGGTCGCTATAGGATGTTAGGATGAAGTTATGTGTGCTTCTTGCAAAACATTTGCATTTTGTTTTCCTTTTGTGACGTTTTGCTCCGTTTACTTTTGAGTTTAAATATAGACCAATTCTAATTTGTTAGCTTGATACCTAATTGCTTTTAACCAACAGAACGCACTTTAATAGCTATAGAATATATATTTTATTACTATAATTAATAAAATTTTAACAAACAGGATGGCCAGAGTGGTAAGTCTATGGCCCGCATTTGAGAGGTGCTGGGTTCAAATCTAGAGAGTAGACAAATTTGACTGGCATTTTATTATGATTTTCTGCCAAGGTAAACACAAGATTGAATATTCTACCTAAAGATAATGACAGCAGTAGACTGGATGCCACTCTGTCACTTGCCCGGCATGCCTAGAAGTGGATAACGTTGTCTTGTACTGAAGTCATTCATTACATTTTATATATTAGTAAATAAATTATAAATTCAGCATGTGTTGAGTTTCACTAGATAGATGATTTCACGGAAGCGAATTTATCGGTAATTTCAAAACAGGTCCTTGCATTATTACTCTAATATGTCCCATATAATATGCCTGAATAACATAAAACAGTAAAATGGTGTATTAACATAAAAATCTGCACAAGGAGTTATTAAGTAATTCGACTGCACGTCAAATTACACAAATATTTTGCTTTGCATAAATTTGTAAACGTCTCCCTTTTATTACACTATTTTACACAGTTTCAAATTATTTAACTCGATTTCTAAAATTGCTGTTTGATACCAGCAAAGTTGTTTTCTGTTTTATAAACTGTCTTAAGAAACATTGGCGGTTTAAAATTCTGTAGCCCATAATAACAGGGGACATCTGCTACATAACAGTATGACGTACGTTTAGTAATCTAATGAATGTCTTAGGAACAAGACGGAGCATGTAAAAACATCGCGGTATCTACACAAGGCACATAAGGCGGTCATACCTGCACGCTGCGGTTGATTCGATCACTTGTTTTTCTCAGAAAATACCAACATAAAAAGTATAAATACACTGCCGGATTGAACAAGTAATGTTATCTGTATATTTATGTAATAAAGCAATGAAGAACAGCAAGATAAAAATGTCACAAGTTACGAAATGTATATGTAAGGCTGTAAATAGTGCAAACTAGAAGTATTTTCTTCGCGTTTGAATTCCTTTCTCAATGGTCAAAAACAGACACGTAATTAGGAATCACCTAAATATCCAGCTCCTGACCTTCGTTGAGTGCTCTGTGAGAGTAGATGGTTTAGATGTCATTCCTTCTTGAAGAGTTTCACAGTGTAAATAATGAGGTTACTCGGAAAATGAAATACATTTTTGTTGACCCTGATTGAACCAATTAACATAACTTCTTTGAGTAATGAAACACAAGTGTATCAGAGAAAAAAGTGCATAAGATAATACCGAGAAACCCAAAAACATCCTAACCGGCTAGGGTGTGTTTCTCCTGTCCTCGCCCTCACCCTTGCGAAAAATCACGGGTTACGACTTCTAAACCAACCTGTCTTATATAGCAGTCAAAATGTTTAAAGTTATCGTTAGAAGTAAAGTACAAATACAGAGGATTCCACATTGAGGCTGCAGCGTCAAGATCCCATGAGTGAGCAATCAGTTGATTATGACGGAACCCAGAGGAAGGGTGCGAGCCAACGTGTGCTGAGATTCTTATCAGGTTTTGACACAATCCCCCTCCCTACAAGGTTACATCCACACCGAAATAACAGAGCGCTATTTCCACCTTACAGCAGCGCCATACTCGCTTTTTCCCGACAATTTCAATCAGGAAAGACCTGACGAATTTACCTTACATGAAATGGAGGGACGGGAAGTTACGTAAAGGAACATAACCAACACAGCATTCGCCCACTGAACAAGGAATACTGCGAAAGAAACTTGCTCATATTCATCGATCACGCAGATCGAATTCGGGACTTTCCGAAAGTGAGTCCCAAGCATCACCTTCTAAGCCATCGTGCTTGGTTAAAGCTGCACCTATTTTATTTTAAAACTATACCTACACTTCTTGGACAAGCAGGGCACAAATTTATGCATTGAACTGTACAACTTGACGTAAAGTATGTATAGAATCAAAAAGCTATCCATACTCCTAGTTTTCAACCCGGATGTACAAAGTGCCATATTTGAGTATTCTGGGCAAAAATTTGGATACAAGGCATAAATTACATACTACTTACGAATTTCAAAAATCATAGCTACCCTTATTTTTAACACATTATTCATAGAATGTACCAATCAATGTTGGATAAGACAGATATGAAGAGATGAATTACTAGCGTAATCAATGAACTAACTATCCAGCGGCTGCTCGTGCCGAAAAATAACAGCGTGCTACGGGAAAAGAAGTCCATGCAGCTCACCCAGTTTCGAAAAATGAAGTCCATGCGCCCATGTTTCTTCATGGTATAAGTAGAATTTATACTTCCTTTCGCTTTTTGCTCAATTTTTAGATCGAGTATTGGCCACCCTAATATTTTATACCAACCCTTTCTTCTAATGCTCGCCTTGGAAAGGGAGTTTTCAGAAGTTCATTATTTATTCGCTAAAGTTTTCGTTACTCATTCATTGAATAAAATGAACTTATAACATGTTTCACACTCACACACAAAATAAAGAAATTGATATCAGCCACTAAATATCGTTACACAAAGAAATACTTGGATACAATGCGAGCACTTGTTATGGGGGATTCTTGTTATGGTCGCGGGAATGGATTGTCGTGCCAACGCGATAGGTGCATCTCAATCTGCCCTGCAATTTAATAACCATTATGTATTGGACCTGTTTACGTAAGTAGGACGGAATTAGTTTCTAGAACTAAAATATAAAGCAATGACATATTGTTAAATGATTTTCAATGTATATTCAAGTTCTACAGCTGTAACTATTAGTGTTGGCGGCCCTTCTTCACCTTGCAGCGAATGATCACCGCGCAACAACCAGATGCAGCATGCATTTGTGCGAAAATCTTGGGAACTTAGGACATCAGGGAGGCAAGAGGGGAATGTACGCATGCGCAATAACTGATTATCGAGCTTGCTGGCTCTCAGCACGTTGACGTCACGCATGCATTCCATTAGTTACGCAGGTAATGTGTAGTGTTTAACGCCCGCTTTTACTACATACGGCACCGCAGGCGGTGACACTGATGATACATGAGATGGAATGAGATGGCGGGGGAAACCGGAGGTCCCGGAAAAAACCCGCCCCAGCGCCGTGTTGTCCACCACAAATCTCACTTTGCGGTCACCTGGGATCGAACTCGGGCCGCCTTGGTGAGAGCCAAGCAGTCTAACCACTGAGCCACGCCGCGGCCAGTTACGCAGGTGTTTTCCATGCATCAAGAGTTCATTGTTGGTCGTGCTCGATTTCTTATAAGACTTACAATAATGCATTGATATTTACATGGTCTTTTAAAATTTCTACGATGTCATTTATAAAACAGAAAGGACGAGCCACCCCTGCTAAGATTTCATTAGCAACTGAAGATTGGTTCTCTCGATGGTCAGGGGTTACGAGGTATGTATTTTCTAAAGAAGTTAACTTGATGGCCTCGGAGTGTAGAATCTTCAACAAATTCATCTACATTTCGTTATATACGTTAAGGTTTTCCACATTATGTGTATCACCAGATTAGAAAAAAAAAGTTTAAAATTTTATGTACTGTAGATATTTAATAATTTATTCTACCATACCAATCGATGAATGTGCCACAGCCAAAGCTTGTTTATAAGCTATGGAGAATGCCCAAAACCTGGAAGACTGTCGAGGGGTGGATAAGAAGCCAATGGTTCACCAATGTTTCACGTCCTTCTACCATAATAATTTTTACCCATCATTGAGAATAGCCGGATATTATGAAATTACACTAATAGTGGCTAAAGGGGACGATTCAAAATCGTATAGAGCATTTTATAATAATTTAATAAAGAATGGGGAGAGGTAAATTAAATTATTCTAAAGCGGTACAGTACAACGTCGGATATCCACACTATTGAGTATATAAAATATTTCTGTAAAAGCTTTCCTCTATTAACAAGATGGAGATAGGGAAAGGTTATTTTGTTAGAATAATTGTAGAAATTGTGAACATCCTTCTGATTGTGTGTGTGTGTGTGTGTGTGTGTGTGTGTGTGTGTGTGTGTGTGTGTGTGTGTGTGTGTGTGTGTGTGTGTGTGTGTGTGTGTGTGTGTGTGTGTGTGTGTGTGTGTGTGTGTGTGTGTGAACCTCATAACTCAAAAACTTAAACTTGGATAAATACCATCCCGGTGTTTATGTTTAGGTCCTTTCGAAGATGCGACAGAAATTTTCTACAAAATTCCCCATCCTAAGCTAATATTCATTGGAAATCTGTTTCTTTCTTTTTTCTTTTCTGTCAGAAATTATTCCAACGATTTGGGAAGAAAGTGTGTTTAAGAAATTTTCATTACAAAGTTAATATCTAGAACAGTCAACAAAGAGCCTGTGAATGGCACTCATAATCGTTAATCTTTGTACACAAAAATATATATCCCATTAAAGTACACAATTTATATCAAATATACTTTTTGCGAAGTTAACCATTTCCAGATATGGCCTATTACTAATTTTCTTCTCGTAGTCATACAAAGACTGCAAATTTAGAACCATCACATAATGACTTGTTTTTTTAAAATCTAACTATTGCTTCAGTCAGATCCTTCTTGTTCCTACAATTAAAAACATGTCTGTTAAGATTTTGTTCCATTAAGGAGGAGTAGAGAGAAGAGTAAGCGCTTTAAGAATAATTTATAGAAGAATGGAGAGACAAATGCATTTGAATGTAATACAGATCTTTTTTTCTCCGTGGTCATGTAAAGATTGCCGAAATTTCAAAATCAGCACACACCTCCTTATTGAACATTAGCTGATGTTTCAAAGATCATCTTTTAAACTCTAATGAGATTTAATAACTTCATCTCCCTCCAATATTTATTAAATTAATGGTCTATAGGATTTTTGTAGTTGATATTTCATATTTTCCGCTTATAACTGTAATTTCTTACAGCTTCGACTATTCCTAATTGTGTATAATATTCTTGAAAATGGATATGAAACATCTCTGAGTTTATTTACCTCCTCCCCCACATCTTCCAAATTCCAGAGATACTGCATTACCCCTCATGGTGGAACAACCATCCTTCAGAATGCTAAACTCATTTTTCAGATGATTGCAACACTAGACAACTTAAACTTTGTACCTTTTTTGTGCCGAAGTTATTTAGTAATAAAAAAGCTACACACTTTTTCTCATAGACAACTTAAACTTTGTACCTTTTTTGTGCCGAAGTTATTTAGTAATAAAAAAGCTACACACTTTTTCTCATAATGCAGAAATCCTTAACACTGCTATACCAACAAGTAACTTATTTAGAAAAGGCACAGTCTGTGAGCATAGAAGAAAATAATTTTCTCAGTTTTTAATTACAAAATATCGTTTTGTTACCATATGTTCTCTTTTTATGCAATTATTTACCATGATCTGTCAAATAGCTTGATTACTACATAAGTACAAAGGAAATAAAACAAAATGTTCATACATGAGCGCTATCAGAAGGTTTAGAAGTGCATAAACCTCAATACATACATACTCCACAGAATTAGAACTAAAGTTATTAAAATATTTTGACACTGTTTTATTGCATAATTATCTGCAGTGCTTTATAAATAACAATTAAAGAAAATAATATAACAGAAAATTCCTACTATTACATACGAGTACATAACCGACGATTACTTTTCAGCTCTAACTTGTATTTGCTTAAGTGTTTCATTAAGGGCATCCATGTGTATTACTTTCAATGAACGGTAACCAACCGGCTTTTACACACATTCTCTGCGGAGTACAGCAGCTAAACTGCTTTTGTTTCTACACGAATCCTCTATGGACCAATGATTTATTTTCCACTCCGTGGTATTTTCAACAACGACTGTGAGAATTCCTTTATCTCTTTTAGTAATTTATGGACTGAAATTAAGTGTTTCATAGTCCATGTACCTCATAAAGAATAATACTTTCCAATAGTGAAAGAATTGTCCAAATAATTTGAGTAAATTTGAGATTGCGTTACACACACATACATATGAATTTTAACTACAATATTAACAGGCTTAGGAATTTATAGGTATTAAATCCAGGACAGACCTGTTTTCAGGAGACCCGGGTTCAATTCCCGTAGCCGACCTACCTGATCCATGGTTTTATTCGCAAGGCGAATATTGGGTAGGTTAATTACACCCCGAATTTCCTGTCCCTGCATTCCATCTCCATTATCATTTCACATTATCTCTCATCTGGTGGTCTCTTTCAGGGTCGAAATGTTGGCGTTGCATTGCAGGACGTTAAGCTGTTGCTAAAACTTCCTCCTCCAGTAGGACGGTCTCCGAACCCAGTCTAGTTTGGCCGTTTTCGGACCACAGTAGGACGGGATGTCGGTTGTACTGACCCGCCGGGGTATTTCCAACTGGTCAATAGTAGGGACCCTGCCCTCTGCATAGTCGTGGCTCCTTGACACGTCCACCGTTTGTCTCTTCTCGCCTCATCCTTCCTCCCGGGGTTGTTCCACTTGGGTATAGGTGCAACAGACCAAGTTTGAACAATCCCCTCCGTAGCATAGTCCAGTCTAGGGCGGAAAGAAGTAAGGTGAACTGTCGCCGGACTATAGCTAGAAAAAAAAAATCACCTGTAACCTCGTACAGACTTTCGGAGCTTTTTGTAGACAGTGCCCAGACCACTGCCGTCGGTGACCCTTGCTGTCTTTAGTCCGTTTACCTGAATGTTATAGATTTGCTTCAGCCTCCTCCTTATCCGTCCTATACAACGAAATATGTGATAAGAGCATTCATGCAAGCATCTATTTCTGTTCAAAAGAAACTGGTAGAAGAATATTTTTTAAGAATACTTTGGGTGTACAAATCTATATGAATGTAAGACATAAGATATTTTCCGTTATAGAAAATAGTTTGCGCTAATAGAGGTTTAGATATATGAATGGGTACGGCAATATACTGAATGAAAATGGTAATTAATTAGCACTTACAACCGGTAGGGTGGACTATATAAAAGAAAAAAATGTTATTTTCTGCAACATAACCAATTCCAGATATATGAAAGGTTATTAAACTTCTTTTATAAAATTTGTTTTTAAGGGCTAATCTGTCTAGTGATTCTATGATCTTCGCATAAATGGAGCAAAAGTCGTCATCGGCTTGGTTATAAAATGTATTCCAATAATAACCTTGGCATATAATTCGGCAAGTATAATTATTTCAAATGAGTGTGCTGGACCGGTGTTGTCTAACCTGTCACACAAAGAGTGGGGCGATGTATCACCTGTCGGTTTAATATCTGATTATGACGAAGGTAACCAGCTATTAAGTGGCATACTGTTTGTTACTTGCCTTGGCTGAGTTACAACCCGTATTATGCATTCAGTTCAAGTACCTTCTTTACTGTACAATACATAGCGTGTAGACTTGTAATATTACCTCTATCTATAGATGATATACATGCAGTAAATTATATTATTATTAATTGACATCACCTGTTTTTTTTTTTTTTTTTTTTTTTTTTTTTTTTTTTTTTTTTTTTTGCCAACTGACCATCACTTCTTCCATAACAACTCCCTAATTTTAGTTATTACTCGACAGAGCGTTGAGGCGCATTGACCTTCAGGTGACCAGCGCTGTGATCGTCTCTTATCAGGTCTTATCTGGTCTATTAGAAGAGTTAAATATTAGTAAGTTGATGCACCGTAAGTTACGAAACAATTAGAGCGACTGGAAGCAGGTGTATCTATATGATATGTTTTCTCGCGCCTACCGATGTATGACACATTGCTGTCCAGAAGACATGATTATATCTGAATAGAATATACATACCCTGAACTCATTGTGTATGTGCGATAAACTGAGGTAAACGTCTCTGTGTTGCGAATTTTTCCCGATACGCTTTTTTGGTTTGCCAAGTAGTATAAACTTCTGATCTTCAAAAATATTTCCAATAAGAGTTGTTTCATACCTTGCGAACTACTTCTTGCTTACTCCATTGTTCCTTTACACTGAAAAAGTAGAGAATTTCTCATTCCCGCCACAGACAGGAGAAATACTCCTCACATACACTTTAAGTTCCATAGTTTAAGAATACTTTTCAATTTCCGGAATCACATTTTAACTCCTTATAATTGTAACGGGATTATATTTTCGTTCATCTTCAACTAATAAGAAGCAAGCCAACTTTTTATAAGATCCAAGTCGAGTTTTAATCTACTGAGAGTCGTGAGATCTTTTCTCAGGTGTGGATGCGGATTTTTGGTGAAAATAAAATTTAGATGAGTCCAATTTTGTAATATTATTTAATTATATAATATGCACTATGATTCACTCTTATCTATTATAAATATTGAATAACACTTTTTGAATCTTATTAATTTTCCTTTAGAATTACAATCATCGTTACCTCTTTCCTCCTTCTCCAGCAAGACACAAGATTCTCACTTTTTCTAGATTATTGATTTTCTTATCCCCATAGTAATTCCCGCTTTATTTTGTGATTGGCCGATTCACTGACACGTCATCACACCACGTCACACCACGTCACACCACTACTTCGGCCAATCACACAACTACATACATTTTTATATATATTTACAATTCCCACGAACATAAAAATACTGTTACAAATGCCCCTCTTCGAAATATATGGAAAATAACCAAATAAAGGAATTAACAATCTGTTTCCATATATTTCGAAGAATGGCCCCAATTAACAATTTCGTTTACAACAATGAACTGTAACATAAATATAACATACATAAAACACAACAATAAATGAACATTAATTAAAATACAACAATATATTGACATTTAACAGTAATATACATGTTTTATTATTTAACTATTTTAACAATAAGTACTCCGTTGATTACAAATCTCTTGTATCCACACTTGCTTCTAGAAATGCTTGTCTTATAGCTATGGGTAAAGGTCGGCTTTTATGTGTATAGGGAGCAGTATCATTCACTTTAAATGTGTGTGTGTATTTGTTACACAGTCCAGGTTTTGAACTAAAGGCTTTTCTATTCTTTAATATACACAATTTCAACTGTTCTTTTCTCGCTTGGTCTAAATTGTATGTGTTTTCTAACTTTACTTGTAATATTCTCTGGAATTCTATTTCTTCCTCCACTTGGCTTCCGCCGTTCTTATCTTGTATTGTATATAATTGGCAACAATGCTTTTCAAGGTCAGTTACATTATTTTGCAATCCATCAATAATTAAACTCTTCCCACAATTTTCATTTTCCTCGTATTCAATATTACCATTTTCTTGCAAAAGTATGTCGTCCACAAAAAACCTTTCATTATTTATATTATCCGTATTCTCTTCTTTTCTTCCATCTTCTTCCAATAATTTTATTACTAATAAATCATTTTCTGTCTTAACCTTCATTTCATGCATTTCGAAATTCAATACACTTTGCCATTCATATAATAAATCATTACCCACAATTACATCTCTTGCCAAATGTGGAATTACCAACGCAATGAAATTGAAATTCCATTCACCTATTCGCCCCTTAATTAATACTTGATATTTAATCCTATCCTTTTTCTTCCCAATTGCAGTACTGCAGTAAACGTTACACACATTTAAATATTCCACTTTATAGTTAGCTAACAGATTTTTAAACAATTCCTCACTTATCACAGTAGAACTGGCTCCAGTATCAATTAAGGCTGTATATTCTTTATCCCATAGGTAAATAATTATCTGAGGTGGGTTAACTAATTCCTTATTTTTCTGCAAGAGAGTGAGCTTATTTCCGTTATCTTCAACTTTCAATTCGCCCTGTGTCATCCTCACCGAACCACTTTCCAGAGCACAAAATGATTTGGTTTTTAGTTTTCCGTCTCCCTCTGATTATTACTTTCATTGTTGGTTAGGTTGGTGCTATCGTTTATATTCACATCATTCTCTGTGCTTTGTGTATTTTCGACTCTTTCATTTTAATTACTTCTTTCAAATCTCACACCCCTAAAATCTCTTTGATTTGCACTAAATAAACTAGTACCTCTACCCCTATTAAAGTTACTTATTCGCTGATTATTTCCTCGATAAAATCTTACATGGTTTATTTGATCATTTCTTCCAATTCTCGTCGACTGATTGTTATGATAATTCCTTTGCACATTATTTTGAACTCCACTTCCTGTTCCGGGAATTACAGATTCATAAGTTCGTCTAGGATCATAACCTCTTCCTTCAAATCTTTGATTTCTCACGGGTGCCCCGCCCCAATTTAAACTCGTCCTATTATTCCTATTATTTGTAGGTTGTGATTCCTGTCGATTTCTTCCTCGCTCAATATGGACGTTATTATAGTTACCATCACAGGATGTAGTATCATTAATGAGGTTATGTGCTTCAAATTCGGATAATAATTCAATCATATCAGAGAAATCGATAGGCTTAGCCACAATTAAATGATTTCTGATATGTGGTGGATAATGACGTATTAGCATGTTGACAATTTCTGTCTCAGAAATTTCGGGATTGATCAACTTACTTTTGTTTGCTAATTTTAAGAAATATTCAGTCATAGAAATCCCTTTTTTAAACTCAAACCTACCCGTTGCTAACTCAACTTTTATTCTTCTTTGTCTCTCAGGTCCCCAAAATCTATTTATAAACAGATTTCTGAAAGTACTGTATGTTTCATGTGAAGCCAAAGTTAACCTTAACCACTCAAGAGCATTTTTCTTCAAACAGCGTTTTACTATTACCATCCGAAATTCATTGGGAATTCTCTTAATACGGAAATATTCTTCCAATTCCCTAAGAAATACTTTTGGATTATCACCTGATTCCTCATCAAAACTTGGTGGACTAATATCATTTAGTGAATAATGTACACATTCATTTTGACCTAGACTGTGGAGTTGTGTGTGTGAGGACATGTTCTGTGTGTTTCTGTGATAATTAATATCATTATCTGGACTCACAAAATCACTACATTCACTTACTACATCACTAGACTTCTGTTGATTGCTTAATTCACCTGGTAAGTCACAATCGTTTATATTTGTAATTCTAGACATTTCTTTCCCGTTATTTACTTTTCTAGCCTGTAATGCAATTACAACTTGTGTCAATTTTCCTAAGTTATCCTTTTCTTTTTCAAAATGTTCTTTTACCTCTTTAATTTGCAAAATTACTTCTTCTTTTGCTTTACTTATCTCATCAATTTGTAACTTTATTTCCTCTTGGTGTATCTTACTTTCATCATGTTGTAATTGTATTTCAGAACAAATTACATTGATTCTTTGTTCTACTTTATCTCCTAATTCTTCTCTTTGTTTTTGTGTTATTTCTGCCTGTTGTATCCTAAATGTTTCTAACTCTTTGTTTAATTCTATTCTTATTTCTTGTTTCACTATGTCCTGACCTAACCTAGTTTCCTGAATTATCTCTCTCAACTCATTGACTTCCTTTCTATTCTCATCCTTATTAATCTCTATGATCTGCATGAGCCTTTCCATACTATCCCTACACTCTTTTCTCCCTTCTCTAATCTCCTGTGAAATTTCAGATTTTAATTCCTGTTTTAGCTTCTGTAATAAATTAATTTCTAAGTTACTCACATTTTGTGCTAGTTCCTGTCTTACTCCTACATCTAAATCATTCATTTTCTTAGTTAAATCGTTTACATTTTGTTCTATTTTAGAATCTAAATTACTCATTTCAGATTTAACATCTCCTATTTCTGATTTTAAATCATTTGCATTTTGTTCTATTTTAGAATCTAAATTACTCATTTCAGATTCAACATCTCCTATTTTAGAATCCAAATTACTCATTTCTGATTTAACATCTCCTATTTCTGATTTTAAATCATTTGCATTTTGTTCTATTTTAGAATCTAAATTACTTAACATTCTTGTTATTCTTTCCAACATTGACTCATTATCTATACTTAATCTTGCATCCTCCCTATTCATTCCTACACTATCAGTAACTTCTCCTTCCACTATTATTTCTTTTCTACTCGCCATCTTTTTAACTATTTTCTGATTTCTTAACAACATAAATCTACTACTACTACTATTTTTTTTTTTTTCACTCACTTAAACCAGTTCTCGTTTTCTTCTTTCTTCTCTCTTCTTTCTTCTTTCCTTTTAAATTCTCACGGAACTGCACGATGCTTTAATCTCCTCTTCTTTATCCTATTCGAGCCCCACACGTTGCTGCGCCATTTGTAACGGGATTATATATTTTCGTTCTCCATTATGGCGGTCGGTATAATACTTTCTTTCACTCCAGAATCATGATTTTCCATCGCTCTTTCTATGCTAGTCGCCATGTTTCTCCCATAAGACAGCACTAACGGCGCAGTTACTCGAATATAGTTAATTTAATCAATTTTTTTTTTCTATCAAAAGTAATACTGGCTAGCGCCAAATGATAGATTCACAGATTAAGACAAAATGATATATAATTTTCTTGGAGATTTTATAATCATCGTAACATCTTAAGTCAACTTCCTCGTTCTCCAGCAAGACACAAGATTCTCACTTTTTCTAGATTATTGATTTTCTTATCCCCATAGTAATTCCCGCTTTATTTTGTGATTGGCCGATTCACTGACACGTCATCACACCACGTCACACCACGTCACACCACTACTTCGGCCAATCACACAACTACATACATTTTTATATATATATTTACAATTCCCACGAACATAAAAATACTGTTACATAATGTATCGAATAACTTTTCTTACTCATCTGAGAAAATAATTCTGGCTACCCGTATCCTCCAATCTTGATACTATTTATATTTACATCCTATAGCAGAACTAACAGTTCTAACCCCAAAATTTCCACGCCATTTTTCCAAGGCTTCACATTATTTTGTCCCAGCCAGCTACTGTCACTACCCAGTTTCCTTATTCATATCTTAAACACATTTTCAATTTTTTGCCACACATTTCCGCTGCAGAGATGCAGGCGAATGCAGTGCTATTTAGTGACGGCTTGCCCAAGTTAGCAGCAGTTAGGAGTTGCTCCAGTGAGAACGCCCGAGGCTGCTTCTAGGCACATAAAGTAACACATCAGTTGGCTTATATATAACTCCAACCTAATCTTCTGCCGTATATTATCCCTCCTTAAAAAACACTCTACTGCCTGTAGAGGGCCTAGCCCTGATCTGGCTTGAGACCGAAGGTCTGACATTCAGATCTTCAATGTCCACTCGCGATGGGCGATGGCTGCGGTCATTCCGTCCTCAGCCTTCGCAGAGCTAACATAGCAGGGAAGAAGAAAAGGAAGACTACGAACGCAGCAGAGCCTGTAAAGGCAACTGAAGAAAACGCCGCTGCCTCTGCCTCGCCTTCAACACCACCGCCGGGCTCGCCGGAACCGTCGCATCCAATGCCGAGCACCAGTGATGCTGAAGATGAAGCCGTCATATGAAGCAAACTCACCGCTGAACGCACTCGAGCTGTTTCTCCTCGCAAAACTGTTTCGCGCCGCAACACTGCCTAGTTGCAGTGCAGTTATACGGGGGTGCACAGACATTTCGCGGATGCGTATATCCTGCAAGCCGCCAGACACCGCTGGTCAACTCTACGGAGGGCCATGCGCATCCACACACTCCGGGGACCATCACCTCTAGTTCGTCTAGAGTTCATCGATGAGAACGACTACCAGGCTGCGCTGAAAGACGGACTACCAGCCTTCGGGCAGATGCTCCCGATTGAGGCCAGCCTAAGTAGCCGTCCCGTCCCCTGCCGCCGCTGTTGCCAGTATGGGCTCACCACCGACTCCAATGCTAACGAACCGCGCTGCCACTACTGTGGTGCCGCGAACCTCACCTCAAACTGCACCGGTCACGACCTGACAAGCCGCCCGCTGTACTGTGCCACAGGCGACACGGCAGGGCACTTCACCGGACAGGCAGCGTGCCCGAGAAGTCCGAGGGGAAGCCGGCTACACCAACCACACCTTCCACACCGACATTCTGGAAGCCACATTCACATCCGCCGCACACAACAAAACCTCACATATGCCAAAATCCTCACTCAACAACCAGACCCCCAGCTTCTGCAAAACGTCAACACTGCACTTCAAGCCTCACACGCCAGCACAGAGACAGCCACGGAACTGCTCCAGACCTTCAGCATTACACTTCAGTATATGCAAGCAGCATTCAGGGAGCTGACTGCGCAGAGTCAGCCCTTCTTCGTACATTGGACGAGGTGAAGGAGGTCGCCCAGGCTTCACTGCACGGGACCCAGGAGACTGCCGGCACTACTGACGCGCTTGATTACTGCAAGGCCAAACTGGGAAGGATTTTAGGATATGTCAACGACACACGTCTCTTCACGCCGTCGAAGCTTGAGGGGGCTCTCCGTGCTTATCAGAACTTCATTTCTGATAGCATACGAGACCTCGCAAGAGCACTGGCGCCCATGCAAGGTGCCCCATCGCCACACTTCCAGCCTCGCAGAGACACCCGCGCCCGAGGGATGCCACCACCAGACCTGCCTCGCCAATACCCTTCGCACATCGCAAATTACCAACAAAACAGCCATGATATCTACTGAGTAGACAGTCACCACTACTCAACAAAATTACCACTGCACCAAGGTTGTAGTCAGGGTCCATTGGATCATGGCTGCTACCTTTTCACAACAGCGGACATACCGCAAAACTTGAGTTATCGCCCACGAACAGCCGGGTTGCTTCGGCGATACCGGCCAACTTCACCAATATAGTCCAAATTAAATAAGATCACAGAATCCAACTAAACAGTATCACCGCAGAACAACATGCCTCGCAATAGCCAACCTTCTTCCTACCCACATACCCATTATACCTTGTTGTTGTTCTTCCTATTACCTATATTCCCGTTTTCCCAAAAAGATGGCTGCAGTGAGAGATGGTTGAGTTATAGTTGAATTATTGTTTTGCTGCACATACTTCTAAATAGGTTTCTATGTGGTTTATTAGGAAAATAAGTATAAAAGTAATATTTTATTGCACAACCAAAGAGTCTAATGATACTCTATGAACCGTAGGCTACAATATGCTTACTTGGCTTCATTGTCATACGTTCCGTTTTCCGCAAGAGAGAAGAATAAAAAATGGCGCAACCTGGGGTAATGGTACGCATGCTTAGCCGTACTGCTTGCCATTACTCCTCGTCTAATTTGCAGCTGTTTTCTGAAATCTGTAAGGTAATTCATATTTGAAATTTATGATGCACGTAGTAAGAAAGCATTTTATTTCCAAAGGCCTGAGAGTTATGTCCATAAATCTCTAAAGCTTCGTTGATTGCAGCCATTATTGACCTATTGACCACTTAAAGCTGCTTTACTTCATAACAATTAACGAATTTCAAATAAGACATCCCTGTTTTACTTAATGCTTTCTACACCAAGGTTACAGGAACTGAAAGAAAACATATTTCTGGCTTTAAAAAGATAGGTATCTTACCTTTCAATCCAGATGATTTCTCAGAGAGGGAATTCATTCCAATGAATGAACCACCTGTAGAGGTACACGAGGGTGAAAGAGACAAATCAAGCGAAGATGATGAACCTTGTTGAATGATAAATCAGACTGATTCATGAATCAATCAATCTTGAATCAGACTATCGGTGTCTATTTTAGACATTTCTGTGATACCTAGGATGACAACAACACGTCAGGATAAAACAAATCATTACTTATATAACATTCAGAAATTTTGACCTACACTCCAAAGAAACGGGTATGAGAGTACACGGATGTGAGGAAGGATAAAAAGAGATTTTTAACCAAAGCAGCAACAGAAAAGCAGGATACAGAGGCTAAACAGAATAAGAAGAAAATCAAACTCTTCGATGAAGAGTTCGTCAGATGAAAGTGATAAAGAATTGGACGATGACATGATCTCAAGTTTGTCCCAGACAAATGACACATCTGCGGTAATATGGTCGTAATGTAGAGCTACGGTATCGATAGATATATCCTGTTCTGGGTGACTTCATGCAGATTGCACTACAGCGGAATCTGCAGAAAACTTCAAAAGACTTAGTAATAATTAAATTTAACAATATCTTTTTCAGAATTAACAAAAAACAGTTCACTTAACTTGTGAAAACTTATTTTGTTTTAAATTACTAATAAATATGCCTTGACATCACAAGAATGGATTTCTTGAATTGATTATTTCAAATTACACTTACGTATGACATGAGTTTATAATTAATAATCTGCGTGTTATTATCCTACATGGGTGGAGACTACTACGCAAAGCTTCTTCTTATACTTTTCATGTAAGCTGCTATACCGTTACCGAGAGGCACTTGCGTGTTCTAGTCATGATTTCTGCTTTATTGCTTAAATCTGTCCTAGATGTTTTGTTTCTTTGAACCCAGAACCTCCCGAAAATGGTTAACAGATGTTATCTTCTGAGTCATCTCACTTGGTACAGGAAAGTTATTCAAGATAATGTGCGTTTTAAGTAAAGCTACATTGTTGTCTACTAAACTTTTGTCTCTCTTGTTTATACAAATTCATTTCGAATAAAGAGGACTTCACATCTATCCCTAAAAGTTTAAGGCGTACAGTTTACTTTCAGATACACATCTTGCATAGCATATCTTGTTATTTTAATCAAAATTGTTAGTCATTTTATGCAAAAATTGAAAATGCCTAACTAATAATTTTCCTTTTAAACTGCAGTTTGAGATGGGACACTTCTCTTGAAAAGCTTCGTGACCTACCCTTTGGAAGATGCTGAACTTAAATACTTAGTTTTGTATTTATTCTATTTTTCGTTTTTAACGGTGCTATTTACGGGTAATTTATGCACACGGTCCGTTTTCTTAAAGTACTTTTGTTTTGTATAGTGTGGGTTTGCCAACTGTGTTTCGGTGAAGTCTCGATATTATAAATGTTTCGTAGAATGCTATCAATACCTTTCTCTACCTGCTGTGTACGTGGTAGAGAAAGGAAAAAGAGCATCGACAATGTAACACTTTGTATGGCACCTTAAGGGGCTCTCGAATCCTGTTCCAGTGATTTCTGCGAATCTTCAGCGCACCAGATACAGAAATTATCGTGCATTTACCGATAGACCTTTTATAGTAATTATACTCACAGGCTACTCATGCTATTTAGCGTCATCTTCCGTGAAATAAACCTTACAATCTACATCATGCCCAAATATCCAAACTTTAGCGTGGAATGGAACATGGACGACTTTTAAACTACCAGCTATCCTCACTAACTGGAGGACTCGTAAATTGCAGACATCATTCCTACTGAATAGAATACATATCAGCACAAAATTACTAGTGTGGCAGCTTAGATATGTCTGATGGCATATAGGCCTAAAATGAGGAGGCCTGAGAAAACTCGCATTTTGACAACCTCGTAGTCATGGCACAATTCTTCCTTGACATTCCTTCTAATGGAGGTTGGTCTGTATTAGTGTGACTGACTACACCCATCCACAGCTGGACTGCTGAGTTTCCTCAGGGCAGTAAGAACGCCGCTCATACGAGAACCAAACCTCCGAAGATATACTTCTCTATAGTTTCACCACAAACAGTTCTCCTCTTACAAAAAGTAATTTAAAAAATTAGAACTTGATAGAAAGCGTGAATTATAAAAAATACGAAACAGATATCTCTGCGGTAACGTGTAAAACTCGCATTTAAGATATCCCAGGTTCGTTTACTCCTTACCTTGGTTATTTACTGGTATTCTGTAGTCGGTAGGCGAATTCTGGAATGGCCCCGTAACTACCACGATTTTTTTCATCTGTTTTTTCATTCCGTTTCTTCACAATCCTTCAGACATGTTTCTAGGTGCGTTTATTCTCCTGGGTGATGGCAGTTATAACGATCTATGTAAGCTGCAGAGTACAATGTTGTATAAAATGTGCTAAACAGTAATATACTTAATGTAGTTAACTTTATCATTTATTTTCTGTGAACTGTAAGATAATAAACAGTTAATATAATATCAGAAAAATATATGTCTGTGTGAGTTTCAAAAGTTATTAGGTTTGCTAACCACGCCGTCAATTTTCAGGATATCAGCGCCGTCGGTGTGACACCATTTTGTCTCCCAGGAGTTCTTTTACATGCCAATAAATCCACTGACCTGTAGTTGTCGCTTTTAAACATACTTTAAATTATCTCTCAAGTCCGGTTTAACCTTCAGGTCAGTAGCTAGCCCTAATCAGCTGAGCCACCAGGCCGATGATTCTATCAATTTGTCTGTCTCCTCGTAGGAGAGGGGTCCCGACCACTTTAGTTACCAAGGCGAGGCGCTTTTCGCTCTTAGTATAATACTCGTGGTACTCCTGAAGGTACCGCTCTTTAACACTAACCCACTAATACAGGAATTAGGACAATAGCATACTTCCACCAATACACACAAACGACCCCTCTCAGTATTTGACAGAGACTTAACAAATGAAACAACTCCCGAGGAGGTCCACGAATACCTCAACCGCCTTCTGTCACTGAATGCCTGATTAAGGCACATATTGCATACTTTCAGATACAATAAACCAACAGGGCATCCATAAACCATCTGGACTCAACACAACACAGAGCGGCTACCGCAGGTAAACCCACGCCACATCTCCATTTCGTTCACACATGTTGTCACCTTCCTCTCATTTAATGTTAAGCCGTAGCTCTAACTGCATCCCTGTGTACTAATCCTCCCATGCATGCTGCACGTATTAACCCCGGGCGTCAGTCATGACAGAGCCCAGACACGCTAGCATGGTCTCCATACTAGCAAGAGTGGAATTAACAAATACTAACCGGGGTGCTTTAGCGGAACCCGAACAAACACACGAACCCCATTACCACGCTATTACACGTTTAATTACATTCAAGCACCCTTCCCATAGCTGCATGTTAGTTTACTAACCGTAGGTGCATGGGGAGGCGATGAAGCCCCTGAGGATAATCGTCACCGGGGGTGGTGTGTGTGTGGGGCCGCCCCCACTAAATTAAAAAAAAAAAGTACCTCTCATAGGGTAAGTGTTCATTTGTGTTGGACTCGGCAGGGCAGTAGTCTCTGAAACACCTAGGTAGTTCGGTAGGCCTTGCAATGCGGGTTATGAGGCGCCTTAATGTTATCCGGTATCTCTTGAAAACCTGAGAGACAGCGCGGCAGAGTGTTGTCGGTCCTACCGTGGCTTTTCGACAGTATTCCCCATTGAAGATGACATACCTAATTGGAATATCCATTTTCACCCCTGCATAAATAGGGTAGGAGTGGGTATTGCCATAATAGTAAAGCTAACGGAAAAATGCCACTAGTTGGCACCTTGCCCTGAAGGCTCTGACTTCACCGTCGACCTGCATATTTTGCGTCGTATTTCTAAAATTAGCGGAAATGATATAAATTTTTGCGTTGGAAAAATACATTGGTTTGAGCACCAATGACACCTACTGATTTCAAAATAATATATCTGTAGCTATTCGATGTTCATTTGAAGTAATTTAACTCCCCAGTTTCATTATTCATTCTCAGTATGTTTTAACACACGTGAGTTACTACACCATTAGCATACAATTATGAATCTTGTACGGCCATAACGACAATGCACCGTGGATAATAAATTAATATGTTACTTCAATAATGGTTCACTCCTGATTGATCGCATTAGCAACTGCTATTATTGTTAATATTGAAACATGAAGGAAAGAATTTGAGAATGGTTTCCCATTAATAAATTAGCCTAAAGCTATAATTACCAAATTATCCTGCTTTCATCTATCTATAGAGTGAATAAAATTAACGCATCCCTTTTCAGAATTCAAAACTGGGAAGGAAATATGCTTTCATAAAAGCACCATATTCGAGTGTATTTTCAAAATTTTACTTTACTATGTTTTACTAGAACATACTGTTTATGTCACCAAGTTAAATTTTTATAAATAATATAAACTAAAAGGCAAGCAAATTACATTTTTTCTAACTCCCATTAATCTATATTACTAATAAAGTTTGCTATTATTTTATTTGTGATTGAACGACGCGTGTTTATGTATAAAACATAGTGTTTTCAAATAGTTTGTTTTTCTGCAGCTTATCTATGTTATTTAGAGAAGGTATTAGTCCCACTTTTCATCCTAATACATATTTCGAGGTGTCCTGAATATAAAAACAACATTTTTTATAAATATCCGCGTGCACAGCATTTATGGAAGTGTCTGTGATTAGTAGAATTTAAAAATAAAAAGTCAGCAAAACATCAAATTTCATATTTAAAATGGCTTTAACGACTTATTTAAATGCATATCATACTTTTTTGTCTGTTAGTTTACCGGTTATGCAAAAGAATTCACAGTGAAATTGAATTCAGAAACTATTTACAGAAAATTCAGGAAATACATTTAATTTGTTATGAAATATAACGCACAGAATATATTTTTTAAATTTTTTCATGACTTTTACATTGCATTTTCAGTACATGATTATAATAACAAGTAAAGCTGAATTTTGCAATTTCACCAATTTTAAGTACCTAAAATAAGGTTTGTAGTCCATAGGCTGGGTAATAACTAGGGAGCGGATTTATAGACACTAAAAATTTGTGAAACAGGCAGGCAAAAAGGCACAAAAATGGGCAAAATAGGCACTTTAATAGGCACTAAACATTTGCTAAGTAAACACTTAGAAATACACAATTTTAGTAAAACGGTACTTAAAATGTTCTATAGCTAATAGTACAAATTATACAAAATTAAAAATTAATGCTTGGGGTATACGTTTCTGCACCCATTTTAATCTAGTAATGACCTGCACCTGTGTGAAATATATGTCTTCGCCATATCAATAACGGGAAGATAATCATACCTCTTTAACAGTTTTTATTTTCCTTAGCGTTTTCAGTAAGAAGTAAGCATTACAATCCTTTTCCATACAAATAACAAAAACATATCAAATATAAATGAGTACACTTAATATGCAGTTTCTCTTACAGCAATGTTTAGAATTTCATACTCATTAATAGAAAACTGTATCCTGTGGAACATTTTGAAGTTATGAAAATGTGGAAAATATGAAATATGATAAATCTGAGGTTAAAATTGCGTAATAGCAGCTACGATACAGGGGTAGGGTTATTTAAATAGTCATATAACGTTTTCTGTAGTGCCGGTAGAAAAAAAAACAACCAACTTTATATTATTGAAGTATGTCTATATTAATTTTATGACAAACAAGCTAAATTTGGTAATGTTGTAAGTTTTGGGCCATTTTGCACAGATGTGTCTCCTTAATAGAAACCACTGTTCGAAAGATAAATTCAAAAGTTCATCACAGCAATATTATCACTTAAAATGATGTCATGATGTGTCAGAATGATACAAAGCACAAAACATAATTTAATACAAAGCTAAAGCTACAGAGTCCTAGTTTTTGTATTAAAAACTCTAAATGCCTCACTGTCGACTAAAAACAAATAATAAAGCACAGCTTTTTAGTGTTTCCCTTTCATTCAATCAGAATTACAGCAATTACGGCATCGTGAAAATAATTCTCGTACCTACTTTTATAAAAGCATTTCTGCAAAATTTTACACAAACCATTAAGATTTATTGGTCTGCAGTTTAATTTTTAATGTTGGAAACAACACCGATTTCATGATTCCTTGAGATATATGTAGAAAAATGTAAGCATGAGAAAATCATAATTTTTCATATATATATAATCTTGGTTTGTGTAGCCTATCTAATTAAGCGCTGGCCTTACAAGTTTAAGTTGTAACCTGAACACAGTCCCAGAATGGTGATTTTAAGTTTGGGTAAAACAACAGCTTTGAGTCAGTAGATTTACACACATGTAAAAGAAATCTTACGGGAGTAAATTCCTGCTTACCAGCGGTACTGATTGTGAGCTGATATGATTGTTAACAATTGACACCATCAATAATTTAATTAATAATCCCTCCTCCAAGTATTACTATTAGCTCAAGAAATGAGCCCTTACATCATCACAAAAATAACATGCTACTGCAAACTGTCAAAAGATAACACTCGTAACAAAATTGTGAAATCCAGTACACTGAGTTTGCAAAGCTATACCTATAGGTTTCAAACAAATAATATTCTAATCCAGATGAAATGCATTAGAGGGCATTGTTTAAGGATTTATACATGTTTTAAGATAAATCTCAATGCAAAATCATATCATGTGATGAACAAAGCTTTCACATTAGACAAATTTGTGTTTTACTTTGGAAAACTGAAAACATTCAGTTTCTCTTCTTTCGGCTCTCCTCAACATACTAATTTGTGTTCGGCATAATATTGCTACAGGGGCCGATTTTTACAAGGTTTTTGAAACTAGGATAATATAGTATTAACACAAACATGAATGATTAAACTTACCTGCTTCACACAAGGCTGACAAAAAATTACATTCCCATCTGTGCTGAACATGGATCACCATTTACCCACTGTTTAAGAAGTACACTTGTGTAGCTTCTCAATTTTGGTATATGTGCATAGGAAACTGGTCTATGTGTGCACTTGAAACACTGCTTACAGAATGGCTTTTAATTCCTCACATAAAGAGCGGTCATTTGCCAATCCAATGAAATATCATTTAGCTGGTGTTTGCTACTCATCCTTAAGCGAATTTTAAGATTTTCCCATTACGTCTTTAGCGCATTGTAACACGTCTGTAAGGCAGATACCTACCTGGCTAATCCCCTTTTTGTATATCCAATGTGCAGCGTAAGAAACTTATCTTCCCCTTAAGCTTCACTTTGAAACCAACAAATGCAAAAGCTGTTGTCACAAATTACAAGCAGAAAAAATTGGCCAGAAAGGCAGTTTTAGGCACTAATAAGCAGAATAGACACAAACGTATGAAATAGACATTTATAGGCACTATAAAACTAAGAAAATCGGCGTATAATTGTAGAAAACGTGTTTATAACTTAAAAGCCTGAACAAAGGAATAAAATAGGCAAATAGGGAAAAATCAGCCGTCTAGTATTAACAAATAAAAGTTATAATGAATGCAGCTTCATACACTAGGCAATAATAATTAAAATATATGGAATATGCGACTTAAATTAATATTTTTCCCTCATTTGTAAAGTGCTACTTCAAATTAACATTATTAATTAGAAATTTCAATAAAAATTGCAACAAAAGTGTAAAAAATGATGTAAGAAAAAATCACGTTCACATTTTATCCAACTAGCTTTATTTCTTCAAGTGGTATTGGAAAAAAGCACTTCATAGGATGAAGACTAGTGTTGCACTTGATACACTGAAATGTGGCACATTTCCCGCATATAGTACGGTGACGCTGTGTACCATCAGTAGAATCATCAAAAAAGTGCAGCAAAATATCAACAGGAGCATAATTACCTTCACGCCATTCGTGTATATATGTTGGCTCTGAACACCCATCCTCAATTAATTGTACAGATATCTCCAGTTTCTTTCTTATCTGTGTTTTTTCTTTTTTTATCTTCTATATGATTTAGCTGTCTCTTGATTTTTTTTCTTTTTTCTTAATTTACATCCTTTAACTTTTTAAAGTCATATCGGACGATGGATGCTCAACTGGGCCCGGGTTCCATGGAGCTTAGAGTTACCCGACATTCGACTTTTAGGATAAGGGAAACCTCGGAAAAAACCTTATGCAGGTAACTCACCCTGACTCGGGACCTCTTGAACGTGAAGCAGATCTGCTACCATCTACTCTACCGAGTGGGGCCCTTGATTCTAGGTTCTAACAGTGGAGTCTGATATCTTCTAGCGTTTAGAATGTGGGCCTTGCTGCTCACTTTCCTCCAATATAGTCTCTTTAGAAGTCTCAGAAACTAACTGAGCATCTTGTTTCTTATGGATGTCTTCCGCTAAGTTCTTGATGCATCTAACTTCTGTACCTACCCTGTCCTAATACAGCCTTCCCTATATCCCATGCAGTTTCAAATTCATCATTATCACTAGATGCCTCATCTAAATCACTATCATTACCTTATATTGTATCTGTTAACGGTACTTCAAGTTCACTTCCTTAAAATATATCATAATTTCCATCAACTTCGAGGGTCTCTAAAACATTGAGATTAGCTTCTGCATCTATTTCAACGTTATATCTGAAAAGAGCTTTTAGCCTGTCAGTGCAAACGTGAAATTTCATACGTAAAAATGTTCAAGCATGTAAATATTATGGAATATAATCTTTCATGTGGATAGAGCTAAAACTTAGTTCCACAGTGCTTGAAGTACAACCGTATCTATTTCAGCCCACTTCAAAACCCTGAGCAACAACAACTCTTACCGGTGATCCATAATTTTATCTTCTGTCATAAGCACAAATTCAACATCCACACATTACTTCACTCAATCAACAAATGATAAGCAACCAATGATAAGTGCGACTGGCAGCATCAACAATGGAACTAAGCAGCAATACAGCGTAACTGCACTCTGTTCAGACCGTTTATTTGTGTATAAAATATATAAGGTTGGCATTAATGGGTTAAGCATATATAGAGTTTTAATCAAAATTGCTAGAGCCAAGTTGAGAAACATTTTAAAATGTTCCATTAATGGAAAGTTTGCGCTTGTAGATTTTTTATTTTTTTATTTTTTTAACACTTTCGTTCGTGTCCTCGGAGGATGCAAATATTAAGTTTGGCTTTTAAGCAAAACACTCACTCACTCACTCACACACATGCAGACACACACACACACACACACACACACACACACACACACACACACACACACACTCACACACACACACACACACACACACACACACACACACACACACACACACACACACACACACACACACACACACACCTCAGACTCACAAAGGAGGACGTTTTTCTATATATAGTGAAATCTTCACAAGCAACTTTAGGGTGCAATACTGCTCTCTGTACCTATATACATTAGAGAAAGTAGTAGGCTTTCTATTTTTAATATGCAGAGATATAAAATAATCAGAAATTGGTAGAGTTGTGTGAATGTAACACACATATTCTCCTCGGTGATCTTTTCCGTTCACGTTATAGGCCTGTTCTATGCATTATTCCAGTACGAGGTAGTAGAAGAACGTATTACAAAAATAAATTTGCTAGGCAAACTTGCCTTGGTTTTGAAAAACTTGGAACTTAAACATGAAAAAGAGAATTAAACATAATCCATATTCATTATTATAACAACTGAAGATACAAAAATATAAAATTTCATCAAACAAAGTTTAACTCACGCAATTGCTATAAAAGGACTTAGGGAAAACTTTAAACCCGTAATACGTATTTAAACGTTTGGAAGTTTAGGCTTTATATCAAGAATGTGAACTGCTTTGAAAGTTTGATGTCTCTGCTTAAAGTGTGAAGTATATATTTCTACTGACTTGTATAAACGTGAAAACAGTTATGAAATCCGAATGACTAAAGTAAAGTATTAATCCAAGAATACCAAAGTCATCCATGATACAGTTGTACTGAGCAAGATGACTAAGGCTGTTTCGTCTGTGACCCGCATTCAGGAGGTCCGGATTCCATTTCTCTGGCCGGCCTACCTGACACATGTGTTTTTTCGGGGTTTTCCCTGGTCGCCAGGCGAATTAATGTCCGTCCAGTTCATCTCTATTATCATTCAAATCATCTGTCATCTGGTGGTCTCTTTCGGGATAGAACTGTTGGTGAGAGTCTCGGCGCCACATGGCAGGATGATATGCTCCTGTTAAACAATTCCTCCTTTGGTAGGACGATTTCCGATCTCCGGGCCTACCTGGTGGGATGTTTCCGGACCACGGATTGGATACCGATTGTGAGGTTTAAGGGCGCAAACCTCACAACCGGTAACCAATCCGCGGTTTTGCCGGCCTACCGGTGGAGATAACTACTGGGCATTTGTCGGAATCCTGCCCTCTGCACTGGGATGGTTACCCTCTGTATCCTCTCGCCTCATCCTTCCTCCCGGAGATGCCCTAATTGGTGGCAGTGTCCAGTCCGCGCCGTATCGCAAACCAATCCAATTGTAAATTAAAGTATTCAGAAAAGTCACTATTCAAACTGCGAAAACAATGTATGACAATCTAAAAGGAATTTTACAGGAAATTCTATATATAATTAATTTTGTTTGTTATGTTGACATGTCAGTTATAACATTTGAATCACAAATTTTAGAATTATACTTGGCGAAATTAAGTAAGTCACAGAAACACTGTTTCGACTTTAAATGAGAACTAAAATAAAATATTTCAAAATTATATACCTTGAGTTTTCATTTGCTACTCATAGATTTGTCCTGTTAGGACTATAGTACTGCTCATTCTTGCTCATTGTCTATCTCTCTTTCTCCCAGACAAATACACACGGCGGCTTTTTCTTGTAAAAAAATGATGTTAATTTCTCTCCCTCACTCTTTCACTGTTACATACGTATATACACATAAATGTATTAATTTCTGCTAATTGTGATGGTTATTTAATATTTCTCAAATATTTAAGAATTTGTTCTGGATTACTCTGGAAAAGGTGATTTATATATAATTGGAAATGTGAAACTGGGTAGGCCACAGAATGATACAACTTGCGTAATAGTGTTCCTATTGGATATTAAAATAATATAATTACATAATATTGTGACGTGGACCAATAGGGCAGAAGTAATTAGATGATCTAGAAACATCGTGCGTAGAGAATCACGAATATTCCGATAGATTGGCGTCATTTTGCACAAAATTACCGTCGGAGTAAGATATGTTTATTTAGCTTCGTTCTGCAGGTCTGCAGAAACTTACAGCTCAACGATGCAACAATAATCATTTTATGAAAGGACAAAAATCTACGAAATTTAAAATTGTAATAGAATATATTAATAGTTTTGCGGAATAAATCCAAATATTTTTGAAGGAGAAGAACTGTTATATTCACCCATAACAGCATAAAATAGTTTTCACTCCAATACTACGACCAGAGATAAGGTTCATTGCTCCAGAGCACCGAGGCATCTACAAGGATTCTTCCAGATCGTGACCAAAGGTGAGAGTAATTAATCATCCATCCCTCGCGCATATTGCACAATTTTACTGTTGCATAATCTTGAGGGGATTCATATTTTTCGGATACAGCATTTATACGTAAGGTTTGAAACGAATACAATACTTATTATCAGCTTAAACTTAGAGAAGGAAAATATAAAGAGAAAGGAGGGTTGAAGAAACCAAATGAATAGTAGTATCTAAAAATTGAAAGAAGAGGGGGGAAAGAAAAAGGAAGAATGTACACCATAATCACCACGCCTCATATTGTGTGTAGGCAGGGAATATGGTCACAATCGATGCCAAAAGCCATACTTGGGACACTCAGGGTCAGCTGAGAGGGAGGACGTAAGGTGTGGTGTGACCTCAGAGAGAAAGTTAAGTTTAATCTATCCCAAAGCATCCATTCCGGTCCACGTTGATCGTCCTTACCACCACATAATATGACTTGGGATTTTTTCGATGACAACCGGTTCCGGACACGGGATCCCTGGAACTCACATCAGTCATTACTATCCTGTATGCATGTTCTGTTGTTTAATTGTTACACGGAAACCCGGCCGACTTAGTGAAAACACCTGACAATATTAACGTTGAAGTAAAAAAATCAACTCGATAATCCACAATATTAATGAGCATTAATTTGCGTGCTTCTGTGTATGTGCGTTTTAACCACTAAAAATCCTTGAAGTTTTCAGTAAGATAGACCATAATGCATTTCTTAAACTTCTAAAAAGGGAGTTCGTTAGTGGATGTCTCATATTCATACAATTCAGTTTGGCTCAACTATCCCTAAATGTTTATATAAGGTGTACTTTGGTTCAACACTTTAATTGGCGAATTGTTGTCGTAGTTTAGCTCTAAAGATTGAAAGAATTAGAATAATTCAACTTAATATTATCTTCAAATAATATCTGGACACACTTGAGCAAAGCTTCTTGCTCGTGAGCTTTAGTAACCCGTTAAAGTGATAAATTATCGTACATATTTAAATATCTTACTCTATCGTAACTTTTAGACCCTTACAGGCAAATCTATATGCTTTACTTTCATGAACACAAGATTTCATGCTTATGATTTCGACCCTGTTAAAGATACAGCTTAACACACAACTTTCCTTATTTTCAGTGTCTTACATTCAAATATGTATATTTTAACCTATATGGAAAGAATATTTTACATGTTTACATAAAGTAGAGGGACAACTTTCAAAATTTACCCTAACCATAATATCAACTACTTACAGTGGTATGTTTTAAACGTGGCGTATGACGCAATGTTGCACAGTAGTTTATGGTCAGTCCACTTGTTTATGTGTAAAAAAGGGGTGTCAGATTAGCCGTCTGTCATCTAGCCCACTAGCTTTATCAGCAGTCTGCTGGTGAAAGCAGAGATCTTACCCCCACTATTGATTTGCATGACATCATTCGCACACATCCGAGCAAGGATGTAAAGCCGGCCAGCTCTTAAAAATACCTCTGTAAGCATCGTAAGATTTATTTTATATTGGTTTTTCGGACAACACTTTGGAAACATGATTTAAAAATGCCATCTGTTCCATTTTAACCACATTTATGCATAAATTATATATATATAAACTATATGTACGCAAGCACACATATATATGTCTGTGCATGTTTCATGGCTTATTTTGTTTCAAACATAGTAAGCTTTAATGACCTTTTATACAATTTTTACTTTCCAAAATATATGAAAGGGACTGAACAAGTGTTCAAGAATCTCGTCATTGTAACTCATTTATTATTTTCGTTTATATTTTCATCAGGAGGATAAAAATATTAAAAATACACTAAAACAATGCACACTTTATGGCCGGCTGCTCTGGTTAATAACAGTCATAATAATATTGAGTATTTTTACTGTGTGAGTTTGCATTTATCATTCGTTTAAAATAACCTAGTTCTTTTGCCACTTAAATTTCTTAATTGGTTTAATTTAGTGAACTCCCTTCCAAGTGTGTATGTGTGCCTATATGTATATGTGTGAGTCAAGGAGAAAATTTGTTATTGGTAGAGAAAGACTTATGAATATTACTTTGCGATTGTTCACTAATGTGATACGTTCACAAGGTCCTTCACAGCTCAAAAATGCGAAAGAATAAAACGCTTTTTCTCAAACGAAACCAGATAAAATGTATGAAAAAACAATAGAACAGTTAGTAGCTGAAACAAAGAATTTCTGCCCAAATCAAATCAAATTGTTTCGGTGATATTCACTTTTTTTCTTTTAATTGCCATATGTATATGAGTCGGTAATGTATTTCCTAGATGTTTGCCTCCCACCCCGCCACACACACACAATCTCGCACGCACGCGTGTTCGCAAATACAGAGAAACCTTCTTACTAGAAAAATTATTCGACCCAGCCGGTAAGTGAGCCAGAATCCCCAAAATAGCAGGTAGTGCTCTGCAATTGCGCCAGGGAACCAGTCAACAGATTATGAAATGTGATTTATTACACTTTTCCTATCAATACCCCTCGATCCAACCTAAATAACTTCTGACAGAATTAACATTTGCATTGCGTTTATCTTAAAATAAAACTTAAGTATATAGTACCCAAGTATCGGTGGGTGTCTCGGCGTGCATGGCAGGATGATATGCTCTGAGTGAACCATTTCCTCCTTCGGTAGGTCGGCTGCCGGTCTCCGAACCCGCTGCTGGGACTGCTTCCAAACCACAGTATGGAGAACGTCCGTTGTCCTGGCCTACCGTAGGAGATTTCCATCTAAGTAAAATGTAGGGACCCTGCTCTGTGCACTGTCATGTCTCCTTTGAACGGCTGCCCTTTGTCTCCTCTCGCCACATCCTTCCTCCCGGAGATGCCCCACTTGGAGGCATAGGTACAATAGATCAAGACTGACGTAGTAATCCTAAACCTAAGTATATTCCCATAAAAAATTATCTCCATAAGGTTCTTGCAAATATTATTTTGTAAAGAGAAATTTGAAGGAAAGTATAAGCATTTTTTGTTTCAAATATTAAATATCAGTGGATTAAAACTGATTGAAAATTTTTTGCAGCAGTTAAATATTTAAGAAGTTTTCTGTAATTAAATAATAAATTTGAATATTTGATTATCTGAATATATACATGTCAACAACCATTTACATTCCATAAACAAATAATGAAAAGTTGCTTGGGATTCATTGGTATCAATATTTCTCAGAAATGTACAACTTAAAATTGCACTCGCTTGTAAAATTAAATTTTAAAACTATTTTTCATGTGATAACCTTAAGACTGAATCAAATGTTCCTTAGTTATTAACCAAAAAGTCCTTGAAAATATATATTAATACAAGTCTAAGAAAGTGAATGTTTTAATTTGGAAAAGAAGCACTACTAGATCAAGTTCGCCATTTTTAATACTAAACTACGTTATTACAGATCCTCAGATAACACTGTAAATATTAAACGATCACTGTCAGAGAACTTAACTCTGAAAATTTTCGCAAACGATGACCATTTATGGGAGTGACTAGAAGTTGGAATGAGGTGGGTGTAATTACATGTAAATGGCCTTTGCAAGCTTACCGAGTTCGCGTGGAAATGACAAATTGATTTTCTTCTGTCGTCACATGTATCAGCATTTATGTAAAGTACGTTGACATTACGGCCTCCCGTCTCACCAGAACAATGGGACATTAACAGATGAAGAGCGCCGCAAGATAAATAACATCGGCAACTTCACAAGAAAATCTGCAGTGAAATGCAATCAATAACCGGATGCCTTGTTGCCGAAACAGTACAATTCCGTATGAATATGTATTTTCAGGAACAGATAAGCATGCGAATGTCTCAATGACAGTAGTCATACTTTACAATGTTAGATGGTGAGGTTATGTACGATATTCTCAAAAATGTACGAAATACTTTCATTCCTTAAAAGTACAAAATACGGTTATTTACTATGTTTAAATAACTTTAATTCATTTTACCTCATTGTTTCGGGTTGATGGTGCAATGTACAAGGAGGTGGAATTTTCGCTTTGGAAAGATTTCTCCTTGGAAATTGGTGAGACTGCTGAGGCGGCCTTCCTTCCTAGGGTTTGTCAATCCTGCATCCGAGGCTCTTAGATTCAGGGTGGCTCCGACCGGGCCTTCCATCCTCAGGATTGGTGTTGAGTCGTTAGCTATTGCACCTTGTCCGGATCTAGTCACCCTTTGGTCAACTTCCGCCCTTCTACTAGAGGACACTTTTGAGCTTTGTACAAAGCCCCTACTATGGCCTATATGTGGCATTGAGCTTCAGTTACAGAAGGTCCTCCGTTTGAGTATTCCTAACTCTTAAGCGTTCAATAAACAATCAATCAATCAAATCCGCAAATTTTACAAATTTTACACTGCACCTGTTACTCATCTTATTTTCTCTAATAAGAGCGAAGGGTAAAATTTTGGACTTGCGTAAAGAGACATTGACAATGACATTTTGTTTTGTCATATTGGTAAATGTTTCGTAATGATGTTTTAACTTGATCTACTAAACAGCTTTGTTTCTATGACTATGAAATTATATCTCTTACTTGTGTTCCTTAAAACAGAGAAACTGAATATCAGTAGTCAAAAATTCTTTGATCTGGATGGTTTACCTCGTAATAGAAATTCATACAACGTTGCTGAAGGTTTATAAGGAATCTACCCCTTATTTTCCTTCTCTGGAATATGAAGGAATGCAACCATGAGAAAAACATCGAAAGTGCACTCTATGGTCTTCGACAAACGGTAATTAAAGGTATGTGAAATAGCTGATAACACAGGCGTTTCAGAAGAGCGCATATGTAAATTTTACATGAATAATTATAGATGAGAAGGTGTTCTACCAGTTGGATGCCACATTTGCTGAATGCTGAACAAAAGCAAATACAAAAGCAACTTCCGCAGCAAAGTCTGCACAATTTTAAAAAGGTAACTGATCCTATTATGACGATTTATTGTTGTGAATGAGACGTGAGTCTACCACTATGCGTAGAAACCAAACAGCAATCATAAGACGTGCATGGAAGTTAGCGATGTGCACCAAAGTGAAGTGGATTTCATGTGCTGGAAAGGTTTTCTGGGTTACGAAAATATTTATTCACTGGAAAAAGCGGAAAAAGTGCACAGACAAAAATGGAGTAAGTACATATTGCTCTAGAAAATGCAATCTCACTACAAGACCGAGAACTTTCACCTTATTTTACCCTCCACGGGTAAAAACAATAACAAATGCTATGCAAGTACCGTGAACTAGTTGGAACAGAGGAAAACAAAACAAAAAATACGTGAGAGAAAGACTGAATAGCAAAAGAAAAGAAAAATATTTCATCAGGATAATGCATCTGTTCATAAAGGTGCTTTGGCGGCAGGAACTATCGGACTCGAAGCACAAATTGTTGGCACAGCAACCCTATTCAGCAGATATATTCCACCTATTCCCTGTCTAATGAAATTTCTTGCTTGAAACATTTTTGAAATCTAAGAAATTCTTATGGCATCCATAGATGCGTATTTTGCCGATCTTACATCATCACACATTAGGGATAGGATCTATTCAGTGGAAAAACGGACAAAGTACACAGACCAAAATGGTCATTTTGGATAGAAAAATAAGTACATTTTACTCTAGATAATGCAATCTCACTACAGGATCGGGAACTTTTGACCTTTTTACTTTAGATCATAGTCCTTCCATCCATATTGAGGAATAAAACGTTAAATTTCAGTCAATTGTCACGAATTTGTAGGTTTGAAATTATCACTTTCCTTTCTTTTACGAACGGTTGCTGAATATGTTTGATCCGTAATAAGTGATCACAACGCAGCTAATGCACAGAGATTCCCTAATGCTTCCTTCTTTCCCGATTCACGTGTCATCCCAAATTTTACTTAATGAGGTATTCCATCATCATCATCATCATCATCATCACCCTGCCCACCGTGGTAGCGTAGATGGTAGAGTGTCTGTCTCACGTTAGATACCGAGTTCGAATCTCGGTCAGGGTGAATTACCTGGATAAGATTTCTTCCGGGGTTTTCCCTTATCTTGAAAGACGAATGTCAGCTAACTCTAAGCTCTATGGACCCCGGGCTCATTTGAGCATGGTGCCATTCATCATCGGATATGACAACCTTGAAGGATGTAAAGATTACCATCCTCAATGATTCACTGTTGTTTAATTCGTCTTCGACCTATGAAGTTTTTTTTTTTAATTTACGTCCTCCAACATTAAGTCATATCGGACGATGAATGGAATGGGTGAAATGATGCTCAACTGAGCCCGGGGTCCATAGAGCTTAGAGTTACCCGACATTCATCTTTCAAGATAAGGGAAAACTCCGGAAAAAACAGTTCAATCCACATTGAGCATACGATGTAATTACATCATGATGTGCAGGATTCTTGCATATCACTTGATGTATCTTTCCATCACACGTTTCCTCATGATGCTCAACCCAATGCTTTTGCAAATCTTCATAGCCATGCAGATTCTCCCAGAATCTAGCATCGCTTTCAATAATAGGAGTTGTTGAACCGCTCATCTTGACGTTGCGACGTGAAGTGATTGTAGAAACTTGTTCCTTCCTTCGCGAGTGGTAGTATCGAGGGGGTGAATCATGATGAAACCTGTAACATAGTAACCTCGGGGTTACTATGTTATTGTTTTATCGCATATCTCCTCTACACCTTCTCATCACCGTACGGAGGATGAGAGTTTACGGGTATCGAACCCTGGGACTCCATATTCATACATCAGGAGCCTCAATGTTCACACATGAACGTTTAAACGCCACAACTCTTAACACCCCTCCCTCAAGACCGATTTTGGTACAAACATCTCACATCTTAACTTACACATATCTAAAATTGAATGTGTGTTTTTACCATCCAAGATACGAACCCGAATCTAATATCATACATGAGAGTTCAAGCGCGCGCGCGCACACACACACACACACACACACACACACACACACACACACACACCTCGACACGAAAAACCCCGCAACCCCGCCGCCACCATTCCAAACAACACCCATCCACACATACACACACACACACACACACACACACACACACACACACACACACACAACGATCCTTGGAAACGGCAATACGCCACCGACCGAACAACAAAAAATCGTCGAATATCAAACATGGGAGTTCTAAATCATATGAGAACTGTGCCGTTTTGTTTTCCCTCCGGCACCTTTATACTTACCCTTCCGGTCCGAGGCGTTGCTGTCACGTTGCTTTGGTTTTCCGCCGTTCCTCCTTGGGGGCGCTGCGGCGCCCGAGGCTCCTTGGGTGGCTCCCTCGGATCGGCATGGGAAGTGTGTGCCTGGCTCGCGTCGCGTCCGTGTCTCTGGGTAAGTCCTCCATGTTCGGGTTTCCTTATACTCTCTTTGGGTTTTCATGCGTTGCCTTTTGGTGAACCGTGTTGTTTTATGGGGCTCTTTCCTCTCAGTTCGGGACCAGAAGTTGATTGTTACTTTATGTGTCTGGGTTGATCAATACAAAATGTAGCTGGAAGTAAATACTATATGAAGATAGGACAGAAGTTTATTGTTATTGTATGTTTATGTACTGGTGAGCGCAAAGTGTAGCAAGAAAATAAATTCAAATTAAGGTTTGATAAAAGCTTTATGGTTTTAATTAATTTCATGACCCTGGGTTAGCCCGCGCAGAACTCGACATCACTCATTCTATTACATACATACGGATTTCAAATCATGCCTAGTGTGATTTAGAACCCGTAAATACATACTACTCATACACTACGAATGAAACCCTGAAATTAAACAGATTTGCCAGCAATGTCCAGATTTAAACAGCAGATATCTGGTGGCTCCATAACGATAGAGCAATTTCTAGCTATATTGAACCTGAAGGACTAATGGAAATTCCAAAAAGAGTTTGTGAACACTAGATGATTCTGTATATTAAAACAGTATGCTGTATTTGTTGTCACTCAAGGAAGTATTCTTGACCTGCAATATCCAAAACTACTTCCCCTGTTACTTTGTCATATTACTCGTATCTTAAAGATTATGAACAATTAGGATTTTAAAAGTCTTTGAAATACCATGAATTATAAAATGTTGAAGTACTCCTCAGAGAATGTAGGCCGAGTTACTATATATACTTCGCAGAGAATTCACGAGAAAACAAAATCTGATTGCATTTTATTCCAAGAAAAACTCATGAAAGTTCATAACGTAATATATAGGTAAAAAGAACAGCTTAGAAAGCTATGTTAAAAGAAATAATCGATCGTATGAAACATATCAAAATTCCTGTACAATCTTTAATTTAATTCTCTAGAGGTATGCACTGAAGTTTCCTGACCCCACACCTTCTGATAATCATCATATAAGAAAATACTGCTTTATTTCCCTGTTGTAACCAACGTCACTAGAGGTTCATGTTAAATAATTGTATAAATAGAGAACATTGGTTAACATTAATATCGTTGAATATATATTTATATTATCAATTAAGAAGCTTATTTATCTTGATTCACTCAGATTATTACGGGTCTTTTCCAAAGAGGTTAATTTGGTACAGAGGAAATTTCAGGAATCTTCACACTGACCAGCTTCGTCTCTATTTCGCTGCATAAGATTTCTAGATTATGTGAAATCTATCTATTAAATTACTATAGGAACAAAGAGAGGATAAAAAGTTTTACCTGCATCTTTACTACCTTTCGCTTGTATATAAAGAAAATTTTAATTGTTATTAGCGGATTCTGTGTCAAATTACGGTTAAGTGTAAGGAGTAAAGGGGAGGATAATTCATAAAAATTCTCTAGACCTTTGTACAGTTTCAATCAATTCATAAAAGTGGAAGAGGAAGATAAGTATGTTTGTCATTCGAATTTATACAGCTCGGATAGTCCACCTACTCGAGAATAGTGAGAAAGGAGTAACTTCTAAAGTGTTGGATAGTTTGTGATTGGATCTCTAAAATAGACACTTACCTCCTGTAAACTGTAACTCAAAACCTCTTTTTAATCAGTTGGTACCTCAAACACTTTAGAACTCACTCGTTCAGTCGTTCACTGTTTCTATTATTACTAATCTGAACTCTTTTGTTTCGGTTTACGGCTATCCGCCATGAGTGCATTTTGGGGAGGGGGTAAATTTCTCGCTGCCTCATTTCCTAGCTAGACAATACGCTAGATTTTCTCCCTCAATTAATACGGATATATTCAGTTTCTTTTGTTCTTCTAAGTATCAAGTGAAAATAATCGATAATGAACGATAAACACATTGGATTTGTCAGGCTTCAATACCTCAACATTGAACTACTTAACCACAATGACTCTCGACGTATCTGAGTGAGCTAATAGGACTGTACTGAATGCGTCCATTGCTTGAACGATGCTTTACTTCATATGCAATGTGTTCTGTGAATACAACGGAAGGTCAATGTGCATGTTGCATTTCTTTTGATGCATGTATTTATTTATCTTTGACGAGCCAGATGGTCCAGGCGATAAATTGGGAGTTCACGAGTTCAAATTCAATGGAAATTTAACTCTTTAGTTCTTTTCTTCAGTTGTTAGTTAAGTACCGAATTAAATATTCATTTCCATGACCAAAAATTCCACCTACAGAGATTAAATATAATGATGGTCAAGTTATCTAAGCAGAAGCGAGCGGGATGGCTCAGGCGGTTTCGTCTGTGGTCCTCATTCGGAAGGCCCGGGTTCGATTCCCGTGGCCGACCTACCTGACCCATGAGTTTTTCTGGGGTTTTCCCGGGTCGCTGGGTAGGTTAATTACATCCTCCGAATTTCCTGTCCCTCCATTTCATCTACACTATCATTTCATATCATCTCTGATCTGGTGGTCTCTTTCAGGATAGAAGTGTCGGTGGGTGCCTCGTCGGTGCATGACGGGATGATATGCTCTGAGGTAAACTACTTCCTCCTCCGGTAGATCGGTTGCCGGTCTCCACACCTCTGATGAGACCATTTCGGGACCGCCAGCCAGGAAACTATGGGGCTCGGCTGCTGGGTCCGTTGCCATCCTGCAGTAGGGGAGCGTGTCCGTTGTCCTGGCCTGTCGGGGGAAGTCTCTAAGTAAACTTAGGTACCTTGCCCTCTGCACTATTGTGGCTCCTTGAGTCGGCTGACCTCTGTCTCCTCTCGCCTCATCTTTCCTCCCGGGGGTGCCCCACTTGAGAGCATAGGCACAATGGGCCCAGCATGGTGGCCAACGTATCGAATCTCCTCCATAGAGAAATCCTAATCCTAATCCTTACCAATGGGCTTTTCGGGGGTTTACTCGGGTCGCTAGGGGAATGCTGGGTAGGTTAATTACATCTCCCGAGTTTCCTGTCTGTCCATTTCACCTCCACTGTCATTTCATGTCATCTCTCCTCTGATGGTCTCTTTCAGGGTAGAAGTGCTGGCGGGTGTCTCGGCACTGCATGGTGGGATGATATTCTCCTTCCTCCTCCAGTGGGACAGTTTCCGATCTCCGAGTCAGCCTAGTGGGCCATTTCAGAAACGCTTGTGCAGGTCTGCAGGGAGAGCAGCGGCCTCCGGTCTCCAAGCCGGACTGTGAACTGTTTCGGAGCCATGGTAGGAAGGATGCCGTTAGTACTGGACTGCCGGGGAATTTTAAGGGATCCTGTCCTATGCATGTCGTGAACACTTGGGGTTGGCCGCCCTCTGTCTCCTCTCCCTCGTCCGTCCTTCCTTCCGGCAATGCCGCACTTAGAGCATAGGTACAAGAGATCAGTGTGATCGATGTACTGAATCCCCTCCGTAGAATTCTATCCTTTTATATCCTATCGTATCTAAGCAGGACGTATACGGAGAAGGCTGCTTAACAATGGTAATTTGTCCTGAAACTAAACACGAACGAATATACGAGCAAGTAACAGCCAGTAGTTCAATTATCCTAAAGTTTACACTTGCCCAAAGTACAATAGATGGTAAAACAAAAATTTGATGTGTGTACTAATATATCTCACTTTCTCTACTCACTTTAACACAAAATGTTCTTAAAAACGGATATTTTTCTATACACCTCGTCTTAATTGAGAGAGGCGTTTATAAAAATTGTCTTATGATTATATATATACATATACATATACATATATATATACACCTCTGGGTACAATGGAAATAGCAGAATGCAGTAAGCATAAGTTGTGGTCATTCTATTAAGAGCTTGTCGCTATGTGTGCTAAGTGTGGATTTAATTTCATCCCACGAAATTAAACAAATAAATAAAATCTATCCATTTGAGGAAATAGTAAATGTTGGAAAATTCAAACAAATTACAAGGAATATATGGAAAATAATTCACTCCAGAAAAAAGAATGACACCAGTCGTGTTTTAACAAGTTCTACATTTTCTTTGTAGTGAGAGTTTTTACGTCTTACGGTTTGACAGTAATACAAAAATCTTAATGAATGAAGAAAATATCTGGGAACACTCCCAGGAAACCTGTGTAATGAAAAATCCTAAATATATGTTATTTTAATCGAACCCGTTAAAAACATTTTTTAGAAAATCAAAGTTTTCAAAAAGTCTTCCACGTAAAGACCGAGTGAAATGGTTCAGGTGGTTTCGTCTGTGGTCCGCATTCGGGAGGCCCTGGTTCATTCCCGTGGCCGACCTACCTCAGCCATGAGATTTATGGGGCTTTTCCCAGGTCGCTAGGCGAATGCTGGTATAGTTCATTACATCCCCCGAATTTCCTGTCCCTCCATTTCACCTCCATTATCATTTCATATCATCTCACATCTGGCGGCTTCTTTCAGAGTAGGCGGGTCGGCGGGAGTCTTGGTGGTGCATGGCAGGATGATATGCTCTGAGGAAAACACATTTCCCTCCAGTGGGACGGACTTCAGCCTCTGACCGAGATAGTGGTCCGATTTGTAGGCACGGCAGGTGGGAAGCCGGTTGTGCAAGGCTGCCTCGAGTACTCTACTCTGGGAAGGCGGCCTCCGTCTTTGAACCGGCCTCGTGACTGTTTCGGGGCCACAGCAGGTGGAATGACGATTGTCTTAAACCCACTGCCGGGGAGTTTCTATCTGATAAATTGTAGGGACCTCTCCCTCTGTATTGTAGTGGCTCCTTGGGGTCGGCCGCCCTCTGTCTCCTCTCGCCTCACTCTCCCTCTCGGGAGTGCTCCACCTGGAGATAGATACAAAAGACCAGTCTGGTTGAGGTGCCGAAACTCCTCCAAAGAATGCAATTCAATCCATGTAAACAGTGTTTCAGTTAAAGAGTACTTTCCTTGGAAGATGCTGAATTTAAATATCACGTATGGTATTTAGCCGATTTTTCGTTTTTGAGATACGCTCTTCGCAGACACAAACACACACACACACACACACACACACACACACACACACACACACACACACACACACACACAAAGACTGTCAGAAATACGTTCGCTCATTGACACACGCGTACTCGCCCACCTTTTTCATTCTTTTTTTTTATGGGAGTCTTAGAGCCTGTATTTCCGGTGAAATTAGTTTAGAAATTATTTTTGAGTGGATAACAATACTTCCTTTCTTACTATACGTAGTAGAGAAAATAAAAACACCCGTGTGGTACAGGAAGGCAATACGACACCAATGTAATTGCTACAGAAATTCACCATTTATGCTAGACCGTTATGTATGCTGTTGTTTGTTCCTTTTCCTTAGTGTGACAACCCTCATTTAAAATCTTACTTTAAAAGTACTGCATTTATATTTGCTCAGTTCACATTTAGGTTCAGCTGACAGGAACTTTGGTGCACATTACACTCATGGTGATGTATACGTGACAGAAACCATGCTGAACGCCGTTGCCAGCAAAAAAGCGGCTATAGCTACTCCGTGAGAGGCATACAGCGTAACGGATCGGATGGGTGGAGTCCATATCAACGAAGTTTACTATACCACGTAATCCTTGCTGTCCGTCCTATACTTTCATTTAGAGGTTACCATTTTTTTAATGGGCAAGCTTCTCTTGCGCTTACAGAACAAAAACCACACAACAAAATAGCGACCTTGTAATGGACAGCGCGTGCATTTGCTTCTGGCCAGACCTCATACCTATAGGTCCCAAATATCGTGATGCAATCCTTGTTATTCGTATTATGGTATATTATATGGCTTATTGTAGGCTTTAATTTTATACAACCTGATTTTGGTATATAACAGACCCAGAGAAAAAGTAGGAATATCCATTAAAAATTGCATCAAACTATTAGTTTATAGAAAAATTACAACAAAAATGGGTTAAACTCATTCAAGAGATCCATTATTTACAAAAACAAAACGAAATCAGATTCCAGCTTATTGCAATAATTGATCAGTTGCAACCACAAGATTTGTTTTGCCTTTAAAGTAATTAATTCCTATATATCTCCTGAAAGATATTCATAGTTTAAAATGTCTTCTTATTGTACATTAGTATCTGAGTCCTGAAAAATGAAAAACGGTCAAAATATGCTTTTGGATTTCCTACTTATTATTTAATATGATTAATTGGGAACCTTCCGACAACGTTGATTTTATCATATATGGGAAATTAAGCCCGTAACGTGGTCATTTAAATACATTCTTCAAACTTAAAAGTCATTGACCAAGCCTTTACATTTCCCTATTTAATGCAATTTTTAAATTCTTATGGCGTAAAATGTCTAAAATAGTGTGAGGAAATGACAACAAGAAGTTGTACTAACTCACATTATTTTTCAATAAAACTCTTAGCACTGCATCATCTGACGCTTAATTTCACTTTTATTTCCGTTCAGTTTGGTCCGTAAGAATTTTTTCAGCGTTAATGTTTACTGATTGCCTCTGTTGCAACATCAATTCGTGCAACTTCTCAACTCAGGCTGACTGACCCATTAAATGCTGCTGGCTGACTGACACATAAGCGCGCGCACACACACACGCGCACACAGAGGCTGGCTTCAGCGCTCGCTCAATATACGAGGGCTGTTCAATAAAGAATGATCATAATTTTTTTACGGTTATATTTTTTCGCACTAAAATTCAATCTTATTATATTCTGTTAGATTAATGTGAAACAAACACGCCGTAGTAGTTTCATTGTTGGTACTCCTGGTTCCCGCCTGTGAGAACCAGGCAAGTTCAGACATGTTCAGTATCGCCTACCGCTGCAATGGGGTAACATGCGAGGAACAATATGAGGCTTTGAAATTCTGCTTTCGTCTCAACAAACCTTCATTTGAGGTCTATTCAACGTTACAGGAGGCCCATGGAGAGTCTTTTCTACCCTACAGTACAGCTCGAAGGTGGTTTAAAATGTTTAAAGAGGGGAGACAATCAATTTCAAAGGAAGGTGGACCCGGTGTTCCAGTTACTGCTCTTACGGAAGAAAACATCAACACTGCTGCTGCTGCTGCTGCTGCCATTGTCAGAGAGGATCGACGAATTACCTTAAGACTGTTGATCCAAGACTGTTGATTCCCGAACAAAAGGACATTTGCATGCAAGTCTGCATGCAGATAAAGTTGATGTTAGAGGAAGATTCGGAGTTTCTTTCAAACGTAGTCACTGCTGATGAAACTTGGCTACATCATTTTGATCCTGAGAACAAACAGCAAAGATCTATGTGGAAATCTCCTTCATCACCAACCCCCAAGAAAGCAAAAGTGGTTGCTTCTGCTGGGAAAGTTATGGTCATCTCAATCTAACTGCACAGTACTACAGGGATGTCCTGAAAACATTGCAAGTCCATATCAGGCGCAAAAGACCACATTTCCGTGAAGCAGGCTGGATGCTGCACCACGATAATGTGCGGACGCATATTGCCAATGTTGTTGCTGAATATCTTGCAAAAGTCAACGTGAAGTGCATCCCTCATCCTCCCTATGGTCCGGATTTAGCTCTATGTGACTTTTTTTCTATTCCCTAACTTGAAGAAACGCCTTCGTGGGAGGCATTATCCATCATCAGAAGCAGTGGTGAAGGCTGGAGAGGCGATTTTGAAGGATCTCTCAAAAAATGGTTGCCAGCATGTCTTTGAAGACTGGCAGAAAAACTGGGACAAGTGCATCGCATTCAGGGGAGAATAATTTCAGAAAGACCATCAAAATTATGGGGCTGAGTAAAGGTACGTTGTCAAAAAAGGATTGTGATCATTCTTTATTGAACAGCCTCGTATAACCGGATCGGGGTAAAAATGTTTCCAAAAGAATCTCATAAGAGATTCTTCCAAATTGGCGAAATCGAAAGTTCTCAAAAATTGAACGGCAGAAGAAAAAGCAGCGAATCTCTTTGGCTTTTGACGGCAGACAGCAGATGTCCTCGAACGATCCAGTATTGAATTTCATGGCCGGCAGATAACAAAGAATAGAATGACTCATGCTTCATCCATCTGCGGCAGGTATTTGCAGCCGCCGTGACAATAAGTTGTAACCTACTATATAACATTACGGAGTAAAATGGCTTAGCCGTAACGTTTAAGGTTCACATTCGAGAGATGCGGGTTCAATTCCCTTCGACCTCCCACACCGACCTCCGGTTTTTTCTCTGTTCAGTAGGCATAATCATGGTAGGTTTTGCCCATACAATAAGTTCCTTTCCATACATTTTTCTTTCATTATGTTTCCTTATTTACAAGTGTGTTTCTAGATTTTTGGGCATAAGGCGGTACCGGACACAACGCACGGTTGCTTGCCTAAAGGAAAGAGTATATTTCCGCAGACACTAGACGGTTAACTTTTTATGGTCAGCTCTAGTCGCGGTACGGATCGTCGAGTCTGGTAGCAACCCTTGCGTGCGTCCTTGTGGCTTTTGCGAAATCTAGCCTCTTCTTCATCTCTTCCTCCTGGATGGAGAAAGTGGTAGCAGTAAAAGGTCTCCCTAGATGGCAGTCCGGAGGTATCCCGCTCGTTATGTACCCTGTACCGTGTGATCCTTGTAGCATTCTAATAAAACCAACTTTATCATATTTGAGAAATTGAGCCCGTAAGTTGGCAATTTCAGTACTGCTTAACATGGATTAGCTTTTTATCCTCTAAAAGCTTAACTTTTTCATAAGTTTTTAGGCATGTGTCACACGTTTTACACAGCAGGGGGGAAATCTTATAAAGACGCATATATCGAGTTGGATTTTCACCAACTAAGAAACCCTGCACGCCTCGATGATCTTCTCTTGGAATTGCCAACAGCAACGCTTCAAGAGAAGCGGCTGTTAGAGACCTACTGGACGCTTCTCCTCAAAACTTCAGAGCAGCAACATGAGTCGTGCCAAGAGAGGAACGAAGAAACCAGCAGTCATTGCCGCCGTACAGGCAGCCGAGGAGGTACGTCCTACAACGCCGCAGCCAGAACCTGGCCCTGCTACCCATCCGGGGGCAGGCCAGTCGTCAGCGCCAGCCAACGCCGCCTCAACCACTGCACCGCCGCACGAGCATAGTGGCAACGGGAGTGCCTCGGGACCTGCAAGCACGATACGTGATTGCTGCAGCGCAGCAGCAGTGGCCTTCAGCAATGAGGGCCACCGGCATCACCTCAGCCAGAGGCCCTACACCACTCGTCCGGCCACGCGGAACTGGAAGCTGCCTTAGCTAACGGCCTGCCCTTGTTAGGGCGGGTGCTGCGTACAGAGGCTAGCCGACAGGACCGACAAGCTCCATGCCGCCACTGCTGCGCCTGCGTTCATGCAGCTGAGTCCTGTGCAGCCGAGCCGAAGTGTCACTACTGTGGTGCTTCCAGCCTCACCTCGGTCTGCACAGAACACGACCTCCGCCGACGCCGCCACTTCTGTGCCTCATGTGGAGGGCTGAGCAACTTCACCGGGCAGGCGCTCTGCCCCTTGTATCCCTGCAGGAAGGCACCGCCTGTCCCTCCAGCGCCTCCAACCACTCAGTAACAGCTGAGCGCAGAACATCATCAGCAACATCATCAACAGCCGACAACAGCAGACCACACCACCAGCCAGGAGCAGCTCAGGGAGCAAGTCCGGGGCCTAGGGGAGGCCGTTCAGGATCTTCATTCAGAGTTTCTGGTCATAGCGGCCAAGCTGACCGCCCTGGAGGTCCTCCTAAGAGAGCTCCAGACCACGCAGCTCACTACGAGCGTCAGAGGTCTCCTCAGGAACTATGTGAGCTCGACATTCCTTCCGCGTGCACCACAGTCAGAGGACCAGCACAACATCACAGAACAACGGCCCACGTACGGTGGAATCCAACACACCAATATTCCGGTACCTGTCCTTACCTACTACCACCTTTTAACCTCTAAGCTGCAGTTAGGTTCCATGTCTGTAGCCTAGTAATACCTTCCACGCGCTCGCACCCATTGGGTGCTAGTATCCCATCTTTCACATGCTAACGCGGGTGCTATGCGAGACCGCACTAAGCCACGCCATTCACACATCACTATCCTTCCATTATCCGGTGGAGATTTTTAGTGGGTATTGCTAAGGACAGGCGAACCCCACAGTTCCCATTGTGCCCTCCAACACAGCAGGGCTCCGTAAATTGATGATTCCTCCACTCAAAAAAAAATCTGTTATAGATGGTCCTGTATGTCAACTGATGTTAGATTTAGTTAATCTTCTTGTTCTTTTCTCTTTATAGATATAAAATTTTTTGCCATCTCCCTATATTCCAATTTTCTCAAGGGGCTAACATTTTTGCTACGAGGTTTTCTGGCGTTATTTCCCCTATTAAATATTCAACTTTGTCCCTCTGTACCACCTGACATAGATAAAGAATGTATGTTCTGTTGTGTCGGTATGTCCACAGTATAAACATTCCTCTGTTGTTTTAATGCCAAATCGATGTAAATATGCATTGAAACATCCATGTCCCGTAAATACCTGGGATAAATAAAAGTTCATTTTACCATGTTTCCTTTATAACCATATTTTTACTTCTGGAATTAATCGCTTGGACCAGTTAGCTGTTCCGTCATTTTCATCCCATAACTTTTGCTATTCCTTTATCAATTTGTCCGCAGTATCTGCCCAGTCAACATTTTTTTCAATTTTAGTCCTTTCTTCCACCATTAGGGTTATTGGAGGTGTTCTTGAAAGCACTAATAAAGCCTTTGTAGATGCTGTCCTATATACGCTAATAATTATTATTGCAAGGGTTCTTTGTAATTTTAATAAGATAATTCTGTATATTTTCTTATCGAGTGCTCTGCTCCATATGGTAACTGCATACAATACTATTGAAGTCGCCACTGAAAACAGTATTCGACGAGTTCCTTCATTTGGTCCTCGTAAGTTAGCATCAGTCTAGTGAGGTGTGCTACTGCCATCCCTGCCTTCGCTGCTACTTTCCGTACATGTTGGCCAATACCCATATTTGCATCAAAATAGACACCAAGGTATTTTATTATACTTGAGTTATTTATTGGTATTCCGCCCACTAGGACTGTGATCGTTCCGGGTTTTCGAGCTTCTTTTAATAAAAACATCTCTGTTTTATGTAGTGCCAGACTGAGCTTCTTGCTACTTAACCATATTTTAATGCATCGTAGTGTCTCATTAGCTTTCTGTTCTATTGTCGTCGTGTCTTTGCCAATTACTATCAGTTCTAGATCGTCTGCATAGCCAATTAAGGTAACAACCAGGCGGCCTACGTAATCCACATACTTCGTCGTAATAGAGATTCCAAAGGGTAGGTCCTAAGACCGAACCTTGGGGCACACCGCATGTCATTTCCATCTTGGTGATTTCCCCTGCCAGTATTATTTTGTCCTCTAGGTAGCTATTATACAGGTAAGCAGATACACATTTATTTTACAGCTCAGCGAGTATTTCTGCCCATGTAGCCGAGTTGAAAGTATTTTTTACGTCTAAGGTTAAAAGTGCACATAGTGGTTTTCTTCCATGGGCAGAAAGTCTCGCTGAATAAACTACTTTCTGGACCCTTTGAGAGCTGTTACTGTTGATTTACCTTTACGGAAACCAAGTTGTTCGTCTGCAAAACTGTCATTTGCCTCTATTTCACCTTTTAGTCTTATTAAAACGTATATTTCAAATAACTTCCCCATTACGTCTAATACACCTATTGGACGGTATGCTTTTTCAGTCGGATTAGTTGTAGGCTTCTCTATCAGCAATAACTTTGAAAGTTTCCATATATCTGGAAATTTACCTGCGGCCAGTGCTCTATTATATATTTCTAAACATGTATCCGCTAGATCTTTTCAACTGCTTTTACTGCTTCCGGTGGTATTCCATGTGTCACACTTTAAATGCTTCGGAGATACAATACTATAATAGTAGTAGTCGCAGTAGTCTTCGTGGTGGTGGTGGTGGTGGTGGTGGTGGATGTGGTGGTGGTGGTGGATGTGGTGGTGGTGGTGGATGTGGTGGTGGTGGTGGTGGTGGTGGTGGTGTTGGTGGTGGTGGTGTTGGTAGTGGTGGTGATGGTGGCGGTGGTGGTGGTGGTGGTGGTGATGGTGGTGGTGGTGGTGATGGTGGTGGTGGTGCTGGTGGTGGTGGTGGTAGTGGTGATGGTGGTGGTGGTCGTGGTGGTGGTGGTGATGGTGGTGGTGGTGGTGGTGGTGATGGTGGTGGTGGTGGTGATGGTGGTGGTGGTGGTGGTGGTGGTGGTGGTGATGGTGGTGCTGGTGGTGGTGGTGGTGGTGGTGGTGGTGGTGGTGGTGGTGGTGGTGGTGGTGGTGGTGGTGGTGGTGGTGGTGGTGGTGGTGGTGGTGGTGGTGGTGGTGGTGGTGGTGGTGGTGGTGGTGGTGGTGGTGGTGGTGGTGGTGGTGGTGGTGGTGGTGGTGGTGGTGGTGGTGGTGGTGGTGGTGGTGGTGGTGGTGGTGGTGGTGGTGGTGGTGGTGGTGGTGGTGGTGGTGGTGGTGGTGGTGGTGGTGGTGGTGGTGGTGTACGTGGGGTTTGAGGAGTGCTCAACGGTTCTCGCATCTCAGTCTAAAGGTATTTTATGCTTCCACTATCTTCTACAAGGAGTAAGGTGAAATAAGCCCTGAAAGACCTGGGCTTTAAAGCCTCACGCTTATGGATGGATCGAATCCGATAACTTTTCGTGGTCGGTAACCAGACTGCCACGTTCTATCCCTCTGCGCCATGGTACCTATGCATTAGTATAATTACAAACAAATAATCTTCAAACAGCCTAGGTCCATAGAGCTTTGAGTTCCCTGCAGTAATCTTTTGGTATAAGGGAAAATCCCGGAAAAGCTTATACGGATAGCTGATCCTAACCGAGATTCTAACTGAAAATCTGTTGTGAGGTAAATACCCACCCCCGCACACAGAGGTGTGCCAATCTTATCATTCGAGTTTGACTGCAGAAATGGCTCATCATAATTTCGTAGTTACATAGGAGCGATTATGCAGAATACTGAAGAACTACGCAAATGTATTGATTTTGGCTTTGAATATTGCATGCTCTTTGCACTATCCAATGAGAATCGAAGAGATTGTGACAGCATTTAAAAAAATGTGTAACCAAATATTGGACGCTCAAGCTAATAGCACAGAATACACATAATATCCAAAATGGTTAAAGTTAATTTATTTATTTTAGGGATCCTACATTTTCTCTTTCGCAGGTTTTTGTATGTCTGTTCAAATTCCTAAATACGAATATTCATCCTATAACATTTAATTTAGAATGAAGGATACCTACTTCAGAGGCTATTTGCAAAAATTCAAAATATTTGTTTGATATCATCTAAAACATTAAAATAAATTTTTTGGGTCTCTTTTTGAGGACATTAAAAATAAGGAAAAGCTTTCGTGTAAAATAGAGTTTGAGATGGAAGAATATCTTGAAACTCATAGCACTGTTTCCTTCAAAGATAGTTAAATAATTAAAATGCGTTTCCCATTGGTACTCATAGACACCCATAACAGTTTGTGTTCTAAAACATCAAAATGTTAATTTCACAATACCTTTTACATAAACGATTATTTTAAAAACGTGTAGGTTAAACTCCATGTATCGTATGTTTACAGAAATAGTTTCATTGGGCATATCCTTGTAGGTATAATAGGAATACAGGAAGCTGAAGCAATAGTAAGTAGAATCTTTAGAAGTGAGTCCTAAATTGTCCCAGTCTTAACATGAGTATCAGAAGAAAAAGGCAAATTTAGAACTTTAAAAAAGCTACTATGTATTAGAAAATTCAGAACAGTAACATCTAATATTGCAGAGGTACTTAATGCCAGAATACTATTAAATGCAAGGTTGTATTTTAACAATATGTACATTTATCGTGCCATTAGTGTTTGCCTATCTTTCAGCTTCAAAGGCTACTTAAAATATATGCAGGATATTAACTATGTAAATATTAAAATGTACGGTTAATCAGAAACGTCATACCCAGTTTTGACAAAGTCAAAAATAACAAACATAATGTTACCTAGAATAATATTTTTTCTCATTCTAAGGTAGAGACCTCTTTGAAAATCTTGCATCCTTGGAATATGCTGAACTTAAATAACTTAGTTATGCTGTTCAAAGATATAAAATATTTGCTGGCCCCAAATTTTTATTTTTCAGAGGCCTCAACGCCTTATTTCAGATGAAATTTCTATATGGAATTTTATGGGATTAAATATTTCATCCACCATTAAAAGATCAAGAGAGAAGTTGGAAATCAGAAAGAAGTTGACAGCCAGCAATTCCTCAACACCCGTTGAGGAATTCTCGTTCTCTTTCGAACTAAAATATGAAGATGTGCAGTTTGTGTCAGTTTAAAAGTAATTTTCAGTTCTTTTCTCAACAAAAATTGATACTGTACCATTTTGCATGCTGAATTCTAGTTATCTTACTGTAGGTTGCTTTTACTTACACCACAAAAAAACACGTTCACTTTAGGGCAATAATGGCAAGGTCAGAGCGAAGTTATGTATTTACTTGCTCTTTGTGAGTGCTGAGTGCGTGAAAGAAACACGTTTCCATCTCGAAGTTCGAAGTTAAGGAAATTAGTGTATTACCAGCTTTATAGAATTTGAATGTTTCAACCAAAATCTGCTATATGTGCTAAAACAGTTAAAGTTTTATTTTATTTCTTCTTTCAGATTCTCTCTCTCTCTCTCTCTCTCTCTCTCTCTCTCTCTCTCTCTCTCTCTCTCTCTCTCTCTCTCTCTCTCTCTCTCTCTCTCTCTCTCTCTCTCTCTCTCTCTCTCTCTCTCTCTCTCTCTCTCTCTCTCTCTCTCTCTCTCTCTCTCTCTCTCTCTCTCTCTCTCTCTCTCTCTCTCTCTCTCTCTCTCTCTCTCTCTCTCTCTCTCTCTCTCTCTCTCTTCTCTCTCTCCTCTCTCTCTCTCTCTCTCTCTCTCTCTCTGTCTCTCTCTCCCTAACTTTCGCTACCGCTCTTAATTGCAGGTAGACTTATACTCCGCACAAAAGATAGCCATCGATATTTTACCAGAAGTAAACTTTTTGAACTCTATGAATACAAAGAAATCATTTCTAGAAATGGTCCATATATGTGTTTATGGTCGTGCCCGCACGCGCATTTAATGTCATAACTCAAAAGCAAAAGTCCTCAAAATACCAAACTTAATTAAGCTCAGTATCTTCCAAGGATTCTGCACAAATTTCAAGAATAATTATCATTCTAAAAGCCCTTTAAAGAACATATTTTAGTTATTTCCTAAAAAGTGAATAATAATTTTGATTAAAATACCCTATGTGTAAGATATTTATATGACCAACAAAATTATAACCTGACCTTTCTGCAAAAGCCTATACGATCTCTCCATGTGAATTGTTGAACCATAATAATTTTAAAACAATTTATTTCAAATGAACCATTTGTTTAATTACATTTTCCAAGATATGCATTGCTATTTGTTTGAATTGATTTTTTTAAGTGATTGCTTTCATCTTTATTATGTTTCTCACAACGTCATAAAGAGAGTATGGTATCTCTAGACCAGCATATTAAAGTTGGATAATTTTTGGCAATCGCTTGTCTTCTTAGTGACCCTTGTACTTTCAATAAATTGTGTAATAGAATATTTTCTGGGAACGTTATTTGATTAACGTAAAGTGAATAGGCAAATAAGCTTTGCAAAACACAGTTTACGGAAGGTACATATATAGCAATAAACAATAGGTGCCGAGATAAGGCCACGTTGATGTAATACCTTAGTACTTATTCATATTGTTTCTTTCTTTCCCCTCGAAGCTGATTATATTTCATTTCTATGTTCAAAACCAAAGATTCATTTTGTCTTAATTCTGTTATATCTATCTATCCTGAAGATTTTTATATTCGTCACATAATAAATTTTCAGACATATTTCAGTATCCTAAGAAAAAGAAACTATAAATGAGATAAGACTGACCACCCATAATCACTTTGGACAAAGTCATGCAGTTAAATTTACAAAATACCAATGGATTGATTTGTAGAACTGTAGAAATATATTTACTATTTAACTAAAACTTGTTAAGACTTGTTACGAAAAGGCGTCTTCGTTACCAGATTGATTTTCTGAGGAGAATGATTTCGGTTTCTAACAGTTAAAAAATTGAAAGCTCGGTGTAACACAGGTTTACATTTCTTATCAAAAAAGGACATTTCTTTCTGAACTATCCTCCTCACTATAGATCTGAGATAACGTGAGAGTAATGAAATATTCTACTTTTTTCAGTTTGAAAAATTTTGTTAAAAGATGACTATAAACCTTGCTGATATGTGTCCTAATTTTAAGTAACAGACCAACGAAAAGTCTAAACCGATCCTTGAGTATTCACCGCTGTTTTTTTTTTTTCTTTGGGAATAACAACTATAGCGATTATTGCTATAACACTAGAAAGGAAGGAAATGCAGAGGGAAATTACGGAAACTAAGCACTCGAAATATTCCCAAAAGCTTCCAATGTTGGTGGAAAGAGTAAAGAAAGAAACAAAAAGAGAAAGAAAGGGAGAAGTAAGGAAGGAGGGAGGGAAATGTGAAATGTGTGGTGTTTAACGCCCGCTTTTACCACATACGGCACCGCAGGCGGTGACACTGATGATACATGATACGGTGGAATTAGATGGCGGGGGAAACCGGAGGTCCCGGAGAAAACCCGCCCCAGCGCCGTGTTGTTCACCACAAATCTCACTTTGCGGTCGCCTGGGATCGAACCCGGACCGCCTTGGTGAGTGCCAAGCGGTCAAACCACTGAGCCACGGCGCGACCAGGGAGGGAGGGAGGAAGGATTGAGTAACTACTTTCCATTTGACAAAGCTTTAGACTAAAGATAGGACGTCGATACTCTCGATGCTCAGTAGAATCGAAGTACTTACTCTATTATTACGTAGTTTGAGATAAACCTTCGATAATATTTTTGATACAGGTAGAAGAGTAAGCTTTTACAATAATAATTTAAAGAAGAGAGAGTTTAGAAAGTCATATATGTCAACTTAAGATTTGCTGTTGACTGCGTATCTTGAAAATGAACGTGAGGTAGCACTATACAATTAACACAGCGTCACTCTAATGCTTTCCCTATGGGTATAGTGTTCACCAGTGACATTATCAACATTTATCGGCCCCCTTCTCTGCTCTTATGCTCCTCCTAATCTAAACATAGTGTGGTAACTGTTAAAGTTAGTACAAGTGATTCTATGAAAGTTTTAAGTGGTAACTAATAAGGCTTAAGTATTAACAGTAGTAACAGTTTGATAATAGAATAGAGATAGACTAAAATGTAAGTATAATAACTTAGAACTATTAAACCGAGCGGGATGACTCAGGAAATTTCGTCTAAGGTCCGAATTCGAGAGGTTCGGGTTCGATTCCGTCCCATGGTTTTCCCGGGTCGCAAGGCGAATGCTCTCCATTTCCGCTCCACTAACGTTTTACATCAGCTTTCATCTGGTGGTTTCTTTCAGAGTAGAAGTTTTGATGGCTATCTCGGTGTTGCATGGCAGGATGATATGTTCCTGGTAAAACTCAGGAGCCGGTCTGCTGTGGCCGTTTCCAGACCACAGTAGAGTGGAATGCTGATTGTACTGGCCTGCCCAGGAGCTTCCAAGTGGTAAAGTATAGGGACCCTGCCCTCTGTCGTGCCTTTTTGGTACGGCCATCCTCTGTCTCCTCTCACCTCATCCTTCCACTCGGCTGTGCCCCGAATAAGTTTGGAACTCGTGTCGAATCCCCTCCGTAGCGTCCAGTCCTGAACTATTAATATTGGAAATAAATTGATAAGTAATTATAATTAGTGTAATAATTATAGTTAGATATAAAACAGTAGATATGTGGAACATACGTGCGTTACTGATATTAAAAGAAAAGAGACTGTTAAATGTTTTAAAATAAGTGAAATTATAGTTTTAAACTGTAATGTAGTATTAAAATACGTATAACTACAATTAAGTATAATTATTATCAGTGGTTAGTTTAATGGTAAAAGACACATACATAAAGGGAAAAGCTAATTGACAACCAATTAACTTAGCTACTGACTTCTATTAGAAGTTGGAATACATAGGGTCATCATTCCACTTTCATATAAGCTATTTCGGTTTATTTACTTTATATTATGTTCTATTTTACCTAGTTCTTCCTATTTTTAAACTTAGTAGTAGATGTATTATATAAATCTAGTTAGTTATCTGCATGATTATAATAGAATGAAGTACGTAATCTGAAGAAGAATAAATAAAAAAGTTTTGGATGTACATAGGAAACTATTAGTCAGGGTGCTTTTTTGTATTATTTCATTTTTTAGATTGCACAGGTTCTACAATTCCCAGTGTGAGAAATCGCTTGCATAATCTAAGTAATAGCAAGAATACATACTTCTTCGTACAAATACATACTTATCGCTGTTATTGTTTGGATAAGTAGAAAAAGCTAAAATCCCAAACATGTTTACAGCATTAAAATGAAGTCATGTAATGAAGGTACTTTGCGGTAAGGTAATATTTAGAAAATGATCAAGAAATTTACGCAATGGCTTGACCTTAACACTGCCCCCTCCCATAACTTAAATAATTTTTCTCAGCCTTCTTAAAGGCAATGTAGCTTTGAAGGTTCCAGTGCCCAGCCTTCTTATGCACCTTATATTTACAAACATTAGAATAAGAAAACTTTGTAGTAATTGTGGGAATTGTTTAGAAACATTCCGATGGAATCAAAGCACAAAGAAAGTAGCCAAATCAATCACAAGACAAATCAATACTATTTCTGGACTCAACATAGTCTCACGTAACTTAACAAAACCAACAAGTAGTAAACAGGTGTGTCAAAAATAATTCCAATTTTGTGCAGCACATTCTCAACAATGCATCACGTATCACCGCAGCATTACACCCACCACTGAGGCACAAGGAAAGTTTAGGGTACGTATACCAGTAACTGGAGCGTACCTATACGAAAACGGCTGCGACCCACAATCTAAACTGAATCTCGGAAACCAGTCGATCGATTTTTTAAATTCTTTCACCATTAAAAATACTCTTCTTCCACTTGGAACTTAAGCATAAGATATTTCCATTCATTTTAAGCTAGGTAACGAGAGCTCACATTCATGCATGACACGCAATTCAAATCTTACTCGTTTAAGTGTAAAATTAGGGATATGTTTTTCTCACCTTTTTTAAGTATGGAAAATATATTAAATAACTACCAGCTCAAAGGTATAGGTGGGAAGGCTTAAACTATTTTAAAATTGAGTTATTGCAACCATTGTAGTCATATTGTAATGATTAAACTCGAGATCCGACTAGCAACTAGGGAGTTGTACAATATGTCAAAAAATGTAACTTGAACCCGACGGAAATTGGTTACAGAAGAATGCTTCATAAAGTAATACAAGCTACTTCCAAGTAGGTCGCAAACTCTCAGTCCCCTTGTTAGTTGTCCAGTTCCCGTCAATCACGTGTCAGAGTCGTATAACGCTTACCGAAATTTACTAGAGCTCTTACGAGAACGGTCCTGCGTCGTGGCATAGTGGGCTAGAGCGCTGTGGTGTGATACTCTGCGCCCAAATTTTCGCACGGGGTGGATCCGATCCCTGCGGTGGGGTGCGGATTTTAAGTCTCGGTATAGGACCGGTGCCCACTCAGCATCATGAGGAAAGTGAGGAGCGAATCCGGTTGCCTAAGCCAACTTTCCGACTGGGGGTGCCGAGATGCTGACTACATCTCCCAGTATCGGTTGGATGATTCCCCCCCTCTGCCTTGAGCACGTGGGCGTGAGACCACTTCAAAGTACGTTCTCGTAAGAACGTAACCCATGGCGTAATAGCACAAAATGGGCCTGAGCCTGCCAACCCCATAGCCGATCTCACGCCTACATACGCAAGACAGAGGTGGGCAATCATCCAACCATACGGGGCGGAGAAGTGATCAGCATCTCCACACCTCCAGTTGGAATTACTTTCTCTACTGCATACAGTAGAATTTAAAGCAAGTACTTTATTGCACCCAAAAACTCAATGACGAGATTTCATCGAAAATGCATGTTTTAAGGTTCTCTTAATAAAAAAAGCATTTTAGAACAAAATATGCACTGGGATGAATGTGTGTTTTTATCTGTGTGTCTGTGATGGCCACAATTTAATAACCAAGACGTCGATAAATATCAAACTTGGTATTTAAGTTCAATATCTTTCAAAGATGAAATATTTACATTTTCAGCTAAATTAGTTTATCTTAAATTATCTCTTACATGGCTCAATTTTCAGAAAAACTGCTCAAAAATACCTCCACGGTTTTTATTAAAATATAAATATTCAAGGTATTTTTGTGACAAATAAAATGCATAACTTGAATAATTTTCTAAGAATATTCTATTCTTCATTCTAGATGGCCTTTGCACAACTGTTAAATCGTAATAGATAGACAAGATGTTACTGCACAAAAAATTATACATACATACATATATACATACACACACATACATACATTCATACATACATACATTCATACATTCATACACACACATACATACATACATACATTCATGCATACATACATACATACATACATACATACATACATACATACATACATACATACATACATACATACATACATACATACATACATACATACATACATACATACATACATACATACATACATACATACATACATACATACATACATACATACATACATACATACATACATACATACATACATACATACATACATACATACATACATACATACATACATACATACATACATACATACATACATACATACATACATACATACATACATACATACATACATACATACATACATACATACATACATACATACATACATACATACACGAAGGCATACAGGACAATTTCATTTGACGCATCTTGTGTCATTGCTGGCATCCAACCCATTGATATCACGATTGAAGGGAAAGTCAAACTGTACAACTTCTTGCAAAATAAACAAGACTATGACGCACCCTTGCCCCCCAGCGACTGGAACCACCCTGCAGAAGTACCTGAAGTTAAAGAAGCTGATGATGAAGACTCTATATTCAAAATATACACGGATGGAAGCAAAATAGGAGAGCAAGTGGGTGCAGCAGTTGTAATATTCAAACAAGGGACTTCAATTCGAGAGATAAAATACAAGCTAGACAGAAGATGTACTAATAATCAGGCAGAACAACTGGCCATATTTAAAGCGCTACAAGAACTTCAAAACTTTAACAACACACCGGAGGAAGAGAAGACTGTAGCGATATATACAGACAGTACAGTAACTCTAGCCATTCTGCGGAATAATAATAAACATAACTCCATAGCAGAGAAAACCCTTAATGTATGTAATACCTTACAAAGACTAAAATGGAGAATACACTTCAGTTGGGTTAAAGCCCATGTAGGTATATGTGGAAATGAGTTAGCAGACAAACTAGCGAAATCCGCTGCTCTGGACGGAGATCTGCCCAATAGTTACAGTTTGATACCTAAATCTGTAATTATTTCTGAAATACAAGAAACAGGACATCAGGTCTGGCAGAATAGGTGGAATGCCACGGACAAGGGGGCACTCAGCAAGTTATTTTTTCCAACAATAAAAGATAGGCTGAAGAGAAAGTTTCCTTTAACACCAATTTTCACAGCAATAACTTCCGGCCACGGAAAAACCAAAGCTTACTTACACCGATTCCATATAGTAGACGATCCAAAATGTACATGTAACAGCTCCCAACAAACCGTAAACCATTTAATATACGAATGTGTAGACAAAAGTCAACAAAGAGCCAAGCTAATTCAAGATGTAACTCTAAATGGAAGCAAGTGGCCAGTAACCAACGAGAGTCTTGTAAAACACCACATAAAAGCATTCTGTAAATACATAAATTCAATTAACCTATAAAGATATGTAAATATGTATAACTTGTGAAATCAACTGCTAAAAGATCTAATGTAATATTAACATGTAAATATGTACAATTTGTAAAATCAAATGTTGGAAAAATGTAATGTAATGCATGTAATACTACTATGTAGTGGGGCATGCTGATTGTTATCAATAAAGAAAAAAAAAAAAGAATACATACATACATACATACATACATACATACATACATACATACATACATACATACATACATACATACATACATACATACATACATACATACATACATACATACATACATACATACATACATACATACATACATACATACATACATACATACATACATACATACATACATACATACATACATACATACATACATACATACATACATACATACATACATACATACATACATACATACATACATACATACATACATACATACATACATACATACATACATACATACATACATACATACATACATACATACATACATACATACATACATACATACATACATACATACATATAGGAGGCCGTGATACTCGTGGAGGAAGAATGCGAGTGAAGTGCTCTTAATTATTTGGTGTTTGTGGCGTAACTTGCAAGTGCTTGTTTGTGTATGGTATTTCATGGTGTTTGTAGCGAAAATATTTCTTTGTGTGTATGTTATTTGCAACGGGCATTGCTGATTTACATAGTTTTAAGGGAATTAACAAACACAATCATTCACAAGGATTGTGAACCATACAAACTAGCATTCAGGAGGCCGTGAACCTCACGACTAAATTACAAAGTTATATATTAATTGGAATTTTTTGTTTGTGTTTGATATTTCAGTGTCGTAGTTGTGAAATTTCATTTCGTTGTGAGCATGTTATTTGAAAAGGGCATGGCTGAATTTTTGTTCTAAGGGAGTTAATACATACAAACATTGTCTTAGGTTAGTGAAGCATATTAACTAACATCCAGGAGGCCGTGATACTTGAAACGAAAGTAATATATACAAAGGTTATTGATTTATTTAAATTAGCAATCAGGAGCCGGGATCTTCAAAACGAAATTAAGATAACGGCAGAAAATGGCATCTGACGTTGAGAACCGAATCGAGAGTGCGTTCAGTATGCTGTTGAATGTGACTGAAGCAAGCAAGAATCTTAAACATGACCTTAAAAAGGATATTATAAATGCTGTAAGCATCCTGCGAGCGGGTCTTTCTAATGTAATAGAACTCAAAGATAAAGAAATAAAAAACCTACAAGATGAGTTGACAAGGGCACAAGCTAAGAATATTCCCGGAGGAAACAATAGAAGAACTTCATATATGGCATTTGGTGAGCCATCTGTTGGTCGGCTTGGGAATCGCAATGAAAATTCACAGGAGACACCTACAACTCGTGGGAGGAGTTACGCGGCAGTAGTGGGCGGAGCTAATGGTTTATCTGAACCAAAGTCCTACAAAGTAATAGTTAAAAGTAAGAATAAACAAAGCTCAGAATACATGAAAACCTTGCTGAAGGCGAATGTGAATCCTGTGGAAATGAAGGTCGGTGTTAGTTCTCTTAAAGCACTAAGAAACGGCCATCTTCTGATCGAATCCAATAAAAAAGAAGAAGCAGAAATAATATGCACTAACATTAATGATAGATGTGGAGGAGAGTTAGATGCGACTGTTTCAAAGAAAAGAAACCCGCGAATAATAATCTTCAACACTCCAGAAGAAATCACGTTGGAGAATGCGGCTCAGGCGTTAACTACACAAAATAAGGGCCTGGAAAAATTTGAAAATGAGATTCAAATTAAATTTGGATTTGAGGATAGACGGAAGAACAAAAATATTGTCGTTGAAGTTCCTTCTGCTGCAAGGAGAGAGATCCTTGGTAGGAAATTGAAACTAGGATGGAGCATGTGTAGTTGGGATGATTATATCAAAGTGAGCCGATGTTTTAAATGCTGTAAATATAGGCATCGTGCTATAGACTGCAAAGGTCAACAGACTTGCCCAAATTGCGCGGAAACCCACACAATAAAAGAGTGCAAATCTAACAAGGATAATTTCAAATGCATTAATTGTATGAACTATAAGAAATACAATAAAGATACGTCCATAAACGAAAATCACTCTGCACTAGATCCCAACTGTCCCTGCTACCAAGCAGCGCTGAAGCAACAGCAACAAAACACTGACTACTAGCATGGACCATTTTGGCCTACGATGTTATCAAGTCAATTTGCAACACTCAAGAATAGCGACTAGTAATTTAGTGCAGCTGATGATAGAAAGAAACATTGATATAGCATTCATACAAGAACCCTTTATAATTAATAATAAACCAGCCTCCATACCTTCAACGTTCCGAATATTTACAGCCGGAAATCAGGTTAAAAGAGCAGTAATATTAATCAATAACAGCGTTATTGATGTCACTACTCTCAGTCAAATTTCGGATGGAGATTGTGTGGTCATACAGATAACACATAGGAAAGAAACATTATTTGCAGCAAGTATGTATTTTGATGGATTGACCGATATAGAATATGATATTAGGAAAATAGAAAACATATTAAGATACTCTAGAAACCAAAAGTTAATGATACTAGCAGATAGCAACTCCAGAAGTAAACTGTGGTACGACGTGCTCACAAATGAACGTGGGAAAACACTGGAAGGATTCATCACCATAAACGACTTACATATCGTAAACGAAAATACAGGAGTGTCAACTTTTGAATCACCAAATGGAAGGAGCTGGATTGACTTGACATTAGTCAACAATAGACTTCTCCGTGACATAACCTGTTGGAACGTAGGAGAAGAAGAGAGCTGTTCGGATCACAAAATAATTTCATTCAAAATAGGAAATAAATCACAAAATCCCACATGGAAGTTTCAAGCCATAAGATACATAACAAAAGTAGAGAAATATAACAAATTCATAAACCTGTTAGCAACAAACTTGACCTCAAATTTTAATTGCAAGAGTAGTAGCGATAACTTGGACCAGGAACTCGCCCAAAAAGTTAACAGTAATTTGAACGCTGATCATCTAACCGAAATATTCCACTCTTCCCTGAAGGAAGCATGCAGAGGTGCATTTGGAGTGGGTAGGTGCAGGAAAAAGGAGTTTAGAGGTAAATCTGTTCCATGGTGGACGGCCGAGCTTACAATATTAAGAAAAAGGGCGAACGCATTAAGACGACGCTATCAAAGAACCATGAACAATGAGCAGCTAAGACACGAAAGAAAAATGCAATATTGGAAAGGCAACCAAGAGTATAGGGCAAAATTGAACACCGAAAAGCTAAGATCTTGGAAGGAATTTTGTAGTGCCACTGACGGAAATAATCCATGGTCAGTTGTTTACAAAATTGCGGCTGGGAAAACTAGAAATCAGATCTCTCTTACTACACTACAGAAAGAAGACGGAACTTATACCGAAGACACTCTAAGTACAATTCAGTACATGCTAGACAAGTTTATCCCGGATGACAGTGAACAGGATGATACTCAGCGACAAAGAGAACTAAGACGACGGGCAACGGAACCAATTGATACACCAAACGATATGGAATTCACGACTATAGAAATATTGTCAGCATTGAGAAACTTCGACCCAAGAAAATCACCAGGAGAGGATGGAATAACTAGTGATATCCTGCTTCAGGTTTTCAAGAGATTCCCAATTTTCTTCACAGCCTTATACAACAAGTGCCTCAATAGCGGTCAATTTCCAGAAAGATGGAAGCGTTCAGTAATAGTTCCGGTAATCAAGCCGGGTAAAGAAGATAGCCCAAGCGTAACGAAATACAGACCTATCAGCTTGATAAATATAAATGGGAAAATTTTAGAAAAAATTATGATGAATAGGATTCAGCATCACATCAACACCAGAAATCTTATGAATGATAGACAGTTTGGATTTAGGGCCCAGAAAAGCACGGTAGACGCACTTATGTCTATGAAAACTTTCATTGAGAACAACTTGAATACTTACGGATATATTGCTCTCATAAGTCTTGACGTAAAAGGAGCTTTTGACGCTGCCTGGTGGCCCAGCATATTATATAACTTAAGAGAACTGAAATGCCCAAGAAATTTATACCAGTTATCTCAGAGCTATTTCAAAAACAGGACAACAAGTCTAAGCACAAATGAATTTAGCACTGAGAAAGAAGCCAAAAGGGGCTGCCCACAAGGTTCATGCTGCGGACCCGGCTACTGGAATATTTTGTACAACTCCCTGCTCAACTTAGTCTATACAAAACGAACTGAATTAATCGCTTTTGCCGACGACCTACTTCTCATGACGAAAGGAATGAGCATATTAGACGTAGAAAACTTTGCAAATCATGACTTGAAGAAAATTGAATATTGGGCAAGAGAAAATAAAATTACTTTCAATGACGCTAAATCAAAAGTATTAGTGATATCAAGAAAGAAACAAGCTGCAAACGAGAAGATAAACATCTATCTTAATAACTTAATTATAGAACAAGTAGACATCATGAAATACTTAGGCGTTCATATCGACAAACAGTTCAAGTTTGATTATCATATTGACCAAGTGCATGATAAAGCTATAAGCCTAATTCACACTTTATCTAAATCAGCAAAACTAACCTGGGGACTTGGAAGCAAAGCACTAGAAACAATATACAGAGGAGCTATAGAACCGGTACTGACGTATGGAGTACCCTTATGGGCATCTGCATTAAACAACCCGAAGAATCTGAGAAAAATTCAGAGAATCCAAAGGTTGTTTAACATAAAAATCACTAAGGCATACAGGACAATTTCATTTGACGCATCTTGTGTCATTGCTGGCATCCAACCTATTGATATCACGATTGAAGGGAAAGTCAAACTGTACAACTTCTTGCAAAATAAACAAGACTATGATGCACCCTTGCCCCCCAGCGACTGGAACCACCCTGCAGAAGTACCTGAAGTTAAAGAAGCTGATGATGAAGACTCTATATTCAAAATATACACGGATGGAAGCAAAATAGGAGAGCAAGTGGGTGCAGCAGTTGTAATATTCAAACAAGGGACTTCAATTCGAGAGATAAAATACAAGCTAGACCGAAGATGTACTAATAATCAGGCAGAACAACTGGCCATATTTAAAGCGCTACAAGAACTTCAAAACTTTAACAACACACCGGAGGAAGAGAAGACTGTAGCGATATATACAGACAGTACAGTAACTCTAGCCATTCTGCGGAATAATAATAAACATAACTCCATAGCAGAGAAAACCCTTAATATATGTAATACCTTACAAAGACTAAAATGGAGAATACACTTCAGTTGGGTTAAAGCCCATGTAGGTATATGTGGAAATGAGTTAGCAGACAAACTAGCGAAATCCGCTGCTCTGGACGGAGATCTGCCCAATAGTTACAGTTTGATACCTAAATCTGCAATTATTTCTGAAATACAAGAAACAGGACATCAGGTCTGGCAGAATAGGTGGAATGCCACGGACAAGGGGGCACTCAGCAAGTTATTTTTTCCAACAATAAAAGATAGGCTGAAGAGAAAGCTTCCTTTAACACCAATTTTCACAGCAATAACTTCCGGCCACGGAAAAACCAAAGCTTACTTACACCGATTCCATATAGTAGACGATCCAAAATGTACATGTAACAGCTCCCAACAAACCGTAAACCATTTAATATACGAATGTGTAGACAAAAGTCAACAAAGAGCCAAGCTAATTCAAGATGTAACTCTAAATGGAAGCAAGTGGCCAGTAACCAACGAGAGTCTTGTAAAACACCACATAAAAGCATTCTGTAAATACATAAATTCAATTAACCTATAAAGATATTTAAATATGTATAACTTGTGAAATCAACTGCTAAAAGATCTAATGTAATATTAACATGTAAATATGTACAATTTGTAAAATCAAATGTTGGAAAAATGTAATGTAATGCATGTAATACTACTATGTAGTGGGGCATGCTGATTGTTATCAATAAAGAAAAAAAAAATACATACATACATACATACATACATACATACATACATACATACATACATACATACATACATACATACATACATACATACATACATACATACATACATACATACATACATACATACATACATACATACATACATACATACATACATACATACATACATACATACATACATACATACATACATACATACATACATACATACATACATACATACATACATACATACATACATACATACATACATACATACATACATACATACATACATACATACATACATACATACATACATACATACATACATACATACATACATACATACATACATACATACATACATACATACATACATACATACATACATACATACATACATACATACATACATACATACATACATACATACATACATACATACATACATACATACATACATACATACATACATACATACATACATACATACATACATACATACATACATACATACATACATACATACATACATACATACATACATACATACATACATACATACATACATACATACATACATACATACATACATACATACATACATACATACATACATACATACATACATACATACATACATACATACATACATACATACATACATACATACATACATACATACATACATACATACATACATACATACATACATACATACATACATACATACATACATACATACATACATACATACATACATACATACATACATACATACATACATACATACATACATACATACATACATACATACATACATACATACATACATACATACATACATACATACATACATACATACATACATACATACATACATACATACATACATACATACATACATACATACATACATACATACATACATACATACATACATACATACATACATACATACATACATACATACATACATACATACATACATACATACATACATACATACATACCTACATACATACATACATACATATATACATACATACATGTTTTACCAAATATAATTTTTGTGTTTTATAACCGCTTCCGAGATAAATTTTTATTACTTGTTATTGGTTTGAACTTTGAAATATTACAATTTTTTTTTTTTTTTTGCTAGTGTGTTGCTTTTTCTTATCTGCTGGTAAGCTTAATCCTATTTTATTTCTATTTCTATTTCTCTACTTCACTTTAACCTCCAAGAAAATGACATAAGATCATTTATTTGAACTAACAAAAGTAGATACAAGAATAAGATTTTACAATAACACATAGTTTGTTGAAGAATTGATAGAAAAAATAAAATATGAACGGGGGAGATTTTTATTTTTGAAATGGCTTGAATATAAAATCGAGTGCAAAGAAAATATGTTCCGATTGTAATATCAGTGTACAAAACTTCAGTAAAGAATCACTCACGGAGCTATGTAATAAAACTTGTAAGCTTAACTTGGTATAAAATTACACAAATGCATCTTAAAAATGACGTGGCCTGTTTCACCAAGGCTGAAGACTGACCCTTTGACAGCCATGACCTTAATCCTCTGAACTTCAAATTGCTTATACCTTTAGAGGAGATGGGTGTGTTCTAAATTGTAATGCAATACTGACTGAAGTAGGTAACAAATAGCTTTCCTTTACCTTTAACTTCAGAATACGTATCAACAAATAGAACCATAAACCAACGAAGATCACGCCTACGTAACATTCACGTTCTAAAGCAAGACGAATATTACAAAGTTTGCACAACGGCGCATATCCAGTATCCTAACCGAGAGATTACTTTTCTCTTTTACTCTCTAGGTTTGCGATGAACCTTCGGTATTTTCTTTTATACACATCTGTCAAGCCCACGGCAATCACATATTGCTCGACGTAAATCTATAAATTCCAGTTTTGACGTTTTGGCGTTTCCGAAAAGCATACAGTAATTGAAAAACTTATATACATCTTACACAATGAGCTTGTGTAAACTTGTAAAGAACATAGTGAGTAGTTTCTGGCAAGCAAGTTTGTATCACAATCTGTCGCTTTATGTTTTAAATTTCTGCTTTTAACATTTCTCTAGGATTGGGACTGTAAGCGTATTTCTTTTCCTGTGTTCTAGTTGTTTATTAAGTTCAGTTAAGTGTTGATATATGTTACACAAAATTATAAATTAGGATATAAGAGAAATACTAGAAGTAAGTCAGTTATGAAAATATCCTCTCATATAAAATCAAATGGCAAATATGTTTAACGTATGTCTACAGAAAGGATACAGAACCAAATCTTACTAAAAGGCTGTAGGCAATGTAAATAATTTAATTTACAAGAAGTTTTACCCCAGTCAAAGGACGCACATATCCTGTATTAGCAATCTGATACATTTTTCAGGCTACTAAGAAACTGTAATCTTCCAAGCAAATACCATAGATGTTTTGGCATATGCCGTTTAATATTAACACAGAAAATTTACTTGCATGCCTCACTTCCGTTTTGTGCATTGATTACACATACTTGAGTATTCATAGGTCGGTTTGCCTAAAGCAGAAGAGCTTATAACATGTCTGATGTTTACTGCAAGCTTCTTGAGGCAGGCAACGGCAGGCACCTCCGCGATGGAGATATAATCTAAATGCAAAAGCTTCAGATTTATGCAAGTTTGGATTATGAATCTGGTGTTGACATACACACCCATCTTTTTATTTACTTCCTGCAACGTTAAGTCATATCGGATGATAAATAAAATGTGTGAAATGATGCTCAAATGAGCTCAGTGTTCACAGCTTAGAGTTTAGAGCTATCCGACATTCATATTTCAAGATAAGGAAAAACCCCTTGAAAACGTTATCCAGGTAACTCACCCGGAACAAGATCCGAACATGACGCAGACGCGCTTCCACCCAAGCTACAGAGGCGGGCGCCAGTGTTATTGTAGGGTAGCAGTAACAATGGAGGATCATACGAGCAAATCGCTCAAAACAGCACAGCCCTTCCGGAATACTCATGTACATACTATATGCGCGCGATAAGAAGAGCGATCGGATTCCAAGTCCTCATTCGGAATGTTTCGCTTAACCCCGTAAACATAGATGACAAATTTGAAATTTGAAATGCGCTATACACTGACATTTAGTGGCTAAACCGCTAAGGTTTATCATGTCCGCCATATTTCATTTTGATCAATTTCGAGGTTAATTAGCTAACCAATTTACAACAATCGCATGTTGGAATTAGAACTTTAGTTCGTCCTTGGCAACATATACATGTTATGAGACACGTCAAAATGTATAAATACAGTATGTACATAAAGTCAAATTGATTACATACAACATACACAGTAAACAGCTTTTCTATGGTTTCATGTGGTATTTGCATAAACTAATTTACTACAAGAAATGTCATAGTATGAGTATTACAGGTTTGTGAATGTACTATGCTCCCAGTCCCATTTACATGGTTATAGTTCTAAAAATTCATTAACCGTATAAAAACAGTGTCCATGCAAAAATTTCTTAACCTTATTCTTAAAGTGTTTTAATGATGCAGCTTTGTTTAAATGAATTTGGAGGTTCATTATATAACATTATCACTTTGTAGCTAAAGCTTCCTTCATAAAGACTCGTTTGATGCGCTCGAATTGCCAGTTCATCCTTGTTACAAGTGCGGTGGTAATGTACATCAGCATTTACTTGAAAATGATGTATATTTGTATGAACATTTGTGAATGCTATGGCTCTCGAAAGGGGACACATTATTATTCGTCTACCTCCGTCTAACTGTGATCTGAATGCAGTTGAGCTGGCGTGGGCAAAACTAAGGAATGTTTTCAGAGGATGCAACGTTACTTGTGATATCTTCGCTTATCTTACACTCTATTTTGCTGAACTGTGTTTTTCAAGGTTAACCACACTGCAGAAACAAAAGAGCGTTAGCTCTCGCTTCTTCCCCTCTGCCCGCACCACACCGTAAATCCAGTGCTCAACTTATCTTGTGCGTACTGTATGAGTCCTATTTATTAAAAACATTAGAAATATACATATGTACAATACAGTGTAAAATCAGAGTACGTCGGGGAGTGATACACTAAAGAAGGATCCAACGTACTCGATGTACTAGAAGCTACTAACATGGCTTAGACTTGGTGCAAGACAAACGATAAAGATTACCGATTGAAATGGTACGATAAACTGTCCATTTAGATACGAGGAGAAACAGACGTAACTTAAAATGGTACGGAGGAATGAATTGGAAAATATTTATCGTCATCTTTTATAGCCTTGAATGGAAAAAGGGCATGTTGGATGTTGCTCGCAGGCAGAGAATTACAGAATGGGAAGGTGAAGCAGTTGAAGTCTTAAAAGCCTGGTGATTAGGAGTTGACCTGCTGATCCCAATATCACGGATTCAAACCCGGCCCAGTCCGGTAGTTTACAATTGTGCTTAAAAATGACAGCCCCATGTCGGTATATCTATTTGTATGTAAAACAATTCCTGCGCAACGAAATTCCGTCACACCGTGGTGCTGACATGATCCTGACTATTAGCAGCGTAGTTAAAAAGCAAAATGTTTGTTTTATTAGCAACTAACTGTATCGTACTGGGAATTTGTGCTTTATATCTTTACTATTTTATGCCATTGGACAGGTTTGGTTAATCTTGCTGAATGTCCTACTAATAAAACGGTGTGCGGTAGTGTATTATAATGAATGTTATCCTTATTGTGTATGTTATTAATTGAAGCTGCTATACCTGATTATGTTTATAGTATCGTTTACTGTAGTGATGTTTTCTAGTAGCAAGATGTTTTTGTCTAGTTCTCTTGATTATCCTAAGTATTATAAACAATGCACTTCTGTTGGGCGGGTGCGATTGTTAACAATGTCTTTGTACACACCTAAATTTTAAAATTTATTGATTGCTATAACCCTTTGTTAGTGTTTGTTAATAACGCTGTTTGGTAGAAGCTCAGAATGCTGTTCATTAATACTAAAAATGACCATTGCTTTGTAATGGGAATAGTAAATAATGAGATAAACGTAGAAATTCGTTACCTCTGGATTCGGTAATTCTGCTCATGACAGCTGCACATTATCCTTCTATAATCTTTTGGCGACAGAACAATCAAATCGCCTATAAAGTAATGTGTTTAGAATTCTTCGTAACTCATCCTACAGCTCATCTGATTAATTCTAAATGAATAAACGCTTTTAAACTGGTCTGTCATATGATGTAACATAATTATTCAAAATGTTATTTATGCAGAAAGCAAACATGCTGGTAAGATATGAAATAAAATAATTTTTACTTTTATGCCCCAATACCCACCACTATACTCCACGCTATTGCGGAGTAACACAGAAACTTTCTTCTGATCAACTTAAGTTTTCAGTCCCTACTACCAGTAACAGATAACTGCAGATGCATTAATCATCTCTAACTATTTGAGTTGTGGGTTTTTAAACATTTAAATTAAGTAAATTTAATGTATTATATATAAATGTATTGAAAGTAGTTAAATAATAAGTTAGCAGCGTTTGTCCGATCAGCAGTTAACATAAAGTAGATACAACACATAAAAATTTTATAAATAAATTTAATTTAGTATGAAAGTGTTCTCTCGTGTTGGGAAAATGTCGTCTCTGATGAGCATATAATGAATGGTATGTCTTCAAAACCTAGGGTACTGAGCAGTCTAATTGAGTAGCAAAGTGCTCTCTCGTGTTGGGAAAATGTCGTCTCTGATGAGCATATAATGAATGGTATGTCTTCAAAACCTAGGGTACTGAGCAGTCTAATTGAGTAGCAAAGTGCTCTCTCGTGTTGGGAAAATGTCGTCTCTGATGAGCATATAATGAATGGTATGTCTTCAAAACCTAGGGTACTGAGCAGTCTAATTGAGTAGCAAAGTGCTCTCTCGTGTTGGGAAAATGTCGTCTCTGATGAGCATATAATGAATGGTATGTCTTCAAAACCTAGGGTACTGAGCAGTCTAATTGAGTAGCAAAGTGCTCTCTCGTGTTGGGAAAATGTCGTCTCTGATGAGCATATAATGAATGGTATGTCTTCAAAACCTAGGGCACTGAGCAGTCTAATTGAGTAGCAAACTGCTCTCTCGTGTTGGGAAAATGTCGTCTCTGATGAGCATATAATGAATGGTATGTCTTCAAAACCTAGGGTACTGAGCAGTCTAATTGAGTAGCAAAGTGCTCTCTCGTGTTGGGAAAATGTCGTCTCTGATGAGCATATAATGAATGGTATGTCTTCAAAACCTAGAGTACTGAGCAGTCTAATTGAGTAGCAAAGTGCTCTCTAGTGTTGGGAAAATGTCGTCTCTGATGAGCATATAATGAATGGTATGTCTTCAAAACCTAGGGTACTGAGCAGTCTAATTGAGTAGCAAAGTGCTCTCTCGTGTTGGGAAAGTGTCGTCTCTGATGAGCATATAATGAATGGTATGTCTTCAAAACCTAGGGTACTGAGCAATTGACTTTGATAAAAGGACAAAACTTTGGAAGGGGAATTGGACGGAATAAGATGTAGTGCTAGAGTATTCAGATTAAAAAGGAGGAGAAATGAAGAGGTTGGACAGAGGTTGGATTTCACAACGGTAGAAAGAAATGAAAGATGAGTTCTTAAATGACATGGACATACTAGAATAATCTACGATAAGTGACATAACACGTGGAATGGTCACGTCAGGGTAGGCCAAGAACAACCTGGAGAACACAGAACAATAGATTGATGACTGATCGGTGTTTGGTGAAGAGTGGAGGAACCCTCAAAAGAAATATAATATAAGAATCTCTTCATGCCATTCTAACTTCCAAATGACAAATTAGTGTAAAGGGGCTAAAGGCGGTCCATTTATTTTGGTCTCAAAATGTACCTCAATAACCACATGAGACATGTAATAATGGAGTAACGGTTCCGGTGTTAATTGTTACATTTGTAACTAAGTATGTGTTTTTATTTAGAATATGGTACTTAGTTCAACAAAATAAAATCTTGGTGCAAGGGGTGTCAATGGTATATGATTGGTTAAAGATTATCATTAAATATCTCATATCAAACAAAATATTTGAACCCAAAAAGATGCAAAAGCTCACTTTCTCAAGAATATATTTCTTGCTGCCTCTGTGAATTTTGGCTATGTAGTGGTGTTTTCATACCTTTTACCATGTTTTACTTTAATTCTTTCTGCCATAGTAAATGCAAAGTCCCTCAAAGTTAAGCAGCTTTCACCTGGCCATTTTTTCTATGCAGACGTATCCAATCGCATCCTTCTTTGGTAAGATAATAATACTCTTTACACTCCGTGTAGGTATCCTGTTTTGTTTAACTTGGGTGTCTGAGTTCTCAGAATCAATGGAAATTTCAATTTCATGTCATCATATTGAAACCTTCTAGTCTTTGAAAATTGCTAACTTTTACTGAAGTATTTTGGATAATGCCTCTGGATGTCTGATGGTAAGATCAGGATGTCTCAGCACGAAAGATCGAACCAGTCATAGCGTTGTCGTCCTTCGCAATGAGGGCTGAGTTTTTCACAGAATGAACACGCCAGATCCTGACGTATCGGCTGGTGGATACAGCTCCACAACTTTAAGACTATATTGCTGAAGAGCCGAATATCACTCTCGTAAACTAGAATACCATAACGCCCAAATCGTAGTTTTTATTTTGAATTGTTAACAATTCTTCTGCGAAAAGTACGTTATGGTATTCCATATTGCCTATTGGCTTCCTTTAACAACTATTTTCTTGTCTCGAACTACAGTTGTGGACCTAGTTGTAATTCTTTACTCCACTTCCCTCGATCCAAATTTAGTTTTTAAATACATTTCCCTATCTTAAAGCAATATAAAGTTCATGAACACAATTTGTATTTTTACTAAGCATGTTTTTCTTTTTAATTTACTCCTTTAATAATACTTCCAATTATCTCTAAAGATCCATAATATAATGCCAGCTCTTTCTATTTAAATGTATTTAGGTTCGCAAATGAATATTACACCATATTACATAATATAAAGTGTCATTTTAAAAATATAATTGAATGAAATACATGCGAAAATCAAATGAAGCCTCTTGCCCCACTTGGTGGCGGAGCGTCTTCCTTGATTGTAGTGCACATCACATGAGACATCACATGATTTCCACGTGCACGGTCTGAGATTTTAAAATAAGGTTTGTGTATTAAAGAGTGTTATTTCCACATACCAGTTGGTTGTTACACATTTTATTAATTTGCAACCAATAGCAGTCAAAAATCACTTGTGTTTCTGCAAAGCATTAAGGCTGAATAAAATGCCGCTTACGCTACAAACATTTACGAGATGGCAGAATGGCTCAAGCGGTTTCGTCTGTGGCCCCCATTCGGGTGGTCCGGCTTCGATTCCGTGGCCGACCTACCTGACTTGTGGCATTTTTCGTGACTTTCCCGGGTTGCCAGGTGAATGCTGGATAAGTTAATTATCTACATCCCCCGAATTTCCTGTCCCTCAATTTCATCTCCATTATCATTTCATATCTCTCATCTGGTGGTCTCTTTCAGGGTAGAAGTGTCGGTGGGTGTCTCGGCGTTGCATGGCGAGATGATATGCGCTTGGTAAATCTTCCTCCTCCGCTAGGACGGTCTCTACTCTCCGAACCTGAACTGGTGGGACCGTTTCCGGGCCTCAGTAGGGTGAGGTGCCGGTTGTTCTGACTACCGAGGGATTTTCAACTTATAAAATGAAGGGACCCTGCCCTCTGCACCGTCGTGGTTCCTTGGGACGGCCGTCATCTGTCTCCTCTCGCCACATTCTTCTTCCCGGGATTGCCCACTTGGGCAAATAGACTAAATTTGAACCTGCGTGCTGAATCTCCTTAGTAGTGAGTCCAGTCCACATTGCAAACAATGCTACAATACTGTAAAAGTAATAAACGGCACGATCTATACTTACACAAACTCGCAACATATTGCGCTTGTACTGAGTGACATGTTGCTGCCGTCCTGGGTCATAGAAACTTTGAGAAGTAAAGCATCTTTGCCCATCAGCTGTTGCATTCCAGTTTAGAAATGTAATAAAATAAATAAATTACCAAGTAATTTTTTAATTTTTATTTTTAGTATAATGTCCTTCAAAACACTCCATCGTCCATAGGAGAAGAAAAGCAAAGAGTATTTATGGACGGTCAACTACATCAGGTTGATCCTGTGATAGAGAATATTTTGTTATTTTTGGTGTGGAGCATTCAGCTTTGCAACTAGAGCAGAGAAATTAAAAACACGCCAGAAATTTGATCTCAAAACATGCTTAACCAAAAACCCCACTTCTATAGGCAACTCAAGTTACTCAATTGCGAATTTCCATGAGCCCATGTAGTATTTTATTTATGACGTTCAAAATACTTTGCTACTTCTGCGTACGATTCAATTTAATTGATATTGACAATTATTGCTTCACTTACCCTTCTATGAGGTAATGAACTGAAGCGAACATGGATGATGCACGTGGCCTCGAGCAAGTTCATTGAAAAAGAAAGCGAAAACATGAAAGAATGCAGATTGAAACTCTATACCAGATGTACCAGATAACTCAAGGCCGTTGCTATGGCGACAGAATATCTTCCAGAGTGACTGGACATCCCAGGTTCAGGCGCCGTTATTCCAAATGTAGTATAACTGCGCAAGTCAAGAACAGTTGAATGTCGTATAACGGCTGGGACTATTGGACTGCATTTCTGAATCTGGCATTAAATTCTTCGCCAAACGACACCTGTTCTAATGTAAAAAATAAAGACACACAGATGCTACATTTATAACCATAAACGAATGCAGTCTAAATTTGCAATCTCAGTCAGCCGCCGTTTTAATTTGCGTTCCAATGATTTTAAGTGCTTAATGAACATTTGCGCCGAATAAAGCTAAGATGTAGTTAATATACTGTCGTTAAAATATCGAGCCTTAAAACCTTTATATGTTAGATGATATATATATCTCTGCGATAATTCTGTAAAGAATTTTAAAAGTTTTCATATAACCAGCTAATTTCGTAGCATCAGCTTGCAGCGAAACTTCAAGGTCATCTGTTGCAACTAACATCAGAGTACAATTAATTTCTAAAATACGTTAAATGGTCAGTTAATTAATTCTGTTCTGCAGTATACCTAAAACTATTCATTTCGAAAATAAAAACTGCATGACAAATAGATGTTTACACCTCAATGCCAAGTTAGAATTAGAATTCTTCGAGATACATTTGCATAACTCTCCACACTAATAAAAATAATTGCGCTGTATTTATGCGACTTTCTTCTACAAGCTATACTTACATTTATTATTCTAATGTATATTAGAAGAGATAATTGTTCGCGAAATTATTACATTACACATCTTCTTTTAGATACAAGGGAAATACAGGATATTTAAGCTATAGTCAAATATTTATAAAGCGGTCGCAATGTGATTGTTTCAAAATTCCATTTTGGATGGCCTTTAGAAATAGAGATAAAGCGACTGGTTACTTAATGTTTGAAAAAAGAATTATTTGAAGACTAAAGGCAATGAGAACGAATATTTCGGAAAAGGTAAGTGCAGGAACTACTTTTATTCAACATTATATGTTTTAACGAGATCCATATGCTTAATGAAGTACAAGTTATACAAACATACATACAAATAATTTTGAATGAAGAGCGCTTCACAACCTATTCGCAGAAAATTCAATGTAAGTATATTTTGTTTGTCATAAAATATCTTAAATGTGTGTTAACGATTAAATGTTTTGTTTTCGAAAAGTCTAAAAATAATGAAACTTGTTCCACGGAAAAGTAGTTTTAGGTGGAGTGTATTCTGAAAATCTTCGTGTTAGTACTTCGGAACATGCTGGAAAATTAAATACTAAGTTTGATACTTCTTTCATATTTTTATTTATGCAATTCACATAGGAACTTTTTCTAAGGTTGTTTTTTTTTCCAAGAACTTCAGTTTTTTTAGGCAAAATATGGGTGTCAAAGTTTGGGTGATATGCACACTTCCTTTATCTAAAGAGGTACTTGGTAGAAAGCTCCCGCCGACACGATCCTGAAACAGACAAGCAGGATGAAGTTGAAGTGAAGGGAAGGACATTCACCTAGCGATCGGAGGAAACCCGTATTCAGAAAGATCGTCAGCAGGATCAAACTTACGACCTTCCGAGTGCACGTCAGAGGTGCTACGGCTTGCGCTACCTCTCTTGTTTAGAATTCATTAACGCAGAAATTTTGTGATTTTAGTAGTTTTTGAAACATTCCATTCTGCGTAAGTAATTATTTTATTACATTTGAATAAATTTTATGATAGAAATTTTTTGCAGGTTTCTGATTATTCTTTTATTTTTCTAGCCAAAGGCTTTTATTTCGAAATCTGAAATCTGAATTTATTTCCCTTGCTTCTCATTAACATTTGAAAGTTATTTTTTCATGTTATTGTAGCTTTTTTTTTTTTTTTTTTTTTTTTTTTTTTTTTTTTTTTTTTTGTAATTTTACGTCCTCCAACGTTAAGTCATATCGGACGATGAATGGAATGGGTGAAATGATGCTCAACTGAGCCCGGGGTCCCTTGAGCTTAGAGTTACCTGACATTCGTCTTTCAGGATAAGGGAAAACCCAGGAAAAACCTTATCCAGGTAACCCACCCTGACCGAGATTCGAACTCGGGACCTCTTGAACGTGAGGCAGACATGCTACCACCACGCTACCGAGGTGGGCTGTAGCCAATTGCTTAATTGTTTGACTTTATATAGACATGCCTATATTTATCGTGTATAATGTAAAGTATGTATGCTTGTAGTTAGAAGAATCGCATGTTGTGTGTGAGTGTATAAGTGAATTTGAATAGTTGTCTGAGAGTACTGAAACATTTTGCTTATAACCTCTCCCACTGTTCTTTTCTATCTTCCTATCAACGTAATTAATGAAGAGCTGAATGTTGTCTCTGTCTCCATATGTGAGCGACGATAGAATATTTATATGCCAAATTTGTCTTGTATGATAGAAAATCCATTGAATTTTGGTTCATTATAATGACTAGAGAACGTCATTTAACTGAGAGAAATGCGATAAAATCCCTGCGCAGCTATTAATTGCAACTGGGTGATAGCCTTCGAAAGTCTCCGTCGACCTCGCCCGAGTTCGAACTACAGACCAGCCTGCCTAGGGGTAAACTGCCAGATGGTCTTATCGAAGTAGGTTGCCAATACAAGGTAGTCTGTAGTTTAAAAGGTCACAAAAGACACGAGGTCTGAAAGTTACTCACAAATTTCTTGGTAGCAGACCAAATGCAGGCTTATTCAGAGGCAAGGTATGTCGTAACGACATTGAAATTATTTTTCTAAAGTGAAAATACAATGGAGCTTAATAGGACAATGTTGCCAACATAGAGCTCAGAAATATGGTCACCCTCCAGGACTAAGTACGTATACTGCGTGCATAAGAATTGGCCCACAATGCAAAACAGCTGTTTATGTTGGTACTATAAAATATAGCGCTACCATCTTCCCTCTCTTTGAGCATAATTCTAGCTCTTGGAGTATATAAAATATATATGTCCGGCTATTGATTGTACGCTTGTCTAGAAAATTATCTTTAAGACAAACTTGGTTTAATTTTGTCGAAAAAATAAAATGCAATATAATAAAAATGTAGAAAAGAAAACCAGCGTTAAGAAAGTTTCTCTTAACGAAACAAAATATGTTCTTTCAGTACACTTAAACCTTGCACTTTCATGCTAAACTATTGCTTTCTTACTGCCAGTTGATGGTAGTAATAATTTTAGTTGCCATGTCGCTAATAAAGCTCTTACACAAATGTCGTTCAGTTTAATAACACATGAAAGTAATTCTCCACCTCTTCCTTTAAAAGGCCGAATTATGTTTATTGTTTAGCTTTACCTTGAGATAAAGTCACAGTAAATGTTTAAGAAAAATACAAAGATGCAAGCTGTGTGTTCGCTGCCCGTTTGTGAGGTAATGAGCTACTTTTTATTCATAGATGAGTCGAGTCATTCTCGTTCAGATTTTCCCAAATTTGCTAGCCCTTCTGATACCTCAGCCACAGTTAGATCTGCCTATAAGGCCGCTCTTCTCTCCTTAACTACTTATCTCATTACATTTCAGATAAATTTTCCTTGCACACTTGTATTTCTCGTAATAGGTATTGCTCATCGTCAGCGATATGCCTAGAAACTGCAAATAATGAACGTTTACTTTGAATGAAATAGGCCGTTCAGATTGACCGCGACTCTTATTTGAAAAGCATCAATGAATATGCGGTGGTGTTGCATACAAAACTTCGGCATGATTCCTTGCGAGTAACATGGTCGTTTATGACGGCATTCGGTGCAAGCGTTGTAGTGTAAACAGATATAGTGGCTAGTAGTGAATGTGCTAGGGACCCTGCCCTCTGCACTGTCATGGGTCCTTGGGAAGGCCACCCTCTGCCTTCCCTCGCCTCCTCCTTCCTTCTGGGGGTGTCCCACTTGGGGACATAGGTACAATAAACCAAGTTTGGACCTCCTTGCCGAATTCCCTCCGTAGCGTAGTCCAGTCCAGTCAGAAAGTAATACTGGTTATGTAGACTGAAATGACATATATATATATATATATATATATATATATATATATAGTATTGATGATACCGAGTTAGAAAGGCACGCCGTGATGATCAGGACTGCTGTAAATGTAGTGATTGTAAGAATTTGAGCAGACTACCTGATAAAAGGTTGAGGTATATTGACCTTCGGTGACCAGCGCTGCGATCGTTTTCTTATCTGGCTTAATTTGCGTGACTGATATGCAAGGTTAGCCAGTTATTATGTGCAACATGGTTGCAAACTCATGAAATCATGAAATGTAACCTTAAGTACCTACGTAATTATTTATTGTAATATTTTTTTCAAATAATAAAAATGAGGCTAAACAGTTCCATCTTCTACAATTTTCATAACGGAGAAAAGAGAAAAAATAAACTAAATTAGTTACTACACTTTTGTTATTAAATGACTATTACAACTATAGAAGTACACGCTAATATAACTAATTTTTTAGTGTGATCAACCTGTAAAACGGGAATAATTTCTAAAAAGATTATTTACAAAGGCGTAATGTCAATTATATCATCAACAATGTTCCTTCACGGAGAGATCATTGTCGCTATTACCGTATACAAATCATCAATATAGAGTTCTTGTTTCAGTAATCCATTCCTTTTCCCATTAATTTTCAATTCTTTTAGTTTTCTGGTTTTAAAAAACCCTAAGTCATTAAGGAAAAGCTTTTTTAATTAATTTCTGTAATTATAGGTAGTATGTGTATGGTAATACAACTAATTTTCTGAAGCGTGATCAATTTGTACAAATATTGCCATAATATAAACACATGGTCTAAATGTTAAGCTATACAAAATTATGTGTATGTAATTGGATATTATTATTATTGCAGATAATAATGAAGCATACTCTCTTGTTAGTTTAATACTGATGAATCTGAATGAAAACTACAAATAAAATAACGTCATATTCGTAGTTTTGGTTTAAATCGCATTATATAAAACAAATACCCCCCAACATGGTTACTGAATACAAAACACACCACGTAATTGAAAGATAAATAACAGTCCTACTAACTTTGATTCAATGTAACTGAAAGATTAAAGTGCTATAGGTATAATCCGAGACAGTTGATCAGTAGTATCTACTGAGGAATCACAAAGGAATTTTGATTCTATCTTTCTCCTTGTTACAATATTGAGTCACTTTATATATGATTTCTCGCGCTTGTCGATTATGACACGTTGCTTTGATTTGAAGAGAGTGTACATACACTGGAGTCGCTGTGTATGTGCGATAACATCACGTAAACATCTTTATGTTTGGAATTTTTCCCGTTACTTCGGGATCCCGGTATATTCCGGTAATCGCTTTGCCATGTTTCTGCCGAACACAATATAATGTCAGTTTTTTCCAAGTTTACTAGGCTGAAATATATTTGTCAGTAAATAACAAGATAAATAAATGCAAGTGCAAGCCCTCCACTAAAACCCCACCAATATACCTCACAACACTATGGAAAGACCTCTCGGTATTACTTCATAGTGCTGCTACCATTAATTCTTACTGTGCTTTTTTACATCTTAAAAATACTTACTATCATATCTTGTATTAAAATCCAATTTTGTATATTATCTAACATTACTGGAATTATATTTCCAATGTGTAGCGTTTGTATGAGCTTTTCAAGACATTTTTGTCTAATTTCCCTCCATTGACAGCATTTTAAACTTGTGTGTTCCGGGGCATCTCATTCCCCACAGTACCAGTAGTTTTCGTTTATTGCTAATCCCATTTTAAATAAATATACTTCAAAATTTCCTGGCCCTGACAAAAATTGGGTCAAATAAACATCAACTTCACCATGTTTCCTATTAATCCATGGTCTGATATTTGGGATGAGTTTTTTAGTCCATTGAGCAACCGCTACTTCTGCCTCCCATTCGTTTTGCCATTTTTCTAGGGTGCTTTCCCTAACACGTTTCTTTTCAGTCATATTAGCATTCCCTTTCTGATGTATACGTTCATTGGCAACTAAGTGTATAGGTATAGCACCTGATATTACCTGAAGTGCTCTAGTTGAAACCGTTCTATATGCGTTGACCATTCTTATCATAATCTTTCCTTGTACTCTTTCTATAATTCTTCTACATGTTGATTTCTCCAACCAGATGTATCAAAAGGCCACGCAGTGTAAAATTATGGAGTTAACCACACTTGCCAACACTTTTCTTTTCCCTGGTTTTGGTCCGCCTGTATTCGGCATAAGTCGTCCAAGAGCCGCAGCTGCCTTCTCCGCTTTTCCTTTCACATATCCTATGTGTGCATACATGTTCATGTTGTGTCCAATGATAATCCCCAAATAATTCACCTGCTTTTTATATTTGACTACTTGGCCGCAAAAGTTTATGTTTATTTCCTGGGTTGTCCTTCTGCCCTATATTCAACACTATTTCAAATTTATTTTGTCTTCAAATGAAGTTCCGCCATTTTCCGTACCAATGTAATAGATATATCATTTACTTACACTGGTCTCGAAATCATCACCCACTGTCTCGTTTGTCGTTATACTACAAACCATCTTTCCTGGGTTGAGTTTACCTTCGTTTAACAAATTATGGATCTATGGGTTTATACACACATATGGTGACTATGATTATATCCTCGTCGTCCTTCATTAGAGCATCCCCGTTTATCAAATGACTCCTCTTATATACTTCTTCTGGCCAGGACTTCTTCATAACATCCTGCAATTGTTATTTTAAATTAGTATTTAATTCATCATCTGGTTCTGTTATTAACCTAAGTCTTTCTTCTAGTTGCCTGTTTATATCTGAGTGCTTGCTTCATTTGTTTCTTTAACTATGCTTTCACTGGGCTTCTCTGACAGCTCATCAGTTATTTCAGATATGAAGTTCATCTAGCCTGGCAGACGTTTTACATATCCATCAAGTGTGCTAATTGCATTTTAATCTCCTTCTTTGTGTTTGGAATTTCCTTTATTACCTTACACAATACACCGACTTCATGAACTATGTTATGTATTAAGTCTTAGTGCATATCATACTCTTTCCCTATCCTTTGGAGGAATAGGTCATACTCTTCTTTACTCCTTTGCATTTTTTCGGGACTACTGGTCCTCTTCCGGTTTACTTCCCTACTTAGATCTTGCTTTCCATACTCATATATACTTGGTTTGCTAGAGCTACTTAGGATATCACTTACATTGCACTCGAGAAGAGTGTCAGTTTTCAAGCTTCCAGTTGAGCCACGTCTTAAATGAGGTGGTGAACGTCCAAAAAGCGGTCGGTGATTAAATTGATCAAAACTGCATGCACTCTCTTCTGCTTTTCTCTTCAGATTTTGCAGCTCCTCTTGTTTCGTTCCAGTAGCACCTTCCTGCATTCAAGGCCTGGTTCCCTTCCGTTGATGCTTGGTAGTCGCCGGTTGACGGTCGGATAGGGCCTGTCCTTTCACCACCAGCACCAACCGGAACTGGAGATCCGAACTGCTGCTCGGTAAAAATTCTCTGTTTAAAATACCTATCCATGGTTCCGTTCTGCATTGCCAGAACCCTGTTTGCCGTCCGAGATCTTGGACGTTGCCCACCCCACACGTAGCCAAAGCTGCCGGACCTAGGGTGGTCTTTCTGGGGCAGTAGTAGTAGTAGTAGTAGTAGTAGTAGTAGTAGTAGTAGTAGTAGTAGTAGTAGTAGTAGTAGTAGTAGTAGTAGTAGTAGTAGTAGTAGTAGTAGTTAATATTGACCCATATCCATGTACTTTTACATAACATAAATCAACAACTGCTAGGCTTTCAGCAGTTAGTAAAATTATAGCATAAAACTTTAAACCCTCAAAACTCCTTTCTTGCAAGTTATATTTTAGTCATTTCCAGTCATTCTCTAAATAATACATAAATATGCGCGTATTCTTCCCTAAAAGGGTTTCACCATATTAAACTATGGAAACTGTCTAAACTCATTCGATAATAGTTTTCATTATCCTATGCTTCAATGAGTCATATTTCAGCCAAAAGTAATTCATATGAATATTCTTATGTTCTATTTTTAGCCATCTTATAGCCCATTACTTATATTTAAGACATTTTGCTCGAACTAACGCAGCAGTAGCTATTGCTGCCTTGTATTAGTTTGAATCAGTGCACACTAAACAATGAGCTCATTAATACTGACCGTAAATAGTAACGAAAATATTATTTGAACAGAGGGGATTTGATAGGTCCAAGGAGGTCCTGGAGGATCCTGGAAGGTTTGGAGGTCCAAACTTGGTCTATTGAAACTATGCCACAAAGTAGGCCTTCTGTCTTCTCTCGCCTCATCCTTCTTCCGGGAGGAAGAACGAGGTGAGAGGAGACAGAGGGCGGTCGTCCCAAGAAGCCACAACAGTGCACAGGGTGGACTGCCTACACTTTAACAGTTGGAAACTCTCCGGTAGGTCAGTACAACCGGCATCGCGCCCTTCTGTGGTCCGGAAACGGCCCTACTAGACTGGGTTTGGAGACCGAAGACGTTCCTACCGGAGGAGGAAGTTTCACCAAGGGCCCATCATTCTACTAAGCAACGCAGAGATACCCGCCAACCCTGAAAGAGACCACTAGACGAGAGATGATGTGAAATGATAATGGAGATGAAATGGAGGGACAGGAGATTGGGAGGATATAATTAACCTACCCACCAATGCCTTGCGACCCGGTAAAACCCCCGAAAAAAGCCATGGGTCAAGTAGCAGGGCCACGAGAATTGAACCTGGGCCTCCCGAATGTGGGCCACAGTATATATTGTATTTTAAATGATTTAGTATACTTTATTGAATGAGAAATTGTTAGGTGCGAAACCACCTGAGCCATCCCGTTCGGTTTACACTGCGAAAATTTACCGGTCTTCATCCTTAAACTTACAGTCCAGATTTAGTTTCCAGTAATTTTCACTTACTTGTGTCTCTTAAAGAGCATTTAGGCGAAACACATCCAAGCAAGTGAGGAAACCAAGAACGGTGTCCTGCAGACGTTACATGTCAGCTTATTTCTTAGTCATTGGCTAACTTTAAAAAATAATAGCAGCGTTATCTGGTTATTCGGGGGGTGGGGGAATAGTTTGAAAAAAAAACTGGAATAGTTGAATGCTTCTATATGTGCATATATTTTCTGCCTAAAAGTTAAGGTCTCAATCAACCTTGAAGGACCACAGTATAAGTAGTAACTAACTTGTTACCAGAAATATACATACAGCTCAAGAATCAGATTAATGTTCTAAATCCTAATGGGCTGGTTGCTTATAGGTTTTAACTATGATGCAGGTGAATCTACACTATTTAATATGGCCACTGATCTGGAAACGTAGCTCCCCATTTTTAATAAATAGTTGAAGACGTCATTCGTAAATAAAATTGTTCTTATTCATATTTGTTTGAAAAACTTTCTAATTGATCCCAATGTAGCAGCTACAATTTAGATAATTCCTTTTTTAATTAACTTTAAAGTGAGGGCGTTAGGTTTTTACACCAGAGTGACTACATGAAACAGTGATAATGATCTGTCCTCATCAGTGCTGCTGAGTTTACAGCATAAAAAAGGAAATTCTTGGTAACCTGCTGGGTCCCTCTGATTCTTAACATAAGAATATTTTAGTGCATGTCGAAAAAAAGGAATTGACGCTTTAGTTCCCTGCTGCCGTCATACTTAAACAATTACTTCCTATCATTAACTTAAAAGGAAAGTTGCTCCCGGAACTTGCAGATCGTAAATTCAAAATGTCAAAATACTGAATCACCTTGTTAGTTGGTTTGCTATATTTTAACTTCCGGCTATTTCCCTATCAGCATAATGACGCATATAGAGTAGACAAGAAATGCTGTGGTCTGTTCAAAATCCAAAGGTGCAATAATAATAATCGCTGAAACAAGTGGAGAATCTTGATTGTGTTACGAGAGAAAATTGAATTATGAATCTAATGGCTGATATCATAAGAGCAATGGGTGAACGAAGCTCACACAAACTAAAGAGCAAACTTCCTAAAACAGCTGTTACTTCTATCATGAAAGTCCAATCCCCTATTTGCTAAAATAAAGTTAAAATAAAGTATTTAAACTCACATTACCTTCTCTGCTCACTCTTGCACAATTCTTACCGATTTCTTTTAGGTACAATGGATATAGGAGAGTAATTAAGAAATAGTCAAATCTTTCAAGAGCTGGTTGCAATGTGATGGCAGTGGCATTTAGTTCTCTTTGCAAGTACATGCCATAAACGAATAAGATGCTCCTATTTGAAATAAGTATATGTATTTACAAATGTAGACCAATTATTGTAATATTTCGAAAATTGTTAGCTTCACAGAAAAATTGACTTAAATTGTGTATTTTAACGATATCTACTGTCACGGCCATCGTTGAGGACCTCTTGGGAATACATCAAACTTTAGAAAGGTATTTACTTAAAGCTTGTTTCCTGTGACATGACTGGTTTGCAAATTCTTAAGTCTTTCATTCTGTTGATCTATAAGAACAGCGTTATGCAAGATTTTATATGACTTTAGCTTATGACATCAATTTCCTGTTTACTCATGTCGGCCACCTGCAGATGGCCGGATGTGGACTTTGCTGACTTAGTAACCTGATTCAACCGGATGCTGAAACAGCATTCTGTCAGCCAAGATGCCCTAAGACTCATGGAAACGCTGACGTTTCCTTAGGAAACATTTACGTAGCTTCTTTGGCGTGGGATTGCCGATTTGGCACTAGGACGCCATGTCGGAAGTAACAGTATTTAACGATATCTTACTTTGGCACTCATGGTTTATTTAAGTTTGGGTTCTTCCGGAGGTTACGCTGATTTTAGAAATCAGAGTCATCATGCCGCCGTTCAGTGGTGTCTGCTTTACACGCATCCTCTACCGTACATGACACGCATCTCCAAGGTAAGTAAGCCCTATGGGTCTTTGATATAATAATGTAACCGTTATCACTATTTCACCCCCAAGTCTCTTTAAGACTTCGGGAGTGCCTTTGTACTTAATAATTAGGTTGCAGTAAATTGATGTATTATAGGACTTGGTGTTGTCACTAATTTGCTCCTACTTTGCTCTACCGTCCTGTTCCCATATCCCATCAGCTACGCTCTTAGTTACTGAGCACACTGTAACCTCTAACACACAATACATATATTCATTCGTAACATTTGGTGGAGTAGCTTAGGTTTCCCCCATTGTTATTCTTAACACTATTTTATGCAATAAATAATCACAACACACAGGAACACACACGTACACAAACAGAACCTTTTCTAAGAATATTTTCTTATTCAGGGGGATCTCAAAAAAGTATTTCCAGTGAAATATCCATAGCAAATTTCAGAGTAGAATGCATTACGTCTCTAGCTACTATGTATATGGTTACCTACACATACATATAATATTATAATTGTTAACGCATTTTCAACACATTTCAACAATACTAAACTTAAAAACAGCTGAAAATGAGCATTCATCAGGATCATATGTACCAACAAAATAAAAAGCAAGTTTTGAAAATTGGACGTATAAAGCCCGCGAAATTAAAAATATCCCGTAAATTTTTATCACCATCGTATATAAATATTTTTATTTATTTATTTATTTATTTATTTATTTATTTATTTATTTATTTATTTATTTATTTATTTATTTATTTATTTATTTATTTATTTATTTATTTATTTATTTATTTATTTATTTATTTATTTATTTATTTATTTATTTACTTATTTATTTATTTATTTATTTATTTATTTATTTATTTATTTATTTATTTATTTATTTATTTATTTATTTATTTATTTATTTATTTATTTATTTATTTATTTATTTATTTATTTATTTATTTATTTATTTATTTATTTATTTATTTATTTATTTATTTATTTATTTATTTATTTATTTATTTATTTATTTATTTATTTATTTATTTATTTATTTATTTATTTATTTATTTATTTATTTATTTATTTATTTATTTATTTATTTATTTATTTATTTATTGTAATAATTCCTTTAACCTTTTAAGTAATATCGGACGATGAATGGAATTGGTGAAATGATGCTCAAATGAGTCCGGGGTCCATGGAGCTTAGAGTTAGCGACATTCGTCTCTCAGGATAAGGGAAAACTCCGGAAAAGAAGTTAACCAACTAACTCACCCTAACCGAGATTCGAACTAGGGACCTCTTGAACGTGAGGCAGACACGCTACCATCTACGCTACAGAGGCGGGCACCTACTTATTTATGTCTTCGATCTACATACTGAGATCGCCTTGGGGGACTTAGGTATTTTACAGCGCAGCTCAGCATCAAAGAGTCATCACGGAAATTTAAAATCTGTGGCTGTGTTTCCTCCGTAACACCGAATTTGTTACATTGTGAATCGACTTCCACTTTAGCCTACACACAATTTGAAAGATATTAAACACCATGTCTTATTGTTTAAGCCAGTTGTGCTAAAGTCAACATTGAAAACGAGGTTTGTTTGTTTCTCACTTCCACAGCAAAGACAATACCTCGGTGCTATGATAAGGCCTCCACTAATTTGTCTTTCGCAAGCTTTTAGCACTAAAGAGTAAAGGTGGTGTTTTGGAAATGAAGTTCTGCATTAGTTTAAACTAGACTCAAATAGAACTGGTAGTGAATATCAAATTATATGTATATTACTGATTATGAAAGAAAGCTGGTATCAGAGGTACTATGAACTTTTGTCAGTGGATAACGAGTGACATCGGTGAACCTCTGTGACATAAGACGGAGCGCTTCCTGAGTAATTGCTAAAGGATCCAATCGAACTTAATTTCCCATTCTTCGCTAGCACTGTCCTGATCAATGGCTCAAATTTTCTTATTATTATTGCCTGCCTCCTGCTTCTCTGTCCCCGAGAGTAAGACTTTGCGAGCCCTGAGTAGGCTTACATTGGCCTATGCAAACCTGTTCTCATACCCATGCATGAGTACCGAGTACCGACGATCACTGTTGTAAGTCGCCGTATGCCATTGCTTTATCGGTCGAACAACATCCACTTTACTTTAACTAACATGCATCTATAATAATGCAAAAATGTGATGCCTAGATTCACCAGAAATACCTGCCTGAAGTACTCTGAATCCAAAAGTACCACTTCTATTTAAAAAAAAATCCATGTGTGTATGTAAGCAGCATAACTCAAGAACGAAAACTTTATTAAATACGAAACTCGATTTTGGAGTTCAGGACCTCCGAAGAGGGCAATGCGAAGATTATGAAGAAAATCTTTCTACCCCAAACTATCCATGGAAAAATTTTTGAAATTTCAAAAGTGATGATTTTTATTAAAATATTATGCTTTTAAGCTATTTTATCATAGGATAGAATAGAATTTAAGGAGGGGATTCTGCACGTCAACCAGACTGACTTTTACATCTATGCCCCAAATCGTACACCCCCGGGAGGAAGGATGAGGCGATAGGAGAAAGCGGCCGGCCGACCACAAGGAGCCACGACAGAGCAGAGGGCATGGTCGCTATCATTGACCAATTTTAAACTTTCCGGCAGTCTAGTACAACCGGCATCACAACTGCGTGGTACTGAAATGGCCCACTAAATCGTCTGGAAGACTGGAGGCAGCCTGCTGGAGGACGAAGGTGTTTACCAAGACCATACCATCCTGCCATACAACGCCAAGATTCCCACCGACATTGCTAGATGAGAGATCTCATCCGGCTAGATGAGAGTTGATGTGAAATGATAATAAAAATTAAATTAAAGGACAGGAAATTCGGTGGATGTAATGAACCTACATTGCCTGGCGACCCGGGGAAACTCACGGAAAACCCATGGGTCAGAGGTCGGCCACTGAAAGCGAACCCGAACCTCCCGAATGCGGGCCACAGACGAAATCTTCTGAGCCATGCCGTTCACTATTTTCATTATAAATAAAATGCTCTGGGAATAACCTGTAAAGTCTTGCTATTCTAATTACTTTTGTACAATCGGAACACAATCAATCAGGAAAAAGTATTATTGCACAAAAATGTAGATCTCGTTAAAGCAGATCTCTTTATGTCAGACATGGGCGCTAATCATTCTGAGATATTCTATGTTAGTGGTTTGAATTTCACACTACTCTTACCTTAAGTTTTTTTTTTTTTTTTTTTTTTTGAGGGAGGAGGGGGGGAGGGAGAAGATGTTCGATTCTTCACTAAGCATGTAAGGTTGAATATTTAAAACTTGTTAACTGTACATCGTCATTGATTATTTTCAATCGGGACACAATTATAGGAATTTTTAGAAATATAAGTTCATGAAATTTGCATACAAAATCATTTCACCTCCCTGCTGGTTTTGTCTTCTTCTTAGGCCGCGCCGTGGTTGAGTGATTAGACCACTCGACTCTCACCAAGGCGGTTCAGGTTCGATCCCAAGCGATCGCAAAGTAAGATTTGTGGTGGACAACACGGTACTGGGCCTGGTTTTCTCCGGGATCTCCGATTTCTCCCACTATCTCATTCCACCGGTGCTCCATCTTCATTTCATGTATTATTGGTGTCACCACCTGCGGTGCTGTATGTAGTAAAAGTGGGCGTTAAACACTATTCATTCTACACACAACATTTGTCTTCTCTTCCCCGGTGAAGTTATGGGACCTTTTAAATTCTTTTCTTAATCTAAAATATGTACGCCTACCACAACAGTTTTCCCCCTTTAAATAATCACTCTAAGAATTGCTTTTCGCTAGCCACTTTCAATAACTTCACTCTTTTTTCTGCCACCCACTGTGTTCTAATCACTTAATTGCAATGCACACGATTACCAGAGAAATGGTAAAACTCAAACATGCCTGAGATTCCTATTTTGCGTAACCATAGTCACTGGGCTTCGACGGACGCCATCTTGGAATCTGTATTAAGGTCTGAGTATTGGGAGTTGGTGTTGATATATCCTAACATGCTGCATTTGACCTGTCTGGCGCTCGGGCTTCATCGTGTAGCCCAGGAAATTCGCAGAAGTGACAGTGATCTAGACAGTTTCATTGCAAACGTAAAAAAAGAAAAAAAAATTAAAGCTCCAAGCAGAAAGCGTAAATTTAAAGAAATGCGCCTAGCATCCGTTTACCTCCTCAGCCGGTTACAGCTCGCTGGGGCACCTGGTTAAATGCCGCTATGTATTATGTGGGTTATTACGACATTGTTACCGAAATTCTTAGTGTATTAGATAACGAGCATAGTTCTTCAGAACGAGCCGCTCAGTCCTTCATTTCAATCAAATTACACGAAGATTTGCTCTTCATCAGAAACAGTTTTTCAGACCTGTCCAAAACCATTGTTCAGCTAGAAAAGTGAAGTAATGAAATGCCTCATGCCATAGGTTTCATAGAAGAACTAGCTCAACAGATAGACTCAGCAGTTACTAGACCTGTCATGAAAACCGTACTTGAGAAAAACGCAGGCTGTTTTAAAATGGTAAACATTAAAAATAATTTGCAAGCGCATAAGGAAACAGCGCTTACAAGGCAATGTGATCTGCAATATTTTATGTTTGCATCTGTTACATCATCTTATGTTGAGAGAACTTTTTCAAACTACAAATATTTGCTTGAGTAACAAAAGGAGGAGATTCACCTTCGAAAAGTTTAAAATGTATGTTGTTATACACTGTAATAAGTTGAACAATTGCGGAGTATGCATTTACTTTGTATTGCAACAGCAATTTATTTTACTTTATTATTCAAAATGTGTTTTGTTGTACATCTGCTTCTACTGAATGATTCTGAAAACGGTGACATAATTTACATATTGTTTTATTAAAACAGTTTGTTAGCACATTTGTATACCCCTAAGGTGGCCGACCTTTTTTACTACTTGGAGTTAAACCACGCCCCTCTTCCTATACTGACATCGTGAACACAACAAGCCGAGTCATAGAAGTCCTAACTCTATTCATTAATGAAGGAGACTGCTTTCACTTATTCCATTTAGACTCATAGAGGTAATAACAGGATAGTGGTCAGAGCTTAGGTCATACAGTATTGAAGTTTTCGAGTACACATTAAATGTATGTTTTCCTATAAAGAAATCTAAAACATCAGGCGTTCCTCCACCTAAGGGATAGAAGGTAGGTACAACTGGAAATATAGCTTCCAAACTTAGTTGATAAATAGTACTGTGAAGCAGAGTTCCTCTAGGATTTGTAGTATTAGAACCCCATCTCGGATGTTTACTATTAAAATCACCTCCAATTAAAAATGGTGCTCGCATTTCATGTACAATTCCCCAAAAGTCAGTGCTGGTAATTTTATTTGCTGGGGCTGAATAAACTGATGCTATTTGTACTTTTTGTTATTTAAGTTCAGTTGAATTCGGGTGATTTGATATTCAACCTCATTTATATGTGGAATTTCACTATGAGAAAAACATGATTTAATAAATATTGCTGAACCTCCTTTCCTATTATGGCTTGGATAATCAGCTCTATATGTTTTGTTCTAACCCTGTAAGTTGAAATGTATTTCAGGAGTTCATTTTGTTTCATTTGCTAATAGTATGTCTATTTCATATGTGTTAAGAAAATGAAACAACTCATGGTATTTATTATTAATTCCATTGCAATTCAATGTGCATATGGGAAGTTTTTTGCCATTAGAGCACATTTACGGTTTAATAAAACAGGTGTTATTTGGGTTGGTGTTTTAATTAACGTTTGTGGAAGTGACAATAGCGCATCTATTCTGATTATTTGTGTTTACATCATTTTCATTTGCTTGTTTCTGTGTTACATCGGCATATGATTTTGTGGGAACATTACAGCATGCTTTAAAGGGTGTGTTGTTTGGAATGTGACGTCATTTACATTACTGCTAATGCCAGTAGAGGGAAGCACAGTTTTCGCTCCAGAGATTTGTTTATTCTGATGATTTAATACTGATTTAGACATATTTTTCAGTTTCAAGTGTACTGGGTATCCTCTGTAATTTGCAGTATGCTGTCATTTGCAGTTCACACTATGTGTTTCTTGTGGGAGCTTAGTACATGCAGATGTTAATTGAAGTTCATCGCATTTTACACATCGAGGTCGTTTGTGGCAATAATTGTTGCTGTGTCCAAACTCCTGGCAATTGCTACATTGTATAATACACGTTTTGGTTCAGGTGGTTCAACTTTTACAACAGCGTAGTACAATCTTGTTACATTGTAGATATTTTCATAGTATTACGTTTTAGATCAACAAAGAATAATGGTAAGGGTAATTTTGTTACAGGATGGTGCTCAGGAATCATTTGGATTGGTTCATATCCTAGAGAGGTTAATTCAACAATAGCATTTTTACATCACAGGATGGGTACAGTCCGCCTATTACTATTCTGAAGCTACACTCGCTTTTTATTTTTATGTTAAATACTGGGCTCAATTTTTGTCAAAGTAGGTAATAGCTTTTCTGTAGCCTTCTATTGAATCAAAGCAAAATTTTACTTTCTGGGTATCACTGGCAATGTGTTTAAAAAGTCCAATACTTTCTTTTTTGAGTGAATTTATCACGGCATTCATATTAGTGATATTATTTACATATATCGGAGGTGGTCTCATTGGTTTTTCCACTGAAGATGGTGGCTTACCTTTGATTTTTCTTCTTCATCTTGTTCTAGGTATGCCAGAGTGTTCTAGATATGAAAAGGATTAAGTGTAACAAATTGTGATGTTTGTGATGTTCCTGTCCTTTTCCGTTTTGATGCATTAATGCTTTCTTCATCAGTTTCCCCTTGCTAACACTTCCACAACAAGAACAGTCACTAATTGAAAGAATCAACTTATAAAATAAATTAACTCAACTCAATATATAAATAAATGTTATAATCTTCTTACAGACAAAGTTGCATTTAAAAAACAGGCACAGCCTCCTACATCCAATTAGTAAAATAATTGATTATACTTTTAACAAGTAAACCTGTTTACCTGAAAAACAAGTAATTATGACCATACAAGAAGCCACACGATATGATGTAGCAACATCGTCGTCACTGCTTACAGTTCCGCTGTATCGCAGATAGTACATTGAAACTGCTGGTGTTGCTCTGCATTGTACCGAGTATTTTACCGCTTCACTGCACGATATTACGTTCAAGTACAAATACATTCTCCTGGGTCAACAACGCAGTAATACATCGTGCAGGGGTACTTTACTGCAAGTTCAGCTGGTGCCTGAACCTCAACTCTTGGAGAAAACAAGTCAATTATCATAGGTAATATCACGAGTACTTTTGAATTTATCTAGGGAAGTTCAAAACCACGAGTTGCATTTGTGGACACTATTTCACGAATAAAACAAATTTTTAAAACAATAAAACAAGTTATTTGATTCCCTAAATCACATAGGTCTACATTAGCTGACGGCCTCAAAACCAAAGTTGCTTTCACCAGTATTAACTTGTGCACGGCCTGTAAGAACTATTAATATTGTATGCCGTGACTTGTGAGGTTGAGTTTCATTCTTATGCTAACGTAGGCCTACTTTATTTAGGGAATAAAATATATTGTTCTATTCCTTTTAACAATTAGCCTTATTCGTGAAATATTCGCTACAAATGCAACTCGGAATTTTTAATTTCCCTCGCGACTTGGTCGTTCGTGAATTTATCGCTAATTTCAAAACCACTTGTGACTTTACCTATGATAATTACTCGGCAGCTTGACTGTTTGTGCTTCAATAGTAATCTATTGAAAGCTGTGTTGAAAGGAACTGCCTTTGCGTGAACTATTATTATTATTATTATTATTATTATTATTATTATTATTATTATTATTATTATTATTATTATTATTATTATTATTATTATTATTATTATTATTATTATTATTATTATTATTATTATTATTATTATTATTATTATTATTATTATTATTATTATTATTATTATTATTATTATTATTATTATTATTATTATTATTATTATTATTATTATTATTATTATTATTATTATTATTATTATTATTATTATTATTATTATTATTATTATTATTATTATTATTATTATTATTATTATTATTATTATTATTATTATTATTATTATTATTATTATTATTATTATTATTATTATTATTATTATTATTATTATTATTATTATTATTATTATTATTATTATTATTATTATTATTATTATTATTATTATTATTATTATTATTATTATTATTATTATTATTATTATTATTATTATTATTATTATTATTATTATTATTATTATTATTATTATTATTATTATTATTATTATTATTATTATTATTATTATTATTATTATTATTATTATTATTATTATTATTATTATTATTATTATTATTATTATTATTATTATTATTATTATTATTATTATTATTATTATTATTATTATTATTATTATTATTATTATTATTATTATTATTATTATTATTATTATTATTATTATTATTATTAAACGTTATCTATAGTATAGCTATCATCGTCATTATAATTATCTACATAGAACAATAATAATCTCTGTTAACACAATGAATATGAAATAAGTATGTATACAGGATATAATGTACACATAAATGAGTGACCCAATTATTACGAAACATGTTGAGTTATTTCTGAACTAGATCAGATTGTGGACTGTTAGATACTCTAATTGTTTATTCTCAAAATAGTTACAAGAAAAACCTAGACTAGTGTCACTTATTATTGGGTTTATGAAAAAAGCTATACCGTTAAATTTACTACATATCTTTTTTGGAAAGTTTGCTATCTACACGGTGTTCATTTTTATTCGTTATTTCCCGCCCTCCTATTGAGCAAGAATGACGTCATAGCTGACTGGCGAATCTATCTTAAAATTATAGCGCACTCTACGGAGAAGAAGCGGTAAATGTTTGCGGAACAATAACTGACTACAACGCTCTGAGTGTGACTGTGCTGATGACTAATACAACCGGCCTCGCCTTTCACCCCTCTTTACGGTAATCATGACTATTATTCTAGTACATATGTAAAGTAGCACGTTTCTACCCTAAAGGTGTATATGTAGACAGAGCACCGCGTCTTCAAGGTTGAATGCTACTTTCGTTCCGGCATTAAAACTGGTGTGACATATAAATATATTTTAAACCGCTGCACGGAGGAGTTTATGCAACGCTATCCAGCATTCAGACAAGTCCCTCAGAGCGTAATGTCAAAAGTGTCCAGGTAACGCCAAATTGGCATAGCTACTCTTGTTTGCAACATAAACGTCTTACGTTTTATCAGTGTATATGATATAAATGTTTTTTCATTCTCACGCTTAATTGCGATGTCTTTATTAATGTCGATATCATTATGTCTTTTAAAACCAATAGATGAATCAAACATTTACAAGATCAGTTACTCGCAAAATGAGAAATACTCGACGCTATAAAGTGACGGACCCAATTTAGAAGTAATAAACATAATAAGTAAATATTATAAATATATAATATAAATAAACTGTTTTTGCCCGCCTCCGTGGTGTGAGGTAGCGTGTGTACCTCACACTCAAGAGGTTGCGAGTTCGAATCTCGCTAAGGATGTTACCTGGTTTTTCCAGGGTTTTCCCTTATACTACGAAGACGAATGTCGGGCAACTCTGAGCTCTAGGGACCCTGGACTCATTTGAATATCCTACCATCCGTTTCATTCACTCATTCATTCATTTATTCATTGTTCGATATTACGTGCACTGTTGAAAGGACAAAAAGAAAAGTCGGTTTCTTCACTAAAATGTTTTGAAACTAATACTGTTATTAATTTGATATACCTTTATTAAATTATATTGTTATATATCTTCACAGAGAAACACCAAATTGCAAGATATTGTTTGCATTTATCTGTCATTTAGGTTCACATTCATTAAAACAAACTACAACAGTTATCGTATCTACGCGCCAGGCGAAATTACGCATCTTTATATTACGCGGGTAGGACCCACCCCTCAAATAGTATATTTACCTGCCGGTAGAGGGAGCCCTCAAAGCTGCTGTCAGCAGATCAAGTACGATCGCAAGCCGGTAGGAGAATCGTATATAAACTCGCTCCATCAGCGATGCTAATGATGACGTCAAATTTTGCGCGGTAAAACCACAGATAAAAATTAACACTGTGTATGTAGTGCACTATTAATATTTAAAGAGCTTTACTGATATGTTGCATTACTGTTCTTTGCAATATTGCATTTTTTAATCCATTACCTACCATGACTAGTCCAAAAGAGTGGATGCAGCTCTAGATGTAGAACAAAAGAAAAGAAATCAAAACACTTTCGTTTATATTCTATATCGTCAGTTTAAAAAGAAACAGTATTAACACAAAATTCGTCGTCTCTAGCGCTCCCCGTATTACCTTCGGGAGTAACTTCATTCTACCAAGCGATGACTGGATCAATTTCTGAGGTGGAAGTACCCAGAGGGCGAATCCGTTAGCTCCGATGGTAGGATGATGAGGTAGTGGGATGAGAGCATCTGCAGCTTTTACCGTGGACTTCGAACGATGTCCTTGGGAATACCCCATACAAATTAGTCAAAAATAAAGGCTTGGATAGGGAATTAATTCGCTGTCATGAACCACTGACCCTCAGCATAAGAATCCTTACATTGACACCCGTTTTCTAAATTGCTGTAAAGAGTATTTTATAAACCATATATTCACAATATACTTCGTATTTCATTGCATTTATTTCTTTATCTTGTCTTTCTTGCTTTGATGCAGAAGTTCAGTGGGTCTGGTATATTATTAAACAATATCTATGTTTGCTGTTACATGGTAAACTGGAGGGAAAGGAAAGCACAAAGAAAAGGGAAGACGAAAGCAACAACGATGAAGCAAAGACAGAACATCGGAAGCAAGGGAGAAGTAAGGGAGATGTAGGACCGAGCATGAGGAAAAGAAAGGGAAAACAGAAAGATCTGTAGGGCCTACAGTAGAGCCAAAGCACCAGAAGAAGAGCACCAGACTATGTATGGACCGAGTTTCTGGGAAGCACTGTGGTGTGGGATGATCCAGGTGGCTGTACGGCTGCAAGGTGGACTACTGTGTAACAAGGTTGTGTTTCGACCTTGAGACCCGCCTAAGACCACACCCAAGCCGTTATTAGCAACCTTTCCCACTCTCAACGTCTATACACCACAAGCATAACGGACAATCTTCCCCGCAATTATAAATCTGTGAAATTAGTCTTCGCTGTCGCCTCAGGCAAGGTATGGGATTGTGAGCGTTCAGATTCACAAGCATGGCTTATTATCGTTATGGTACAAACATGCATGTAGGTACACCTCTGCATGTGGGTGTATAACGGTCACTTGTTTCGTCATGACAATATATGAACTATAATCTTCACACATCAATGCTATGCAGCTTCCTCAAATTTACTAGAAGTCTAAAAGCGCCTGCAAAATAAGATTGGTCATGGCATTACAATGATGTGGGTTTTGACCTAATTACTTCAAATGCTCGATGACACCTGGTGCTTTTTTATATAAACAACAAACTTAAATTACTTGAAAAAAAATGTGTTGTAAATACTTACACGGCTTTCTTCACTCTTGTACCAAACATTCTCACAAATGCTTATTCCTCTCTATGTATCCGCCTCGGTAGCGTAACTGGTACTGCGTCTGCCTCTCATTCGGAAGATCCCGAGTCCGAATCTCGGTTAAGATGAGTTGCCTGCATAAGACTTTTCCCCATGATTTTCCATTGCCCTGAAAGATAAATGTCTTAATTCTAAGCTCTGTGAACTCTTGGTTCATTTGAGCATCATTTTATTCATCGTCCGATATGACTTAACGTTGGAAGTAAATTGGAATGTTAACTGAGATACCATTATTTTATTGCATTTTGTGCATATCAGTGTAAGAGGAGTTATGGGAATACAGCAACCTTCTAGTCGCTATGTGATCCCTATGAAGTCACCTCAAGACTCACAGCATTTAGCCACAAGACCAAAAACCATAGATAAACGACCTGCAGGCTTTAGCTACAAGACCATAAAACCACACCTCGAGACCTACAGCCATAATCACAAGACCAACAGCCTCAGTCTAAAACCATAAGACCACACCTCAAGATCATGCAATCCACAAAACACAAGACTTAACTGCCAGACTGAAAGACTTAGCCTCAAGACTAGAATACATAATCAAAAGACCAAAACACATAGGCACAGGATCAAAATCTTAACTATATTAACATAAACCTAACGTCAAGACCAGAAGATATAACAAAGATGAAATACAGTTCCTAAAAGCCTAGAGAAGACACAGAAAAACGAATTTAAAGCAATAAAAAAGACCTCAATCTATAGGAAAAAAGAAACTCTTACACAAAGAGAAAAAATTACTGGAAACAGATCTCTAATCAGCATGTATAACTCCAGCAAGGACGGAGATATCCTTAGCAGTCCTAATATCGATATGTCTCAGGAATGTCCACACCCGAACATGCACATAAGTAGTTAGCATGATACAAATTAGGTGAGCTTTAGCGTTATGGGATCAATGATAAGGCTTAGATGAGGGAGAAAAGAAACATTTTTTGGATAGGTTGAGGAGGTAAGAGTAGAATGCCTTAAGAAAGAGAACGCAGGCTAACAGCGAAAACAGACTGGGTTAAAGGATTCTGAAAGAAAGTATTAAATGACTATATTAGGTTGGGTTAAGTCAGGTTATGTTTCGTTAGGTTAGTTTAAGAAAAAAAAAAACGCTAAATACGCCCCAGAAGCCGCTAAATACATATCGAAAATCCACTAAATAGGACAATAAATCCTTTAAATATATAAATTGGGCATGGCCACCATTTTGCCCATAAATGCGTGTACTACAAGCCGCTCATCATTTCTGCTTACACTTTACCAGTTGGAAACTCCCCGGTTGGACTAGCAACTGGCATTCCACCCTACGTGGTCTGGAAACTGCCCCACCAGAACCGGTTTCGGAGACCGGAGTCCTACCGGAAAGGGAATTTTACCAGGAGCATGTTACCCTGCCATGCAACGCCAAAACACCCGCCGACACTTCTGCGTTGAGAGAGGCCACCAGGTGAGAGATGATGTGAAATAATAATGGAGATAAAATGGAGGGACAGGAAATTCGGTATCCGAGAAAACCCCTAAAAAACAAATGTGTCAGTTCCATGGACCACGGGAATCGAACCCGGACCTCCCGATTGCGGGCTACAGGAGAAACCACATGAGCCTTCCCGCTGGGTTAAGGTTCCGCAGAAATGTTACATTCTTTTGTCAGAATATAACGAATTTTTTTACCCGTTATTAGTCGGGGAGTTATGGAGTTACAATTGCGAGGGTGATCTGAAAAGTTTCCAACCTCAACATGAAGATGGCAGTACTCGTAAGTAAAATCTAGTGAATTTCGTTGTTGATCTGTTGACAGTTACTCACCAAGGTTTCAGCCATTTTGGAGGCTCAGTTGCTATGTAACGGTCGTTTGAGTCCGTTGATGTGAGTGTTTTTTTTTATGAAAATGGACAAAATCGAGTGTCGGGATGTCATTAAATATTAGTTTTTGAAAGGCAATACGCCTACGCAAATCAAAGATGAGTTGGATTCTGTGTATGGGGACTCTGCACCATCATTTACTACAGTGAAATTTTGAGCATCTGAATTTAAAAGTGGCTGTAAGAGCTTGGAAGACGATGAACGTTCGGGACGTCCAAAAGCTGCAGCTAGCGACAAAAACATTGGCATAGTTCACCAAATGGTGCTAGACGACCGCCGAATTAAAGTGAGAGAGATAGCAGAGGCTATGAACATGTTAAAAGAATGTTTTTATCACATATTAAATCAACATTTAGACATGTGAAAGCTGTCCGCGTGTTGGGTGCCACGTTTGCGCTCGCGTTAGACCAAAATCGTGTTCGAATGCTCATTTCCAACGATCTGTTGGCGCAGTTTAGGCGCAATAAATCCGAGTTTGGCACCGATTAATTACTGTAGATGAAACTTGGATACACCATTATACGCCCGAAACAAAAATACAGTCCATACAGTGGACTGCAAAGGGGGAACGGCTCCAAAAGAAAAGCAAAAACTGTTTTTTTCGGCTAGGAAAGTGATTGCGACTGTTTTTGGGGTAGTCATGGAGTTATTTTAATCGATTATCTTCAAAAAGGAAAAACCATTGCAGGAGGATACTACTGTTACCAGGCCATTGCTGATCGAGGCGGCAAGGCATTCAAAGGGATGCGCAGTCCAGTGTGTAGACTAAAGCTCGCCGAAACGGCGGGGGGCAAGGAGACGGATTTCTCGAGAGTTCGCCTTTGTTCTAGCCGGGTCTCGATTGTTTGAGAAATTTCTGCAGCCCGCCCGCCCGGTAATTGAACGCGTGCGGGTAAACAGCTGTGTTTGTGTACGAAGCGTATTTCTACGGAAATAAAGTTCAATTTTTGGTGTTTGTAGCCTGGACTTTTGATTTCACGAGTCCACAAAGTCACACTACGCATCATTATTTGACAAGCTGAAGGCAGATCTGAAAAGCGGCCCCAGTTGCATACAAAAAAAACCAAGACAATGCACCGTCTCACAGCTCAACGGTTGCAAAGGCGAAAATACACGAATTACGGTTTGAACTGCTTGACCATCCGCCTTACTCAGCCGATTTAGCCCCAAACGACTTCTTTTTGTTTCCTCATCTGAAAATTGTGCTCGGAGGACAGAGATTTTCGTCAAATGAAGAGGCAATCACCTTCGTGAACAATTATTTTGCAGAGAAAAACGCTGAGTACTATTTGGACGGGTTACAGAGATGGGAGCATCGCTGGGAAAAGTGTGTAGAGTTACAAGGAGACTATATTGAAAAATAAAAAAATAAAAAATCTGAATAAGAATGTCTTGTATCTTTATTAGGTTGGAAACTTTTCAGGCCACCCTCGTATAAGGGGTAAATGGGAGGATTAGCTGTAAAAAAAATGTTCTAGATCACTGTAGGTGTAAGCATTTAATACAGAATGTGTGAGGTTAATAAAATCAATCAACCATTGCAACGTAGTGTAGATCAATTAAGTAGAACACCATCCTCCAATCATTACATTCTATACAGTACTCTTTGACCGCTGTTGCTGTCGTTCACCTGTTGGCAGTTCAGCAAATTCCATCTGTACCATCCTGAACTTGTTTCTTAACTACCTTCGTCTTTGGCTACTATCTCCGAATAGCTACGTTAAAGCTAATATGTCGCTAAATTATCTCAAAACTTAATATTTAAAAATTGTTCAGTCTGATTCGCTACATTTAGCTTATACGCATTCATTTCAAATCGAACGTGATTGGAGCTACACCCGTTTTTTGCTGGAGGAGGAAAAGGGAAATTAATAATCAAGGCTATCGCCTCACAGCATTGATTGACAGTACTGCAGATGACAGATGACATTTTCCAATACATTTGTTCTAGGTGATATAGAGAGCTGGACCATTTTTCGCTGAAGGATGAAGACATGAATAAATAATACCACTTTCATCTCGAAGGAAAGCGACACTATGTCGAGCCGATTACATTTTCCACTGTAATATCCTTCTCACATTCCTGTAGCACACTCCCCCCCCCCTTCTCTCTCTCTCTCACCATGCTGCCAGGCTATTTCGGTTACAATATACTCTCAAGCATTATATCGCGGCGATGGAACATTTATATTTTACTTTCTCTGCCACGTCCAATATCTGAGATTTCACTTTAAAAACACCTCTTGAGATCCCTGAATCCGAAGCAAGAGATGTATCATTGTGTCTATGAACAAGATAACTTTAAAAAAATACCAAACATGGCATTTAAATTCACTAACTTTCAAGGATGCAATATTAAAATTTCCAGGACTACTCTTCACATTTTGATTAGAACATCATATAATTAAAATACCTATTTCCATACCGAACGGGATGTCTCAGGCGCTTTCGTCTGTGACCCGCATTCGGAAAGACCAGATTCGATTCTCATGGCCAACCTACTTGACCCATGGGTTTTATTGGGGATTTTCCCGAATTGCCAGGTTAATTGTTGGGAAGGTTAATTACATCCCCGAATTTCCGGTCCCTCCATTTCATCTCCATTATCATTTCACATCTCCCCTCATCTGATTGTCTCTTTCAGGGTAGGAGTATCGGCGAGTGTCTCAGTGTTGCATGGCAGGTTATATGCTCTGAGTGAACCACTTCCTCCTCCGGTAACTTGGTTGCCGGTCTCCGAACCGGCTGCTGGAACCGCTTCAAACCACAGTAGGGGCGAACGTCCATTGTCCTGGTCTATCGGAGGAGCTTACCATCTAAGTAAAATGTGGGGACCCCGCCCTCTGCGCTGACGTGGCTCCTTGAGACGGCCGCCCTCTGTCTCCCCTCGCCTCACCCTTCCTCCCAGAAATGCCCCACTTGGAGGCATAGGCACAATAGATCAAGAGTGGTCGCAGTGCCGAATCCCCTTCGTAGTAATCTTAATCCTAGCTGTTTTTGTAACAAATGAACTATGCGTATTGAATTTTCTAGAAATACTCATCAATCTGAGTTACTGTAGTGTAACTTATAATCCGTAAGAGATAATCAAGATCTTATGGCACAAAGAATGTAGATCCTGTTGACGCACCAATTTCTCCTTTTCGTGGAGATGACATTTTGTTATTGATATGAATGTTCGAACTGTTGTGTTTTTCTTAAATATGAAGTCATTATTTTATGTTCTCATAAAATAGAGAATCTCATACAAAGAGAATGGAATATCAAAGCCATCACATAGCGATCAGACCTTAAAGCATTAAGCGTGCTGTATTTCCCATTGCAAAGTAGATAGAAAAATAAGCTTTTGTAAGAATAGTTTGTTGAATAATGGGTACAGAAAGTCAGTAATCGTTTAATGCCCCTTGTTACATATGTGTAACATTGCGAGTTTTCTTCATTATTTCTACTCAGAGCATTCTGTTCCTCTAATTCCTGCTGTGGCATATCTGTATCAAGCCTTGGGGTGCATTCTGGTGGATTCAGCAATAATTATTTGCCCTTAGTGGTGACTGTGTAAAGTTTAATTCCGTTGTTTTCATGGTGACGAACAATGGAGCACAAGGTGTGTAAATTATAATGTTTTAAGTATTAAAACCACTTCTGCGTACTTCAATATGACAAAAATCTGCAGAAAAATGGTAGTAAAATGGTTTACACCCCTTTACATGCTTTAAACTTGGCCAATCTGCTTTTGATAACATTACCTTTTTTGTGTTACAAATGTGTAACATTGGGCACTTCAGGTTAGGTACAGTCATCGCACCAAACTCAAAGGTAGATGTTAATTTTTGTTAGAGAAATGTTGTTTTGAGAAGATAAATTTCATTGTTTTACCTTTTGTGTGTTGGCTACATGTGTAAATAAAGAAGTGTGGCAAGATCGAAAACGATTTTTATTTCATATCTTGTGAACAATAATTCCTACATTTTTGGTCCTCCGGGCCGGATGCAATCTCCTTGCGCACATCAAGAATCAGCACTAAATTAAGGTAATAGATTTGCGTAACAAGCTATATTATTTGTTATGAAGTGCTATATAAGGCTTTAAGTTTGTCATTTTGCAAGCCATGACACAGCGTATTTCACCACGCATCAAAACAAGTAACTGGCATCATATATAACGTGAAATAACGTCATATGCTTTGAAAATTACATAAATTGCATGTTCATTGCTATACATGCGTGAAGGAATAAATTATAAGGCAGATTACAGCGGTAGTAGCAATATAAAGGCTACAAATTGCTTAAGTTATTCTATGGTAACAATTGCACAATGCTAGGAATTGACATCGTGCGATCCATAGCATCTCGTTGTAAATCCTAAGGCATTAGCTACGCAAAATATTTTTAATAACTCACTATTATCATTGCCATTTTAAAGGTACAATGAACGACACGGAAAAGCAGAAGTTAATTAAAAGGAGAGCTACTCTCAAAGCCGGCTTGACGCGTCTACAAACATTTGTAGATTCCGAAGCGAACAGTGCTGACAACTACCTCTTGCAAGTCAAGCTAAATAGATTACTCGCAATAAGTGAAGAATTCAAACAAATTCAGAACGAGCTAGAAGTAAATTATGATGACCACGAAGCTCACGCCGACTACCGGCAAGACTTCGAAGATGCTGTTGACCTACTGGAAACGAAGCTACGAAGTGCCACCGATACAAATGGTCTACAGTTGGTTAATGAAGTAGCATCTCAGTCATCACATAATTTGGCTAGAAATATAAAACTCCCTAAAATTAACCTTCCTACCTTTGACGGAATCTTGACTACATGGTTGCATTTTAAGGATACCTTCGAAAATCTAATCATGAATAACAACGAGCTTTCAAGCATTGAAAGATTTCATTATCTTCTCTCATCTCTTAAAGGAGAAGGGATGACGTTAGCAATATAAGCATATCAGATAGTATTAAATACAGGAAAGGATATAAATGCAAAAGCAAAACAACTCACGACTAGTATACAGAAGGCCATGCAAACTTCACTTAAGAAGTGTACTTACATAAATAGAGAATATAAAGTATGGACAGACAAACTTCAGCAATTAAGAATAAAAGTTAGGGAAACACGTAGAAATTATAAAAATAGCTGGACAGCACAAGAAAAGGAAATTAATTTACATATTTTTAGAATGTACAAGAAGGTTTAATTGAAAAAACACGTAGAGAATCTTGGCAACGATTCATAGAAGAAAATCTGCAGGAAGATCCATGGGGAGTACCATATAAAATAATAATGGAAAAGATATCAGCACCAGAAATTATTGCTACCATAGAAAAAGATGACGGAACGTACACCACAACATGGAGAGAATCAATAAAAGAACTTATGACTAAGATGTTACCATCGTATCTAGAATACAATGAAGACGATCAACATCGACAGAAAAGGGCAGAATTTCAACAAGAGTATATCAATTTTAATGTTATATATCCTTTCGATATAACTGAAGTTTTACAGGCTATACAACAGTTAAAACCACGAAGGGCTCCTGGGCCAGATGATATTTCAACAGAAGTTATTCAGAATATTAAAAATGAGATCGCACCATACCTATGTGAGCTTTATAATCAATGCCTTGTGGAAGGTAAAGTACCATATTGTTGGAAGGAGGCTAATATGGTAATTCTGGAAAAAGGAAAAGATAGGGATCCTAGTAAACCTAAATCATACCGACCCATATGTCTTTTGAACAACTTAGGTAAAATCCAAGAAAAATTGTTATATAAAAGAATTAATGAATATAGAATAATGATAGGTATAACAGATAGGCAGTATGGATTTCGTAAGAGATGCTCTACAGAGAATGCCATAAACTTAGCTCTCACAACAGTAAATCATTATGATAAAAAATATGTATTGGGAATATTTGTAGACATTGCTGGTGCTTTCGACAACTTATGGTGGCCTCAATTATTTCAAACACTAAGAGATAAAAGATACCCTAGATGCTTGTACAATTCATTAAAGGATTACTGCATGAATAGAAGAGTGCATATCAGAGGAGAAAGTACTATCATAACTAAAGGAATCACTAAAGGATGCCGTCAGGCATCAGTTCTAGGATCCCTCTTTTGAGATATTTTAACGAAATCGATAGTAAATAGTTTGCAACAATCGCCTGAAATATTAGAAGTTATAGCCTATGCAGATGACTTATTAATATTGGTTGTAGCTAACAGTTGGAATGGACTGGAAGTTAAATCTAAGAGATCTCTTGGAATTCTTGATAGTTGGTGTAAACCAGCCAACTTAGAAATTGCTCCGCAGAAGTAGTTTATTATGCTCTTTAAAGGAAGTTTAAAAAGAAATCCTATAGTCAAACTTAATAACATCAACATCAAAAGAGCAAATATTGTTAAATATTTGAAAAGCAACACTTTGATACCCATATTAAATCTGTAGCAATGAAAGCTAATGGAGTATTAATGAAACTATTTACAATAGCTACGAGAATATTTAAGCTTTCAGTATAGTACGGACGATAGTTCTGTGTCGGTGACCTACTTTCTTCGCGCTTTGAGGAGAGTCTATGCCCAAGCGTCACTTCCATCTTCTGCTAGCGCTAGAAGATGCAGCACGTCTCTACTAAAACGCATAACCTTAAGATATATGAGCACTTGCTCATCTTAGCCACTGAGAAAGAACAGATCTTTACCGTCTTACTACTTTGCTTTCATAAATGTTTTAATCTACGGGAAAATACAAATCTGGGGTGATGCCTTTGTGGCTTGTAGCGCATGGAAGTGAGTTTGCCTGTTCACGTATGAAGATATGTTTCATCTTCATAGATAATCGGACTTCCTTCGTCTCTAAATTTTTTATGGCACGTAAATGTGACACAGGCAATTTCTTATATACCTTTCCTATAACAATATCTTGTTCCTCGTTTACTTCTACTTGAAACCTATGCCACTTAAAATAGTTTTTAAAATAGTGGTTCCCCATTTAAAATTAATGGAATCTTGATGTTTCAGGAGCCCCAAATTTTGACAGTGGGCACAGTTTTCTCTTGAATACACAAATTATAAATTGTTTCGCAAATTACGGACCTATCAAAGTCATCAATAACAGTAATTCTTTCTGGCACACGATGTACTTTCCAGATGTTTCAAAGAAGGTCCTTGTTCCTCACATTTCTCTCCTTTATTTTACGAAATTTTCTTTCAGATACTTTTGTTGCTGCACTCACCCTCTCTTGCCTTTACTAGCATATCGCCAGAAGGCGCTTCCCGTTTCAGAAGACGTGTTTAGCTGTGAAGTGTTTTGTTTACTTTGAGTTGGATATAGTTTAGTCTAAATAAGAAAATATATACACTCGCATATACATACACACAGGCAAAATGCTAATCATTAGTGCCATTAATAATCACAATTTCTAAAACTTTAAAAACGTAACGTGCTGGCATCGAAACGTTAGAAGATGGATGTTACGTTGTCTCCATGATACTGGCCATTTCAGCTTACTGCGCATGACCGAGAGTGTAGGCTCGGCAAATGGATTCTAAACGACTGCACACAGGGTCTTCACCGGCACAGAACTGTCATCCCTACTGTACAATTCATACATATCATATGAGTTTCATGGTGGGTATAACTGCGTATGGGGCGTCCATATGGGCACATAGAGTAAAATTGAGGAAGAATATAGATACTTTACGGAAATACCAAAGACAGGCTTTACTTAGTTGCACAGGAGCAGTATCAACGACTGCTACAATGGCATTATTAGTGATAGTGGGAATATGGCCATTAGATTTGTTGATTAAACAAAGGGCAGCCTACTTTTGAATGAAGCGGAGAAAATTCACTAAGACAGAAAATTTATTGGGAATTCCATGCAGGAGCAGTTCGAGATAACACCGTTCACTCGGACTCTAGAGAGTTCAGCACTTAAACGTAACAGTTCATCGCATATGACCGTATCATGAGACAGAGGGCCGCGACAATGCTGTACTATAATAGCAAGCAGCACAACTACCATGTTTCCGTCAATTCCTGCTTCTTTCAGTTTGGGCAATGACCATACACTAGGTTCGGCATACAGTCACCACTAGGGAAAGGCAGCCTAGATTCACCGTAATAGCCCACCTCGGTAGCTTAGTGGTAGCGTGTCTGCCTCACGTTCAAGAGGTCCCGAGTTCGAATCTCGGTCAGGGTGAGTTACCTGGATATGGTTTTTCCAGGGTTTTCCTTTATACTGAAAGACAAATGTCGGGTAACTCTAAGCTCTATCGACCCTGGGCTCATTTGAGCATCATTTCACCCATTCCATTCATCGTCCGATATGACTTAACGTTGGAGGACGTAAATTACAACAACAAAAAATAATAAAATAAAAAAATTCACCGTCATAAGCCCTTGCCTTCCTTATTGGGGCCACGCTAAGAGAGGGCGCCTAGCTTACAACCTTCAGTTGCGTTCCTCTACCATGCAGGACGAGGAGAGAAATTAGGAGCGTATTCATTGAAGAATGGAAACATGAATGGGATCAAATTGATGTAGGAAGGACACACGAAATCTTTCCTAGTATAAATGAGGGGTTAAAATTAAAGGAGATCCAACCAAGACGACGGAAATACAATACATTTCAGGGCATGGACCGTACAAGACATACTTTAAAAAGATAGGAAAGGCAGATGAAACCATGTGCACAATCTGCATGGAAGAAGATACTCCGGAACATGCTTTATTTTAATGTATAGGGTATACACAACAGCTAGAAGAAGAGAGGAAAGAATTAGCAGGAAAATGTATATGGAACATCATTAGGAAGAAGAAAGATTTTAAAATACTAGAATTGGCAGCGGAGAAGGTCTCCACAATAGTAATGGATGAATATGATCAACAAAGACAGCAGCAACGACGAGTAAGAGACAATATTTAACATAGATATCGTGAATCACCTTCCACACCAAGAAGATCTAAATGACTTCGAGGACAGACTATGGATACCTAGCTTCAACAACCAAAGGAAGAAGAAGAACTTCACCTAGTCGAAGGATTAATAGAAGAGGACAATCTTGGATTCAACAGAAGGATGTGAAGCGACAGAAGAAGACAACATCAACACAGGAGCAAAAGGATAGATGATTTATTAGGGATAGGAAAGTAGAAGTAGTTAAGATTGTGAAAATTGTAAGCTACAATTGTAGCAATTAAATTAGTTAGGTTAGATTAGATAGGTTAGCTTTTCTGCAAAATGTAAATATCAATATAATTATTATGCTTGAGTAAATATAAAATTCTAATACTGTGTCTCGGTATAGCATCTAGAGGCCAAGACATAAGAAATGCAGAATAAAAAATAAATAAATAAAAATCCTTAAACCATAACTTCATAAAAACTTGAAAATTCACGTTTCATACTAAATCATACCTAAAACTTCAGTTTTAATAGCACCTAAAAATGCCTATTTTGAAAATAAAGCCTAATTTTACCTATTGTGCACATTTAATCTCTGTTATATTAAAACATCCATTCTTTTTCCGAAAATATATCCATTCTTTTCCGAAAACTATATGTTTTGAGCTCCAAAACGTATTTTGTGTGTACTAATTTTTAACTGAACTATACATGTAACTTTCATGGTCAGTTTGAGGGTTACCCTTATATGACCTTGGGAGCGGTGGCTGCAGTGCACAATAACAGAGCCCGTTCCCGGAAAAAGAGAAAGCATACTTTCCCCATCCTCCTACTTGTACATCTTCAGTCAGTCACATCTTCCCTCTCCCCGCTAATGTAAAATTCTGTCTTAAGTGTTTAAAGTGTACCTTTAGTGAGAGTGAATGCCGAAAATTAAAACTTCAAAGGTTTCGCTGATACATCAGTGGCTTTAAGAATTTCCAGAATTCACCACGGATGAACACACCATACTCTGTCAAGCATGTAGCAAACAGGTGAGCAAATTTTTATATATATATATATATATATATATATATATATATATATATATATATATATATTCTTCTAAATTTATTTTGAGTGACCATTTGCTAAATAATGTGACTTTGTGGCTTCGTAAAATTAAAAGTCCAATTTGCATAAATTCAAAATGCTCTCTATTTCCGTAGAAACCTACTGTTTATACGCCCTTGGCAGCAAGATGACGTAACATAAACCAACACAATCTCTTGTCACTTTTGCACGCGTAAATAAACAAATGAGTTCACTTTCAAAACACAGCTGCACGCACACATTTATCAAGTTCCGAACATGACTCTGTCACTGGGGAGTCGCATCTTCCTTTTTATACGTCCATTCATGGCTCCAGAAGTTTGTGGAATGTTCTGTAACAAACAAGATGGTACCAGACGAAACACGAACATTCCAGTCATCTAACTTTATCTGTTTCGGCAAGCCTTTTATCTCCGCGTTGCACTATCTGTCCCTTTGTGCGTGCCAGCTGCGCTATCGCAATAATGGCTCGCAACAATAAATTGCCATGGTGTTATCTTCTTCCATGATTTATTGGAACAAAATTTCTCCTTTAAATTGCAGTTTGATATGCTTTGGTGCAGGCGTACTGAAGATGTAATTTCTAAAAATTAAATTTTTAATTTATGTAACTAAAATTTTGCTGAAATTCAAAATCTTCAGCAATACAATAAAATTATAATCATTAAAAGATACAGATTTGTTTACCTACCACACTTTTGTTTTTTCTGGGTGTGTAGATAAGTAGCGACAAAAAGTCGCACTTAACTCAGCATGTACAAGGTGCTACACATTAGATTAACACTGAACAGAAAATAAAACTGAAATAGTCTCTGATAATCCAGACAGTAAATCTTCATCAAACAAAGATGAATTTCATGCTGAGCTATACCAAGCAATTGTGGCAGCAAATATCCCATTTAATGCACTAGAAAATCCACATTTTAAAGCTTCTTAGAAAAATACTGCCAAAGAAATACTCCCTCAGAATCCACCATAAGGAAAAATTATATTGACGATACATGTGTAGAGGCTTTGAGCAGAATTCACTTGGACATAGGCGAATCACATACAACTGGCTATCAGTAGATGAAACTAAGGTCAGTGTGGGGCGCTACATAGCACATTTAATTGTTGGGAAGTTGAATTCTGATACTCCCACAGTAGCATATTTGATCATAACACACAACTGGCCAGAACCAACTCTCAGACAATAGCGAAATTGGTTCATGATGGTCTCAAGCTATGTACCCAAACAGTCTTGATGAAAATAAAATACTACTAATATACATTGACGCTGCAGCATACATGATTGCTGCAGTGCAGCTGCTTTAAGTTTTTACCCTTCTGCCACACATTACTTGCCTTGCACTTGGAGCTAACCGTGTCTCAGAGCATATCAGATAACAGTATCCAAATATCAACAACTTGACTTCTACAGCGAAAAAATTTTCATCAATGTGCCAACAAGGATACAGATTTTCCATGAGAAACTGGCCAACATTTTTCTGCCTCCCAAACCTGTGCTTACCCGCTGGGGGACATGGCTCAAAGCTGCAGAATACTACTATACAATGACCACTTTACTGAAGTGAAAGACGTTTCAAGTCTAGAAACCGAGTCTGCATGCATTGTATCAGCAAAGCAAGTGATGGAAGATTCTGGTATTCAGAGGAATCTGGTATTTTTAAAGTCGCACTACACCTTCCTTGTGCATGTTATTGCATCACTTGAAGCAGTAGGTAAACCTCTGTATGAACAAATGCAAATATTTAATGCTATGCAAGAAAGGATTAAAACTGTTCCTGATTCTGTTGGAGATAAAGTACAGGATAAACTGGAGGAAGTTCTGCAGAGGAATGTAGCCTAGTGCTTCATATATCCTAGAAGGAAAAAGCACGGATGTATAATGTAACATTCCTGTTCATCTAGTGTCAAAGTTAAAATATGCGCCTGTTACTTTGGTGGATGTGGATTGTTCATTTTCAGCTTACAAATTAGTGTTGTGTGACAGACAGAATTCCTTGTTGGTTGAACACCTAGAAAAATTATTAGTAATTTATTGCAAAGCTAATAATTATGGACATTAATGTACAAAGATTTGTAAAAATTATTAATTTTGTTTCACTTGTTTGTGTACTTCATTTTTATGCTCAAAACTTCTTTTTTTCACATTTCATTGCTTAAATTCATATATGATTAAATTACCTATAGTTAGATATTTTTTCTTATAATTCTAGTAGTAGTGGATGTATCGGAGAGGGAGCATTTTAAATAATTAAATTCTAAAAGCAGAATTCCCAATTTCAAACATGCTTTTAAATAATATTATTTTTAAAGCCTATTTTTTGGTTTCTAGAGTCTATTTCTTACATTATAAAACCTATTTTAGGCACCTTAAGTTACATTTTAATGACCTAAAAGTCCAAAGTCTACTGCTAAACAATAAACAATAGGCAAAATCCTACTAAAAATAAAAATATATAAATATCTTTAAAATACACAGTTTATTAAATTTTTAAATTTAAAAATGAGTCGATTAATGGCAATAAACAACACTTTTAAATTTCCCAGAACATGTTTCAAAGGCTACTTTCCTCCATTGTCAGCCGGTTGACATTGTCATTGGAGAAAAGTAGCCTCTGAAACATGTTCCGGGAAACTTAAAGTAAGTGTTGTTCAGTGCCATTAATCGACTCATCTTTAAATTTAATTTATTACAACAACACTGTTTCAACACTCCCATGAAAAGAAATTATACACAGTTTATATTGAATAATTTTTCTATATCATTAAAGATTACCAACATATTTGTTGTATGTCAATTTTTGAAATGCTATGACTATTTAGTTACTTCTTCGAATGTCAAAGAAATAATTCCAAAGTAATATACACACTGCTTTTTAAACATTCCTCCAGCCTTCTGCATCCTCCTTGTATTAACAATGAAATGTCTAGCAACACATGACTTTAACATTGAACTGACAGAAGAATAAGCTTTGCAAAAATAAAATAGTAAGCTGTTTTGTATAATGGATAGTGACTACGAGAAAGTCATGTACATGTTCTACATCATATTTTTAGAAAAATTCCATGTATGATTTAGTTTGTGCATAACATATCTTAAAAATTAAAGGTTGTAATTTATTTGCATTTTCACCACAAACTAAATCTTTGCATGGAAAACATTTTGTTATGTTTCTAATTTTTCAAAAATAGCTCTAATGATTTGGATTAAAATGTCACATGCAGAAAGCAAACCTTGGACATCGATAAAAAGGTATCAAAATCTTCCTCCACTTCCGAATAATTGTTGACAATGTCTCAGGAAATTACAATCAAATGTATCAAATAAGAATGATGGTGTGGGATTATTTCTCGTATTGTGCTTGGGAAGCAGTGTATTTGTTTGTGATAGGTGAGTTCATAGACACAGTAAACATTCTGGATTAGTTGTTATTCGTGGTCAGGAAATTCAGGGAATATTGATCCCTGGGGTTACAGTTCAAATTTGACAAAGAACAATGGAGTTTTTGGCCATAAAAGTCCATAGCATGTCTTCCTTTGGACGGGCAGTGAATAATGAGGCTTCTGAGCAAAACTAGGTGCTCTTTCATGCCCAATATAAAATGAGAGTTCGAGAATCATGACAGAGTGCATCCATAAATAAAAGCTCAATTTCATTCTGGATACTGAAATGCTCCAAGATGAAACACTGTAGTGTTCTACTAAATGGACTCTTGTTATTCCAGGACAAAAGTGCTTATTTCAGCATAGTGGGATTTATTAAACAGACACTTGTTATTTCAGGTTGACAGTGCTACTAAGTGCTATGTTTCAACATAGTGGTATGCAGACACCATTTATAAATTTTATCTTTAATGCATTTCATTTATTTGTCCATGTAAAGACATATGGATGGTAAAATCAAAATACAATACCATATTAAGATAATACAATAACACAATATTAAAAATTATTGAAGTATCATTGTAATATTATTGCATTAATTATTGAATTATCCTTATTGCAGTATGAAAAAATCTTCTGCACAGAGCAGAAAAGTAAATTACAAAAAAAAATGTTTTTCAATCACATAGCTTCTACTCATTCTTCTGCAAACTATTTTTAATTTTCCATCTGTTTCTTGTAATCTGAATAAACTTTCAAACATTTAAACATTTCACGGTAGTATATGTTAAAGCATGGTAAAGCAATGGTCACAAGTTTAACATATTGTTTTGAAATTCTATGCTGTTTGCATAACCTAGAGAATATTCTTTATTTATTCTTTATTAGAATCCTGTGAATTATATTTTGTATGTGGCTAATATGATATAGGATAAGTCTGATTATTAATTTACAATTATTATTTACAATAGTTTACAAGCTAAAAGGTATCCAATAAAGACAAGTATAATACAGTTTTACAGCAGTTACTCAAACAGTTATATACGTATAGGACATACATATATGTATATAAATACATATAAATAATTGGCCTTGATAAATGGGTTTTATCTCCCTTTTTATATAATGACTTGTTTTCAGATTATCAGGAAATACTGTTTTTTTAAATGAGCTATTACATATATCTGCAACCGTGCAGGATGACTCAGGTGTCTTCGTCTGTGGCCCACATTTAGGAGGTCCAGTTCGATTTCCGTGGCTGGCCTGCCTGCTCATGGGTTTTGTCAGGGGTTTTCTTGGGTCACCAGGCAAATGCTGGGTAGGTTAATTATATTCCCCAAATTTCCTGTCCCTCCATTTCATCTCTGTTCTCATTTCATATCATCTCTCATCTGGTGGTCTCTTTCAGGGTAGAATGTGTGAGCAGGAGTTTTGGTGTTGCATGACAGAATGATATGCTCCTGGTAAACTCATCCTCCTCTGGTGGGACAGCCTCCAGTCTCTGGGCCGGCCTGGTAGACCATGTCATGACCACGGTGGGTGGGATAACAATTGTAGTGGCCTGCCAGAGAGCTTCCAATTATAGGGCAGTGCCCTCTGCACTGTCATGATTCCTTAGCTCAGCTGCCTTCTGTCTCCTCTCGCCTCATGCTTCCTCCCAGATACATAAAAAAATGTATGAGGTCTTTTGAAATATTGTTTTCTAAGAGTCTTAATTTAAATTATAAAATATGTCACCTAAACATTTAAACATAAATTATAATAAATGTCTTGTAATTAGAGCTAGGATATTTATGTAAATACATATTCTTCCACTTTGTTTATACACAACTAAAATTGATAAATATCCATGAATTAGAACATTGGCTATCATATAGTGATATGTTGTTCTTACATATTTTACACATTTGAGCATCATGACATGTTTTTTGCATATTTGTACCTTTTTAATGGAAAATTACATATTCTTCCTCTTACTGCTGTATTTTAATTTTTTTTATGGAATTAAAATACAGTAAACTGTTTATATATATATATATTTTGTAATTTGCATCCTTCAACGTTAAGTCATATCGGACGATGAATGAAATGGTGCTCAAATGAGCCCAGGGTCCATAGAGCTTAGAGCTACCCGACATTCGTCTTTCAGGATAAGGGAAAACCCCGGAGAAAACCTTATCCAGGTTACTCACCGTGACCGAGATTCGAACTCGGGACCTCTTGAACGTGAGGCAGACATGCTACCACCACGCTACCAAGGTGGGCTGACTCCTGATTATTTGAGTACAATACATCTTTGTGCAGAACAAAAGAAAGAGAAAAAGCAGAAAATAAGAGTTCTTGGATAATTTTTTCGTACACTTTAACTAAGCTTTCTATATTCGAGTCTCAGAGGGGGAGCCTTCAGGCAGCAATAAAGCATTGCACTATGAATGATAGATTACCTCTTTAATTGCTGTCAGCTTGTCTGTTCCTTGGCAATGAACAACATGCTCAATTTTCTGTGTAAGGTCAACAAAGCAAGTTATTTTTGAGTTTGTCCATTTAAGCATCCTTTGGCAACCACTATGCTTAGTTGAATTTTACTACAATACCTTTTGTAGTGTCAAAATTATCAAACATAAAGTCATGGGTTACAATAGATGAATCATTAGCTATTGATGGAGATGTGACTTTCTGCCAGGCCTGTAATAAGAAGATTATAAGTTCAATGAAATCACAACTTGACCACATGTGCGCAGTATCTGCATACTAGAAACAAAGCACTACAAACATCTAAAATGAAAGTTATCCCATCTCAAATACAACAATCTTCAAGTGCAAAGAATTCATTCTTCCATGACATGTGTACTGCTGTGGTTGCCACAAATATTCCATGGTACAAACTCCAGGTATCTAAAATCATGCCATTTTATAGAAGTATTGTGGGAGGCAGATGCATAATGATTCTATGCTTTGAAAAAACTACCTGCATTTGTGTCACAAGGAGGCACTGGAAAATGTGTGTCATATAAAAAGCAATTATATATGGATCACTGTTGATGAAACTACAGATGTGAAAGGATGCTATGTTGCCAATCTTGTGATTGGTAAGCTGGATAGAAACGAACCCGCTATGCATTGGAGACGGAAATTAATGGATTTCTTCCTTTTCTAAATGTAAACATAGTAAGAAATAATAATAAATTAAACCTTGGTATTTATAGGAAGTCTACTCATATCGATAATTACAAAAGAACTAAAAGTTTTAACCCCTTTTCACATAAATTTGCTGTTTTCAATAGTTTGATTTATAGATTAATAAATATACCCTTGAATAATGAGGAATTTAATAAAGAATATAAACGTATTAATACTGCTTTAATTAATGGTTTCAATAAAGACTTTATACATAAAAAATTTAAAAATTTAAATATTAAAAAACTGTTTATGATATTTTTACCCTTAAAAATAAAAGAAAATTATAATTTAAAAAAAATTACTTACCATCTTTGGGTTAATAAACATTTTCAAAAATATTTTAAAGATTTCCTCAAAATAAATATAGTATTAAAAATTTACTGCATTTCTCTAAAAAAGATAAAATTCCTAATAATAAACAATTGTGTATTTATCAATTTAATTGTTTTGATTATGATAAAGTTTATATATTTATATTCATTCTGGAAACCAGAATGAAAGAACATTTTCGTAACATTAAGTATAAACAAACTGATAAATCAGCTGTAGCAGATCAGTTTTGGCCCTTTAACCATGAAATAAATCCAGAAGTTAAATTAGTACAACAGTTAAATGGTCGATAGATTTGATGGTTTGGGAAAAGATATTTATTTTAAAAAATAAACATTGCATAATGAATTTTGAAATACCGGCAGTCGATTCTGTTTTTAAATTTGTTTCATTTTCAGATTTTGGCAGTGCTGGCGAAAACATGGTAATCTTTGGTGAACGTGACCTTGACAATAGGGTTGTTAGCTGATGATGTGAGAGATTTTTTCACGAAATTGCGATCCTATTCAATTAATAAGAAAACTTCCATCATTTCTTATAAGTGAAGTTTTATGTTACAAATTATTATATTTTTATATACCTGCTAAACCTTTTCTCTCCGCCCGCCTTGGTAGCGTAGATGGTAGCGTGTCTGCCTCACGTTCAAGAGGTCCCGAGTTCGAATCTCGGTTAGGGTGAGTTACCTGGATAAGGTTTTTCCGGGGTTTTCCCTTATCCTGGTAGACGAATGTCACGTAACTCTAAGCTCCATGGACCCCAGACTCATTTGAACATCATTTCACCCATTTCATTCATCGTCTAATATGACTTAACATGGTATAATTAAAGGCATGAAAAGCAAATTATTGTGTGGTCCACATGGAATCCCAGATTTCATTGTAAAACGGTGCTCATCTTTGATTGTAACCCCTATATATGTAACTCTTCATTAACAGAGGGGAAATTTCCTAAAATATTTAAATTAGCAAAAATTCATCCAATATATAAATAAATAAATAAATAAATAAAAAAAGGTGAAAGGAAAACATTGAAAATTATAGGCCAGTTTCTCTGCTATCAGCTTTTTCAAAAATTATTGAAAGGATAATGTTTAATGGAATAACACAATTCCTAGTATCTAACAAAATACTATATAATGTCCAATCTGGGTTTTGAGACAAAAAATGTATAAATTATGCCCTGTACTCACTTGTAGAAGCAATTATGAAACTAGAAGATGAACGAAATCAGATATATGGCTTATTTTTGGATCTTAGTAAGGCCTTTGATATGGTGGACCACGCCATTCTACTAAGAAAATTACATCACTATGGGATAAGAGGGCAAGCAGAAAACTGGTTTGAATACTACTTGTGGAAATAGGAAAATAGGAAAGGGAGCAACTGGTGGAAATAGGAAATATAAAATCCACACAGAAAAAGATAAATAGAGGAGTTCCTCAGGACTCTATTATGGGCTCGGTGTTGTTTTTAGTTTATATAAATGATCTTCCCTTGAAGACATGCAAACACATTATTATTTGCAGATGACATCAATATGGTAATTGGTGATAAAAGTTCTCAAATTCTGAACTTGAAAGAAGCACAAATTAGCACAAAAGAAAATTGTGTCAATATCTTCTCGATTCACTTTTGTAATAAAAGTTCTGTTGATCTGCAAGCCATGATAAACAAGACAATGATAGAAATTCTACAGTGGCTTATAAATAATAAATTGGTAGCTAATACAGATAAAACTGTCTCCATTAACTTCAGTCAAAACCTCGGTATGACCCCATCCAGTTTCTCATAAACAGCTCCTTCGTAACAGAAACTCAGGTTACAAAATTTTTGGGAATATGGATTGATTCCAGTCTAAATTGGGAGCATCATATAAAGCAATTAGGTGAAAAGCTAAGTCGACTGTGCTATGCGTTCCAAATTCTAACAAAGGTACTAAACATTGAGGTATTAAAAACAATATATTTTGGATATGTACAACCTATAATTACGTATGGAATTATTCTGTCGGGGTCTACATCCAATTCTTCATGTATATATAAGATGCAAAAGAGAATATTAAAAAACAGTTCATTGCAATTCAGAATGAAGCACATTGGGTTCTACAAAGAAATATTTAGTGCACAATTAATTTGAACAGTGACTATAAAGTAATTGCAAATCTTAATACCAATGGAATTTGTTTAACTTCATATAACGTGGACATGCTTAATTGTTTAATTAATTCATTACTGCACCACTTTATTCTGGGAAAATATAATTAATAAAATGAGGAATTTTCAGATCATGTAATGTTGTTGTTGTTGCTGTTGACTAATGGCACTGGGGATTAGTTGATTTGCATCATTTTCCCCCTAGCTTCCCAATATAAAGCCTGTAGGTTCCCACTTTTGAGACCATTACATTTGTCCAATGTAATGTTTACTACATCATTAATTCATTATCATTATATACAGAAAGTAAATTATATTACATATTTTGACACCTTTTATGTAATAGTACATAATTACTAATTATTACATAAATATGTACATACTCTGCATGTTTAGGTTACATAAAAAGTTAATATTACTTAGTTTTAAAACTTTTTATCCCATGAGTGTCCAGCATTACATTAATGGTACACATGACAACACTAAACTTAATCTAATTTGGTGAACAACAATGAATTTCAATAATCCTGCTATACTTATTTATGCATTGTTGAACATATGCTGTTCCATTTCTGAGTTAGTTGTTGTGAGAAGCACTCCACCAGAGGGAGCAATTATTATTTGAATGTGATAATGGGGCATGGACATATGCAACTCCAAAATGAGCAGTATGTATGTATTTATGGTATATTAATTATGTTATATATGTATGAAGTTGTATATGCTAGATATTGCAATAAAAAATAGGAATGGAAATTAATTGTTCTTTCACACTGGCCATGTGTAGGCTAAAGTATGGAAAGGTACAGTCGGACTGAAAAATTCAATGCCATAGGCGGGATTTGAACCACGGATATTCTGGTCTCCGTCCAGCCATTCTAACCATTGAGCTACTATGGCCAACGTGCCGATATGATATTAAATTCTCCAACTGACTAGTACTTTTCCCAGTAAACCACTTAAGAGTTCTCATAAACACATGAGACAACTACCTTAATGGCGACTTAAAACGTGTAAGTACATTAAGGCCCGGGCTTTATAGTTAACCACTATTAGGTTAATTAATGGAAATGAATTGTTCTTTCACACTGGCCGTGTGTAGGCTAAAGTATGGAAAGATATAGTCAGACTGAAAAATTCAATGCCATAGCTGGGATTTGAACCACGGATCTTCTGGTCTCCGTCCAGCCGCTCTAACCATTAAGCTACTATGGCCAACGTGTCGATATGACATTAAATTCTCCAACTGACTCGTATTTTTCCCGGTAAACCACTTGGGAGTTCTCATAAACACATGAGACAACTACCTTAGTGGCGACTTACAATGTGTAAGTACTTTAAGGCCCGGGCTTTATAGTTAATCACTATTAGGTCAATTAATGGAAATTAATTGTTCTTTCACACTGATGTGTGTGTGTGTGTGTGTGTGTGTGTGTATGTGTGTGTGTGTGTGTGTGTGTGTGTGTGTGTGTTTGTGTAGTGTTTAACGCCCGCTTTTACTACATACGGTACCGCAGGCGGTGACACTGATGATACATGAGATGAAGATGGAGCACCGGTGGAATGAGATGGCGGGGGAAACCGGAGGTCCCGGAGAAAACCTGCCCCAGCGCCGTGTTGTCCACCACAAATCTCACTTTGCGGTTGCCTGGGATTGAACCCGGGCCGCCTTGGTGAGAGCCAAGCGGTCTAACCACTGAGCCATGGCGCGGCCTACACTGGCCATGTGTAGGCTAAAGTATGGAAAGGTAGAGTCAGACTGAAAAATTCAATGCCATAACCGGGATCTGTTGGGCATTTGCCCAATATTTTGTGCCTGAATGGAATTTGTCCTGTGACGAAAGCATGGAGAGATATTATGGGAGACGTAGCCTGAAACAATTTATTTGAGGTAAACCCATTCACTTCGAATACAAGGTCTGGTCACTGAATACATCTGGTAGTCTCTGATGTATATCAAGGCAGGTCAACTATTCAGGATCCCCAAGCAGAGCAGTATTTCAGCAAAGCAAATATTCCGCTCATAAAAAAATGATTGATGATCTACCTGCAGAATTGAAATCACTGCCATTTCACTTTTACTTTGACAACTTGTTTATAAGTTTTAACTTGCTAATTGTCCTTAGAGAAAGATGTTTTGGGGGCCCTGGAACTATGAGAGAAAACCATATTTCCCAAAACTGCCCTCTGCTGAAAAAGAAGGAAATGCAGAAACAGGAAAGAGGTTCCATTCATTCTGCTATACAAAAGGAAAATGGTCTACTTCTGTGTCAATAGTATGATAATTTTGTTGTTTCTGCAGCATCAAATTCTACAGGTGTGATCCCAGTAGCTAATGTTAAGAGGTATTCACAGCGATCAAGGACTTGTTCCTCGACCCACCCTTCTGACAGAATGCAATAAGTACATGGGTGGAACTGATCGCATGCATCAAAATGTGAATCAGTACAGAATAAATATTCATAACAGTAAATGGTACTGGGCTCTGTTCAGTTGGTTATTGGATGTCACTGTCCACAGTTCCTGGATACTTTACCACAAAATTGGAAACTCAATTTCTCATGTAAATTTTCAAGGAGAAATTGTACAGGTATACTTGAAGAGATAGGCGACATCACGGAAGGGACCTGAAAGAATCATAAACTTCAGAACTGCAGAAGAAGAGATTCGGTTCAATGGAATCAACAACCTGATTGTGAAAATACAGGATCTCAAAAGAAGACGATGTGCTGGAATAAACTGCAAGACATCAGCACGTACACAATGTAAGAAATGTAAAGTGGGACTTTGTGTTGAATGTTTCGCTGCTTATCATACAAATAACGTGCTTTTGTGTTACATTTACAAAATATAGTTACATAGCAAAAATGTGTAGCTTTTTCAAATAAACCTAAATTGTGTCCCCATTACTGCTTAGCATGTAATGGTACAGCATGTTATGTAAAAACTAAAACTGTAATAATTGCATTTTCATGTTTAAGCTTCTTTCTTTACCTAAAATACAAGGAAAAACAAACAAAAAAATTGTAAAAAGACAGAACATAATTAATCTGGACACTAATGGGACCTATTTCATTTCATATTATTACATAATATGTGTATGTTCTGCATGTCAATATTACATAAAATTCCTAGCTCTACTTCTAATTATGTTGCTCATAAAATAACACCTGAAGCTTTCCTGGCGACGAATATGCTAATCGGTCTTTTCACCTGGCTTGTTTCCCGAGAACAGCTTGAGCATGCTGCTCGTATTTTCCAAATATTAAAATAAATTAAATATTTTAAAATTATAAATACTTAAACTCTACATAGATGTTAAGACATTAATAATTTTAATGAAAGAAGTATTCTATAATTTAAAAACCAAAGATAATTTTGAGTGTAACTAGCACTAGCCGCGCAATATTATAATTTACAACTATTACTTGCAACCAAATTTCGCCACATTTAAACCCGGTTGACTTGGCGCATTTTCTAGCATCACCCGCGCCATTTCAGTTTGCTCACAACACATGGTAGACAACCCACAGAATTTAATGTCTACATTTATATGAAATAATGAAACAAACGTGAAATATCTAAAAATAAGGATAATATCACAAACTGAAATATAAATTTTTATGGAAGCTCTTAATGAATAAATCTGCTAAAGCTGCTATGACTAAACCCTATATGAATCGAGATAATTGATGGTATATTCATTATTCTATATTGGCCAAACTGTGAGAGACGCGGCTTGTGGAATTGTGATCCAAGTTGATGCACATGGTGAGTTGCTGAAGATATATTCAGAATAAATCGCAAAAATGAGTAAGGCACACCCACCAGAACTGAAAAAGTGAGTATAGATAATCTATGAAACGAACAGTAATGGATAACGGCAATTTTCATATTAATTATGATTTTTCTGTTCCAGGTTCATGGATAAGAAACTTTCATGTGAGTACCTACTGTTATATTCATTAGCATTCTTCAGAATAACATTTTATGTGGTAGTTTTTTTATATGCAGCTGTATAAACTACTAATTGGCTGGTATTATTAACCGAATGCTAAAGATGTTAAAAGGGATGGGATAAGGGTTATGATGTAAAACAACGGCCAGAGGCTTGCCTAGGAGGTTGAAACGTTGCCAATGAAAGAAACGTGTATGCGCTGTCATATTAATTTGCTGGCAACTTCAATACCAAAGCTCCAGATATGTCTTGCAGATGGTATTATTTTCATCCTCCAACATTAAGTCATATTGGACGATGAATGAAATGGATGAAATGCTGCTCATATGTGTCTGGGGTCCATAAAGCTTATAGCTACCCGACATTCGTCTTTCAGGATAAGGGAAAGCCCCAGGTAACTCACCCTAAGGTAATTTACATGGAAATATATATAACTTATACATCTTCATAAAAGGATAACATGGTTACACAAATAGTTTTACACCTAAAAGCCCTAAAATTACTGGAGTCCAGAATCCTGTATGACAGAGTGACACTAGAATTTTATATCACAGGTTTCAAGTTCTAAGGACTCTTTCACATCATAAACTTTGAAAATAAGCCAATTTTTTAAGATTAAGTTTGCTAATAGAAACCTCCTCAGTGGAAATTGACAACTTGTTAAAAAATTTAAACTGCTTATATAAATTATCTTTGTCACTTATTATAGAATGCAATATTGCGAGTTACGAACTTAGAAAGAAAATTGCTGGATGTTATGGTTAGAAGACCCATTTGATACTGTTTTATAGAATGCCGTATTCTATTTAGTCACCACACAATGTAGAAGGACTGTTGTGTTACTTCCCAAGTTAATTGTTGCAAAATGATATTTTTCATATGCATAGTTTTCACTTTTTATCAAGGCTTATCAAGAAATGTTACAACATAAGTTCTATTGCATATATTATGATTGGTAATATTTTAATATTGAGTTGTGAAAATTTTGATATGGCTGCCGATTTTAGATGTTGCATGGACTACAGATAGACTGCAGATGTTGCATGGTTTGCAACAGCCACCTAATCTAGGCTCTGGCTGCTATTCTACAGGTTAAGCAGGTTGAGGTATAAAGGCATTTCTCATCAAAAAGCAAATGGAGATACTTTTTGTGAACACAGCTGGAGCTACAGGCAATGAACTGAAAAGTATTTTGGCGAAGCTTCTGTAATTGTAGACAATCAAATGTTCATTCCATCCTCTATCTCATTTTCAGTGACAGATTTGTCAACATAAGGCTTAAACACTGCAATCCTTAATTGAATGGGTTTAGTGAAGTGATTTAGGATTCTAAGCTGCAAAGCATAGCTGAGGAATTGAGGGCCATAAGTTGCGAAGAATAGCCAAGAAAGAATGAAGCATAGCCATAGGATCTGTGTACCTAAACCCCAAAGACCCAGGATAATGGGAGACCTTGTAAAATTAAAGGCTAATATTCTGTACACTTCTAAGTTCCGAAATCAAGAAAACAACACATATTTCACTCTTCCTTTAAAGAAGAACACTGAACATGCACTAAAATATACTTCACATTACATATGAGTACTCATAACTTATAAGAATATATGTAAAAAGTTTTAAATTTAACGTTGTATCATTACATGGCTACCAGCACATCATCCCACCTAAGGTATCATGGGTTGTCCCCATAGTTATCAACCTGTTGCCAACATTTGCACACCAAAAATAGTGGAAGGTATGAAGCTGTGGACCCTAAGCTATAAATAGAGGAGTGTATAAGAAAACATCAATTAAGGATAAATCCCAATGTTTCTATGTTGATAACAGATATTTTATGACCTTTCTCAATATGGTGCTGCTTCATCTACAGAATGATTTATACAGAACTGACACTTTCTTTCTTTAATTATTCCTTTGGAAATTCATTCAATGACCCAATTTTAGCACCAAATTAAGCAGAACATTCTGGAGTTTCGATTCCTTGTCACTAGTAGTGTAGATGTTTGTTGTATTTCTAATTGCTATTGTTGGCAGCTGCTTTAGACATTTCGTTCTAATCAACATGAAAATGCAGTACACATTAAATCAATGACTTCCTTGTGAAGCAATACTGGATTACGAATTCAATTACAGCTACTCAAAGGGCATACCAGAGAGAATTTGGTGTTCGCATTCCTCCCAAAAGAAACAATACTGGGACTCGTAAACAAATTGGAAACAACTGGATCTCTGTTGAGTGAAAAAAGTCAAGCATCGTTCATCTAGGTTTCCCATGGTTGTTGAAGTAACAGCACGACTGGAGCAGTCACCCAAAAAATGTTTAAGACATTTGCCGTAGGAGACAGGGTACCCTGCTCATTGTGTCAGAGAGCTGCGAAAAGTGCAGGCCTAAAGTCATATGTTCATCAGCTACAGGAACCAGATAAGGATAAAAGATTAAAAAATTGTCATTGAATTCAGACGTTTATTGTGCAAAATCCTGCTCTATTGTCCATCACATGATTCACAGATGAAGCATGGTTCCATTTATCCAGTTATGTGAACTCACACCAAGAACTCACACCATTGGGCCATTGAAAATCCACACCATCATCCATGAAGCACCTATGCACTTGGTTAAAATTGCGTAATATCCACATACAGAATAGTGGAGCCTTTTTTACCAGGTTGTGAACACTGCAGAGTACCGCATGATTTTCATGGAGTTTGTTGAGTAACTGGACGATGTAGAGCTGAGTCAAGGTTATTTTCAGCAAAATGGCACTACATGCCATGCTTCAAATGAATCCATGGAACTAATTGCCAGTTTCTTTGACAACTGGATAATTTCCAGGAACCTATCTCCAGATTTGACATCGCGGGACTTTTCTATGGGGTTACTTAAAAGAAAGGTTTACGCCACACATCCCCAGACATTGGACGATCTGAAGCACATCACACAGGAGATTCAAGGTACTGATACAGAGTCCTCCAGCGAGTAGCCTGTAACATGGAACTACGTGTTCAGTTGTGCCTTATGCAGGATGGAGGACATTCTAAACATTTGCTATAGAGGTAAATAATCTCCCAAAATTCCTCTAAATTTTAGGTGTAATAAGTTGTCGCTAGCACAATTTGTGTTGAAATAGTTAGTGAAAGAAATGTGTCAGTTGTATATCACTCTGTATCAGTAACATTTTTAATGGGAAAGTGGTTGGATCCTATAACTTCGTCCCAGAAACATTTGTACCTTTATGCCTCAGGAAACTTTCACACCAATCATACAAGTTTCCAGCTGAGTAATTTTCCGCTTATAATTACTTCAAAAGTATGGAACAGAAACCAAATTAATGAGCAATAGAACTACCTGCGATGCACACTCCCGAAACGTCGATATCTAATCGTCTTTTCACCTGGCTTGTTGCCCGAGAAGAAAGTGAGCAGAGCAGAATGATTTTGGGAGCATTGTTGGTAGCTACTTGTCTGGTACTTCACATTGGTGCATGCACACTAAGTATATTGGGACATAGCTTTTGTTTTGTTTCAAATGAATTTATGTTTCTAAAGATTAAGAGAGCTACCTTTTTGCTTCTCATAAGCTGCAGTATCAATGCGAGTAGTTCAGAACTCGAAAAAAACAATACATAAAGGAAAGAAGAGCCCCATTTTCTTTTATATACTGTACTTTCAAGATGCCTTGTGTCAGCACCTTTTGTTTACATGTTCAGAAGGCTCTTGAAGTTACAACGTTGACAGTCTAGTGGATTTCAATCCATCAGTTAAATTGGCAATCAGCAATTATGGCACGTATTTATGCCAAAATTTTTATATTAAAAAAAATTAAAAAGGGAGGTTGGTTGGGTTACAGCCTCTGAAACTGGCCATATTACTATAAAAGTAACTTATGCTATTTTGGTAAGGTTTATTCATATGCTGTTACTACTTATTAGTTTTAAGACAGGCTCAATTATGAAAAATTAGCCCTACCTGCAGTTACTTATCACTAAAACAAATATGTTACTTAAAATCTTACCTAATATCTGTATAAGTATAAACAAATAGATATAACCTAATATAACAAAACTAAAACATCACAACTGTTTGCAATTCTTTATTGCGACCAATGCATTTTTCTTATTAACACTACATTTTAACAAAATATAACTTCTTTATCAACAAAACACATAAACTAAACTTTTTAACTCTTGATAAAATGAAAAAATAACTACTCTTTTGGAAAATAGTCTTTTCCATATCCACAAATTGCTTTATTATTTAAAAAAGTTAAAAAAAAAAACAACTGTGCACAACATGCTCCGTTTGTACCATGTCATTCACAATGCACATGTGAATGAAACAGAATAAAAAGCAGCAAGCAGCAGTCCGTAACATGCCATTTTAATAGGTTTGAGTTTCTTTGTTTAGGTGGCTGAAGGAAAATGGCTTTGTAAGTTATATTAAAACATGATTTTCATACAAAGCACTCATTAAATACATAATAGATTCTATACCAGTGTTGGAAAGTGCTGAAATGATATTCAAAATGTACTACAAAAGTGATGATAATAACTTTTACATGATCATTACATATGCAAGAATGGCTTCATACTAACCTTATCAAATATATACAAACTGTGCCCTTTCTTAATGAACCTCAGAGCTTTTCATACTGTGGTACTCCTCTGATAACAAAGTGAAGCACAAAAAATGTCAGGTGCAGGAAGAAAGTTGACATCAAAAAGAAAAGGAACAATTGCAGCTGTAAGCCTCTGTTCATGATAACACATTCTCCCACGTGCACTTCTCACTAGAATTTTTTTTTTTTTTTGTTTTTTTTTTTTTTTTTTTTTGTTTTTTTGTTTGATTGATGAGGCAGCTGTGTTACTCCATACAGTATATATATAATTTATAACGTTTTGCAAGATCAATGCAGCTATACAAGTTTTTCACTTTTAATAAGGCAGGAGAACTGTTATATTCGTAAAGGCATTTTATAAATGTGCTTGTTTCATATTTCTCCACCAGTTGCTAGTACAGTATCTATTAATTATAAATGCTGAGCAACCACAATGACTAACAAGAGTCCCTTGTTTCATAATTTAACCATATTTGAACATAATTGCCACTTTGGGTTAAATTTCAGTAACACAGGACCTGTTTGTATACATACATTTAGACATTACAACCTAGGATTAGGATTGCTATGGAGGGAATTTGGCACCAGAACATGTGATTTATTTACCTGAGCCTCAAGACCTTCCGACACTTCTACCCTGAAAGAGATCACCAGATGAGAGATGTGAAATGATGTAGATGAAATGGAGGGACAGGAAATTCTGGGGATGTAATTAACCTACCCAGGTAAACCCCCGAAAAACCCCATGGGTCAGGTAGATTGGCCACAGGAATCAAATGCGGGTCACAAGACGAAACAGTCTGAGTCATTCCACATTCCTAACACAGATCCCTGTCATCCCTTTTATGCACTAATCCAGGTATATATAGGTATATAACTTAAATTTGTCCAACAAAAAAAATCAATATTAATTAAATATATTAAAGAAATTAAAAACAAATTTTGAATTAATCATGTAACCAAACGCAGACTAATTTTAATGACACAGGATCCTCTTACCCCATTTATATGCACATATTAGCCTACGCATTGCATCATAACCTGGCATAGGCTAAATTTTGATAACACAGGACCCTGTCATGCTGTTCATATGTGAATACTAACATGGGCATTATAACCTAACATGGACTACTTTTACTAACACATGACCCTGTTAAACATTTGTAGCTTATTGGTTGTTTTTAAATAATTACCCAATAACGTAATCACCAACATAGTTTACTACACTAATCTTAACCTAACCTTGAGTTACATTTAAAAATTAAAGGACCCAGTGGTATTACAATGCCCCGATGGCCTTCATTGCCTCCTACTCAGTTTAACACAACAAAAATGGTTGAATGTGCAAACTAGTATTGCAGATGGGTAACAATAATAAAACATCTGAAGGATTAAAGTTAGAATACAAAAATGTAAATACCATGTTTAAGCTCATTTAAAGTCTTCTGTTCATTCAAAAAGCATTCTTCAGAAGCTGTAGATTGCTCTCCTCAGTAGCCAGGGAAATATGCTCATAATAAAATAAAGTCGACCAAAAATTTTCTGCCTTGGTAGCTTGGTGTAGCATGTCTGCCTCATGTTCAAGAGGTCCCGAGTTCGAATCTCGGTCAGGATGAGTTACCTGGATAAGGTTTTTTCTAGGGTTTTCCCTTATCCTGAAAGAAAAATGTCAAGTAACTCCAAGTTCTATGGACCCTGGACTCATGTACATCATTTCACCCATTCATCATCTAATATGACTTAACATTGGAGGATATAAGTTACAAAAAAAAATGCCAAATAGATTAAATTTTGATGACACCGGCTCCTGTCATCCCATTCATTTACACACATTAGCCTAAGCATTGTAACCTTACATAAACTACATTTCATTAACACATGATCCTGTCTATCATTGAAGGTTATTGACTTTTTTTAAATAATTACTCAAATGTCTCAATCACTAACATCTGTTTACATATACTAATCTTCCTAACCCTGGGTCAAATGTGAAAATTAAAAGACCTGGTGGTATCACAATGCCTTGATGGCTTGCACATGCCTTGTACTTGCTTTAATACAACAAAAACTGTTCAATGTGTAGACTGCTATTGCAGAAGTAAACAATGATAAAACATCCAAAATTAAAGAGAGGTGTACAAAAATGTAAACACCATGTTTGAACTAATTTAATGCTTACTGTACATTCAAAAAGCATTCTTCAGAGGCCTACAGATTACTCTCCATGATGGCCAGCAAACTATGCTCATAAAAAGGAAGTTTGTCTGCCTAATAAAACCTTAAAAATCATTAATAATAGATCTATCATTTACACTACATATATTTGCATTTCAGTCTTCAACCAAGTATTGAAGCTTCTCCAATTTTTCATTAATTGGATCTTGAAACAAAAATGTAGAAGTGAAACATCTATTCTATATTTGGCTGATTAAAACTTCTCGGGTTACCAGCCGTGTGAGGTTGATGAAATTGCTCGAGCTTTCGGCCATCTTGACTCTGTGGCCTTCTTCAGGATGTGAGCTAAAGTCATAGACGGGCAGGTATATATACTCTCCATGTGGTGGGTGGGGCTACGTGGCGCGGGCCAATGGGAGCGCTGTGTCTTGTGATTGATCCGACGGCCTACGTGGTGTCTTGTGGTTGGTCCGACGGAGAAATGGAAGGTCTATTGTTTTTTAACGTCCCAGTCCATGCAGAGCTGAGCCATAGGCCATTGTCTCTATTAAAATTATTTGGTTCCAATTTGATCTCAATCGCCTCTTTTATCAGTCTGTCATAAAAACGATTACTACGGTGCAGAACCGTGATCTCGTCAAATAAAATTCTATGGTCATAATCAAGGCTGTGTTGAGCCACTGCTGATTTCTCAGGTTGAAGCAGTCTCGGATTACGCTTGTGTTCCGCACATCTCTCTTCTACCGTTCGGCCTGTTTGTCCTATATAAACTTTCCCGCATTGACATGGGATTTTGTATACGCCGGGGGTTTTTAACTCCAGGTTGTCCTTCACGGGCCTCATATATTGCCTCAACTTCCTTGGTGGCATAAATATCGTCTTGATTTGATGTCTTTTAAGGATACGTGCAATCTTGTTTGATACCGTGCTATAAAATGGAATGAAAGCCTTCCCTTTTGGTTTTTCTTCTGTGTTGTTTCTGTCCTTGGTGTGGTCCATACGGTTCTTAACTTTCCGGTGTGCTTGGTGAATCTACCTGCTTGTGTACCCATTCTTTTTAAACGTGTCAATTAGGTGGCTTAATTCTTGAGATCTATGTTCTTCATCCGCAATATCGTAAGCACGATGAAATAAGGTGGTGAGGACGGTTCTCTTCTGGCCCGGGTGGTGATGGCTGTGTGCGTCCAGATAGCGGTCTGTATTGGCCCAATACTCTGAACATAAGCATAGAACGTCCACCAGACAGCTCCGGAAATTCCAAAGATTATCGCCAATACCGCAACGCCATTCAACCTTGGACGCCTCCAGGCTAGTAGTCAATCTATCCAATCATGAACTGGACGAAGCTACGATGTCCATCCTTTGTAAAGGATTGAATTTTGCCCCAGTGCCCAAGGCAATGCCGGTTAATGATATCATCAGCGGTGTTGAACAAGCCATTCAAGGTCTACTTCCAGAAATTAGGGAGGAAGTGCGCCATGAGGTAAATAGGTCCATCACGAAGTCAAAGAAGCCCAGGAATAACCTTTCTGTGGCGGAATACAGATCACTCTGCACATTGAAGCAGAACCATCAACTAACAGTACTCCCAGCGGACAAAGGCAATATCACTGTAGTTTTGGAAGCGACTGATTACCATGAGAAGATCCTTGCCGTACTTGCCGACCCTGCGTACAGAAAAATCAATAAGGATCCCACTAATAAGATCACACGGACTACACGACAACTTATTAAGGCATCCAGCCTACCTCCTGAAGTCAAGAAGAGTGCTATTTCTTCCTACTCTGTGCCACCAAGACTATACGGACTGCCCAAGGTGCATAAGGCAGGGGTTCCGCTCCGTCCTATAGTGAGCGCGATTGGGGCACCAACATACTATCTCGCCAAACAACTGACGGGCATGCTTGCCCCTCTGGTGGGTACTTGTGAGCACCATGTGAAGAACTCTGCGGAGTTCGTAAAAATCATTAAAAATCTGCAAGTGGACCCATCGGACCTTCTAGTCAGTTTTGACGTAGTTTCACTTTTTACCAGGGTTCCCCTAGACGAAACGTTGAAGCTACTATCTGAACATTTTTCCTCGGATATAGTGAGACTCTTCGATCATGTGCTAAAGTCCACGTATTTCACGTACCATGGTGAATTCTATGAACAGACGGATGGAGTGGCAATGGGTTCACCGTTGTCTCCCGCCGTAGCTAGCTTCTACATGGAACATTTCGAGCATAAAGCCCTGCAATCGGCCCTACTCGAGCCCAAGGCATTTTTCCGATACGTGGATGACACATTCGTAGTTTGGCAGCACGGTGAAGAAGCTCTACAAGCCTTCCTTTCGCACATCAACAGTATTCACGATAACATCAAATTTACTATGGAGGTTGAGAATCAGGGGTCCCTACCTTTTCTAGACATCAAAATTCATAAAAAACAAGATGGTACATTGGGACATAGTGTCTATAGAAAAGCCACACATACAGACCGCTATCTGGACGCACACAGCCATCACCACCCGGGCCAGAAGAGAACCGTCCTCACCACCTTATTTCATCGTGCTTACGATATTGCGGATGAAGAACATAGATCTCAAGAATTAAGCCACCTAATTGACACGTTTAAAAAGAATGGGTACACAAGCAGGGAGATTCACCAAGCACACCGGAAAGTTAAGAACCGTATGGACCACACCAAGGACAGAAACAACACAGAAGAAAAACCAAAAGGGAAGGCTTTCATTCCATTTTATAGCACGGTATCAAACAAGATTGCATGTATCCTTAAAAGACATCAAATCAAGACGATATTTATGCCACCAAGGAAGTTGAGGCAATATATGAGGCCCGTGAAGGACAACCTGGAGTTAAAAACCCCCGGCGTATACAAAATCCCATGTCAATGCGGGAAAGTTTATATAGGACAAACAGGCCGAACGGTAGAAGAGAGATGTGCGGAACACAAGCGTAATCTGAGACTGCTTCAACCTGAGAAATCAGCAGTGGCTCAACACAGCCTTGATTATGACCATAGAATTTTATTTGACGAGATCACGGTTCTGCACCGTAGTAATCGTTTTTATGACAGACTGATAAAAGAGGCGATTGAGATCAAATTGGAACCAAATAATTTTAATAGAGACAATGGCCTATGGCTCAGCTCTGCATGGACTGGGACGTTAAAAAACAATAGACCTTCCATTTCTCCGTCGGACCAACCACAAGACACCACGTAGGCCGTCGGATCAATCACAAGACACAGCGCTCCCATTGGCCCGCGCCACGTAGCCCCACCCACCACATGGAGAGTATATATACCTGCCCGTCTATGACTTTAGCTCACATCCTGAAGAAGGCCACAGAGTCAAGATGGCCGAAAGCTCGAGCAATTTCATCAACCTCACACGGCTGGTAACCCGAGAAGTTTTAATCAATAATCATCGCCGTGAAAGCTTCAAGTCTTACTATATTTGGCTGTCAGCCCTGTGGATGAATGAAATCTAGGTTTACTGTACTCTAAATCCTTTTATGGAAGTGTTGAAAACAGTGTTGTTGTATAAATTAAGTTAATTAGGAGTCGATTAATAACACAAAACAACACTCACTTTTAAATTTTCCCGGAACCGGTTTCTGAGGTCTTCCCTCTATCTTCAGCCGGACATCGACTAGTTCTCATTGGTGTAGCTGGCAATATTTTGTCTTCGGTCTCCTCTGGTGGCGGTTCGAGGAACTTGCTGAACAAATCTTTCTGGGGGATGTCGAAATTGAATACTTTGTTCCTATTTTTTGAAATAAAGATTTGTTCCCATGTGGACAGTTCTTCTTTTCCTGTTGTATGTTTTAGTAATTTTGGTTCTGGATTTATGTTGTGGTTTTTTTCCCAAAAATGCGTGGCAACTGCTGATTTTTCTAATTGTTTGTATTTTATGTTCCTAAAGTGTTCCTTTGCTCTTGTTTCTAAATTTCTTTTCGTTTTTCCAATATAAATTTGACTACAGTCACAGCATTCAATTTGATATATACCAGATTTTTTGTTAGATGGAATGGCATCTTTGATGTTTGAGCAAATTAGGTTTTTTAAGGAGTGAACCATTACTCCTTAAAAAACCTAATTTGCTCAAACATCAAAGATGCCATTCCATCTAACAAAAAATCTGGTATATATCAAATTGAATGCTGTGACTGTAGTCAAATTTATATTGGAAAAACGAAAAGAAATTTAGAAACAAGAGCAAAGGAACACTTTAGGAACATAAAATACAAACAATTAGAAAAATCAGCAGTTGCCACGCATTTTTGGGAAAAAAACCACAACATAAATCCAGAACCAAAATTACTAAAACATACAACAGGAAAAGAAGAACTGTCCACATGGGAACAAATCTTTATTTCAAAAAATAGGAACAAAGTATTCAATTTCGACATCCCCCAGAAAGATTTGTTCAGCAAGTTCCTCGAACCGCCACCAGAGGAGACCGAAGACAAAATATTGCCAGCTACACCAATGAGAACTAGTCGATGTCCGGCTGAAGATAGAGGGAAGACCTCAGAAACCGGTTCCGGGAAAATTTAAAAGTGAGTGTTGTTTTGTGTTATTAATCGACTCCTAATTAACTTAATTACTGTACTCTGTTTTACAGAGTAAGGAAAATATTTGCAGTTCCAATGCAGGGTTATTTCTGTTTTAAAACTGTCCACTCTGGTGGAGTAGTGTTAATTTTTGGGTAGAGCAACATTTCCTGCATACACGAAACACTGTCATCACTGTTGACAGTGATTAACAGAGATTGAAAAAATATTTCTCAGCAAGTGTGAAAGTCAAATTTGTAGTGTAGCCTACTTAGATATAATGGAGGTTTTATGCACTTGATAAATGAAGAGGAAAGCTGATATTTTGTTAAGTTTTAAGGTAGTTAGAAATATGCATCCTTTAGTGGCATGCAAACAAATGGAAATCTCAAACTTGAAAAAATCCTTGAGCAAAACTGTTGGAGACATTTTCATGCCAGAAAAATTCATCTCCCTAGAGCCCTAATGTGAGCATTAGCAAATTCATCATGCTGCAGGTTCTTCTACAAAGTTGAGTAATTGCAGAAATTGTGTTAAAATATTCATTAAAAGTTTTAGTAAAATGTATGTCTTATTTTATTTGCAGTGAAATTAAATGGAGGGCGACATGTTATAGGCATTCTTCGTGGGTTTGATCCATTTATGAACTTAGTGGTTGATGAGACAACGGAGGAGTGTAAAGATGGAACTAAGAACAGTATTGGCATGGTGGTAAATATTGCTTATTTATTATAATTTTTTTTCTCACATTCACCTTTGTGAAATACATGTAAAACTTCAGTCTCATATGTTAGTACTGTCCGTCTGGTCTTAGAATAGATCGGCACATTGCTAATCTTTCTGCCAACAAACATGTAATGCTATGCATTGCTCTCAGCTGTAAGATAGCCATCAGTTGTAGTAACATAACAATATGACTCATACTAAATAAACTAAGTTAACTAATTCAGGAATTGGATCTAGAAAATTTACGCAATATAATTTTGTGAGTAAAAACTTAAAAATTAATCTGAGTCATCAGGTAGAGGTGAGACACTCAGCTTAGGTTCAAATGTAGTTGTAGTTGTTGAAGTGCTGTAAAACATAGACCTAAAGTAATAGTAAAAATTAAACCTTGTGTAGCACCTGAAGTTGTCCAGGTTTGCAGTGTAACCCTTTCAAGGCTGAGATATTTCTACATAGTTACCCCTCCATGTTGAGATTTTTTTAAATCTAAAATGTTTTCTATTCATAGAATAACATGCAAACAATACTCACAAAACTGATGTAGATGATCTGCTTACTCAAAAAAACATTGATTTCAAGGTTTAAATTAGGCCACAAGCAATGCACAGAAGTTATGATTGGCCGCAGGGGGCCAATAATGAGGTATATATTTGTTGCAATAGATAAAATTATCAATCACTAATAACTCTTAAGCACTTTCACTACTAAAAGACATAGTATCATAATCAAAATGAAATTATAATTAGAGTTATCAGAAGTTTGTTTTATTAAATTTATTTCAAATCTGAATATTTTTCTTATGCCTATAGACCAAGAAAATGTTCATGAAACAATAGAAGCATATTTCAGCTATTCCTTCCCAGAATATAACTTAAAATTTGATCTGTGTGTAGTATATTTCAAAATAAATAAATAAAGCAGCATTGCATTTTGCACACATAAATTTTGTATGTTTACCTTGTCGTAGATACTTTGTGATATTTAAACACACATTTTCTAACAGGCTTGGGTTTGTATGGTGTGGGTGGTACAGGTACTGGAAAGTGTGATGTCTAAAAGTTGGGTGTAAAACTTTTTGTACCATTTCAGTGACTTTGACACTTTCAACAGAACTAATCATATCAGACCATTCCACCTCCCATGTTCTTTTATAGTCCGTGACACAGTCAGCTGAAATATGGTGTTTTTGTCTAGCAGTCTTCTCTGTATGTCTTATTGTTTTACTATATGAAATAGTCAACATACAAACCTCTTATCTTTCCATCCACCTTAGTGCTAGCATGTTTTCTGTATGTTTAGATTCAGTTTGTTTCTTCCTTAGTTTTTCAGTTATTTTGGGTATTTCCTTGTTCTTTCTGAGCATGCCACACACATTCCTCCATGTGGTAGTAACCAGTTATGAAACAGGACTAGAGTACCAATTATCAGTCCACAAGTTATGACCTTTATTTGTGTATTTAGTTATAAGGTTTCATATTACAATGCCAGAAATTCCTAATCTGTGATTCTCAGCAATGTCTGTGGTTGCATTTGCATACAAATGAAGACCTTTATATACCCTGTCTCACAGTTGCAAAGCACAAAAGCTTTGACACCAAATCTGTGCCTTTTGAAGGGAATGAACTATTTGAAAACAGGTCACCTTTGTGTAATATTAAGCTCTCATCAATGCATAGATTTTGAAAAGTAATTAAACAAGTGCTGAAAGTAATAGTCTTGTCTCCTTGAGTGTATCATTGTCATTGAAATAGAGAAGTTTCAGTAGCAGAAGATATGTCTCTTGACGTGTACTTTGCAAATTGGGGGTTGCAATAACATTTTTAGAGCCTTGCTTTTATTTCTACAGTAGTCTGTGAAACTGAATGCTCTCCCATATGATTCCATATTGTGACTTTGTGGGTTCGTGAAATGAAAAGTCCAATTTCATCACTCAAAAATGTTCTTTATTTCCACCGACTTACAGTTTAGCACTTGCCAATTACATAAAACTACGTGCTGCACACAATTACAATTCACCAGTTCGTCCGTTACAATTCCACTTGTCCTCGCGATTACGTAAACTCCGATACACATACACAGTTACGTACAGTCTTCCGTTGCACAATCTTCTCGTTCATTAACACGTCACTGACTAACTCTTACACCAAGAGCTGCGACTGTCTCCTCACTCACTAACTAACTGACTGACTCCCTTCGCTCACGGCAGCCCCCTTTTTATAGGAATATCGCCGCCTTCTAGTTTCCATAGGAAGGTTCCAGTAGATGAAAGATCGAAAGATCCCGTAATTTCCAGAACACAGGTGGAACAGAAACAGACGGCACAATGATGTTCTTCTCCCGGCCACCGCCTGTCACCACTATAAGACAAACGAGGGGAGGGCGTGGCTAACATGGACCTCCCTTGCTGTCCGCTCCCAGCTGCTTCTATAGGGTGTTCCAACGCTCGCGTGACACTGCTCCCTCCTCAAAGCTGTTCGTCTCGAACAGCACCATCGTAGCGTGCCAGGCGGTCCAGGTGCACCACCAGCATCTGCTCGGAGTCTCAGCCAGAAGTAGCGCTGCCGTAGTTTGTCAATCGTTCGGTTCGCTCCCAGGTGTCCTCCCGAAGTACCGGCGTGCACTTCTTCCAGGACTTCCGGGACCTTACTCCGGGGAAGTACCAACTGCTCTCTCTGCATCTTCCCATCGGGTGATTCCCATACCCGGAACAGCATGCCCTCTCTGGTCTTCGAGTCCCATTGGGCCCAGTACGACTTGTAGGTGGCGCTCCTCGGTGCGATGTCCTCCCAGGTTGGTCTCATCCCTGCCTCCACTTCCCTCAAGAGTGGCCCCAAGTCTGCGTCTGCCAGCTGCTCCCTCCTCAGGCCTGCGCTATCCCAGCCTTCAGCAGGCACTGCCACAACTACTCGGACTGCTGCGGCACGCTCCTTCTCTTCCACTCTTGTACACTGGCCGCACTCTTCCGGACAGGGTCTTCGGGACATGGCGTCAGCGTTACCGTGGCTCTTCCCTCTACGATGTTCCGAGGTGAAGTCGTACTCCTGCAGCCTCTGGACCCAACGTGCTGTCTGGCCTTCCAGGTTCTTAAAGCTCAATAGCCAGGTTAGGGCGGAATGGTCAGTCCTCAGGTGGAATGGCTGACCGTACAGGAACTTGTGGAAGTGCTCCATTGTCTTTACTACCGCCAGTAACTCCCGTCGGGTGACGCAGTAGTTCTTCTCTGCCTTGGATAGCGTCTTGCTGTAGTAGGCTATCACCCGCTCATGGCCGTCCTGGATCTGCGATAGGACACCTCCAATGCAATGGTCGCTAGCGTCGGTGTCCACAATGAAGGCGCCACCCGGTTGTGGGAAACCCAAAATTGGAGCACTGCACAGGGTCTCCTTTAGGTGCTGGAAAGCGTTTTCGGCGTCCTCTGTCCACACATAAGGCCGGTGTTCCTCCGTCAGGCGGGTGAGGGGTTTTGCGATGTTGTCGGCCTTTTCCTCTAAATCATTAGGGCGGTCGTCTACTTGACCCATCCGCTTGCCCAGATTCGTGACGTCATCCCTCACGCCAGCCAACCGTTCCTCAAACTTGGCGGCGAGGACCTCGTTCGCCACCTTCATTTCCGTGGCCAGACGGTCGTTCGCTGCTCTCATTTCTGTGGTTAACTCGGCCTTCATTTCTTCCGTCTTCGCTGTTATTTCGGCCTTCATTTCCATCATCTTCTCCAAAAAATTTTCCAATGCCGCGTCCATGGTTGTAATGTTCGGTGATGTTATCTTCCCGCTTCCTGACACCAGTGTGACTTTGTGGGTTCGTGAAATGAAAAGTCCAATTTCACCACTCAAAAAATGTTCTTTATTTCCACCGACTTACAGTTTAGCACTTGCCAATTACATAAAACTACGTGCTGCACACAATTACAATTCACCAGTTCGTCCGTTACAATTCCACTTGTCCTCGCGATTACGTAAACTCCGATACACATACACAGTTACATACAGTCTTCCGTTGCACAATCTTCTCGTTCATTAACACGTCACTGACTAACTCTTACACCAAGAGCTGCGACTGTCTCCTCACTCACTAACTAACTGACTGACTCCCTTCGCTCACGGCAGCCCCCTTTTTATAGGAATATCGCCGCCTTCTAGTTTCCACAGGAAGGTTCCAGTAGATGAAAGATCCCGTAATTTCCAGAACACAGGTGGAACAGAAACAGACGGCACAATGATGTTCTTCTCCCGGCCACCGCCTGTCACCACTATAAGACAAACGAGGGGAGGGCGTGGCTAACATGGACCTCCCTTGCTGTCCGCTCCCAGCTGCTTCTATAGGGTGTTCCAACGCTCGCGTGACAATATGCATTACTGAGAGAATGTGCTTCAGTTTCTTGCTGCAAAAACAATTGCATCAGGGAAGTACCAACTACCACATGACAAATAGAAATAATACTTGCCTCATTCATTATTTCATTATACCAAAATAAGCAATAATATTTGCAGTATAATAACTGTTTTCATTTGCAGTAAGAGTTGTTCAAGGACATCCAGATCCGTTCTATGACCAGATTGAGTAGTTTCTGAGATAATGGGCCATTAATTTAAATTTAGCATTGGCAGGATAGGGTTTTTCTCTTCACTTGGTAATTATGGATTAGTTCAGTTTGGCAAATACTAATTAAATGTACATTTTTCCATTATCTGTTTCAGGTAATACGTGGAAACAGCATAGTTATGCTTGAAGCTCTGGATAGGGTGTGAAGTTTGTCTGCGTGCCTACCTGTATGATTCCAAGAAAGAATTTTCACACTTCTAAGAAAGGAATTGAAGAATTTTCATTTTAGGTTTTTTTTTAATTAAATGTAATTTAAACACACAGCTTTTGGTTAGATTTAGAAGTGTAAATTGTATGGTTCCAATCTTTTAAATATACTGTGATAATTTTATTTTAGAAGAGAGTTTATTGTATTGGGTCAGAATAAATTCATCTTCAGAATTTTGGAGTTGTTCTAATGGTGATCTATGAATATCCATAATTCATCCTAACTTTGTGGAAAGTTGCCAGGTAAGTATTTAGATAGAGAACTAAGTATAATCCTTTATTAGAATTCAAAATTATTTGCAAATTGAAATTTGTTTGTAAATCTTAATAAGTAAATAACTTCCACATATTTTTGTCCAGTTCAGGAAGACATTTTCTGGCACTGCTGTTTTCTCTAAGTTTTTTCAATTTCAAATACTGTTGAAACTATATCAGTACATCTTATTGCACAGCTGTGGACAGACAAAAAAAGCTATCTCCCATTCTGTGTACCAAAGAGCTTTTTTTTTTTTTTTAAATTAAATTTTATTTATAGTCCCCTAACTACAAGGTCTTTTAGTGACTTTTGCATTTACATTTTACAGTACAAACTTAAGAAACAGTACAACAAGAATTACAGCAGAATTAACAATAAGAATGAAACAACATAAGATTTTAAGGTATGAACAATAAACTTGATAGCTGAATCACAGTTACAGAAGAATTAATAAGAATCTACCAAGATAAGATTTACAAACTATGACATCACAATAATACAGCAATAATTACAGCAGATTTAATGACAGTGTTGTAGCAAGAGAAGATTTAAGTAAAATGGAGGTTAAGCACAGTATCACAACCATATTTACAGTAGAATTGGTAACAAAATTGCCATTAGGTGCGTCGTGCATTAAGAGTAAAAAGTTATGATTCATATTAACAATATTAGAATTCATTTGCCTCCAACTGTCCTCTTTCCTCCCTTGTTTTCAAAAAAAAAAAAAAAAAAAATTATATATATATATATATCAGAATTCATTATTTCAATAGTTTGTATAATGAAGTATCTTTTAAAAACTAGTATCCCTGGCACCATGGTGATTTCATTGAGAGCTGTAGGATCTCCTGGAATTTAGTTGTCTCCATCTGCGGTACACAGGGCAGCTTGAGATGATGTGATTAATCTTGTTTGGCATCTATCATAGTTCAGAGGGAAGCTGTGTGTGAGTTTGCTGTGACCAATTCTAATCCTGGTGGTGGCGATCTGATCCTAACGTTTTAAGAGAGATTTTTATTTCAGGTTGGGTGAAATATCATGAACTTTAATGGTGAGATTATTGGACCATTGGTAAAACCATTTGGCTTTTATTTTCCTGTCTATTTAATGTTATCTTGATGTGTTGTGGATACTGTCACATTCTGTGGATGTTTAGTGGCTTCATGTGCCTCGGAATCACCTTTCTCGTTGCCTTCAATTTGTTTGTGCGAGGGTACCCATGTTAGAATTACTTGTTTTCCTTTGCTTACTGCTTTTGAGTATGTTAATATTACTTCTTGAACTAGAGCATTTGCACTTGACTTTCTTTGTATGGCTAATAATGCACTCAGTGAATAGGTAAAGATGATAAAATTATTAGATTCGGTTTCTTCAGCAACGTAATGAAGACTTTCCTTAATAGCAAAGAAAAAAATGAAATGTGTAGTGTTTAACGCCCGCTTTTACTACATACGGCACCACAGGCGGTGACACTGATGATACATGAGATGAAGATGGAGCACCGGTGGAATGAGATGGGAAACCGGAGGTCCCGGAGAAAACCCGCCCCAGCGCCGTGTTGTCCACCACAAATCTCACTTTGCGGTCGCCTGGGATCGAACGTGGGCCGCCTTGGTGAGAGCCAAGCGGTCTAACCACTGAGCCACAGCGCGGCCTTTTAATAGCAAAGAGTTCACATGAGAAGATAGAATAATACTTTGGCAGTGAGGACAGCATTATGCGTTCTGGAAGGACTGTTGCACAACCACGGTTGGTATCTGTTGCTGAACCATAGGTATAAATGTTTCTATAATCAGAGTATGTTTCTTGGATCTCTTTGAAGACTTGTTGAAAGATTATGCTATTGGTTTCACTTTTATTGTATTCAAGCATATGAGTATTGACATCTGGTGAGGGAAGCTTCCAAGGCGCCACATCTAGCACATGTTGCCGTACAGTTATTTGGGGAGGCTCCAGTTCATATTCTTCCAGGTATCTGGATATTCTTGCAGAGAAAGCAAGCCGACTGTTTAATGCAATTCATTTCCGCCACATGCTTCTTTGACATTTACTTTATTCTTACAAGTAGAAATAAAAGAAATGAAACAGTCGCTTCACTGTTGCTATAATCAAGTAAGAATAAAGTAAATCACTGTAAGAATATGCTAGTATGCATATTCTTGCATTGGCTGGTGGGTTTTAATACTCCCCTGTTCTTTCATAATATAGTTGCACGATTTATTAAACTTCTTGCTTTACCTGCTCTGAATAAACCATTCAAGTTGTTATAATATAGAATTAACATAAAGTAATTACAGTAAGAACAATGACTCAGAAGTTCAAAAATGCACTGGTTGAGTAATAACAAAGTTGGCAGTTAAATTCCAGTGACGGCATTGCTGTTTAGGTGTGCATGTGCAGATGTTACCTATAACCAATGAGGCGGAGCTCATTGCGGAATGCAGAGCAATACTTTATTCTAACAGCAAACAGATTATAGCTTCTATTTTTTACGTATTGAGATCTACATTGTTGACTATTTTTACTATTCTAAAAAAACGGAATTCTTAAGGAATGTTTTGCATGCGCTGAAACTTTTTTTTATTTATTTATTTATTTTTTTTTTTTTTTTTGTTTTTTTTGTTTTAAGAATGGCATTTAAAAACAGTAGTTTTATTACCTTATCTAATGATTGCAATTTTTTTTCAAATTACACAGAATTATGAAACTCGGCAACCATTTTGTTGTGCATTAAGACATAGAAACACATTACAAGTTACACAAGATATAAAGATTTTGCAGCGCTCTTTGCAACATTTTTTAAGTCTTTCAACTATTTATGGATGTGTTCTGTTTGTTTTCGCAGACTAAAGGTGGCAGTGATACCTACTACCTAGGTGGGCAAGGTTCCTCTTCTTGAGCCTTTCTTTTAATATAATCTGATTTAGATTCCTACAAGATTACTTCTGTTCAGAAACTGTTGTCCAAATATGATCTTGAATGCTCTCAGCAGAAATACGTTTTTTGGTGGGCTGATTTTATTTCGATCAACTTTGCCATGTCAATAAAATAGCATATAATTTGAATTGTACATTGTGTGCTGTCCTGGCATGCACTGTTCAGTATGAATTCAGTATATCTCATACTGACTACCAATATTAATGAGCATCTTATTAAACCTGGTCTATGTAAAGATATACAGGTACTAATACAATTTTGAGTTGAACTATTATGTGTATCAAATGGGATGAGTTCGTCTTTGGAATGCTACTAGGTAAGCAACCAATCTGAGTCCTGCAGTGTTGTCATATTGCATTCCCCGTAACTGGTGTGTGACGCGTGCCAACTCTAATAGGTACTATTTGTGCTAAGACAAAAATTCAGATTTTGCAAAAAGTGATCCATGAGGAAGGTAAAGAGTAATGTATAGAATATAATAATTTGTAACTTAAAACTTCACCTATCTTATAAGAAATGATGACACATTCTTTATAAATTGTTCGGGATCGCGATTTCATGGAAATTCTTCCACATAGTCAGCCGGAACTAACAAAACTGTCGTCATCGTTACAAACACTAGATGTTAATATATTCTTGTTAGTACTATCAAAATCTGAAAATGAAACCAATTTAAAAACAGAATTGACTGCCAGTATTTCAAAATTCATTATGCGATGTCATGTGTCTAACATAACCGTAAAAACCCCATATTTGTAGCTCATACTTTTTCCTAATACAAATAAAGTATCAATATATTATAACAATGCATCACGACGTAAGCACTGTAATGAACATCATTATTGGTTGGCCTGTAATTACTCAGAACTGAAATGTAAACATCTGATATTACATGAAGGAATTGTTTAGAATAAGCCAAGGTATTTGTTAAATTCGAGAGAGAGCAAGCAGCACACTTGCTGCTGGCTTAACGTGAGTCGTCACATTCCGTTTAAAAACCAGGGAAAAATATATCAGCTGGATCATCTTGAACTGAAATGATCAATGAGGTAATCCGGCTTCCTCCTTACCACTCAAATTGAGTTAATGTGTGCTCAGATTATGTTGCAAACAGAAATGATACTTTTAAACCGACTGACATTGGATGATTTATTCAGGAATAAATTGACAAGGTAACACAATCTCATCTTCAGGAATGTCACATTTTCACGAAAACACATCATATTCCTGCTAAAATCTCATTTACACGAAAAAAAATCCAATTTTCACACAAAAATTGAATTTTCTAGGTCCGAAACGTTTTTCATCGCGCTAATTACGCTCAAATCGCAACTTGAAGCTCCAAATCGCATTTCCACATCTTTTCCCCAGTTTCAAGGTAAGACCGCTCAAATCGCATTTTCAAGCTCCAAAAGGCATTTCTACGTCCCTTTTGCGATTTCGCGTTAATTACGCTCAAATAGCATTTTCACGCTCAAACGCGTTTCAACGACGATAGGACGTTTTCCCACTCGTTTCCCTCAAATCCGATTTTGACGCTCCCAACCACATTTTTCTTCGCGTTTTCTCCATAATTATACTAAAATCACATTTTCAGGCTAAACCCGCATTTTCACGCAAAAATCGGATTTTCACAATGAAATCGAATTTCAGGCAAAAATCGGATCTTTAGCCATGTCCCCGCCAAAATCATGGAAAGATTCATTTCACTCAAAGATCTCGTTTTCACGTAAAAACGTCATTTTTAACGAAAAATGTCATCTTTTCGAGAGAAAAAAATTTCATTTTCAGGAATAAGTCTCATTGTCACGCAAAAATCTCATTTTCACGAAGACCTCTCATTTTCCAGATAAAAACCTGACTTTCACGTAGAAATCTCATTTTCACACAAATATCGAATTTGCTAGGACCGAAACTCTTTCACGTTTTCCATCGCACTAATTACGCTCCAATGGCATTCTGAAGCTCCAACATGCATTTCCACCTCTTTTTCGTAGTTTCAAGCTAAGTCAGCTGAAATAGCATTTACGAGCTCGAAAACGCATTTCCACGTCACTTTTGCGATTTCTCGCAATTACCCTCAAATAGTATTTTCACGCTCTGAGACACATTTCAACGTCTTTCGGACTTCTTCCCGCTCATTACGCTCAAACCGCATTTTGACGCTGCCAACCACATTTCCACATTTTTTTCGCGTTTTCGCAATAATTACACTCAAATCGCACTACCAGGTTAAACCTGCATTTTCACGCAAAAATCGTATTTTCACCATAAAATCCGAATTTCAGGCTAAAATCATGAAAACTTCTCATTTTCCAGGGGGAAAAAAACTTGTTTTCACGTAACAATCACATTTTCACACACCCCAATTTGCGAGGTGCGAAACCTTTGTCACATTTTCATCGCGCTAAATTACGCTCAAATCTCATTTTGAAGCTCCAAAATGCATTTCCGACCCTTTCGCAGTTTCAAGGTAAGTTCGCTAAAATCGCATTTTCGAGCTCCGAAACACTCGTGAAAATGACATTTCTTGAAGATTTTAGGCTGAAAATGGCTAGGTCGGATTTTTGCGTGAACGAGACAATCCTGAAAATGAGATTTTTCCGTGAAAATGGTGTTTTCGCTGGAAAATGGGTTTTCGTGAAAATTAAATTTTTGCATGAAAGTGAAATTTTTCTCGTGATTATGAGATTTCTACGAGAAAATGAGATTTAATGGTGAACATGAGGGGTTTTTTTTTTTTTTTTTTCGTGAAAATGAGATTTTTGTGTCAAAGTGAGATTTCTTCGTGTAAAAGAGATTCTTGCGTGAAAATGAGGCTCATTCCTGAAACAGATTTTTGCTAGAAAATGCTAATTTTTCGTGAACATTAAGTTTTCTTATGAAAATGAGAATTTTTCGTGAAAATCAAATTTGTGTGTGAAAGTAAGATTTTTTTTTTTTTCAAAATTATGAGATTTCTGCGTGAAATTAGATTTTTTTTGAACATGAGGTTTTCTCAAGAGATTTTTGCGTGAAAGTGAGATTTCTTCGTGTAAATGAGATTGTTCCGTGAACATGAGGTTTTATTCGTGATAATGACGTTTGTTTTCAAGATTTTAGCCTGAAATTGGCGAAAGATACGATTTTTGCCCGGAAATCGGATTTCATGGTGAAAAGGCTATTATTGCGTGAAAATGCGAGTTTAGCCTGGAAATGCGATTTTAGTATAATTATGGCGAAAACGAGACAAAGATATGGAAAGCGTCAACATGTGATTAGGGCCAAACGAACGGTTAAACGTCCAAAGGACGTTGAAGTACGTTTCAGTGCGTGAAGATGCTTTTTGAGCGTATTTAAAGCGAAATCGCAAAAGGCACGTGGAAATGTGTTTCGTAGCTTCAAAATGCGATTTGAGCGTAATTAAAGGGATGAAAAAAGTGAAAAGACGTTTGCGACCAACCAAATTCGATTTTTGTATGGAAATGAGATTTTCGAGAAAACTTTTTAAAATAATTTTTTTCTTGAAAATTAGATTTTTACGTGAAAATCAGTTTTTCTTCCTGCAAAATGACATGTTTTCGTGGAAATGACGATCTTTTCAAGAAAGATATCGCATTTTTGCCTGAAAATAGGATATTATGGTGAAAAGGCGATTATTGCGTGAAAATGAGATTTTAGCCTGGTAATGTAATTTCAGTGTAATTATGGCGAAAACGCGAGAAGTTTGAAGTGTGGTTGGGAGCGTCAAAATCCGTTTTGAGCGTATCGAGTAAGGAAAAGTCCGAAAGGCGTTGGAATGTGTCTCAGAGCGTGAAAATGCTATTCCAGGGTAATTATAGCAAAATCGCAAAAGTGACGGGGAAATGCGTTTCTGAGCACGAAAATGCGATTTGTGCAGACTTAGCTTGAAACTGCCAGAAGGAGTCGGAAAAGTATTTTGGAACATGCGATTTGAACGTAATTAGCGCGATGAAATGGCCGAAAAAGCGTTTCGGACCGAGCCAATTCTATTTTTGTTAGACTGAGATTTTTTCGTTAAAGTGAGATTTTTAGTGTAAATGATATTTGTGCAGAATGACTGTTTTGCCTTAAAATGAGAATTTTGTGGGAAGATGACCTCTTTTTTTTCGTGAAAAATGATATTTTTGCGTGAAAATGGGATTTTTTAGCGAAAATAACATTTCTTGAAGATTTTAGGCTGAAAATGGCTAGTTCGGATTTTTGCGTGAACATGAGACTTATTCCTGAAAATGAGATTGATGATGGAAAATGATATTTTATGGTGAAAATGAGATTTTAGTATGAAAGTGAGATTTCTTCGTGCAAATGAGATTCTTGCGTGAAAGTGAGATATTTGCGTGAAAATGAGATTTTTTCGGGATTATGAGATTTCTGCGTGAAAATGAGATTTCTTGTGGAACATAGGATGTAAACATGAGGTTTTTTCTTGAAAATGAGATTTTTGTGGGAACGTGAGATTTCCTCATGTAAATGAGATTTTTGCGTGAAAATGAGACTTTTTCTGAACATCAGATTTTTTTTGAACATGAAGTTTGTTGTGTGTATGTGTGTGTGTGTAAATGACGTTTGTTTTCAAGATTTTAGCCTGAAAATATCTAAAGATCGGATTTTTGCTTGAATATTGAATTTTATGGTGAAAAGGCGATTATTGAGTGAAAATGCAAGTTTAGCCTGGAAATGCGATTATAATGTAATAATGGCGAAAACGCGACAAAGATGTGGAAATGCGCTTGGGAGCGTCACAATGCGATTAGAGTCAAACGAACGGTTGAACTTCAAGAAGATGAAACACGTTTCAGTGCGTGAAAATGCTTTTTGAGCGTATTTAAAGCGAAATCGCAAAAGGGACGTGGAAATGCGTTTCGGAGCTTCAAAATGCAATTTCAGCGTAATTAGCGGGATGAAAAAAGTGAAAAATCGTTTGGGACCGAGCAAATTCGATTTTTGTGTGAAAATGAGTTTGATTTTTTTTAACCCCGTGAACGTTTGATTTTTACGTTAAGATCAGGTTTCTCTTTCTGGAAAATGAGATTTTTCGTAAAATTAAATGTTTGCGGGAAATTGAGAATTTTGCGTGAAAATTTAATGATTTCAGCCTGAAAATTTTTGCCTGAAATTCGGATTTTATGGTGAAAATGCGGGTTTAGCCTGGAAATACGACTTTAGTGTAATTATGGTGAAAACGCGAAAAAGATGTGGAAATGTTGCGAGCTTCAAAATCCGATTTGAGCGTAACGAGCGGGAGAAGGTCCAAAAGACTTTGAAATGCGTTTGAGAGCTCGAAAATGCGATTTGAGCGGACTTACCTTGAAACCGCGGAAAAGAGGTGTAAATCCATTTTGGAGCTTCAACATGGGATTAGAGCGTAATTAGCGGGAAGAAAAACGTGAAAAAGCGTTTTAGATCGTGCAAATTCGATTTTTGTGCGAAAATGAGATTTTTGTTCGTGAAAATTAAATTTTTACTGGCAAAACTCGTGAGACAGAGGTAAACTACAAGAGGAAAGATAGAGCATGTGACGAAAATTTGGAGCCTATATTCGCATATGGATGCACTACTGGTAGTTCCGTTGGTTTGAAAAATAAGTAATTCATAAACTGTAATTATAATTATAGCATTTAAAACATATACATAATATGCAAATATTAATGTTGGAATTGTGATTTCAACAACTGCATTATTATAAACGTTTGGAAAATTCACTTTGGTTTCCCTTATGTCTAGTGCAGAGGAGTTTCACATGATCTAGGAGAGAAAAATATGAAAAAAGTTGGGGTAACAAGGTGTCATTGCTGCGGTTCATAACTTCAATGGAAAATTTACATATCATTCCAGAACTATATACCTTTTAAAAAAAGTCTTCAAAGAACACAACATTACTCTGGCCCCACAGAACAAACTCACATGAGTACTGAATAAATTGCAAAGGCTGTGACAACTTTTACATTGGCAAAAGAAAAAGGAATTTGAACATTAGGCCTAAGGAGCATTTTAGGAATATCAAGAACAAAGAAATAGACAAATCGGCAGTGGTGTATCATTTTTTGAATGAGAATTATGATATAGAACAAGAAATCCATTTATTCAAAAAGTGTTCAGTTTCAACAACACCTTTGAAAAGAACCCAAACTTCAAATTCATCAAGATAGCAACAGAGTTGCCCTATCGCCTCCAAGGAGTTCACCAAATCGAAATTCAACAGTCAACGTTAGTTGAGGATGTTTGGGAAGATCCTAATGAAACACATTCTAGGTAAACACAGCAATATTGTACACTACCACTCAAAAGTTTTTGAACACACCTCATTTTTAGGATTTATTGAAACTGGAATAAAAGAGACATAATATGTAGTCACAACTGTATATTTAATGAAAATCAGCAATACATGTTAGATTTTGCAAACTCTGGGCATGTTTACTATTAAGTGTGCCAGAAATATCCCACCATACATTTTGCACATGACTCCAAAATACATTTACATTGGGTTGTTTCTTTCTGACTTCTCTGTCCACATGATCTCAAAGTAGTTCAAAGGATTGCAGTCAGAACTTGAGGGGGCGAAACTGTGATCTTCAAGTCTTAATCTCTCTTCCAACTGTAAACATGTATGCTTGAGGTCACTGTCCTGCTGCAGAGTGAAACACTTGCCAATTAACTGCATCCCAGATGGTTTGACATCACGTAGGAGAATGTGATAATGCTCTTTCATAATTCTTGCTATTTTCACAAAATCACCTGTCCAATTGCCATCAAAATAACCCCACCAGTACTGAACCACCTCCATGCTTGACTGTAGGGGATATGCACTGAGGTGCTATGCATTCACCTTTTCACATGTCAGACAAACTGCAACTTTTTCAGCCAATTAGCTCAAACTGAGATTCATGACTAAATAGTATCTTTTTTCCAGTGATCAGATGTCCAGCTTCCAAGTAGTTGGATCATTGTAGTCTTTTCTGTTCATTGGTAGTTCTCAATAGGGGTTTCTTTGCTGCAATGCAACCTTTCAGATGTGCATTCTGAAGTTGTCTCTTCACTGTAGAAATACTCACAGATTCATCCCTCAACTGGTTCAGTTCTGCTGTCAGTACAAGTGCTGTTTCGAAATGATGGCATTTGGTGGTCACTATTAAATGTTTATCAATTTTCAAGCTCACCCTAAGCTTTCCCTTTTGATAACGATCCTTAATGCTATTTGTAATTACACACCTCTTTACAGCGTAATGGACACTTCCCAAGGAAACTTGTTCTTTTGTGGCAATTTGACACATGGTGTGGCCTGTTTTATGTAAGCTGACTAATGCACCACATTTTTCTTCTGAAAGCCTCCTTTTACCCTTTTCAGATTTTTCAGCTGCACAATAACAATGTTTACTATTCATGTGCTTATGAAGCACTAAAGTGTTGTTTACAGCCAATACCTATTTACAGAATGCCGATGAACGACGTCTAGGATATCACAGACATACTATGACATCCAAAAAAACATTAGGTTAAGTGTTTCTATAAGGGTCCACAAATGCTACATTTTCAAAATGCACATAATTGAGAAACAAAAGATAGCATAGTAAATTTCAATTGTGTTTCCAAGGAATTATACACATATAATGTGCCATTGGCTTTGTTTGGCATTGTACTCTTGTAAATTGCAAAAAAAAAAAAAAAAAAAAAAAAAGCGACAATTCAAAAACCTTTGAGTGGTAGCATATGGAGCATAGAGTTCTAGTTTGACTCGAAATTATATTAATGTTGTGTTTCATTGTATCATAGTCCTTACTCATTAAGAATATCCAGGTATTTTAAGTTTTTTTTGGGGCCATCATTGGCATATAAGACTGGGAACTGTCTTGAGCAGAAGACAGCATGAAAACACTTTTATTTTCCATCTTTCCATATTGACAACTTCTAATCAATTCTAACATATGCGATGTTTCTCTTTCCTTATTCTGTAGCTCCTTATCTGACAAAAGTCATAATTTTGGAGATATAGTTTGTCATAATAGTTTGATGAATCAAATCTCTTTTTAAAGAGCATGTGTGCCAGCTTCATGGAAGTAAAAAGTCTGTCATGATACATTATGTAGCCATGTTGTAAGGATCTTGTGAGCATTAATTAAGCCATGCATAAGCAACACAGGAAAAGTTGTGTACTGGACTTGATTTCCCTCTTATCTATTGTTTGAAATTACAGTTTCCTTGAAATGGAACCATCATTTTCAACAGAAATATGTAGAGATCAAAACTTTTCATCATGGTCCTTGTGCTTTTCACTTTTGTGACGTCACTGTCAGAGACCACTTGCACAAGCATATTCTTAATTGTAAATATTGTGACTTTGTGCATTCGTAGAATTAAAAGTCTGAGTTGCAGATATTCCAAATGTTCTTTTTTTCCATAGAAATACCTCTGTTCTATTCACACAGAAGTCACATTACATCACATACACATCAGAATCTACCAAGGTTGATGACAGTAACACACAGCATTCTGATTACATCTGTTTACATCAGCTCTCGTTAAAACACTTCACAGCTGTTTACTGCTTAGGACTGTCCGATAACTAGCCATGGCTTCCCTTTATATAACCATTCATGAATTCCAGACTGTTATAGAATTTCTCTAACATGTCACCAGATAAAACACGGATGTTCCAGAATGTAACCATATCCGTGTCGGCAAGTCTTTTATCTCTGGCACTATGTTTATCTGCTTATGCAAGATCTTAATCTCCGTAAGACACCATCAGTTCCTTTGTATGCGCAAAACGCGCTATCGCGATCGGGTTCGCGACAGTGCTCCCTCAAGGCTGGTCGTCTCGAACATCACCATCGTAGTGGCCAGACGATTCAGGAGTATTACCAACATCTTCCCTCGGGGCACCTTCTGGATGTGGTAGACCACGTCGTTAATCCTCTTCACCACCCGGCACGGTCCTTACCATGGCTGCTGAAGCTTCGGGCAGCGTTCTTTGGTCCGAGTAGGGCGATACAACCAAACCAGGTCACCTTGCTGGAACCCGTGGCTGTTAGCTTGCCTATCGTACCGGGTCTTCATGCATTCGCTCGCCTTCTGGATGTACTGACAAGCCATTTCATGCATGTCGTGGAGATGAAATGAAATGTGTAGTGTTTAACGCCCGATTTTCTACATACGGCACCGCAGGCGGTGACACTGATGGTACATGAGATGAAGATGGAGCACCGGTGGAATAAGATGGCGGGGGAAACCGGAGGTCCTGGAGAAAACCCGCCCCAGCGCCGAGTTGTCCACCACAAATCTCACTATGTGGTCGCCTGAGATCGAACCCGGGCCGCCTTGGTAAGAGCCAAGCGGTCTAACCACTGAGCCACGGCGCGGCCATCGTGGAGATGGTCCACCAGGTTCTCCACATACTCGGTTGCTGGCTGTCCGGGGGGGGGGGGGACTTCCAAAAGCCAGATCACAGGGGAGGCGTAACTCTCGGCCAAACATTTAAGCTGGCTGGCGTCATCCCAGTGGTGTCGTGTGTTGACGAGCGGTAGGCCAGCAAGAACAGTGGCACCTTGACCTCCCGGTCTCGCTGATGGCTGGCCACGACCTTCCTCAGGAGTTCTTCTAAGGTCCTGATGTACCTTTCGACCATGTCATCCGACTGGGGATGTAGAGGTGTGGTGCGGGTCTTGTTAACCCCAAGTCTTTCTAGTACCTCCTTCATTAGGTTGAACTCAAAATTAGTGCCCTGGTCACTGTGGAGCTCTAACGGCACCCCAAATCGGCAGAACATTTGCTCCACGAGGCAGTCTGTGATTGTCTTTGCCTCCTGGTTCGGGATGACATACACTTACGGCCACTTGGTAAAGTAGTTCACGGCCAGCCTCAGCTACTTGTTGCCTCGGTCGGACACTGGGAATGGTCCAGCTATGTCGACGGCGATCCTTTCGAATGGCGCTCCGACGTTGTACTGCTGCATGCGACACCGGCTCCTAGTCTGGGGGCCGCGAATCGCTGGCCTCACGTGACATTGACGGCACCATCTCTCAGCATCTGCTCGGAGCCTCAGCCAGTAGTAGCGCTGCCGGAGTTTGCCGTTCGGTTTGCTCCCAGGTGTCCTGAAGTGCCGGCGTGCACTTCCTTCAAGACCTCCGGGACCTTACTTCGGGGAAGTACCAACTATTCTCTCTGCGTCTACCCATCAGGCGATTCCCATACCCGGAACTGCACGCCCTCTCTTGTCTTCAGTGAGTCCCATTGGGCTCAGTATAACTTGTAGGTGGCGCACCTCGGCGCGATGTCCTCCCAGGTTGGTCTGCTCCCTGCCTCCAATTCCTTCAAGAGTGGCCCCAAGTCTGCGTCCGCCAGCTGCTCTCTCCTCAGGCCTGCGCTATCTCAGCCATCCGCAGGCACTGCCGTGACTACTCGGACTGCTGCGGCACGCTCCTTCTCTTCCACTCTTGTGCACTGGCCACACTCTTCTGGCAGGGTCTTCGGGACATGGCGTCTGCGTTGCCGTGGTCCTTCCCTCTACGATGCTCGGAGGTGAAGTCGTACTCCAGCAGCCTCTCTACCCAACGGGCTTTCTGGCCTTCCAGGTTCTTAAAACTAAGTAGGCAGGTTAGAGCGGAGTGGTCAGTCAGGTGGAATGGCTGACCGTACAGGTACTTGTGGAAGTGCTCCAAGGTCTTTACTACCGTCAGTAACTCTCGGCGGGTGACGCAGTAGTTCTTCTCTGCCTTGGATAGCGTCTTACTGTCGTAAGCTATCACCCACTCGTGGCCGTCCTTGACTTGCGATAGGACGTCTCCAGTGCAATGGTCGCTGGCGTAGGTGTCCACAATGAAGGTGCCGCCTGGTTGTGGAAATCGCAGAATAGGAGCACTACACAGTGTCTTCAGCCGCTGGAAAGCGTCTTCGGCGACATCCGTCCGTCGGTGTTCCTCTGTCAGGCGGGTGAGGGCTTGGCGGTGTTGGAGAACCCCTTTATGAAACGGCGGTAATAACTGCACAGCCCTAGGAAACTGCGCAATTCTCCCTTATCCTTTGAGCGAGGCCAATCTCTCACGGCCTGTGTCTTCTGCGGGTCTGTGGCCACTCTGGTTGGTGAGATTATGTGTCCCAAATAGTTGACTTCGTTGTGGAAGAGCTGGCACTTCTTTGCGTTCAGCTTCAAGTTGGTTGCCTGTAGTCTCTGTAACACCCTGCTCAGGTTTTCGAGGTGGTCTTCGAAGGTCTTACCGATGATGTCCAGGTATAGCAGGCAGGCGTCATAAGTCAATCCTCTCATTACCGACGCCATGAGGCGTTGGAATGTGGCTGGTGCGTTGCAGAGGCCAAAGGGCATAACTGTGAATTGCCAAAGCCCTTGGCCTGTTGAGAATGCAGTCTTTTCTTTGTCTCTTGGATCTAGAGCCACGTGCCAGTAACCCTACTTCAGGTCCAGGGTCGAGAACCACTGTGCACCAGCAAGTGTGTCCAGGGTGTCGTCAATCCGGGGTAGGGGAAGCAATCCTTTCGGGTGACAGCGTTCAACTTCCTGTAGTCCACGCTGAGCGTAGCTCGCCATTCTTATTTGTCACCAGAATTACAGGACAACACTATGGCTGTCAGACTCTTCAGTCACTCCCCTGGATTTCATGTCATCTAGCATATCCCGTACCGCCGCTTGTTTTACCAGCGGAACGCGTCTGGGTGGTTGCCGAATAGGCCTGGCGTCTCCGGTGTCTATGTTGTGGAGCACTCGGTCCGTACGGCCGTAGTCACTGTCGCCTTGGCTGAAGACGCACTGGTATCGTCTCAGCAGTTGTAGAACCTCCTCCAGTTGTTCCGCGGTCAGGTGGTCCGCTGCCCATTCCAGTAAGCCTTCCAGCCGGGTCCCCATGTGTTGCGTCGGCACAGGCTCCTCTGTCTTGTCGATTGCTGTCACGCTGACCACGGGCTCGCACATCCCCAGCTCCGTTCTGGCCTGGACGTCGTGATCGGTGTCTGCCAGGTTGAGCAGTCTCACTGGCACCTCTCGACACGGCAACAATATCCTGGCTACACATCGTCCGTGCACAGGCGTCTTCTGGTCCAGCATCATGTTCTTCGTCCGCTGACCTTCCAGTCGCGCCGTCGCCACCACTTCGCTTCTCGCGGGGACAACCACGTCTTCTTTCAAGATGACCGTGCAGATTCCAAGTCGCTCTTCGGGTTGCCGCAGTATCACCTCTTCTCCATTGAGTCGCAGGACCTTCCTGCCGACGTCGACCGTCGCCTCGTGGCTCCTGAGGGCATCCAATCCCAGTATCAACTCCTCAGCCACCTTTGCGACGAACACCCACAGACGCTGCGGCACTCCGTCCCAAGGTCAACTTCAGCAGAGCCTCCTTCTCCACAGGCATGGTGTCGCCCGATGCAGTCATAAGCTGGAATGGTAGGCTCGGCTACCTCGTCGGCAAACCCCTGGCTATGTCAGGTCTGATGACGGTCACGGCTGCCCCGGTGTCTACGAGCATGCGGCACGGCTTCCCTCTCACCCAACCGTTCGCGATGAGGCTGTCATCTAAACGCTGGCTGACGGCGCGCAGTGTCACTCGAGGGGATGGTGGTGATGGCGCCGACGTGACCCTCTCCACGACGGCCCTTACTCGTTTTCCGGCTGCTCTTCCTGGTGTGGGCAGTCTTCCCCCCTGTTTCCCGACTGTCCACACCCCCAACACAGGCCACCAGGCCGGCGTCCCTCGACTGGTCTTCGGTCTCCCGTGTAGCGGATACTCCTGGTTCGCGACGTCGGGGTAGCCGTCAACTTGGCCACCTCCATCCTTAATGCTGCCGTTAGCGCCTCGTGGATGGTTTTGTAGTCGCCGAGCATTATGCGCCGACGAATCTCCGTGTCTCGTACCCCGTCAACGAATGTGTAGGCGGCTTCCCGGAATACGAACTCTGGTGGAAGATCGACTAAGACTTTGCTGGCCAGCTGCTCAATTGCCAGGGCGAACTCCTGTAGTGTCTCACCTGGCTGCTGCAACCTTGATTTCAGCTGGCTTCGGTACGCTGCGGCTAAGCGGTGGTTTCCAAAGCAATTCTCCAGGGCCTCCCAAATGTCCTTGGGCGCCGCCGCTGTCTGAACCGTGTTCAGGACTTCTGCGGCCCGTCCCTGGAGGCTGGCTATTAGCTGTGTGGCCTCTTCTTCTGGTGACCACTTGTTGTGTTTGGCCACCGTGTCGAATTGACGGCAGAAGACTTCGAAAGTTGTCGCGCCGTCGTATTTAGGAGGTTTTACGCGCGCAGATGTTGTGTCGCGTCCCGGCGCGTCGATCTTTAAGTCCTTCAACCTTCTGCCGACGATGTTCTCTACCATGGCGTTCAGGGACTTTGTGTTGCTATTGGCCTTTTCCTCCAGCTCGTTAACGCGGCTCGCCAGGTCTTCGACGCGCTCGCCCAACTCTGTGACGTCCTCCCTCACGCCGGCCAACTGTTCCTCAAATTTTGCGGCGAGGGCCTCATTCGCCGCTTTCATTTCCGTGGTCAATTCGGTCATCTTCGTGGCCTAGTAGTTGTTTGTAGCTTCCGTCTTCGCAGCGAAGTTGTCGTTAGCCGTCTTCATTTCTTTCAGTTCCGCTGCCAGGTTGTTGTTTGCCGTTTCCGTTGTTAACTCGGCCTTCATGTCTTCCATTTTCTGTAAAATCTTTTCCAATGCCGCGTCCATGGTCAAATGTTCCACTTCCTGACACCAATTGTGACTGTGGGTTTGTAGGATTAAAAGTCCGAGTTGCAGATATTCCAAATGTTCTTTATTTCCATAGAAATATACTGTTCAATTCTCACGTAACAACATTACGTCACATACACAGCACAATCTACCAAGGTCGATGACAATAACAAACAGCGTTCTGATTACATCTGTTTACATCAGCTCAGCTGTTTACTGCTTACGACTCACTGTTTGCGACTGACTCTTGGCGAGTCGTCGCTTCCTTAAATACCTTAGTGATAATTTCTAGACTCTTCTAAAACAAACCAGAAACCGAATAATCTCTATCAGTCAAGAAGTCACTAGAAATTTACATTTACCTCACTTATCTGTGTCGGTAAGTCTTTTATCTTCGGCGCTGTGTTTATCTGCTTATGCAAGCTGTTTATCTTCGTGAAACACTATTCGTCTGTTGTCTATTTGTGCTAAACCTTTAATGCCCATCATTGCGACAGTATATTTTTCCAAACCATTAAATCTATCAGGACATTTAATTGTTTTAATAATTTAACTTCAGGATTTATATTATGGTTAAATGACCAAAAATGATCTGCTACGGCCGATTTATCAGTTTGTTTATACTTAATGTTACGAAAATGTTCTTTCGTTCTGGTTTCCAAATTACGTTTTGTCCTACCAATGTGAAACCGATCACAATCTAAACAATCAAATTGATAAATACCAGATTTTTTATTATTAGGAATTTTTAATACTATATTTGTTTTGAGGAACCAAAGTTATACCAAACTCTTTAAAAACTTTTTGAAATTGTTTATTAAACCAAGGATGGTAAGTAAATTTTTTAAAATTATTACTTTTTTAAGGATAGAAATATCATTAACAGTATTTTTTATATTTAAATTTTTCAATCTTCTTTTGTATAAAGTCTTTATTAAAACCATTAATTAAAGCTGCATTAATAATATGTTTATATTCTTTATAAAATTCCTCTTTATTCAGGGGTATATTTATTAATCTATAAATCAAAATATTAAAAACAGCAAATTTATGTGAAATTGGATTAAAACTTTTATTTTTTATGTAATTAGCAATATGAGTAGATTTTCTATAAATACCAAAATCCAATTTATTATTTCTTATTATCGTCAAATCCAAAAAAAGGAACAAAATCATAAATTTCAGTTTCTAATGTGAATTTTATAGCTTTATCTTGTAAATTTAGTAATTTTAAAGCATCGTTTATTTATCAGGAACGATAGCAAAAATATCAAAATATCTATACCAGCTTTTAAAAATAAAAAGGGAATGCTTTAGTCACTTGCATTTCGAAAAAACTCATAAAAAGAAAGCTAAACAATGCCACCAGTTTATAGCAAATAATAAGTGACAAATCTTGCACAGCCCAATCAGAAAAGTGATTGGTAATATCTACCAATTCATGAGGGAAGCTACAGAGATAACCCTTATAAAATGCAAATCTGTACATGAACAAGTAGTGCAATTAAAGGTATTTAATTAATCAAATTTCTGTCTTTCTCTGAACCTCAAAAAGAAAGATCCAGAAGATTGAGGAAAGAGAAAACTAGAAGCTTATAATATCTCTGTAGTGCCCGATGCTGCATATTTTCAAAATTAAAGCATTTTTAAAAATGTTGGTTGGTTGGTATCTAATGTTGATAATAAAATCATTCGCTCTCTTGCTCTCCAATATTTATTTTTAAAAATTTAAGAGTATAAATGTATGCATATTTTAGATATTTTTAGGGCATGCAAAACTTGCATTTGTGGTGGCATTCTGAATATTTTGTGCTATCTCTGTGCATTTACATACTGCTTGGTTATCACTTGTGTACTCTTTGCTCTTCCACCATTCCATGTATTGCTCATTTGACTTCTGATCTACTTGGACAGTGGTTCACATTAAAGTATTGACAGAGGATGATGCTGTTGAAAATTATATAGGTGGTTACTCTCACATATTCACCTTTTATTTGGTTTCCTATCTGTGGTTTGAGAAACGGTTTTTTACTGTGATGAAGCAGTTGTGAAGTGAGGGCCATGCACCAAATGTCATTCAAGTGAACTTGTTCCTAAACATACCAGTATGTTTCTCAAGTTATTCCAATCTAAATATGTGCCTGCATGTAACTGAGATTTTACATATCAGAGTTTAAAGAAAATTGAAACATATGTTTCAAATTGTCTTGAAATCTGTACCAAATTGAGAATTGTTTAGATAGGAAGCCTTTCAGTTATGTGAGCTGGAGTTCAAATTTTACATACATGACAATTTGAAGAAATTTATTTCATGTCAATCCAGATCCAAATACTTGCATCTTAAAAACCAAAATAACTGCTGGAAAGCAATAGCACACTGTGAAATCAGGTTTTAATATCTAACATACTCTCTGGAATTAGCAGGGGGAGGTATAATATAATACATTATGCTTTTATTCCATTGAAATAAATCGTTAGCGACACATGAAAACTTGATATGTGTTCAAAATATTTAATGTCAGGGATACAGGCTGGTAAAGCAAGCTATAGTTTTGATTTATAAACCTTTTTACAGTTTAAGTTCAAGTAATGCTTCTCTGGTATGGTGAACTTCGATGAAGACTGGTCTGCAGAAGCCAATCTTCAAAGTATGTCCATGTCTATACATTGGAGCAAACTGTACAAATTTGTAATACAATACAACTACCCAATCTTCCTGTTTACCATTTTCAAATATGGCCCATGTATAATAAGCTTGCCCCTCCCCCTCCAAAAAAAAAGTTTAAAGCTTAAAAATCCTCTGGATTAACAGACAGCTGTGTCCTCAATATGCAGATTTGATGAACATTTTTAGAATGGTGTAGAATGATAAAACTGCACTCAAAGAGTTCATTTGTAAATTCTTTTGAATTCTCCAATAGGATTATATATTTGTACCAATGTGTCTTAGAAATTTTGATGTAAAAGTGCTACAAATATTTTCATAAAAAAACATTAGATAAAGAAACTTCATAAAATAATGTTAGCCAGAAAAAGTTTAACAAACATTTTTTTCAGAAAAATGTATATAAAGTTTTAAATTTATAAGCATTCATTTTTCATTATAATTGCTTCCCTGTATTTGGAGACTAGATATTCTTAAGGTTTCAGAACTTACATTAGTTACATACAGTTAGGTAATCAATGTTCATTATGTCATATATACCATATAAAAAGGACTGTGGGTAGTCATTAATCCGCTCTTGAACAAATGTCCTCTCAATCATAGCCTGTGATTAATATGAACCTTGCAGCAGATGATTTTCTAGGTAGATCCGGAATTATTTTAAGTTTATTTTAGAGATCCTTCCAATTTAGTTCTTCAGAGAAAGCAAGATATTTTGTCATAACTGACTTAAAATATTCTTAATTCTTCTCTTTTTTAACTGCTTCACAGGCGATATTTTGTTTTATTTTTTAAACATTTTTGGAATCCTTCTTGGCCAACATATCCAGTTGTTCATTCCCAAAACTTCCACAGCTTGATGGAATCCATTGGAAAACTATACATTCACTTAAATTTTGAAGATGTTTAATCATATTATGAGTATCATTTATTTTTTCCATTTTAGGGCAGTCAGTTGCAGTAATAGCCTGAATGACTGCTAACAAGTGTACTGGTTGACAAAGTGAATAGGCTATTGGAAAATATGTGCAACAGCACTTATATTACATCATTCATATATCAAGGAATAGCATGTCAGTTGAAGTGCACATGAGATGCAATAAATTCATAGGACAAAACTTTTATCAGTTTTGAGGGATGACATGTCATAGCTTGCCTATGCGGTGGTACTAATATCTGCCTCACATTCAAGAGTTTGAATCTCAGGGTTGAGTTATCTGGACAAGGTTTTTTGGGCTTTTTCCCTTATCCTGAAAGATGAACTCTTGAGCTCATTTCACCCATTTTATTCATTGTCCAATATGTCTTACATTGGAGGTTAATATATGTATATACACAAGATGTTAAGGGTATGAGTATGCAGACATCAATGGCAACTTCCTGACGTTAAGCTGAAACATAAGTTCCTGTACCATATTCCTCTGAAATGCATGGTTGCATAAATAAAAAATAAAATTGATCAAAGTTTTGATTATATATTAAGGTTGAAATATCCTCAATCTTAATCATTTACTTTTGCAATTAGGATAATGAGGTAGAGCTACAAAATATATATTATTTGTTTCTTTACCATGTGTTGCTAAAATGATTTGTTTAGCCAAAAATGATTTGAAAAGACTGGATTCCTGCGTGTCTATTGCAATAAAGTTGTGGGCTTACACTTGGTAACCCTGCAGCACTGGCATGCATTTAAAAGGGAAGGTCAGGAATGTAAACAATAAACCTATGTGCTAGGGGTCCCGGGTTCGACTCCCGGCAGTGGGGGTGGGGATTTTTCTCCCACTAAGATAATTCCCCATCTTCCACAGAGTCTGGAAGTATGAATGAGAGTGTGAATGTGTGCGTGATGATTAGAAAAACCAAAGATAACGAGTTAACACCTTCAGTATGTTCCAAAGGAGAACGGCCGCCGATATGACCATAGTAGTTAAAGGCGGGGTATAAATGGAACAAGCAGAAAAAAAAAACACCTATCTGCCGCAACACTTCACACAATAGCAGGTTCTGTCAGTGTTTTAGATGCATTAAATGGATTCCGAAATATGACAGTCTTCACAAATCAAGAACATGCTAGTTGCTTAAGGCAAAGCTGACTGCAACTCTCATGAAGCGCAATACTTGGGATAGTTTCCCAATTGGAGAATTCAAACCCAAGAGTCATAGCAAATAATAAATGTCCTGTTTAGCAAAAATGTGGTTTGATTTAATTTAACACAATACCTGAATTAGGTATTTCCATAATTAGTTGAATTTGCTACCTTTGGTCAACTTATGTGTAGCTTTTAAACAGCTTTTGGTTTAGGTCTGACGGATACGATAGAAAAGCTTCAAAGAAAAGCACTCCACCCCTTGCTTCTGACAGTAGAAGGTAGCTGATAAACATACAGGCACATGGTGAACTGCTTTCAAGCGCTAGCTTTAGTTTAGACTTTCACCCATTTTAAGTCTGAATGCATGCCTGACTGCAAACCAAAATAAAAACATTCAGCTCTGAAATCACACTCTGTTGCCAGACTGTGCAGATAATGTGTTCAGTAATTTTCAATTATCTCCTTTACTTTTCAGAATAGGTGAAATATTTATGAGACTTTATTATTTGGTTCTCCCAGATTACGAAATCTGCATACTTGTACCCCTAACACCCTGTGCTGTCAAGGGGGACTTCATTTAGAACACTTCAGGCTCACCCCTGCAAATCAGACAAAAAATGTGGTTTATGCATGGCACATTTTAGTCACATTGTTCAAGATGCACTGACTGGTGTCTACCAAGACTGATAGAGGACCAGTCCATGGCCTGCACATCGTGCCAACCTCAATCCTTTATATTTTTATATCTGGCGGCACCTTAAACTATTGGTTTATGGAGCAGCCATTCCGGATGAAGAAACTCATTGTGTCATGGAAGTCTGCAAAACCACTTGATATCATACTGGAGTTTTTGAAAGGGTGCTACAATCTATGATTCAACAAGTGTAGGCATGCCCAGAAACAAGAGGACTTTAGGACTTTTTGAGCATTTATTACGAATTTTGCATGTTATGAGTGTACAACTTGTGTTGAACAGCTAGTACTGAGAAAATGAAGGATTATGCAACACACATTCATATCAACTTTTTTCCTTCTTGTGGTGTAAGGAACCTATACCTAAAGTATGTAGAAGTATTTCTGACACACTCTGTACAGTTATAAAAAAAGGGAGAATAAAAACACAGCAATTATAAAAATAATTAAACTAAAGAAAGAAGTAAATATAAATTTATTGGAAAAGGCTTAGGAAAAAAAATAAGGAACATGATCTAGTTGAGATCCACCTTGCATAGATGACCACAGAGTTATAATCTACCGTGGAGTAACAGATAAAATAACAGTTCAAAATGTATAAGAAAACTGTAAGAACATAACATATAATTGAAAAATAAATGTAAATACATTCATGTGAGTTGTGCAAAGGTATCAAATAAATATGCAACTGTAATGGAAGGAGTTTTAATGTTTTCTTGAGTATAGCATTACACTGATTTAGCTATAAAACATACCTATGTTAACACACTGAACTATTGTTGCACTGTTTTACAACGTAACATACACCTCTGATATATTACCATACTTTTGGATGGAACTCTATATTGTATACAGATGGTAACTTGTTTGATGAGCAGTAAGAAATGAAAGCCATTCCTTATCACTATGACTATGCTTGACATAGATGTTCAAATGGCACAAAGTACAGCAGCAAAATTAGGATTGAAAACAAAGTTAAAGCTTTTATTCAAAGTTTGACACATAATTCTCTCTGGAACTACCTAAAATGTATATCACAATAAAATATATAATAATTTGCTAGAAACTTCATTTGTCATTTTAAGAAATTGATAAAGTCTTCACAGAATTCAACTAGTGTTGAGTTTTATTCTTAAAAATATAAGTAAAGTTTGTAGTAAATTATTATATTTTACTGTAATATTTATATTGCTTCATGTTATTAACTTCTGTTTTTACGTATTACCTAATACATTTTTCAAATTTCAATTGCCCTCCCTGTCAATTTTAAAGACTGAGTAAGTTAAAGTTAAATACTGTAGCTGCTCTTAATTCCCTACCTCTGAAAGCTTAATAAAGGAGTATTTAGTCAATGAATGGAAAGTTGACCTTTAGCCTGCCACTTAGCCAAGTTTTGGTATAAACATTGGACAGTAATTGTAAAATTCCTGCTGCTATGAAGTGATGGTATTCATATATCCACTGGTAGCTTCTTATGACTATAACATGCAAATTATTTGAATACTTGAGGACTTACATCTCCCATTGACCTTTGTTATCCGGTTGATGCGACATTAATTTCTTTCCTCACTGATGTTTCGAATGTTACATTGCAGTCCTTTTCAGAATGCTGTTTTATTCTAAAAAAGCTCACAAGGTGACAGTCATAACATTGGCAAGGAAAGAAATGATGTGCCATCAATGAGTCAACCTATATAACATTTAAATTACTCTATTATTATGAGTTAACATTTTGTGTCTCATTCTTTAGCATGTCTAGTGAATTCATTGACATCTTTACACATAATTCAAGCTTCTATTATTAAATCAAAATTCACGCGCACACACATATATTTGTGTGTAATACGTTTGGACGCTTCAAATAAAGAAAAGAAAAAAAGTAGAAAGTGAGGAGTGAAATGGATTAGCTCACATTTCTTGCTGCCATGAAACAAACAAAAGCAATAAACATAACATTACAAACTAATATGCTACACTACCATATAAAAATTTAACAACTACTATTTGGTCCATTTTATGCACATTTATGAATTATTCTGCTCTCATGCAGCTTTAAAATGTTATATTTTCATTGCACTTCAGATTGAGTTTACCAATTCTTTCAAAGACTGGAACTGCTTTTTATAAGCTGGCTTCAGAAACAAACATGACATGACATACCAAAATATGTCCCAGCAAAAAGAGCTGCTTTAACGGATAAACATTTTATGCAACCTAAATTAAAAATAAAAGGCTTTATTATCAAGCTCACTTGTAATTTAAAAGAAAAAATGTGAAAACCATAAAGCATATATATATCCCCTCTGCTGTAATGTAATTGATATCAATTTGCTACTAATCTAAAACATGCTTTATAAAAGATTTCAGGAAACACATTTGTTCTTTATAGTATTCTGTTTAACACTCTATTAAAAGCATCCAAAAAGTATTAAAAAATTTGCCCACACACGGTTTTTGCGCATTTTATTGGTCATAAATTTTAATCCTCTACATAAAAGTTCCTACAAATTGAATTAAACATGTTAGTCTAGGATGACTAACAAATGTTCTTAATTATTTTCTCAAAAATTCATATTAAAATAATTGAATAATTATGGTGTATTGCACAGAAATGCTCTTGTCAGTGTTGTGCGTGTAATAGGAGCAGAATCCTTATAGTGTACTTCTAAACATGCGATCCGCACTGCAACTCAGTTTTATTGATTTAACATAAACAAAATTTGTAACAGAATCTTTGTTCTTCTCAATGATTTCTACAGTGTGGGCAAGAAGTCTCGATACACTACCCCTCCTGCAGAACAAATTTGTACATAACAATTAGCAAGTAATACTGGAAAACACAGTAATACAATTCAAACAAGGCACAATCAGTAAGTGCACTAAAGATCAGTTTTAGTAGATAGCCAATACTTTGTATAGGGGAAGACTTGCAAAGTTCTCAAGTGGCCAAATACCAGACATGTATGAATGACATGTAGGATTTTAGGACTCTTTTGATAAGGTACCACTAATGAGAAGCAACTTTATTACTTCTCAAAGTGGGGAAAAAATGCTCTGTCCACCAGAAGTATTATAGATATGCTGTTTTGATATCTTCTGAGAAAAGAAACTGGTAAATGCTCCACAAAACACATTTGAGAACATTGAACCATTTTTGTTGCAGGAAAACATCCTGGCATCTAGATGCATAACAGGAATATTTGCATTTAAATTTGTTTTCAAGAGAAGAATAAACCAAATAGGAAATTAATGTATTAACAAAATGCTCTCTTTAATAACAGTGGGTTTAAAATAGGCCATAATGAAGGTGTCATTTTTGTTTCTCAGTAGTAACCAAATATCTTTGTATTCAACCAAAGTGAAGCAAATACAAGATACAATGACAAGCACTGAATATCTACAATGTGAAATGCCTTTTATGAATTAGGTTTAAGCATAGCAATAGTTTGCAAAACAATCCCATTGCATGGAAAAAATGTGAGATGGCATAATGCTACCATAAATCTGAAAGCAAAAGAAATTGCTTGTCCTTCAAGAAACTACATCAACATATTAACAAGGGAACTATCACTGAGCTCATACCTGTATTCACTTGAGAGTTTGATGGCATATTCTCTGCTCCATGTGCAGCCTGTGTGTCAAAAAATCAGGTGTGCAGTATAGCTGGAAGTACCTGAACAAGAATCCAGAATACGTAGTAACATATAGGTATAATAACACAGTAGGGAGGGATTGAAATAACCCTGCGAGCAGTGGTCTACACATAGCATACATAAGGAGTACCGACACAGAGCTTACGAAGGATATCCAGCAGCTACTTGAAAGTGGTATGCGGCACTTTTCAGGCTTCAGTTTTGGATTACAGTTCTACTCTGCAGCAGAATTTTGGTGCACAGGCACCACATAGAGCATCAAACTCTCAAGTAAATGCAGGTATGAGCATAATGATAGTTCCCTTGTCAGGCTTATTGCCTACATTTTTAAAAGCAGTATATTCTAATCATTTCTGTCCTATAAATGCATCAATGTACCAAAATAATATGTTAAAGAAGCTTGTAAACTGATGTTTTGGATTAAGAGAATTTTTGAAAAGTTTCATTTCTTTTTTGAAAAATAAGAAATAGGTTTGTCAAAAGGAGCTTGACAGTTAAGTAGATCAGGAAAAGTATAGATAAAATGAAAACAGATGTACAAAAAGCATTACAAAAAAAAATATTTATAAATGCATTAAATCTTAAGAGAGCTGTTTCAGGATGCTTAAGAATAATATTTAAAGAGCTAGTGTGGTATGTTTCCACACAGCATTATATGCAGTTCCAGTTTACAAAAGACAGATTACAGACATCCATTGCACAAACTCATACTCAGTATACTCAAAATAGAATCATGAATCACATATATTCAAATTTTACAGTGCTAGGAAAAGTGCACTGGAAAAACAACTTTGTTCTGGGAATGTTAAGACAAAATATGAGTAATGAACATACATGAGATAAAGAAAACCTGCATAAAACTTAAAATCTTGTCTTGGTTACAAAAGGGCAATGCTTTACAACATTCCTTATAAATGCTATTGGTCATTCTTTCTGGAGTGGTAGGAGGGATAAAAGTCCTGATACTGGCTCAAATTAAAATTTAATAAAGATGTTCCACAGTTTAATGGGAAAATATATGCCTAAATTATCTTGCTGCTTCTGCAAGACTGTCTTCAGCTTGTTATTTGAGAGTATTGTTTCAAGTTAGCTTTTAATCTGAGTTTGTTTTGAGTCAGCTTAGTACATTTAAATTTTAACATAAGCAATATGCTTTAGAACATCATTTTTGGCTCTGCAGATCAAGTCAAACTAATGGCTTGACCACAAGACTGAATGCCTGATTGAAGATGTATACCATTTTTAGACTGAGTTATTATGTGCTAATGTAACTGAATTCACATCTTAACACATATAATCTGCATGTACATAGGAAATCAGTTCAATATGTAAGGAGTTTATTTTAAGATAGACTCTTCCAAGGGTTCAAGGTTTCAGTTGTTGATTCATAGATAGGTTAATCTCTGAAGTGCGAAGTGTTACATAAACGAATTGACTTTTTAGTAGCAGCAACTGTGTTACAGCAACCATAGGTTGCTTAAATATTTCCTCTCCCTCTGAAAAATGAGCTCACATTTCTCCCTCCATGTCTTTTCTGATAATCTGACTGATGGCTTTAGGTTTTTATGGTAAATAGGCAACCCCTGTGTGGATAATTTTATCTGCAAATTTTCCAATCGTGCCTTTCATCATTACATTTCCACTTCCTTCTTCCTCACTATCACATCAAGCATTTGATTATATCCCATCACCGGTTATGCCATGATCCAAAATTTGTTTGATCCTTGACAGGCTACTCACCCAAAGCATTAGTTACAGGTCCTTCTCTGTTGAGGAGGAACAGGAGGCTGGTTAAAAATTCAATGTGTTAGAGGTGCAAAGTATCAAGTGACAACAAGAGGCTGGTGGTGCAACTATATTAACGTAGCAAAGCAAGTAAGAGCCTTTAGAAGACGTGAAAAATGTGTCACACAGCCTGAATCTGTGGTCAGCTCACCAGTAAGTAATAACTAGAGACCAATGTTAGGCAAAATGCCCATGCTTTCTTATTAAAAATGTCATAAAAATAGCTTAATATAAGTTAATATCATGGTATTAGGATCGTGTAGTGCAAAGATAATGTTGGCTATTTTTCCTATTTTCAGGTATAATGTCCAATTTTCTAAAAACTAATTGCATTACATGAAGAAATTGAATGTACTGTTTGTCCACCACAAGAAGGCAAATGGGGCATAAAGAGGGAGAGGGATTTGAACTGTTTATCTCTTGTGGTAGTAGATCTATTTACTACGAAATGAGTGTAAGAGAGTGCATATGAATCACCAAGATCTAATGTTTGTTTCAAAAACTGCAGTGTTGGGTATTAGGCATGGGTGAATTATGTGACAACACTATATTTTACATGTACCTGACATCCTTATCATATCAGGAAGGTGAGCATAAACACAGCAAAAGTGATCATGTTTACACATTCCTCTGCCTTAACTTCTTGTGGTGGGTGGACAGTACATATGGCTGTTGACCATTACTTTTTGAATGCACTATGCACTACTTTCACTTGGTATCATAAAAATCTATTTTAAATTTTCTCTAGCATTTGGCAACATAAAACTTAAGTCACTTGTTAAAACTTGATCCTGGAAGTGTTAATAGTTGGGAAGTATGGCTGGTTATTGAAAACATTGTGAATGATGGAGTGTAGAAAGGTTGGAGGAACATTGTTGACCTACTTAGTCTCAGTTAACTTTCCTCATCTACCAAAGAATGGTGTTTTTTTACAAATAATATACAATATCTAACAAAGCCAAAGATAAAAAAATGGAACATTTTAATTAAAAATCCAGAAATTATTCCAGAAATCCCACATAAAGCTGCAGTAGCAAATTTTAGATTACTTACAGAACATGATTATTTGGCCAAACACTTAGACAGAATAGGAATTTATACAAGTCCAAATTGTTCTCTGTGCAACAAAGAAGAGGAAATGACTGAAGAACATCTTTTAACCTGTGAAGCCCTACCTGCCGGACCCACTACACAGAAATATTGGAGAGCAAGAGAGCTAATGGCTTCATTGCCAAAGCCTAGCATTTGAAAACAACAAATAATATGACAAATTCTTGTGAACATCACCGTGCCAAAGGAACTGACAGAATTAAAAAAACTAAATAAATTTGTGAAATAATTTGGTGAACTATTTTTGACAGATGGCTCAATCTTATTTTGTAAAGGCTGTGAAATGTGCTAAATGGTGTCAAGTTACTCAAAAAGTACAAACCTTGAAAAATAAAATTTTCTCTGTCAACTAAAGCAGTGAATCAAAAGTAACTCTGATGTTCTTGAATGTGATTTTCTAAAACTAATCAGAAGTTTCACTTGATCTCTGTAAAGGGATTACTGACACGAGTATTTTGTCATGTATGCTCAGGTATGTTAACTCATTAAAAGAACCATTTAAAAATTTATTTCATTTAGTAGCAAACTGTATGGAAAGTATATTTCACACTTACTGTATTACATCTGGTTGGCTTTTATTGTAAAATGTAAATAAATCAGTCTAGACAGATAATTATTGGTTATTTAGGGTAGTTGTACAAACTCAGAATAAACTAAAACTATAAATAGAAGTATTTATAAACAGTGCAGCTTGATCAATAAAACCTTTTTAAACCACTTCTCAAACTGTAAAAACACTGATGATGAGGACGTGGGGTCCTTGAAGCATGTCCTAATTTTTAAATGTAAGTGGAGCTTAAGTGTTTTTACAGTTCGAGAAGTGGTTTAAAAAGGTTTTATTCAGAATAAACTGTTATTCTTGGAATATCCTCTCTAAAATACAAATGTGACAAATTGTATAATGCAATTTTATACCTCAGGCAGCTATATTGAAGTTCTGAAATAACTGTTGGGTATATTACAAGTCATTTATGGCCAGGTGGATATGTAATCACTGTTTTGTTTTGCTGAGATTTGTGTAAAAATTTGCATTGTTTTCATAGTCAACAGCTCCTAAAGCATCATCATCATCATCATCATCATCATCATCATCATCATCATCATCTCAACTGAATTACTTATGATACATTGAAATAATTATAAATGCCCACAAGCATGCTCGGATGAAAAATTATGATTTTACAACTGTTAAAATACAAGCACAGGTTGTCACTTCTTACAATGTTGTTCATACATTGTGAAACTTGCAGTGTCACTGTTTGTTAAAACTTACACATAATCTCCAAATATCATAATTGCTACAATGTATTTTATGTTTAGCTTAGGTGGTAATTAACTTTACTGTTTGCATAAAACTATGCATTTTGCTGGTAATGTTCTAGGTGTGCTATACTGCTTTTTAAATAACAGCTTTATTTTGTATATGTATCTGTCATATTCATTTAACAGACCACCTCTAAAATGTATATTAATCTTACTAGTTCTCAAAAGCATATAAAGAAATTTGTTGTCCTTGTCATGAAAATTTGTATGTAATTTTCAGAAGCCATTTTTCTTTTCTTCTTTATTCTTGGAATAACAGCTTATCCTTGCATGCAATCGTTTAATTTCATGATTATTCCACAATTATTTTCTAATAGGCTCTCTTCAGGTGCTATAAAACACATTCAAAGCCTGGCTAGCAAGGTCTATCAGAGATTTATTCTGAGTGTGTACAATTGGCCCTTAATCATGAAAAAAATTTACTGAAAACGATAAATCAAGAACAAGCTTTTAGATATTTGTAGACAGAATTTCCACATTTCAGAGACACTAAGAACTAAGAGAGAATCTTTGTTGGCCTGCAAATTCTAGAATAGGGAAGAAACCTTAAACAGGATCATTCAAGGGAAAGAGAAGGCAGCTTGAGAAGTTCTCGAAACTTCTTCACAATTTCTTGGGAAATTAAAGAGCTGAAAATTACAATCTACCAGTTAATGAACTCCTGAGAACACTTCAAGAGTTAGGTTGTAAAATATGACTGAAAATCCACTTTTTGCATTCAAAATCCTGACTTCTTTCTAAGCAATTATGGCAGTCTAAAAGACAAGCTCACAGATGCTTTCATCAAGACATTTTTATAAATAAAATAAGTTATCAGGGCAGATGGAACTCATTTATGCTTGCAGACTGTTAGAATGTCAAGAGAGATACCTCAGAAATAAAATTGCAAACAACCCCCTCCCAAAAAAGAGTCTTAGTGAATAGTTACATAGGGTAAGAATCCAAAGGGAAGAATTCCATAATATATATAATAATGGAATGTAGCAGCCCAAGGTTTTTGGGAGATCTGAACCTGGCAGTCAGAACCATAAACACGTAAGTTGCATGCTTGCCTAAAATAAGCACTCTTTCCAGATAACTTGAACCTTCCTTATGTTTTGACATAAACGTTCTGGAAAGTTCCTGTGGTTATATAAGCAAATGCTCTCATGAAGGAAGTCAATCTTGCAACATTTGAGAGTGAGGAAGTCTGGTGAAGTGAGTGAGATATGTGCATTTCTGTTGTAATGAAAAGTGCATTCTCCAAGCAATTTGGAGATGACTGTGGTTAAGTGCTCTGAGTGCTACTATTGAATGGGATTGGAGACTAACTGTGTTTCACTTGTGAGCTCTCCAGAAGGAGAGACTACGTTGGGCATATTTTGTTATGCCACTATGTCACAGAAGAAAGTGAAGTGATAGTAAACAGTGGAACTTGTTCACATTAGTGAAATGACAGAATGGGCTGAACTAGAACTACGACATTAAGTGACTGAAAACTGACTTAAGTGAACATTTCCAAAACTGAATGAAGTCACACTATCTTCAAACCAAAAGCTAACAAAAAATTGCTGTGTAATAATCTTGCTTATGAAGTACTGCCAACTGATACTTTTTATTTCCAAATAATAATTTCCAAATTTCCTTATCAAATACAGTAGCCTTAATGACATATCAACAAATTTTACACAAGGTGAAGATGCAATCAAGTAATTACAAAACATATCCTGTTTTTTAATTTTAATTAAAAGATAAATGAAACTTTGTTACTCAGTAATTTATATATTTCCACACACCTTCCTACCAGCATCACTGATTTATCCGTCTCCAAATCAAGCAGACTGTTTACTCAGTACTAGTATCCTGTTAAGCAGTGAGAAGTTGATCTTGTTTATATGAGATTCGATTTCATATTGTGACTTTGTGGGTTCGTGAAATAAAAAGTCCAGTTACACCACTCGAAAATGTTCTTTATTTCCACCGACTTACAGTTGAACACTTGCCAATTACACAAAATTACGTAATACACCAATTACGATTCACCAGTTCGTCCGTTACCGTTCAGATGCACGTACACAATTACACACAGTCTCCCCGTTCATTAACACGGCGCTAGCACGTCAAACACTGACTAACTGTCTCTCTGAAACCCTTTTTAAAGGAATGTGAGTGTTTTTCTAGAAGTCTCTAATCACCGAACGTTCCAGACCACCGGAGAAGGGGAGAGAAACCCCCAGGGTCAAGTGACATTTTCCTAACGACCCCTCAGTTAGTGACAGAGACTAATGGGAGGCGTGGCACGGCTGCACTTTGGTTTCCTCTCAGCTGTTGCCCTCATGCCTACCGCTAATTGGGTGACACTGCTCCCTCCTCAAAGCTGGTCGTCCCGAACAGCACCATCGTAGCGGGCTAGTCGATCCAGGTGTACCACCAACATCTTTCCTCGGGGAACCTTCTGGATGCGGTAGACCACGTCGTTGATCCTCTTCACAACCCGGTACGGTCCTTGCCATGGCTGCTGGAGCTTCGGGCAGCGTCCCTTGGTCCGGGTAGGACGGTACAACCAGACCAGGTCACCTTGCTGGAACCCTTGGCTGTTGGCTTGCCTGTCATACCTGGTCTTCATGCGGTCGCTCGCCTTCTGGATGTTCTGGCGAGCCATCTCGTGCATGTTGTGGAGATGGTCCACCAAGTTCTCCACATACTCGGTCGCTGGCTGTTTCGCTTCCGGAGGGCTTCCAAAAGCCAGGTCACAAGGGAGGCGTAACTCTCGGCCGAACATTAAGCTGGCTGGCGTCATCCCAGTTGTGTCGTGTGTAGACGAGCGATAGGCCAGCAAGAACAGTGGCACCTTGACGTCCCAGTCTCGCTGATGGCTGGCCACGACTTTCCTCAGGTGTTCCTCTAAGGTCTTGATGTACCTTTCTACCATGCCGTCCGATTGGGGATGTAAAGGCGTAGTGCGAGTCTTGTTCACCCCAAGCCTTTGCAATGCCTCCTTCATTAGGTTGGACTCAAAGTTGGTACCCTGGTCACTGTGTAGCTCTAACGGCACCCCAAATCGACAGAACACTTGCTCCACGAGGCAGTCTGTGATTGTTTTTGCCTCTTGGTTTGGGATGGCATACACCTCCGGCCACTTGGTGAAGTAGTCCACGACCACCATTAGGTACTTGTTGCCTCGGTCGGAAACTGGGAACGGTCCAGCAATGTCGACGGCGAGCCGTTCGAATGGCGCTCCGACGTTGTACTGCTGCATGCGACCCCGGCTCCTAGTCTGGGGGCCGCGACTCGCCGCGCACACGTGGCACTGACGGCACCATCTCTCAGCATCTGCTCGGAGCCTCAGCCAGTAGTAGCGCTGCCGTAGTTTGTCAATCGTTCGGTTCGCTCCCAGGTGTCCTCCCGAAGTACCGGCGTGTACTTCCTCCAGGACTTCCTTGACCTTACTCCGGGGAAGTACCAACTGCTCTCTCTGCGTCTTCCCATCGGGTGATTCCCATACCCGGAACAGCACGCCCTCTCTGATCTTCAACGAGTCCCATTGGGCCCAGTACGACTTGTAGGTGGCACTCCTTGGTGCGATATCCTCCCAGGTTGGTCTTGTCCCTGCCTCCACTTCCCTCAAGAGTGGCCCCAAGTCTGCGTCCGCCAGCTGCTCCCTCCTCAGGCCTGCGCTATCCCAACCGTCAGCAGGCACTGCCACAACTACTCGGACTGCTGCGGCACGCTCCTTCTCTTCCACTCTTGTGCACTGGCCGCACTCTTCTGGACAGGGTCTTCGGGACATGGCGTCTGCGTTACCATGGCTCTTCCCTCTACGATGTTCCGAGGTGAAGTCGTACTCCTGCAACCTCTGGACCCAACGTGCTGTCTGGCCTTCCAGGTTCTTAAAGGTCAATAGCCAGGTTAGGGCGGAATGGTCAGTCCTCAGGTGGAATGGCTGACCGTACAGGTACTTGTGGAAGTGCTCCAATGTCTTTACTACTGCCAGTAACTCCCGTCGGGTGACGCAGTAGTTCTTCTCTGCCTTGGATAGCGTCTTGCTGAAGTAGGCTATCACCCGCTCATGGCCGTCCTGGATCTGCGATAGGACACCTCCAATGCAATGGTCGCTTGCGTCGGTGTCCACAATGAAGGCGCCACCCGGTTGTGGGAAACCCAAAATTGGAGCACTGCACAGGGTCTCCTTTAGGTGCTGGAAAGCGTTTTCGGCGTCCTCTGTCCACACATAAGGCCGGTGTTCCTCCGTCAGGCGGGTGAGGGGTTTTGCGATGTTGGAGAACCCCTTTATGAAGCGGCGGTAATAACTGCACAGCCCCAGGAAACTGCGCAACTCTTTCCTATCCTTTGGGCGAGGCCAATCTCTCACAGCCTGTGTCTTCTCCGGGTCTGTGGCCACTCCGGTTGCTGAGACTATGTGGCCCAAGTAGTTAACTTCCTTGCGGAAGAGCTGGCACTTCTTTGCGTTCAGCTTCAAGTTGGTCGCTTGCAGTCTCTGTAGCACCTTACTCAGATTCTCGAGGTGATCTTCAAAAGTTTTACCGACGATGATGATGTCATCCAGGTATAGCAGGCAGGCATCGTAAGTCAGCCCTCTCATCACTGACTCCATGAGGCGCTGGAAGGTAGCTGGTGCATTGCAGAGGCCAAAGGGCATCACCGTGAACTGCCAGAGCCCTTGGCCCGTCGAGAATGCGGTCTTCTCCTTGTCTCTCGGGTCTAGAGCTACCTGCCAGTAGCCCGACTTCAGGTCCAGGGTCGAGAACCACTGTGCACCAGCTAGCGTGTCCAGGGTGTCGTCAATCCGGGGTAAGGGAAAACAGTCCTTCCGGGTGACAGCGTTCAGCTTTCTGTAGTCTACGCAGAAGCGTAGCTCGCCGTTCTTCTTCGTCACCAAGACTACAGGGGAACACCAAGGGCTGTCAGACTCTTCAATCACTCCCCTGGATCTCATGTCCTCCAGCATGTCTCGTACCGCCCCTTGCTTCGCCAGCGGAACGCGCCTATGTGGTTGCCGAATAGGCCGGGCGTCTCCGGTGTCGATGCGGTGAAGCACTTTGTCCGTGCGGCCGTAGTCACTATCGCCTTGGCTGAAGACGCGCTCGTATCGCCCCAGTAATTGTCGAACCTGCTCGAGCTGTTCCGCGGTCAGGTGGTCGGCCGCCCTCTCTAGTAAGCCTTCTAGCCGGGGCCCCAGGTGTTGCTTCGGCGCCGGCTCCTGTGTCTTGTCGATTGCTGTTACGCTCACTACGGGCTCGCACGTTCCCAACTCCGTCCCGGCCTGGACGTCGTGATCGGTGTCCGTTGGATTTAGCAGTCTCACTGGCACCTCCTCTCGGCACGGCAGCAATGCCCTGGCTACACACAGTCCCTGTACAGGCGTCTTCTGGTCCAGCATCATGTTCCTGGTTCTCTGACCCTCCAGTCGCGCCGTCACCACCACCTCGCTCCTCGCGGGAACAACCACGTCTTCGTCCAAGACGACCCTGCACATTCCAAGGCGCTCTTCGGGTTGACGGAGTATAACCTCTTCTCCGTTAAGCCGCAGGAACTTCTTGCCGACGTCGACCGTCGCCTCATGGCTCCTGAGGGCATCCAGTCCCAGGATCACCTCCTCAGCCACCTTCGCGACGAACACCCACAGACGCACGGCACTCCGTCCCAAGTTCAGCTCCAGCAGGGCCTCCTTCTCCACAGGCAAGGTGTCGCCCGATGCCGTGACAAGCTGGTATGGCCGGCTTGGCTTTCTTGTCGGCAAACCCGTCGCCACGTCAGGTCTGATGATGGTCACGGCCGCCCCGGTGTCCACCAGCACGCGGCACGGCTTTCCTCTTATCCAACCGTCCGCGATGAGGCTGTCATCCATACGCCGGCTGACGGCGCGCAGTGTCACTCGAGGGGATGGTGGTGATGGCGCCGACGTGCCCCTCTCCACGACGGCCCTTACTCGTTTTCCGGCTGCTCTTCCTGGTGTGGGCAGTCTCTCTGCAGGTGTCCGGGCTGTCCACACCCCCAACACAGGCCACTAGGTGTTCGCCGGCGTCCCTCAGCTGGTCTGCTGTCTCCGGCGTAGCGGACACTCCTCGTTCTCGACGTCGGGATGGATGTTATTTTGGCCGCCTCCATCCTTAATGCCGCTGTCAGCGCCTCGTGGATGGTTTTATATTCCCCGAGCATTAGGCGCTGACGAATCTCCGTGTCCCGTACCCCGTCGACAAAATTGTAGGCGGCTTCCCGGGATACGAACTCCAGTGGCAGGTCAACCAAGGCCTTGCTAGCCAGCTGCTCGATCGCGATGGCGAACTCCTGCAGCGTCTCCCCCGGCTGCTGTGACCTTGCCTTTAGCTGGCTGCGGTATGCTGCGGCTAAGCGGTGGTTCCCGAAGCGATCCTCCAGGGCTTCCCAGATGTCCTTGGGCGCCGCCGTCGTCTGCACCGCGTTTAGGACTTCCGCGGCTCTTCCCTGGAGGCTGGCTATTAACTGTGTGGCCTCCTCCTCCAGCGACCATCCGTTGTGCCTGGCCACTGTGTCGAACTGGCGGCGGAAGACCTCAAACGTTGACGCGCCGTCATACTTGGGAGGTTTGACGCGCGCAGATGTTGTGTCGCGTCCCGGCGCGTCGGCCTTTAAATCCTTCAGCTTCCTGCCGACGACGTCCTCCACCATGGCGTTCAGGGACTTGACGCTGCTGTCGGCTTTCCCTTCCAGGTCGTTAACGCGGCTCGCCAGGTCCTCGACGCGCTCGTCCACTTGGCCCATCCGCTTGCCCAGCTCCGTCACGTCATCCCTCACTCCGGCCAACTGTTCTTCAAATTTGGCGGCGAGAGCCTCGTTCGCCACCTTCATTTCCATGGTCAGTTCGGCCATCTTTGAGGTCATTGTCGTGGCCAAGTTGTTGTTAGCCGTTTCCGTCTTCGCTGTTAATTCGGCCTTCATTTCTTCCGTCTTCGCTGTTAATTCGGCCTTCATTTCTTCCATCTTCCCGGTGATGTTGTCGTTGGCCGTCTTCACTTGTTTCAACTCGGCGGTGAGGCTGTTTTTTGCCGCTTCTGTTTTCTCTGTTAACTCGTTCATCTTCGCCAAAAGCATTTCCAATGCGGATTCCATGGCTGTAATTTTCGGTGATGTTATCATCCCACTTCTGACACCAGTGTGACTTTGTGGGTTCGTGAAATAAAAAGTCCAGTTACACCACTCGAAAATGTTCTTTATTTCCACCGACTTACAGTTGAACACTTGCCAATTACACAAAATTACGTAATACACCAATTACGATTCACCAGTTCGTCCGTTACCGTTCAGATGCACGTACACAATTACACACAGTCTCCCCGTTCATTAACACGGCGCTAGCACGTCAAACACTGACTAACTGTCTCTCTGAAACCCTTTTTAAAGGAATGTGAGTGTTTTTCTAGAAGTCTCTAATCACCGAACGTTCCAGACCACCGGAGAAGGGGAGAGAAACCCCCAGGGTCAAGTGACATTTTCCTAACGACCCCTCAGTTAGTGACAGAGACTAATGGGAGGCGTGGCACGGCTGCACTTTGGTTTCCTCTCAGCTGTTGCCCTCATGCCTACCGCTAATTGGGTGACAATATTTATTAGGTTTGCCATTCAACGACTAACATTTTATATCAGTTTCTTACAAATGCTCTCTGAAAGATAATATATGATGGCAATGTTGTAAAGCTGCCCCATATTAGCCATAAATCTATGTTGTTACATATCAATGAACATACTTACTATATCCTAAACTACATTCTGCCATGATAATACAGTATGGCATACACAAACTTGAAGACTTACATATAATTAATATTACATCAGCATAAAAATTCATTTCTGGCCAACATTTTAGTATAAAAATTGATAGAGAATATAAAATATAAGAACACTAGACTAATATTTCAATGACGTTACAGGAAAGTTGCTCAAGTTGATAAACAATACTGTTTTTAACAAGAGAAATGTCTTGTTTTGTTTTACATATCAAAAGCCATCAGCTATCTCTCTTCATTTTTCTCAAACATGTGCTTGCTTTATGTTATTTTAAATGTTAAGCCTTTACTGGCATAAAAAGAGTACCAACTAAATAAAACTGAAACATGTAAAAAGGTTCAGCAATTATCAACAGTAACATTAAGTTTTAAAAAGTTCATACTTTTAAAAAAGAAAACAGTGCTAGAAAAAGTATTAATTTTGCATAACTTGCACAATAAAATGAGAATGATAAGCAGAATGAGAATACCTATAATATACCTATAATGTATTTTAAAATGTCTATAACCAGGAAGCTTAATGGGTTTGGTGCAGTTTCAAACCAGTTGTTTGCATTCTCAGTCCCAGCAAGCTATATGCTTATTTGCCATGGTTTTCACTGTAGTTTATATTTAACAAGGTGGTTGCATCTGGTATGCATTTGCAACATCACACCAATTAGTATGACAGCCATGTCCCATCATGAATTATGCTTATAAAGATTATATGCCATGTGTTGAAGATTGATACCAAATAGGATGTTGGAGAATAAATAACTGTGACATCTGTTGCCCATTTAGTGATACTATATATTCATATATAGACTCTATGTGTAACTAGTGTAATGTCTTTTTTTTTTTTTTTTGTAATATTGTGGAATAAAAGTTGTTACCAAACCCGATCACGAGTTCTTTTCCCAACATTTAATACCATGTCTTATAAAAGGGATTGGAGTCCATTTACCACTGAGCAACATAAGCAGTACCAGTGGGTAGACTTTGATATGGACTGGAGTACCTACAGATCATTTATAAGGCCTCCTCCCCATTCCAAATAATCAAAACATATATACGTAATTTCATCCTACATAAAATCATCAACCAATTAGCCTAGTTAAACAAAAATATCTGATGGAGAATGAATAAATCTTGTGCTTTACTAGCTATCTAGTAAAGATACCTACCTATCTAGCATTTTATAAAGTATTCAAAATGGTAACAATGGCCATAACGTTCCCTTTTTCAGATTCAGATTTATTCACCAATGTAACAACATTTACAATACTTAAAATCTATATTTACAAAGATTTAACATGTTTTATTTCCAGGAGGGGTATTATTTAACATGTGCAAAAATTCCTGTTTTATATTTTTCCACTTAATAGAAGGCATATTTGATAAGATATGCTTTGATTTCCTTTATCATTTTCCACTCTTCATATATTGTACTGATTGTATTTATTTCATCCTTTGGAACATAATACATATGTTATAGGACACGTCAGTTCAAGATACAAAGATGAATATAAAAAGTTACATAAGACTAACAACGGTAACAGATACAGGATCCAACAAAAGTCTAAAGTAGAAAAAGCAAATAAATATAAACTATATAAAACTATATAAAGACCATAGAGAAATGCTATATAAAAGTAAATATTCACAAATGTGGAGTTTACTCTACTTCATGATTTAATTCAATTAAATTTATTTTGTCCTTTTGATTGATATCAGACACGTCATAGTATAAAAATTAGTATATGTCATAGTATAGGTAAGTGGTCATAAGATCCTTTACATTAATCTCAATACATTTACTTTCTAATCTGCTTCTAAAGTAATTTTGTTTATTTCTAGTGTTGTGCTTGCATGTATTTCCATTTTTAGCTTCTTTATGAGGTTAATAAATTTAGTGTTCTGAATGCACTTCTACATGAACTACTTCTTGGCACTTTTTTATAGTTCGTATCGCTCTTTTCTGAAACCTAAATATTTTGAGTTTGTATTTCTTTTTTGCTGATTCCCATAAAATGAGCCCATAGTTTAAGTGTGAATGTATGAATTCATAGTACACTTATATTACATTATTCTCATCCATGGCTTGTGCCATCTGCTTTATTATGTATATTCCACTGTTTACTTTCTTTGCGATATTTTTTTTCAATATGTTTGTTCCATTTTAGATTTTGTCTATAATTAATCCTAAGGTGTTAGTTTGCATTACCTGTTTGACTTGTTTATCATCCTACTAAGCTGATTTTGGATTGTAGTTGTTGCTTAAACTAATCTGCATCCACTATGTTTTGTTTATGTTTAATATCTTTCCTAGTTCTGCTAAATGTATATTTATGATCTCTAATACTGTGCTTTACTCTGCACTTCTGCTTCCTAGCATCAAGTGTTGGTGTAAAAGAACATTTTTGGTAATAAGATGTAAAAATGTAGAATATAATGGGTGATGCTGATGACCAGGACATAGATTTTGATGACATATCTTATTTTCTTTATGCACTATACATTGCTCTTGGGTTAAAATCCTGAACATGACTCTCTTGCTATAAAATATTCATTATATTGGGCATTTTTCCATCATATTTTCTGTTTTTGAAGTTTTGGGCATTTTTCTTTTCTATTTTTATGTCCATTTTATGGAGTACCCGGATAGATTTAACAATTTATTATTGTGAACATTTTCAGATAGTAAAATGCATTATAGACATGATTCATGATGATGCTACTGCAATTGATACAGAAAATACTATTTTCAAACAGTGAAACTGAAGGACAGCTAGTGTTCATTAAGGCAAATTTCATTTGCTTAATACAAGAAATTGCATATGTGCAGCAGAAAAGAAAGTTCTCTAACTCTAGTTAACAAACTTGCATCTGATTTGAAAAAGCGTAGTGAGAGAAACAGAAAGAAGGATATCTAAGAAATTGGAAACAGTTTTTGATAAAAATACTGGACATAAAACTTACTGTCACAGTTCTCAAGTATGTCCCAGTCGAGTTTAACTAGCAAAACATTTGATTTAGCGTATTTCAAGTATGTTTCAGTTGTAACAGCAGGATGTGAAAAGGAATTTCTCATAGTACAAAAATGTGCTTATGACAACAGCTATTCCATAGTTTTGAGAACCTGCATATGTTGCTTACTTACTGCAATAATTCTGAATAAGGTAAAGTTTATTTTCCTAGAACATACAAATTTGCAAGTTTAATTTAATATTAACTTTTAATTTCAGTTCTAAGTTACAGAAGTAAAAATTATTGTGCTGTACTCTCATACTCTGAAATGAAAACAATATTTTTGAAGCATTACTTTAGATAATTTTATTGATCATTTTTAGACTCTATTAAGTCATCAAAAGTACAGCTTCTATTCTCTGTGCATTGAACATTTAAGTCTTCATTCACTGAAATCTCATTCTGTTTACCATCTTTGGTTCATTATAAATATGAATTGCATAGTAATAGGTATACAGTCTACAGCAGCTACACATTATATTCAGTCGACACAGAAAAATAAGAATGTGACAGATTCTATGAACTTTTAATTTTTTATCCATTAGAAGATTATAGAAGGAAGGGGAATGAAGTTATACCAGAATTTGTAAATATGAACACATAAAAATGAATAATCTTATTCAAAGTTGGTACTCTTATCAGCCATAAGTAAATTACAAGGTTGTCAATATTTAGCAATAAATATGTACCAGTAAACTGAGTTTCTATTTTATATAGGAGGCACAATAATTTAAGAATGGCTATGAGATATTTTGTACACTAGGCTCATGCTAAATGAAAGATTACAGCTGTGATCTCAGTCAGTCTTAAATCACAAGGGTAACTCAGTGTTTGAGCTCATTTAATGAGTTTGTATATATCACTTATATGCTCTGTTCACAGTAAAAATAAGAATTTTGTGGTTCTTAAAGAGCCAAGTTTTGATCCTTAATTGTTTCCCTCTTTCTTTCTTCCAGTGATTTTTTTTCAGTTGACAGAAGTTCTCACCATTTCAATTTTTGCCTACCTCAGTTTGTTCATCCGAGACGGTAGGCAATGTTTCATGTGCTCCATCTTGATTTTTGTAACTCAATTTGACCCTCCAGAGTTTTTGCCAGGTATATCACAAAAAGCTGAAACAAATATTTAACACCAATAGTATTTAATACCAGAAATTGTCAATTTCTTGATAATGCCTTCAAATGGAGGCGAAACACACTGAAAGAAAATTATTGGTATGTGAAGTACAGGGTGTCTCAGTCAACTCATAGTATAATTTTAATTGCTTTACTTCATAGTGTTAATTCCAGTTTGCCTTTTTAAAATGTGCTAAGTAATTTAGTTATTTGGATAAGTAAAGCAAAAGTGTATATAAAAAAAAAATTATAAATCTAGGTTGTTACTTAGATCAGCTTATACATATCTAGTACTTAGTGTGTTATGTTGTAAATTGGAAGAAAACTGGGAAGAAATTAAAATTATGGTGGCACATAACGTAAATTAAGAGAGGCATTGTTAAAAATTATTCACATTTTATTCAATATATTGTCAAAAATCAAGGATTATCTTGAGGCTGTCTTATAGGTAGGTTAATATAGAACTATCCAACATTTATAAACTTTGAATGTGCAAAGCCAGACTGAAAAATTCAATACCATAGCCGGGATTTGAAACACGGATCTCCTCCTCTCCGTGCAGTTGCTTTAAGCAACTGAGCTACTGTGGCCAACATGCCGACATGACATTAAATTCTCCAACTGACTCATATGTTTCCTGGTAGACCACTAGGGATTCTCATATGGTATGAGACATGCTCCTTTTGTGGTGACTTACTATGCTGTAAGTACTTAAGTCCCAGGCTTCATAGTTAAACCACTATGTAAATTCATGGAAATAAATCATTTGAAACACGGATCTCCTGCTTTCCGTGCAGTTGCTCTAACCAACTGAGCTACTGTGGCCAACATGCTGACATGACATTAAATTCTCCAACTGACTCATATGTTTCCCGGTAGACCACTAGGGGTTCTCATAACCACTTGGGGTTCTCTATGAGAACCCCTAGTGGTCTACCGGGAAACATATGAGTCAGTTGGAGAATTTAATGGCATGTCAACATGTTGGCCATAATATCTCAGTTGGTTAGAGCAACCGCACAGAGAGCGAGAGATCCGTGGTTCAAATCCCGGCTATGGCATTGAATTTTTCAATCTGGCTCTACTCATTCAAACCTTAGCCTACACATGGCTAGTTTGGAAGAAATGATTATTTCCATCAATCTACCTCAATAACACAGTGGTTTAACTATGAAGCCTGGGACTTAAGTACTTACAACATAGTAAGTTGCCACAAAAGGTACATGTCTCATACCATATGAGAATAATAATAATAATAATAATAATAATAATAATAATAATAATAATAATAATAATAATAATAATAATAATAATAATAATAATAATAATAATAATAATAATAATAATAGTAATAATAATAATAATAATAATAATAATAATAATAATAATAATAATAATAATAATAATAATAATAATAATTTATTCACCATTTGGTAATTGCAATAATTACAATAGGCTTCGTTAGTAACTTATTACTAGTGGAACAAACATATTTATATATACACTGAGGGATGGTAATATTTACATGTTTTACAAGTCATGTTTATTAATATCTAGGTATTCTTGTATGCTGTGGCATGGAGTTTTTGTTAGCCGTTTGTATATTTTTTCTTTAAATCTTTGAATATTTGTATTGCGTATTTCCAAAGGAAGTGCATTAAATATTTTTATACCATTTAACTTGTAGTACCTAGAGGATTTCTGAAGCCTAAGATATGGTATATCCACTCTGTTTCGGTTTTTTGTGTTGTATGTGTGAATTTCACTTCTGGTGTAATAATTTAGTTCGTTTTCTTTGATATATACAAGAACATCTTACAAGTATAGATTAACGACAGTCGGGATTTCTAGCATTTTAAAAAGTGGTTTACAATGATCAGTTTTATTAGAGTTTGCCAGTATTCAAATGACCTTTTTTTGAATCCTTAGCACCTCTGTTATTCTTGGACTACAACCCCATAGTATCAAACCATACCTAAAAATGCTTTGAAAGAATGAAAAATAAGCCATACGAACAAATAGGTTTGGGACTGCCCTCTTTAAGTTTGCTAATAAAAACACTGTTCTCAACAGCCTACTGCATACGGAGCCAATGTGAGAGTTCCAAGATAGACGATTATCAATTAGCATTCCAAGAAATTTTACGGTCTCACTTGCGTTGTTGCATAAATTATTACTCTTTTTTAATGTAAAAAGAATATTTTGTGATTTACTTTCATTCATGAAAAAACCATTGCTTCTAAACCATATTTGGGCTTTTTTTATGTTCTCTTGGACCGACATAAGATCAAATGAGTTATTTATATTAAGAAATGATGTGTCATCTGCATAGACAACAGTATGACATGGAGAACAATTCGGCACATCATTAATCATTATTAAAAAGAGCAGAGGTCCTAGCACTGAGCCCTGTGAAACACCTATTTTTACATCACTGATCTGTGAATATTTTCCTCCAATTGCAACTATACTCTGTTTCATATAACCTTGCCCCGCTGACACGTATCACTCCGCATCCAACTACCTTCCCCCTAGTCCTAATTGGCTAATGCTTTCGTGCCATAGGCCATAGGTGGTGCCTTTCCGTCACCTTTAAACCTGCAGTAAACGTCATAATAATTGCCGGGAAGATAAATAAAATCATACAAATAAGGATATGAAGGCATGCAAAAATACAAGTTTATAATGAAATGAGCAAGTTGGAACTTAATGACGGAGCAATGTAACTGAAACAAGTTTATAATGAAAGGCCTTCGGCCTTTTCCACTGGGATTTTTTAAACCAGCACACATACCTTTCAAAAATGCTTGTCTTTCAGTCTTAAAAGCCGTGTCACGCCATACCTTACTTTTCGTGTGTTCTTCATTCTCCCAAATCTCGTCAAGGCAGTATATTTTGCGACTTGTATCTTGGTACAGCCTGACTGTCCTTAAATAACGTCTTCGCCTCACAGCAATATCGCCTCTGTTTTTAGCACATTTTTCTTGCCTCTTTTTTCATTCACAAACCCCAGCAATCTGCTGAAATTTGGTGAATCTGCATCCTCATTTACAGCAGATGAAATGTTATTTATGTTAGGGAGTTCGTTTCTAAAGAAAAAACTATACACATGATGACGCACAGCACTTTTCACGTATTTTCTCCGAGCATGCGCTTTTGTTTATTCCTGCTTTTGCCTGGAGTGGTAGGTTTTCTTGTTTTCTCAATTTCACATCGCGATGTTCCTACGGATCTAACACTCACACCTGTAACTTCAGAGCACAGCTGTTTGACTTCTCTCACTGACAAAGATGGATTCTTCTCTATGAGTGCATTAAACACATGCACCACAATTCTTTTTTCGCCTGTTTGTAAGGATTTACCCTTGAGATGCTTCAGCGAAAAACTGGCGGTAGACTCTGCCATTATTCATAGAAGTACACGCGCAATAAACGATCAGTAAAATAATTTAGCTTTCGCACTAGGCACAACAACCTTCGAATGCCGATATATGACTAATCCAGTTCAAAACAAGGTCAGTGATAAAAGTCATATAAACAAATATGTACCGCTGAAGCACGTGCTATCGTGTCATGTGCTTGAGAGCAAAGGAACCTCCTCTTTACTTCGTTTAAGAATTAACATGCATTTCAGATAAATCAACTGTGTTGCGTAATATATTTAATTAAAACAGTTACGAAAACATAAATTTGACAACTCTCTTCCAACACATATAGTTATATACAGATATATCACCATGTTAAATAACGAACTAATTTTTACCTCACGACAGTCTTTACCACAACAGCAGACAATGAGAGGTGATTAGGTCACGTGAGCAGTAAGAGATACTGGGCAAGCTTACGTGAAACAAGGTTTAGCTGTTTACAATTTATTAAATGTGATTTAAAAATATTTAAGTTAGGACCCTGAACACCATACATTTCAAGTTTCTTTATCAATATGTCGTGATCAACGCAGTCAAATGCTTTGCTTAGGTCACAGAATGTGTCTTGTGCAAAAGCACCTTCCTCAAAAACTTGGTGTATTTTCTCTACAAAGGAGTCTACTGCATGTATAGTTGATTTCCCAGATCGATATCCAAAATGATTCTGATAAAATAAATTTTGATTTTCAAAATACTCTTGGAGTTGATTTTTATGAGGCCTTCTACAATTTTAGCAAATGTAGGTATCAGTGAAATTGGTCTATAGCTACTTGCCTTCTCCCTGTCACCCTTTTTATGTATTGGTGTTACTTTTGATAATTTTAGTACCTTGGGAAAAACACCTTCTTTGAAGCATTTATTAATGCAAAAGGTGAAAGGAATTACAATGTGAGGAATAATTTCTTTAAGAACATTATTTGAAATATCATATACATCCCTACTTTTTGAGTTTTTAAGTCTTTTTGTTACTTTTTCTACATCTCTACAGGTTACTTCTTTAAGCACAAATCATTCACTCTCCTCTCCCAAATTTAAGTTCTTTATGAAAGATATAGCTGTGTCTGCACAGGAATTTACTTTTGATGCTATGTCTCTAACTGATTCTATGAAGTAGTTGTTGAAATCATCAGGAGTTGCTTTCATTTATACTGTCTTTTCCATTTCTACCTATTGTGGAATTAATTAGTGACCAAGCCGCATTACTTCTGTTGCTAGAGTTTTCTATTATATTTTTATTTGATTCTTTTTTTGCATCCAAGAGTGCAGTTCTATAACATTTTCTATAATTTCTAATTGTGTTTAGCAACCCGGGATTTAGACTTTTCTTATGCATATCTTGAAGCAGTATTAGTTTATTTTTCATTTTTTCTAATCCTGAATTGTACCACTTATTACTGCTAACAGGTTTAGCTGTTTTGTAGGAGTTTATGATTCGTTTTTGTTTCTTACACGTGCTGTTAAATAGACTAAGGAAATTATTAAAAAAGTGTTCAAACGTTTCTTCAGCTGACCCACTGTTATCCAGTATCCCTCCCCAGTTCACTGACAAAAGATTATCCTTAAATTTCTTTACGGAGTCTATGCTAAGATCTCTAATCTCGCTTACTGTTTTTCTAATTTTGTGAGAAGGGGTTTTTGCCATACTTGTCTCAAAGATGAGAGGCTTATGATCTGATATCTGATAATCCCCCACCTTGATTGTATAGCATGCTTGTTTTACATTGGTTATGATGTTATCAAGGCATGCAGTTCCGCGAGTAGGACTTTTATTTGCACAGTGATAGCCCATCTGCTGTAGTAAATTTTGAAATTGACTTATTGTGTTACTTTGTTTGGTAATGTCAAAGTGTGCATTTATATCACCATATATTATTACATTATATCGGGTTGTCTCATAAATTTGTTCGATTTTTGTTATGTGTTTACAACTAAGAACTCCTAAAAACACTGCATGCCCCCATTACTTTTACGTCAAAGAAGTTGCCTAAAAATATGGGGTTTGTTTACAAATACAATAATTGAAAAGAATGCTAAGAACACAAAGCACAGCGACCTCACGGCCAAAGGTAAATAGGTCAACTTATGTAAGAATTGGTAACCAAACTTCAGTACGAGTTTGTGGATGCAACAGTGTGGAGTTGTAACTTGTGAATGTTAATATAGAAGGCAAGAAGGATCATTTTCGACATTTAATGCTGTTTTATTACCGTAAAGGTAAAACCGCCTCACAAACTCAACGGAAAATTTGTGCTGTTTACGGAGAAGATGCAGTGACGAATCGGACATGTCAAAAATGGTTTACTCGATTTCGAGCTGGGAACTTCTCTGTGAAAGGCAAACCTCGTTCTTGACGACCTGTGGTTATGGATGAGGAAAGGATAAAGGACATGATTACGAACAACCCCAGAATAACAACTCGGGAGGTAGGTCAGGAGCTAAACTTATCTCATGCAACTGTAGCCAGGCACCTAAAGAAACTTGGTTACGTAAATCTTCGGGATGTATGAGTTCCGCACGAACTGAGTGAACAAAATTTAGTTCAGCGAGTTTCCATTTGTGGCGTATTGATAAGACGCAATGAAACTGCCCCTTTTCTGAAATAGCTGGTTACAGGAGACAAAGAGTGGATTGTGTACAACAACATCCGAAAGAGAAAGTCATGGCGTAAGAAAGGGGAACCACCACTCTCAATTCCTAAACCAGGGCTTCATCCTGAGAAGATTATGCTGTGCATTTGGTGGGACTGGAAAGGAATTATTTATTATGAATTTCTTCCTCCTGGGGAGACCATCAATTCAGAGAAATACTGTTCTCAGTTGGATTGCCTGAAGGTTGCCCTAGGAGAGAAAAGGCCAGAATTAGCATCTAATGTTGGAGTCGTCTTTCATCAAGACAATGCCAAACCACACACTTCTATGGTAACTCGTCAGAAACTACGGGATTTCGACTGGGATGTGTTACCTCACCCGCCTTATTCTCCAGACATTGCCCCATCCGACTATCATTTATTCCGATCCCTGTAAATCTTCCTTAATGGCAAACGCCTTACTTCCTTGGAGGATTGCAGACTCGCAGTAGAAGAGTTCGTCAACCAGAAAACTGCAAGATTTTGGAAAAATGGAATTGATAAGCTTCCTGAGAAATGGAGATATGTTATTGATAATAATGGTGCATACTGCACAAAATAAAGTTTGGCTTGAAAAGTTCATTGCCTTGTTTACTTTCGATGACCTTGCGTATGTAAACAGATTACCCCTAGTAATTAGGCAACTTCGTTGCCGTAGTTGTGTTACGGGCATACAGTGCAGGCGTTCTTTGTCGTAAACACGTAACAAGAATCGAACGAATTTATGAAACAAACCAATATTTCCAGGGAAGCAGATATGCTAAGACCTTTTCGATTCCTTCAAGAAAAATGCTCGTATCCCCATCTGGTGATCTATATATTGTTATGATTATGGTTTTGTGTTACCTCTAAAAAAATTTCTATACAAAACTTGTGTAAGTTCTCAAGGTTTCTTGCTTCTATTGTGTTCTGAATATAGATTGCTACCCCACCATTTTTTAACTTGCTGCGACAGAAACTGCTACCCAATCTGAAGTTGTCAATACTTACATAATCTATTTCATTTTCCTCTAGCCAATGCTCACTTAAACACAGTATATTACACACATTTTCCTTAAGATATACACATAGTTCTTCTATTTTTGACCTTAAGCACTGTATATTCATATAAAAGAGTTTTAAATTATGATCTATGTTTTGCCCATTAGTTTTTTGACTATTCATTTGTCTTAAAGCTTTTCTCACTTCATATGTTGGTTTAAATCCACCACATACCTTGCTAGTTTCCCTTAGCAACAGAAGATATTACCGCACACAATAAATCACAAAGTTTATATGATCCACAATGGTTCAAATGCACACCATCTCTGGCGAAGTCTAGGTTGTGGATCCAGAAATTACTATCGACAAATGCACACTCACGTTTTTCACACAACCAGTTCAATTCACGATTGATGCGTTGGACTTAACTGTTCGTTGTGTCCCATCTTCTTAACACGCCACTCACTATCACTTTTGCTCTCGGTGCAGCTTCTCTGACACTTTCAATTAGATCCGTCGTTTCGCCCATAATTTCTCTTGATGTTATTCGTTCCAACGTGTAGCAGAACAACTTCCGTATCACTTTTAACGATATCCTTTTTCTCTACTTGATGTTTCAGCTACTCGATCTTAATCCCGGGAAAGCAATTTACTGCATAGCCTTTTTGTCTGCAGACATTCCCAGAAAACTTGAGCATCGAGTCCCCAAGTACAGTCATTCTACTACTTATCCGATTCTGCGATTTACCAACACTGTAGTTCAGTTCTCTGTTGATTTCTTGTTCCTGCACCAGTTGATATTTATTTAGGGTTGTAAAATTAGCCCTAGTATCATCCTTTTTGTGCCTTTTGTTCTGATTGCATCTAATTACACTATCAGAGTAATGTCGATTCTGCTTACTTCCGACATACACATATCCATTGTTTTCCGTTTCCAACTGGGATTGAAGGCGATGTTTTTCTTTATTTAATTCACTTTTGTCCTTTTCGAGTTTTCCTACCTCTTGCTGCATCAATTTTTCATTCTGAAAGTGTAGCTTAATCACCTCTTTCCATGCAGCTTGGAAATCTTTATTCAAGATATCAATTACTCGTTGAAGTGACGCTACCGCCTCGTATTCGCTACGATCACGTGTGGCATTTTCTTTTTGATCATAATTAAAGTCTTTGAATTTTGTAAAGTTGTTACCTTTATTTTCAGTCAATCCTCTACAAATTGTGGTCCCAGAGTTACCTACGTTGATTGTATTATCACCATTATCATCATCTATTATTTGCGTTAATTTTCTGCAACATACTACGCGTTACTACACAGCCTGCCGCCATCTTAGTTTGTTTAACCCTAGTGGTTTACCAGGAAACATATCAGTCAGATGGAGAATTTAATGTCATGTCTGCATGTTGGCCATAGTAGCTCAGTTGGTTAGAGCAACCGCATGGACAGCAGGATATCTGTGGTTCAAATCCCGGCAATGGCACTTAATTTTTCAGTCTAGCTCTACTATACGTCTAGTCTGGAAGAAATGATTATTTCCTTTTATAAACTTTGTTAAGTTATGTGTGATTGGAGAAATTTAGTAACACTGACATCAAAATTAAATGAAAAAACTATTTGTAGTCAATTTTTAACACTTCATCACTTACATTTTTAGATTATTGAGGGAATAGTTTCAGAAGCCATTGTGCCTAATCCCTCAATAATATAAAAATATAAATGATGAAGTGATAAAAGCCAACTATAGTTACACAGAAAATGAAGCTATTTACAATGGAAAAACAAACACTACACATATAATAATATTTAGTAAATGTTCTCCACTTAACTTAAGAAGCCGATGACAATACTTCTATTATGTTTTTGCGAAATTAATTTCATAGACATTAAATTCTTGACAATCCTTGACAACGAATTGTGTTGACTGAAGATGTGGGCAAATGTCCATGAAATTAATTTCGCAAAAACATAATAGTATTGTCATCGGCTTTTTAAGTTAGGTGGAGAATATTTACTAAATATGTTTATTTGCGTAGCCAACTATAATTTTTTTTTCTTTTCAATTTGTTAATAAGTTTTATTTCTCAGATTATTTCTGGCTTGTTTAGAAAACAAAGGATTAGGGAATGAATCTTTTATATGCATGCAAGGTGTTCAGTTTTGCTGTTGAAGAAGAAAATAATTTCAATTACATGTTTATCATAAATGATATTCATACATTTCATATAGTTTAATTTTATTACCTGTGACAAAGCAATTCCTAAAGCAACCCCTGCTATAGTATACAGGTTACGCTCTGCCCAGGATCTAACAATCTCAATACATCCGCTTGTCCAGACTTTTTTCGCCGCTTCAGCAACCTGAAAATGGAATAAAGTATTGTAAACAAAATCTCTGTATCTAACAATGACAAATTAGTGCAAATAAATATGATATTCTCTAAATTGATTATAACATTTATAGTCAAAGCAATATATGCACACTTACTGGTAAATCTTGTGCTCCATAGCCACACATAATGTTAACTAAGCCACTCTGAAAATAAAATTGTCACAAGCAATTAAAATATGCATCAATAAAATACAATGTTACATTAAATTATATTAGAGCTAGAATTTATAATAAAACTGTTACTAAAACATAACAGTGTTTCCAATATGCTTTGAAAAATGTGCATGTATTTATAACAAAAATATTTTAGTATATTAAAAGACTGAGCAGAAACTATGTTCAAGAATATGTATAATATATAGTCCAAAATACAGAATGTATTGGTGTTTCTGGTTACTTGTTTTTCTTTATTTAATGTTGGCAGAGACTTCCTATTGTCTGTTTCAAACCTACCCTGGATCAGGCATCTATTTGAATTCAAGTCCAGCATACATGCATTAATCTATGAACAAAGTGCAGGCCTAGGGAGCAGCAAAAAGGGAAGATTATGGAAACATTTCATCTGAATGACTGAAAAATAGTTTTACAACAACTGTCCACACCAACCCTGGATGAGTTCTTGCATTGGTTTGATGTCAAATGCCTGGCATTCAAGCATTAATCTATGAAGATAGGCCAGTTTCAAGCTCATGACTGAAGGAAAAGTAGTGAAGGTTAAAACAAACTTTAAGTGGGGTTCTATAACCAGATAAGGATAGGAGCTGGGCACAGCAGAGATGTTTAGCTTGTTAGATGTTTAGTGTCAGGGGTTCCACAAGGATGTATTCTGGGCCCCCTGTTATTTTTACTGCATATAAATAATCTCCCATTATGTCTAATGAACAATTTAGATGCTAAAATCACACTCTTTGCGGGCGATACAAATATATTCATTGCAGGAAAGGATGAGAATAGCCTTCAGCAAAATATAACACCAGCTATAGTAGATGTATTAAACTGGTTTAAAATCAATAAGTTGCTTGTAAATGGAGAAAAAACAATAGCACTAAATTTTCAGCATAAGACTTGTAGGAAAACGGAAAACCCTTGCACCAGAATTGGCTCCAGATTGATAAATTTTGAACAGCAAACTAAATTCTTAGGACTATGGGTAGACAAAAATTTAAGTTGGGACAAACATGTAGAAAAGTTAGCAGAGAAGCTGAGCCGTGTTTGTTTTGTTTTACATCAGCTGAAGCCTCGAGTAGAATTTACTGCACTCAGAACCTATTACTTTGCTTACTTTCATTCACTACTATCATATGGACTACTATTCTGGGGAAATGCTACAAACAGTAAGATGATATTTTAGCTACAAAAGAAAGCATTACGAATTATGGTTGGTATTCCAAAAGTGGAAAGCTGCAGAAATTATTTCAGAGATTTGAATATCTTGACCCTACCAAGTTTATATATGAAACAGTTATTTATTTACATGAAGACTAATACTGTGAACTATGTCACAAATGCTGAAATACACACCCATAACACGCGTAATAAAGATAAATTACACACCTGTATTCATAAAACAAAACTATTTGAGACTTCTATGAAACACATGGGTTTAAAGCTATACAACCACTTGCCAAATCAATTACAAAACATACCCTCTATAAATAAGTTTAAGGCAGAGCTACACAATTTCTTTAAAAAAAATCGTTTTACTCAGTAAATGAATACTTAGAATACAAATCAGGTAAAGTATAAATTAATCAGTTTGTTGTGCATAATTATATTAATGTATTCTATTTCTATTCTTGTTTCATGTGTCCAAGATTGGAAGACTCATCAATGAAGAATTTTAACTGACCAAAGCATTAAAATTAAGTGTAATACTAGAGTCAGTGTCTGCATAAATATTCATAACTGATTCCATTGTGTAAGGACTATGATACAATGAAGCACAAAATTTATATAATTTTGAGTCGAACTAATACTCAATAATGTTTTTTAAGTGTGAATAGTAATTTGTGTAAATTATCTGTAAACTTTAGATTGTAAATAGCTCATAGATGAGTTGTAAATATTATTAAATACTCTAACTATATTGACAATGCCTATAATTCTGTATGAATTCCTGTGGCTAATAAACATTGTATTGTACTGTATCAACATAAACCACTATATCAGCATAATTTCCTGCACTCAACTGTACTTGATATCAAATATTTTAGGGTCTGACAGCTATTGTCTGAAAAAGCTACTTATGAACAAAGTCTGAATAACAAACACTTGTACTGATCACTGAATGAGTATTCAAGTAAATCTTCCATTTTACTGCTTTTATTTCCTTAAACTAGATTATGGTATAAGTTTTGCTTTAACTATTTTAAATAAAGTTTCATGTAATCACATTCGTTGTATTTTAACTAACTGCACAATGCAGCAGTACCTTTTTTCTTAACCAGAATAGTAAAATGCTTATGTATATTAATAGCATTTGTAAGTAAAGGTTCATAATGGCTCAAAAATATTTAATATCTTTCATTGCACAACTACAATCTTAACAATACCAGTCATTATTTGAAGAACTAGTGATAGAAGATAGGCACTTACAGAAATGTCAGTAGCATTCATGCAACATGAAAATGGTACACCACATCTCTCCACGCTTGGTGAACTGCAATTGAAGTATTCATTCTTGGACCAATCCATGTATCCATCAGAACTGAGACCACAACATCGGAACTGAAATCATTGCAAGTATTTTCTGACTACTACTGTTCTACAAACTTCTAATTCTGTTAAACCAGAGTTGGGTTTGCAGAAAAAGAACAGTAAATTATACACATGCTTAGGCTTTCATGACTGACATTAATCCAGTAAAACATAGTTTCCAGGCTTATACGCCATGGTTCAGTGAATGAGATAACATCTGACGTTTCACCTGTAACTCCATCAGGCATCTTCAGAGAAATGACTCCTAAATAAAAAACTGGCCATGATAAAGTTGGAACCATAAGACCTGTTTATAAACTTTTAAGTGAACTTCTCTTCACTAAGGTCCCGGTAGAAGGTACACAACAACCACAACATTAAACTGTTAAAATCTTTAAGTACACCCATAGAATTGGATATTTGGGAAAAAATATTCATAAACAAAAACCGTGATAAAGTTATAAATTTTGAAATCCCGGCATTAAATGAAGTATTAAAACTTAGTACTCCAAACACCAGATGGCAGAGTGATTGGAGTTCCGTAGTAGTGGAAGAAGGGGAATGTTCATTTAGTCACCAAACAGCTGAGGATGAGATCGAATGCTCTTGAAAACGTTTCAATTATACAACAAGTAAGTGAAGTTTGAGTGTAAACATAGAGATTCATAAATCAAACTCAAATAAGAAGGTACCTTGTTCTACATCTCCAAAATCTGGAAGACATTACAGCTTTGTTCCGCCATTGCCTCACAACTATTTCTTGTGAAATGGAAACTATTATGAACAAGTTGGATAGTCCTCTAAGCCCGGCGGTTGCCAATTTTTTACATGGAAAGATTTGAAGAAATCACCTTTGAATCTGCCATCCACAAACCTAAAGTGCGGTGGAGATATGTGGATGACAACTTTGTAATCTGCACACATGGAGATGAATAGGGATAATTCCTCCATCACATCAACAGATCAATGATAATATAAAGTTTACAAGAGAAGGAGAAAGGTAAAAGCATCCCCTCTTTAGATATTCTGATAACCAGAACACTGGACATTATGTTAGGACATACAGTCTACAGTAAACCAGTCAATAGAGATCACTATCTGCAAAAACATTTCAATTACCATCCGCAACAGAAGATAGGCATAATAAAAACACTAACAGAATGTGCCAAGAGCATATGTGAACTGGCCGCTTTGGAACTGGAACTGAAGCACTTGCACCAGGCACTACAAGCTAATTAATATGGAAAAAAGGAAATAAACCAGGCTTCACATCCAAGAAGGATAACAAAAAATCCTACTGAGATGACAAGACAGCAAAACAAAGTGGTTTACCCTAAATTAATAGTGTTACGAATTGTATTGGCAAACTGCTGGAGAGAGCCAATATAAAAACAATCTTCAAACCCACAGGAAGCTGAAACATCTCAGATCAGAAAAGGACAAGCAGGATCTGTTCTTGATGCAAGGGATCTACCAAATACTGTGCAGCTGCAGCCAAGAATACATTGGTATAGCATAAAAAAACCAGCTAGGATATATAGAAAAATCAGCTTTAGCCAAGAGTGCATTGCTAGTCACCCATGACATCAAGTTTGATGAGAGAGGTCCTAGACTGCACAGCCTATTATCATGTATGGCTGTATAGAGAAGTCATTAGATTTATAAAGACAAAAACAATTTTAATAGAAAAGAGGAAGTGGCACAACAAAGCCCGGATGCTAGTGTTCGACTATACAAAATCAAAACCTCAAAAAACCAACAGACAAATCATGTGGGAGTTTCCTCAACCACACAGACGCTGGTAGTTGAGCAACCAGTAAGAGACAAGGAGGCAATTGCTCCTGCCTACAGCTTGGTTAACATGAGGTGGCAGCTAGATGCGCAGTAGAAGAGGGGCAACCAGGAGAGTGGGGGTAGGACTGGCAGCCACATGCGGGCAAGAGAGAGGAGAAAGCGCATGCATCTTACCTTGAGGCTGGTTTCAGGCAACAGAAGTAACACTAGCAGATTGTTCAGCTGCAGACTGTTTTTTCTTCCGGAAAATTCCCCCCTTCATCTTCACTAGAAAACTCGGATGACTCACTGCTTTCATCGCTGTCATCTCCTAGATGAATGATGATTTCCTGTCCTCCATCCAGCAAACCTTCATTGCGCATGAATTCATGTTCAACCTGAATGACGTGTTGACATCTTTTCTGCCAATCTTCCACAGAAATGTCAGCAAACTTCTCGTCAGCTAACTTAATGACGTCATCCATTTTGAACGTGACATTTCTTTCTGCAATCCAGTTCTTTACAGTAGCCCAAATCAGTTCGATTGGATTTAACTCGGGATGATAAGGTGGAAGGCGTAAAACTGTGTGGTTATGTGCCTGAAGAAAATTGTCTATTTTGTACTTGGGGATTTTGGGTTTGAGAGGGATGATCATATTGTAAATGTCGGGTTTGTACAGGGAGGAGAAATCAATGTTTGTAAAATGTTCCATGGAGAGGTTTCGTTTCAGCCACGAAATCATTGTGTCTCTTCTGGAACTTGCAGTGGGCGCCTTATTAAGGATCACATTGTGGTAAGGTGCATTGTCAATTACCAATACGGAATTTTGGGGAAGATTAGGGATCAGTCTTTCTTTTATCCACTTCTCATAATTTGTATAGTTCATGTCATCGTGGTAGTCACCGGTTTTCTGCTGGGACTTGAACCGAATACACGCGTTAGGGATAAACCCTTGCTGGCCTCCAACATGCACGATGATAAGACGCTGGCCTTTGGATACCGGTGCTAAGAGGCCGTGTAAACTGTTATCACTCCAAGCATACGGAGTAGTATGAGATGAATGGATATACGTCTCGTCCATATATATTATGGGACGGCCCTCGCTTCTATATCGCTTCATCATTCTAAGAAAATGGAGGCGCTTAGTTCTGATGTTATGGCGCTCCATTAAAATTTTTCTGTTCTTCTTTGTCCGTTTCCATGTGAAACCCAGCTTTGAGAGTATTTTTCTTAATGTGGATATGCCCCCTTCAAATTTTATCGAATCCTTTAATTTAGCATGCACCTTCCTCAATGTCGGTCTTTGTTTGTGAATTATATAGAATTCGTTCACAGTTCGGCGCACTACTGTCTCATTAAAAGCATCCAAACTGGCACGAAAAGACCTCTTCGGTCTCTTTTTGTGTGGTGTGGAGAATGAAATCGAAGTACCACGATCAATATCTTTCGTTTCCTTAATAATTCTCCTTACACTTCTTTCAGAAACACCTGTTGCCTCAGCCACACTCTTCCCAATGTTTTTGATGCTAAGAGTTGTTAAGCCAGCTTCTGCATGTCTTTTCATGTACTTATAAAGATTACTAACAACTTCCCTGGTATGGGAGTGCAACACTTTACCTTGTAGTTTGCTGTCCATGTATTAAAATATTAAAGTCTGCAGTAAAAGGAAATACACTTAACGCAGACGCGCACGCGCGCACACACACACTTACACAATCACGCACGCACTTACAAGTACGCTGAAAATAACTAAGAACAACGAGAACTGCTACTTACTGTTCATATATTAAAGTACACTGTCATTTACATATAAAAATATAAATCACACGGACCCGAGCCTTAAAAAATTCCTAAGACGCACGTCCAACCTCAACGATTTCACAACTATAACTGACCCCCACTCTTAGTGCCAGTAGGTGGCGGAGAGAGTGAGTCACTGCGCATATTTTCTCAGCTGCCACGTCTGAATAAACATACTGTATATATAGTTTGGGTACTCCACTATTCACCACTCCAGTTGTAAACCAGCCAGAAGTCATTCTGTAAAGATGTCCAATGGAGTTACAGGCGAAATGTCAGATGTTATCTTATCGGCTGAACCATGGCCTACAAGCACGGAAACTAAGTTCTACTGTTGTAGAAACTATGTAATCCATGCATATATTCTGAAGAGTGTACATGGAATAAATATTATTTACCATTGCATAATCTATAAAAGTTAAATTTAAGGAATAGAATTATGGGTAAAGAATACAATTCAGATATTTGTTTCAATTTACCATAAAATGTAATGTACTACAATCACACAACTTTCTAACTTCTTTTATTTTTATTCTGCAAATTATTCATTTTTCTATTACAATTTCTTAAACATGATAGAATTTGAAAGTAATGAGTCGGTAATTCAAAAACAAACATCACTTAAATTTCAGTATATTTTGGTGAAGCTTTGTACAGATGTACTTTTATATCTTGATAGATAGAAAGTGATGCGCAGTGGTATCTGGACGAGTCCACTTCAGAATGGAGAGGGGAGGGCTGATCAGTTGCATATCAAAGTTGCAAGTAAACAAGTGCAGAGCTTAGCACAAAAGTGAATCAAGAAGATATTGACACATTGCTTCACTCACACTGCTTTTTCACAGGACATGTTTCAAGACCTTTTGATCTTATCATCAGCTGGAACTCGACTGTTTGAAACATGTCCTGTGAAAAAACAGTGTGAGTGAAGCAATGTGTCAATATCTTCTCGATTTACTTTTGTGCTAAGTTGTGCTTCACTGTCTCTACGCTTCTTTCAATTTTATACTTTAAGTGCAGAGCTACTAAGCAATACCACAAGCTTGTTTCAAAATATGCATGTCTCCTGGTTCCAAGAGAGCATTTAGAAATATTAGAAATTAGGTGCTTCATTTAAAAACACAAGATTTAGAAAAAGACTTTTCATAGATTTATGAAAAAGGAACAAAGGTCTGGGTCTGCTATGAAAATCTGGGAAACAGTAACTGAGGCAACAATTGTGTTTAAAAGCAGTTTAGGAAAATTACTGAGGAAAGAAAAACCATTGGTGCTAAGGCAACGTCCTTCTCTTTGACCAGTGAACAAAGATTAAGAACATTCATAAAATCTAATTTGGATGGTTTTGATTCAGAAGAAAAACAAAGACCAACTCTGAAGAAAGTGCTTATGAAGCTTCAAAATTCTATTGACTTTCGGCAGTGTCTGAACATTAAGAAGAGTTCTTTTGAAGCTATGCAAGAAAACCAAGCTCGACAAATTTTAAAGGAACACCGTACCATACGGGCAAAAAGGCTTGTGTTACATGAAATATTCAGAGATATCGCAGTGAAGTTTATATAGTTTACATGATGAAACTTATATCATGCCTGGAGTGAAACTCGTTACAGGTACTCTGCAGCGATGTCGAAAGGCCAACCATTTTTATCATGCATGCTGGAGGAGAACAGGGTTTTGTTCCAAACACCTATGTACTATTTAAGATCCAACAAAAGCATGGAGATTACTATGATAGTAAGGATTACAACTTAATTTATAACAGCTGTAATACTGGCTTCGAGAGTGAAATTTGGTTTCAGACTGCTTGTGCAGCATACTCCCCTCTCGTAATCTTATGCGTGTGATGCATTGTGGCGATAAGTGCACTATCCCCACCACAGTTGTTACTCACCCCTACCGCACAGGATTTCTTTAAAGATAAAATAATACATCTATTGTAGCATACAGGGCAGCAGAATAATAGTTAAATGTTTAAAAAGAAGCATACAATACGATGTTGAATTTTTATATTTTGAATATTTTTCCCATCTATTATGAGAAATAAGCAAATGGAAATAATATTTCAGAAGAGGGAGGGAAGAAGGGAATAAAGTTGGGGGTCCTGTGTCTTAGATTTACAAAACATAAAAGAACCTTACCTCTACATTTTTTCTTACAGTTTTTCACAATTACGTAAAATTCAAGCATAATAATGGGACAGGTTAATTACATAAATCTCAAGGATATTAATTTTTTTCTTTTGCCAATGTGCCTACAATGTTTTAATAAATTCTGTTTGAGCCATTTTTGGAAAAAGAAATAAAAAATAAGGAACAATTTTCTTTGTGAAACATATTTTGTAGTAGGAAAAATCTTTGTACCATGAAACTATGCTTAAATATAACTCTCTACCAATGTCCTTTAGGATAGGGATCCCAAAAAATGTATTTCTCATGAAATCTCAAATTAAAATTTGTGGTTTAATACAATACTGAAAGTAATCAAAATTATGGTCAACTTTCTAATAGAGCCTGCCACTAGTCACAGTATAAGTGATTAGCTCAATGCCCATTTGATGGTTCAAGACAGAATTAGATGTTGGATGTAAAAAATGGAGGAACCCACTTCAGAAGACCTTTCTGCAGCTATGAGGTTCTAATTTAAATAAATATCACAAAAGACCAGAAGCTTTACTTTCTTCTAAATGAAGCCAGGCGAGGATGTTCACATCCGAAAAATATATATCATGTGGTTAGATTGAACCAGTTAGTCTTAGTGTGTTCATATGAAATAATGTTATTGGAGTCTCACGGTTCTCAAAATTTTCATCTGTCATGTTGTGTACAGCTCACATCTAGTAGAGATGTCCATGCAAATTAAAATTGACCTATAAACTATAACAATGGAATTTTATCAGCACACAGACCTAATAACAATGAAATAATTATTTTCTTTTGAATGGCAAAGTGTAATTGTGCAAGTCTTTTTTATTTTCTAATGCCTCTCTGTGATAGGTGAAATACTGGAAGAGAATCAGCGTGAAAGATCCATAGAAAATATTTGAACGAGATCTATGGCTTACCATGCTGCAGCTCTAACCAATGTGGATATGACATTTAAGTCGCTCTCTCTCTCTCTCTCTCTCTCTCTCTCTCTCTCTCTCTCTCTCTCTCTCTCTCTCTCTCTCTCTCTCTCTCTCTCTCTCTCTCTCTCTCTCTCTCTCTCTCTCTCTCTCTCTCCCATGCACACACACAGACTTGTCTAAAATGCTTTTTTGTTTTTTGTTTTATGAAGTCTCAAAAGATTAATTTGTGGTGAAACCTTGTTATTAAATAATTCAGTGGAATACAACACTTCCACTACTTATATACATAATAAAGTTATTAGTTCTTAATATCGAGGAAACATTAATTGGATTTTAACACAGGAACAACAAATTAATAATTCAAGTCCTAAATGTACCACTAATCTTTGGTATTATAAATTTTTTTAAGTATATGTTTCATAAACTACTGCTCACATCAATTATCATTAACTTCGGATCTCAAAATTTGACTTGATCTTTTCCAGTGACAATAAAGATAACTCTTTAATGAACTTTAAGTTAGGATTTTCTATGTATGTTACATCAAAGTTTATGAGTAAACCCTAATATTTCTTTATGAAGATCTCCCATATAGTCAGTTCTGTATAACCTTAACACTTCTAAGTAAGCTAATTCTATCCTTATGCCATGATGTCCTTCTTGCAAATGACAAGGCACAGCTGATTTATAAATTTTCTTGATCCTCATATTCCTGAAGTGCTCTTTGAGGCTGAAATGGTTGCATTTTGTATGCAGTGAAAAATTAGTAGTAGATGGATACTTACAGTTATCAAACATTTGCACACTTAAATTTGCTATTTAAATTGACTTCATAGTGTTATTCACACGCACGCATGCACGCATATACCATTTTCTATAAATGCTTTGTTTGAATTCAGAAAGTCTCATAACATATATTTCCAATGAAACCTTGGCATCAAATTTTTGGTTGGAATACAATACTGTCTCTATTTAATGTAAGTACGTAAAAATAAAGTACAAAGGTTAATGTAACTTGAAGTTTTGACTTGAAGCTTCCACAGCGAGCTTTATTAATCAAGGCGAGTGATCAGCCATGTCAGAATTAATAACTTGAAGTTGTTAAATTTACAGGAAGCAACATTACAATTTAAAAAAGAAAATAACACTATTCTGTTTAGAAACTAAAAACTGATCAGAAATGACAGAAAAAACTGGAATTCAGCACACACAGAAATGAAATGCATACTACAAATATATAAACGTAGATGGATAAAACCAGAAAACAGAAACATGTTGTTAACAGTCCTACTCGTTACAGTCATCATTTCACTCAGAATATAATACTCTCATATTCACTAAGAACGTAAATACTTACATATAATAGAAAAATGAATGCATCTAATGATTCACAGTGCAGAATACAGTAACTTTACTGAGAGTTGAAATCAGTAACTTTACTGAGAATTGAAATCAACTCTTAGATTATTAAAAATATTTGAAGAACCAAGGATGCAGACAGATAACACACTCTCAACAGACAAAACCAAAACATACAAAAAATATACTTAACATCCCAATCATACACATCATTTGCAACAACATTTTAAAGAATAAATTTATCATAGGCACCATAGAAAATTCAGCATTAAAAACTTCCCGGCCATGGCAATGAATTTTTCATGTTGACTCTATCAAAAATCTTAGCCTATATACAGTTAGTGTGAAGAAATGATTAATTTCCATCAATTAACTAAAATAATAAGAGTTAAATGATGAAGCCTGGGACTTAAGTACTTACGATAGTAAGTCGTCACAAACGGTGTATCTCGGATGCGAGAGCGCCTAGTGGTCCACCAAGGAAATATATAGTCAATTGGAGAATTTAATGTCAGGACGGCACGTTGGCCATGGTAGCTCAATGGGTTAGAGCGACTGGACAGAAACTAGGAGATCCGTGGTTCAAATCCCCGCCATGGCATTGAATTTTTCATGTTGACTCTATCTATTAACAAATAACCTGACCGTATCGATCAGGCATCAGCCATTTCCAATTAAAAGGAATATTAAAAAACTGACACCAAGAATTGAAACCAGAAGTTGATAAATCAGCTTAAGTTTAAACATATGGAAGACAGAATCAACTTAAAGGTATTCTGGACTAAGAAGAGAAAGTTCAAGTTAACTTCTTTAACATCCAATTGCTGATAATGTGAACAACAGTACATAATATTAAGGTAAAGATTATAAAAAAATAAATGGAGGGTCGAGTATATGTTGAACTCATTCTTAGTAAAACAATTACAATTAATGCAAATCAATTTTTGAGGTTTGGTAATGATAATACTGCCAAACTATGTATGAAATAATCCATCATATTTAGAGTTTAGCTTCATGGATTTACAGCTTTGTCCAACCATACTCTTCTTGACTAAGGTTTGAGCTTAGCTATGGTTCATGGTTCAGGAATGCAAATCAAACACAAATCTGTTTTAGCATATTTCAATTCCTGCACTTGGGTTGGCAATCAGTTACGAGAGCTGTCCCAAAAATACCCAGTCTGACAAACGAAACACAACAGTTTTGGAAAAATACATATTTATTTCTCTTCATAATCTTCTTTCAGCTTGATAGACTTTACCTAGCAATGATCAATAGCTTCGATATCCTGTCTATAGAGAGAACTGTCAAAATCTGCAAAATACTCAACTGCACATTCCATTTTTTCATTGCTGGCAAATGTTTTATCACCACGACATTTCTTCAAGTTTGGAAATAGAAAATAATCAGAAAAGGCTAAATCCAGATAATAATTTGCATTATGAAGCAATCTAAACTTTAAATCATTGGTTTTGGTCATGGTGATAATAAATGAGTAAACTAGTGCATTGTCTTGAGGATTTCATCACTCAAATGCTGCAATAAGTTTGCATAATACTATAATAATATGCATAATAATAAGTTTGCCCTTTTTTTGTGTGTGAAAATCAATTAAGATGTTTCATTGCGCATTCCAAAACACTGATGCCATAATCTTGTCCACAGATGAAATTGTCTTTATCTTCTTTGGAGCCAATTCTCCCTTTTCAATTCACTGCTTTTGACTGTTCATCTCAGGTATGAAATGATAGACGCATGTTTTATCCATGGTTACCATCCATCCATGGTATGAATTGATGGAAAAGCTCAGCTTTACTGCAGTGAAACATTGCCCAACACTCATCTAAAACATCCTTGCAATGTTGTGTTTGTTTCATTGTGAGCAAATGTGTCACTCATCTTGCACACAGCTTTCTCATGTCAAAATTTTTGGTCTGTATGCAATGTATAGCACTTTTAGAAATGCCTGTGATGTCTGCTAGTTGTGTACTTTCAGTCAATGGTCACCCAATACCATTTTATGGATTTTCTTTCCAAATTCTGGCATGGTCAATTCATTTGATGGACCACTACAATGTTTTCATTTGGCACCTCATATGGCTTTTGCTTAACACTAGAACTGTGCCAAATCTAACAATACCTAAACTGCGGGAGGGGTCATTTTGAGCCCAGCATTAGAATACATACACAGATATCTACACTAAAACTGATTCACTTTACTCTAGTTTATACTACGAGGGCCGTTCAGAAAGTAACCTCCGATCGGTCACAGTGCGGATAGTGGGGGGAGTAGCGACGCCATCTGTGCATTCATGCACTCAGCAGGTCAGTCGGCATCAAGCCGTGGTCGAGTGAACGTCGTATTTGCGCTAGTTTAGTGTTTGTGGCCGTTTGAAATGTGTGCTGCAATAGAAAACCCCACCAAATGTGAAGTGCGTGCTGTTATAAGGTTTTTTACAGCCAAAGGATATTCTGCAGCAGCTATTCATCGTGAGCTTTGTGCCGTGTACGGACCAAGAGTTATGAGTAAAGGAGTGGTCCGTGAATGGGTACGTTTATTTAAAAGTGGATGAGAAAATGTTCATGCTGAAGAGAGGAGTGGTAGACCATCATTGGTGACGGACAAACTCGTTCAGAGAGTTGATGCAAAAGTTCGTGAAAACCGACGTTTCACAATGTCGGAATTGTCTACTGATTTTCCACAGATTTCTAAGACTCTCTTGTACGAGATAGTGACAGCAAGATTGGGTTACTGTATACGAGAGCTCAAAGATGCGGTCACAGGCTGGCTCCAGGCACAAGCGGGTGATTTTTATGCAGAAGGAATTTCAAAGCTTGTGAACAGATACGATATGTGCCTCAATCGTTGTGGAGACTATGTAGAAAAATAATGCAAAGATGTAGTTGTAAGATGTATATATTAAAATATTTTTATTTAACTTGGTGAATTTTTTGCAATCAACCGGAGGTTACTTTCTGAACGGCCATCGTATTATTTGTAACAATAAGTAGTGTTATTTAACATTTTGCTTTAATGACTGAGGCATTATATTTCTAATGTGAGCATTTTCATAACCTTAGCTCTGGTTATATGTTGTACTTGTTTATCCTACTCACACTTTGCATATGTAGCTTTTACTTTTCTTGCACATTTTCCACACACAGCTTTTTGACACTTATCGTAAACATACCGGTCTTGTTTCCTTTGCACAGGTTGATCTGGCATTTCTTCCGCTTTTTGGTTGGTGTTGGTCCTGTTGATCCTTCAGATCCTTCACAAAATTTGAAAATTTAAGTATCAAAAACTCATTTGAATTGTTAAATCTCCTGAAGGACACAAAGATCAACTCTACAGATGCTTTAGTTTCCTTTGACGTCATTTCTTTATATCCAAGTATACCTATCAATGAGTTTATTCCACTTCTCAAAAAATGGCTGGAATCAATACAAATAACATCTGAAGAAATAGAAGAACTTTTACAACTTACAGAAATTTGTATGAATCAAAATTTTTTCAGCTTTAATGGACAGATCTATAAACAAAAAACGGGCCTAGCTATGGGCAACCCATTGTCTCCCTTCTTGGCAGATTTATTTATGAGTGCTTTTGAAACACATATCACAAAAACTTTTCCAAATTATTTCAAAGAGTGGTATCGCTATGTTGATGACATTTTTGCCATAGTACCTAAAAAACACATACAAGATGAGTCTTAGACATTTGAATATACAAAATCCAGCTATAAAATTTACATTGGAAACAGAAGAGGATGGTGTGCTCCCCTTTTTGGACATCAAGATCAAAAAAATGAACAACCAACTCACTTTTGGTATTTACAGGAAACCGACACACACAGATAATTACATTAAGAACAACAGTTTCAACCCAAAACAACACCAACATGCCATTTTCAACAGTTTAATCTTTCGGATGATCAACTTTCCACTAAACAGAGAAGATTATCAAGAAGAATACCTACACATAAAAAAAGTAGCTATATCCAACGGTTTCAACCCAAATTTAGTAGACAAAACAGTTAACAGACTCAACAAAGCTAAGAAAATAAAAGAAACCACCACCCTAGAACCTACAGGAGAAAAAGGGAAAAAACTTTTTAAAAAATTCACCTTCCACCCATCAGCCTATAACAAATTCCAAAAAATCTTCTCAAAACACAACATAACTCTTGCACCTCAAAATAGGTTTAATATCAGAAATTTGTTAAAAGGCCCTCCCAAAAATTCAATCACTACCAAAGAAAAACCAGGAATCTATGAGATCAAATGTGAAACTTGCCCTAAAATTTATATAGGAAAAACAAAAAGAAATATTAACATCAGAACTAAAGAACATATAAGAAACATTAAAAATGGTGAAACAGAAAAATCAGCAGTGGCTTTTCATTTTTTGAATACTAGACATGACATCAACTTGGAAACATCTCTAATAAAATATGTTAATCACTCCATAGACCTTTCCGTATGGGAAAAAAATCTTCATTAACAAAAATTGTCATAGAGTCATGAATTTTGAAACTCCACCACCGGACAGCTTTGACAAGTACATAACGCCATCTATTACAATACGGAGAAAGAGGAAACCACTACAACTTGCACTAGTCGAGTATCAGCTGATGATAGGAGCAAGAGCTCTTGAATCATGTCCTGTGAATAAACAGTGTGAGTGAAGCAATGTGTCAATATCTTCTCGATTCACTTTTGTACTAATTTGTGCTTCACTGTCCCTACGCTTCTTTCAAGTTTATACTTTGATAAACTTGTCAGTTGGTAGAAGTTCACCACGTGTTGATTTTTCATCAAACCGGAGGAATCTGAGTAGCTCCTGATATCTGTCTCGATGTATTGTGTCCTTGAAGATACCAGGACCCCAAAAAGCGCGAACAAATATCATCCACAGACATACCTTTTGGACATAGTACACCCCGGGCATACATGATGACTATCATTTTATCCAGTTCCTCGAGAGACACAGTCCAGTTGTTATTTTTCAGTACTTTCCTAGCATTTGATTCTGTGTATTTCTTCACGCGACAAAGCATAGATTCATCAAATAAAGAACAAAAAGTGCTGATTGCTGAGTTATCCACTCGGTGATAAGCATACATACAGTGGGTCATCCTTGCTCCTTTAGGATGTTTACAGCAGCTCTTCTTCCAGGCAAGGTTGACGAGTTGATAATCTCCCATTCATTTCCATCACTGGCTAACATCTTTACTGTGCCTGTACTTGAGTCTCCTCTGGTGAGATGCTTGAAGCAAGAGCTCATGGACATCCATATATTCATCTTCCATAGACACTGAAATGTCGCTGTCCCTAGAATCATTCTCCCTAGTTTCTAACGCATTGTCATCTGCATCTGCAAAACTGATTTCTGATTCAGCTTCAGAATCTTCTAGAAAAATATGCAGCCTCTCATCATCTGAGAAGCCACACTTACGAAACATAATTCAAAATGACGATCTTCAACAAGCAACTGTGACTAAATAAGCTGCCACTATGTAACAACAGTGAAATGTTTACACCAACTGATAAAACGCATATGTAAGGATCCATCAATATACTGCTGTTCGACATGAAAATTTGTTGATTTATGTCTCTGCATTGTTGTCATTTATAGTCCACCAAATTGTATCTATTAAGCTTTAAATATGCGGGGTCAAAATGTCCCCTCTCGCTGTTCTAGGTAGTGAACTTAATAAAATGGATTAAATATAAAAATGTGGTTATTTACACACTTTCAAGAGAAACACAAATTTGTAAAAGTAGTGAAATTTGAAGAAAAAATTCAAATATCTGAAAACATTATAAAGGGTTACATTTGAATAGGGGTCATTTTGATCTCTTCCGCCGTTCTAGTGTTAAACTCAGCCACCCAATTTTTAGAGTCGTAAAGGCAGGAGCAGACCCCTACAGTAAAATCTAGTACAACTTACACATTAGTTGGACTAAGACCTTTCAAATGAAAGTATTATGTTATATAATGATAAGTTTTATCCATGTTTACTAATCTGCTGAGTGTGTTTATTACTACTGGCTACCAAACAAATAAACAGAGGGAGTATCATCAAACTTTAAACTTAGCTTTATAAGAATGGCACACTCTACCATATTCATCTATAAGAAACAATAACTAGCTATCCATATGAACAGCCCTCATATGAACATGTGCTGTGACACAAATATGGCATGATTTGTTGACAAGGCAACATGATTTTCATATAAACAGTGAAACAGTTACTATCTTTAGAAGTGCTCAGATGTTATCCAAAGCATACTCTAAAGACAACTACTTTTACATGAGGTAATTAGTATTGGGTTTTGTAATGAGATATGGAAGACTCATTCAGAATTAGGAAATATTTTCTGTGTGTGGAATTACAGCCTTAGTTCTTACCTCTTGCTGGGCAAAGTCAATGAAGTTCTGTAGATCTACATCTTCTCTGTAAGTATGTATAATCTTATCTGTGAAAGATTCCTCGATTAAAGACTGCATTGTATGTGGAAACACAAATCCCATAATTGCAACAGCCATTTCCAAAAGGAAGAATACCAGCAAGCACAATGAATACTGCAAAGAAAATAAACATTTGGAACAACTTATAGCTCATTAACTTGCTCATCAAAATACTGCAACACTGACTTAGTTATTTATACAATCAAGAAGTTAACATACTTTGGGTCAATACACAATGGCATTGCAATGCCATTTCTAAACTGTGTTTAGCACTTTAACATGTTTAACAAGTATAGCAAAATATATTGAGGACCCTAAGCTGAAAAGCGTAGGCGAGAATTTTTTTATATAAGCAGAGTAGTTCCTGTGGACTTACTGCAGTGATGGAAAAGGTAGCCAAAAAATCAGTGTAGCTACACCCAGATGATATATTACATCTTATTAACTCAGGACTAATATGCACCTACTCTGGAATCACTAACTTGAGTCTTTCTTAAAGTTTATTAATCATTAACCATATGAAATGCAACTCAAATGATTGACTTTAAGTACAAGAACATGACAACTTTTGTTTTATAGTGATTTATATCTGAGGTGACAAGATCACACTGAACTTGAACTGATGTTAAATTAACAGTGCAGGTGAAACAATCTTTTTCGTGTATTCATACAAATGTGTAACATCCAGATTCTCACTAATATGCAATAATTGAGTACTAGATATACCTTTGAATTAGTAACAAATACCTTTGAAATTATTATACTTACAAATTTCAAAAGGCAGGTGTTTTCTCGTAAAGCTCCAACACATCCTGCAAAACTTACAATAAATATAACTCCTCCAGCTATAACCATGACTAGAGATATGTTAAGGATAACATCGTAAATTGTTTCCACTTTCACCAGTCCTGTTGCCTGCCATTTATCAACGAAAGCGTATAATCCCACTCCAATAAGCAGACCACCGAAAAGCTAAAAACAAAGGTAAAAAATGTCAAGGAATTCCACATAGCCACTAATTTCATTTACTAACACAGTACAGGAAAACTTACCCAAAATATGAAATTTAAAAGAAATATCATATATTTGACACAGGAACTAACGTAGGTGAAATTATTTGGTGTTCTTCGGCGATGCATTTTACTAATTTTTATAGTGACAAGACCACTCCCATTTCCTTATTTCACAAATATTTTTTGGGAATATGAGAATAAGGAATAAATCATAAAATCCGTTACGTTACACACTTCTGAGCCATCAATTAACTGTTATTGAAGAAGTTGAACCGCTCCTAGAATTATAAACAAACTCTTTTCTTTCTGACTGACATCTGCTGTCTACCACCTTTCTTTATCAGTATTTAGCAGTGTTACCCGAATTGTGAGGATCTGACAGCCGTCAACTGCAGTTGACCTTCTTCGTCAATTTCTGAATCAACTATTCGTTAACCTTCCAACCTTTAAATTTCATTTAATAATATTTAAAATACACCAAAATGCATTTTTAAAATGTTACAAAACCTATTTAAGTTTTCTGGTGAGGTTTAATGCAATAAGTGTAATTTGTTTTTATCAAGTCGTAATGTTGGTAACGATTTTTTTTTTATTTACACCGGAAGTTGCATATTGCAATATTGCTGCAACAGATCCTGGTTGCCAGTGACGTCTGTAATGTATAGTTGAGTGTTGACGTTTTAATGGAAGGTATACCAACTTAACATTTAACCAAAGTAAACATTTGCCCATGAAAATGTGATGTTCAAAAGTTAGTGTGGGTTTAAAGAAGATATTAAAGATGAAATTGTATCTAATGAAGGCCTTTGTTTGTAAAATGCATTAAATAGAAGTTAAAGTGATACTATATGAAACCCCTATAAGTATCAGGAATATATTAATGATAATAAATTAATAAGTATATTATTGAACATGCTAGATATGTTCCGTGTACAATCATAGCACTAATTTTAGTACAAAATGTGGAGACTTAGAGGTAGAGCGCAGTTAACCATTGCAACTATGGCATTGCTTACCTTAATATTAATTTTATATCGAATGTCAGCCAATGATGTAACATCACCTGCCAGGATTAAAGAAAACCATATACGACATTTAAATAAATTAGATGAAAACGGTGCATCGGCGACCTTAATGCATACATCTGATCAAATTGCTAGACATCATGCTTATGAAGCTCGAATATTAGCTGATGTACAGGGGTACCAGAATTCTGAAAACCAGTTGATAAGAAATAACATGCACAGCAGCAATCTTCATTCAGATGGAGAACAGACGGTTAACGACAACATAAGTAAGGACTGGCAGTCTGGTACAAGTAGTTTTAAAGGACAAATTATAGTCCATCTCGATTTAAAAGGTGCACCTCCAAGAGTTTCATATTATGCAGAACTCTTTCCATTGCTGCACGAACTTGGTGCAACTGGTATTTTAATGGAATATGAGGATATGTTTCCATTTAGTGGACCACAGCTACAAGACCTACCGGCTTATAATGCTTACTCAAAATCGGATATTAAACAGATATTGAGTTTGGCAGAAAGCAGCAATTTACAAATAATTCCATTAGTTCAAACATTTGGGCATTTGGAGTTTTTGTTGAAATTGCAGAAGTATGCTGATCTTCGTGAGGTTCCAAAATATCCACAGGTGAGAATAAAGTCAGCAAAGTTTTATCTTTGATGCCAGTTAAATATTTTACAACTATGGTGTTTCTTATAAGAGACTGAAACACGTGGAGCTTTTGATAAGTCACCAGTCTAAGTGCTACAACTGTATTATGCAGATATCTATATACTGTTATGAATACAAGACCAAACTTCTTTCTTAACTGGGTGCTTGTTTGCTTGCTTTAAAACTCTGAATGCTCCATCATGTCAATGCATTGTTTACTAATATTTATTTTCACAAAACTTGACTGTAGGTGTCACCTTAAAACAGACTAAAAAGTACTAGAATGTGAATGAAATTTATCAAGTTAGCATAAGAAATGCTTTTAAAATTGATATGACCACTTTCAAAATCTCTATCATTAGGGTTTAGCTTCAAAGATCTTTCTGGTTTTCATAAGGTTGTAACTGTTTCACTCTCAAAGGAACTCCCATGACTGCACTTGGTGGCTAAGAGCCCTCAATTGCACAGCTACTCTTTGGAACTTGGTGCACTCAACTTTGTACTACACTTTGCAGACTAACAAGTCACAATATAATATTTTCAGTTTAAAGACAGGACCCACATTCAGTAGTTTACCCATTATTTTAATTGCATTTATCCTGCATATGTTTACTGATCTATTTCACAAGTCATTCTGGGTTTAGACTGCCATTTTTCAGTTCATTTTGTACTTGTTTAGCTCTGGCAATGTAACCTTAGCTTCCTTTGCTTCTAAATTTGTAGTACTTGTGTATTTGAGACATTTTACATGAGTGGTAACACTAAGACAAAATGTTCTGTTGCCAGTTTATATCAAAGTGTTTTATTCCTAACATGTCTGAATTCCCGCAACTCATTTTTGCTGAGTTTCACTCATGACTGAAGAGAAGAATGTTGACTTCAAAACTTTTAACCTCAGTTCATTTTTAACAATGAATAACAATAATTGCAGTACATAAATGGTGGGGTTTTGCTTATGCCTCTGGTTGTATTTTTGGGTTTAGAATACTTTTTAATTTTTATCAATTGTTAATGTGCTCACTTCTATGGATCTTGATTTTGGATGAATTCCTCAGATAGAGTTTTTTCCCAAGTTTTCTGTTATTCGCAGTGGGCACAAAATAATGTTAATATTGAAATTACCCATAATTGGTAATTTTTTGTTTATTTACTACTTTTTTCACTGCTTATGCCAGTATTTACAGAGCAAATATATTCAATCCAAAAATGGTTCCCGGCCAGTCTATAAGGTTGCAGTTGTTTTTATAAATAAAAGTTTAAATTCCCTGCATTCAATTTGTGGCTTTTAAGTGCTTTCGAGGTATGTTTTGTACTTATTGTGATGCCGTTGAGGTTAACTCTTAGGGGTACATCTTCAGTTCAGTAGTTCTTTAAAATTGGTTTTAATATACTCCACCACTACATAATGTTCTTAATGCTGTGGGTTAGCCCACTTTGAGCTAGTGATAAGGCCACTATGAGTAATGTTAGTTACCATCAACGACCATGATATGTGGTGTTCAGTATCCCTGTGTATTGCTTGATGACACAAAATGAACCAGGCAGCTTTCTTTTACCTAGTCCACACCAGCTTTCTTTAGAATATCATAATTTGCAACTCACTTAATTGCTTCTAGCAGTTTAGTTGCATTTCTTATGCCTTTTTTTTTTTTAAAGCATAACTTTTCTTATAACTTTTCATATTTATCTCATGCTTTTTAAAATGTTCAGTGTTTTCTCAAAAATCATACCTCATGCTGTGAGGTGACGTGCTGTTTCAATTGGGAATATATCTAATCCTTAAGCACTATTGAGGTTTTTTTTTTTTTATTACTATCTGTGCTTGTTGCAGGTTATTTGTCCAACTCATAATGCAACATTTGATTTAATGACAGCAATGATTGACCAAGTAGTGGCATTGCATCCTGGTTTGAAATACCTACATATTGGTTGTGATGAAGTTTATTATCTTGGAGAATGTGTACGCTGTGGACTGACAATGGTAGATCATCAGTGGGGAAAGAAGCAATTGTTCCTGCACCATGTTACCCAACTAGCTAAGTAAGAATATTTGAGAAAGCTCTATACAATTATTTGCCATTATGCATTTTGGAGGAGTAAGTAATAGTGACATGCAAATTAATTGGTAAAACTATTTGTAATCAGTTTTTTAACACTTTACATTTATTATTTGAAGGACTAGTTTCGAGAGTTGTTGAAAATGGAAGGAATTTAGTAACAGGAAGAAATTTAATTTGGAGGAATTTGGTAACTGTGATGTTCAAATCAATTGATCAAACTACTTGTAGTGTTTGTTTGTTGTTGTTGTTGTTGTTGTTTTTTTTTTTTTTTTTTTTTTGCTACATCACTTACATTTATTATTTGAGGGACTAGTTTCAGGAGCTGCTTGCTTCCATTTTCAACAGCTCCCAAAACTAGTCCCTCAAATAATAAATGTGACAGTGTGAGAAACTGGCTACAAATATCGAAATTTAACTGTATTAGAACAGCACAGTGAAGCGAAATAATTATTAAATTATAGATGAGTCGTATTTATTACACATCGTAAGTGAAGTTGATGTGTAATAAATACGACTCATCTATAATTTAATAATGGCTACAAATAGTTTTATCAAGTTATATTCTTAGCCATTTAAATTTTTGTGAATAATTTCTTTGAACATCTCTGTTGTTTACCAACTTTTAAAATCACATTCAAATAAATAAATAAATATTTCAAATAAATGGGTAGATTTGGGAAGCTTTATTCAAATCCTTACTATGGCATTTGTATTTTTCAATTTGCAAACCTTGTCTTCCACTTGGCTAGTGCTAAACAATAATTAATGTCCTTTAATTAGGTACATTGTCTGTGTTTTTACATACGGTCCCATATTGAGTGCTATGAGACATGGCATATGTTCTGTTATTTGCACACTATCAAAAATGTAGGGTGTAGAACACATCCAGTTCATCAGATCTCATTTTGAGTAAATCTTTAAGACCCTGAGCACAGCATACTATATAATGATACATTTAATTGAGGAATATGACTGAAGGTTCTCTAACAAGCATATTTTTAGTGCATGGATCAAATAGAAATTGGATTTTTTTAAAATAATTTATTGAACAATTAAAAAGATATAACATTAAATCTCTCTCTTGTATGTCTCCTGAATTCAAATTACATTATTCTTAATAAATTTTTCTTCAAGAAAAGGAACTAGTGCTCCATTCACAGCCAACGCCCAATGGAATGAGGGTGAAGTAGATGATAATGGAGCAATTGATGGAATGATAGCGGGAGGGGAACCCAAGTCCCAGAGAATATCCACCCCAGCACCATGTTGTCCACCATAAATCTCACATTACAGGCACTTGGGATCGAACCCGGGCCACCTTGGTGAGAGCCAAGTGGTCTAACCACTTGGCCGTGGCACAGCTCTACCTGCCTTTTTTAATTGTTCTGAATGTCTAACATCTAGGCTCTAGTTATCTGTGAATTTCTTTACAGAATATTAGATTTTTTACATAGTATGCAAATTTCTTTTCTATCTAGTGTTCTATTTATAAAATTAAATATATTCTTAAATTTAGAATAAAATTTGAGCCATAATGGGAATTTTAGTAATCAATGCATAGAGCATGGTTAGCATCTATAAATTTATAATCTATATTTTCTTGTTGGAAGGTATGTACGAGAAAAATACCCTAATGTTGTGCCTTTAACATGGGATGATGAGTTCCGGGAGTTGCCTTCTTCTGAGTTAATGGAATGGGGAATCTCTAAGTTACTAGAACCAGTAATCTGGAAGTATACTCCAGATGTGGCAAACTACATTGCTCCTGATGTAAGTAAGTGTGTAAAGATAATACAATTTATTACATTTTTAATGCTCAACACTGAATTATTTTAAAATAGAATGCAGTGTTGTCTCTCCCTTGTATTTTCATTTATAAATCAGTAATTGTTGTATAAGCTAACCTAAACATATATACGTAAAATGTGAAGCTATTAACAGTGAAACAAATATATACAAATATAATAATTTGTAACTCAAAAACTTCACTTATCTTATAAGAAATGATGATAATTCCTATAAATTCTCCAGGATCGTGATTTCATGTATATGTATACACATCTTCAGCTGGAAAAACAAAGCTGTTGCCATCGTTACATCGTCGATATGTTCTTGTTAGTACTACCAAAATCTGAAAATAAAACAAATTTAAAAACAGAATCGACTGCCGATATTTCAAAATTCACTGTGCTATGTTTATTTTATAAAATGAATATCTTTTCCCAAACCATTAAATCTACTGGTCCATTTAATTGTTTTAATAATTTAACCTCTGGATTTATTTCATGGCTAAATGACCAAAAATGATCTGCTACGGCCGATTTATCAGTTTGTTTATACTTAATGTTATGAAAGTGTTCTTTCGTTCTGGTTTCTAAATTACGTTTTGTCTTTCCCATATAAATTTTATCACAATAACAACAATTAAACATATAAATACCATATTTTTTATTATTAGGAATTTTGTCTTTTATAGAGAAATGCAATAAATGTTTAATACTATATTTATTTTGAGGAACTAAAGTTATACCAAACTCTTTGAATTTTTTTTGAAAATGTTTATTAACCCAAGGATGGTAAGCAATTTTTTAAAAATTATAATCATCTTTTATTTTTTTATGGGTAGAAATATCATTAACAGTTTTTTAATATTTGAATTTTCCAATTTTTTTATTTATAAAGTCTTTATTAAAACCATTAATTGAAGCAGTATTATTAATATGTTTATATTCTTTATTAAATTCATCTTTATTCAGTGGTATATTTATTAATCTTTAAATCAAACTATTGAAAACAGCAAATTTATGTGAAAAAGGGTTAAAACTTTTATTTATGTAATTATCAATATGAGTGGACTTCCTATAAGTATCAAAGTTTAATTTATTATTATTTATTATTATATTTAGATCTAGAAAAGGAAGAAATCCATGTAAATTTTATAGTTTTATCTTGCAAATTTAGTAATTTTAAAACATTGTTTATGAGTTTTTCAGGAACAATTGCAAAAATATCATCAACATATCTATACCAAACTTTAAAAATTAAAGGGAATGCTTTGCATTTGAAACGATTTAAATGATTATTTAAATATATTAAATAACTTAAATAAGTAAACATAATTATTTAATAATTTAGATTGTGTAAAAGTATATGTAATTTTGTGATTGGCCATAGTAATAATTGTATGATGTAATGTGGTGACATAGCATTAAATCGGCCAATCACAAAATTAATATAGGAGTAACGATAGTAATGGAAAATCAATAATCTTATTCATATTCATTTATTGCATCCGTAAATCATACAACTCATGATGTGGAATTGTCAAATTACTAACTACACAGAAAATAGTAACAAAAAACAAGAATTACAATAAGTTGTTAAGCATAATAACCAAATTAATAATTAAAATTTACATTCCTTTTATTCCTACCCTTTGTCATTTAAATATTCTTCTACTGAGTAGTAACACTTTTGTAACAAATACTTCTTTGATGTGGTTTTAAACTTTGTGAAGGACTCAATGTTTTTTATTTCAGTTGGCAGTTTATTGTAGATATGAATTCCGTTGAATTTAAAACTGTGCTCATACATTTTCTTTTTATGATAGGTGACATGTAAGTTTGAACTATTTATCATGTTATGGTCATGAATATCATTGCTTTTTTGAAATTTATCTAAGTTCGTTTTAACCTGTACTATTATTTCTAAAAGGTAAATGCTTGGTAATGACAATATGCCTAATTTTTTTAACCATCGCTTACAACTATCTGTTCTCTTTAAATTCATCATAATTCTAATTACCCTTTTTTGGATTCTAAATACTTCTGATAATACTACTACTATTTCCCCATACTGTTATACCATAAGAAATTAATGATTGAAAATTTCCAAAATAGGCTATTCTTAATGTATTCAAATTTACACTGTGCTTCAAAATTGGTATTTGGAAATAAATGCTACTTAATTTCTTCATTAGACTTTCACTATGTATGTTCCAATTTAGGCTGTCGTCCATCCAAACCCCTAAAAATTTTGTCTTTCCTGTATATTTAATTTCATTTTCATCCATTATAATTTCAGGTAAATTAACTGCCTTATTGATTTTATTATGAAAACCCAATGCCTGACTCTTATCCTTATTTATAACTAATTTGTTATTTTGAAACCAAGTTGATGCTTCTTTCAAATTATTTATTACATTTTCTTTGAGTTCGTCATCATTTTGACCTGATATCAAGAGGCTCGTATCATCTGCAAATAAGGAGCATTTTAAAGAATTTTGTGAATAAAGTGCCAAATCATTAATATACAAAATAAATAGCAGAGGCCCTAAAACTGATCCCTGCGGAACTCAACAGTTTATGCTAGCAGCTTTTGATTTTATAGTTTTTATTTCCTTTGTAGTTTTATCAACAAATTCTATTTCTATTATTTGCCTTTGCTCTCTCAAGTAGGAGACAAGCCAGTTATTTGCAGTTCCCCTAATTCCGTAATGAGATAATTTCTTTAATAGTATTCCATGATCAACTAAATTGAAAGCTTTAGACAGGTTGAGGAATATTCCAATACATTTTTCTGAATTGTCAAGCTTTTGGTGCACTTCGTGGATTTTCCTTTTTGAAAGCCATGCTGCCGATCAGAAATTACATTAAATTTTGAAATAAAGTTGCACAATCTAATAAAAAACACTCTTTCTAATATTTTGGAAAAGATCGATAGCAGTGAGATGGGTCTGAAATTTTGAACTTCCAATTTTGATCCCTTTTTATACATTGGCTTTATTTTTGCCATCTTAAAGCAGTCTGGGAACCTACCTTCACTCAATGATAAATTTATTAAGTGCACTAATGGTTTTACTAAGTGGGCAGAGCATTGTTTTACCAAGAAATTTGAAAAACCATCCAAGTCAGTAGAGCTTTTATTTTTCATGCTTTTTATTATGGTGTGAAGTTCATCTTCTGTTGTGGGTGCAAGAAAGATAGTCGGATATGTTTTATTACTTATTTTACCTTCCGTTACTTTTGACTCCCCTACAATCAATTTTGGTACCCCAGCATAATACTGACTTGGTAGAGATGTTCTGTAATCTGGAGAGTGATGAATAATTGTGCAAGATCAAGAAGTTTTATGTAATAATAGGAACTGTTTTTATTAATAAAAAGTAAGAATTTATCGATATGCTGGAGGTAACCTTCAATTAACTAGGAAAGGAAGTTCAAGTAAAATGTAATCAAGATAATACAATTAAATTATTTGTTACAAAATTTGACTTCTCCGAAACTTTATTCCGAACCACACCTGAAAACCAGAACTCTCATGACTCTTATTTAAAATAAGATGATACAATTGGTGACCAGAGGAAACTGATAGCCGCAAAAACTTATACGAGAAGAGAAGGAATTGTGCTTCCAACATGGAAATCCTGTTCCACATTTAGAAAAAAAAACTCATAAAAAGATCAGCAAGAAAAGGTGAAAGAGGATCACCCATTGCTAAGCCTGAAGTTTGTTGAAAAAATTCACCATTAAAAGTGAAAAAATTTTGATCTAAACAAAATTCAGAAAGTTTAACAAAATCGACTATTAAGTACTCATGTAAATTTATAAAATTCAACCAATTTTTTAGATAAATTAAAAGTTTTTCTTTAGGAATAGTAGGAAATAAGGCAGTTACATAAAAAGAAACAAGTTTTATCAGTTTTAGATGATATAACTGTCAATCTTTTTAACTGATTCAAAAGAATTTTTAATACTTAAACTCTCAAATTTATCAATATTACTACATTTTACTATGTAACCATTTAGCTAAATTATAAGTTAGTTTATAAAATTTACAATAGGTCTAATTTTATTTCCAGGTTTATGAATTTTAGGAAGAGCATAAATTCTAGATTAAATAGGGTTACTAACTTTTACTAAATGTTTTTTCTTTATTTTACATAATTTTTACTTCATTAAGCATTTTATTAAAATTTGAAATAAAGAGATTTTGAAGGGTCTTCATTAATTTTTATGAAATCTTAACCTTGAAAAAAAAATAAATAAAAAAAATCTTCTTTTAGTTCAGTATCCTTAATGTGTTCTATAAGTTCATAGGTGTTTTTGATGCTTAGGCTGTCGAATTTTGGAAATGAGTTTAATTTGTTTATTAGCCACACACACAGAGCCAGAGGACACACTAGATGTTAAATTACTGATTCCCAGCATACCAGTAAATCAACTCCCACCGTTGATAGAATAATGGCTCAAATCACTTGGAATGTCATCACCTGAAATTTCAGATTACATCGAACTAACCAAATTATGCATAGAACAAAATTTCTTCCAGTTTCAAACAAAATATTTCCACCAAACTTCAGGTTTAGCAATGGGTAACCCCCTATCACCCTTCCTGGCCGATCTGTACATGAGTGCATTAGAAATAAGGATCACCAAAGGTTTCCCTTGGATGTTCAAACTCTGGCAAGGATATGTAGATGACATCTTTGCAATGGTACCAAAATAACACATCAGTGATGTGCTAAAACTTTTAAATATCCAAGAAAAAAGCATCAAGGTCACTGTAGAAATAGAAAAAGACGAGTATTTACCATTTTTAGATCTAAAAATAATGAGAAAGAAAAACAGACTAAACTTCGGCATTTACAGAAAACCAGCAAAGACAGACACCTACATAAAAGCTAATGGCTACATCCCAAGATCCCACAAACAGGCAATCTTCAATAGTTTAGCACACAGACTGGTCAACATCCCTCTCACAGCAGAAGAATACAAAACAGAATACAACAAAATTATTGAAATAGCACAAAAAATGACTTTCCCAAATCATTAGTAGACAAAAAAGTGAACTTAGCAAAAAAGAAGAAGCTAATAAAGGAAACCAGCTACAGAAACTAATATGATTTTCAAAAAATTCACTTACCATCCATGGGCCTTTGATAAGTTCAAAAATCTTCAAAAAACAAAACATTCAACTAGCACCAGTCAACCATTTCTCCTTAAAAAAACCTCATTTGTTCAAACATCAAAGATGCCATTCCATCTAACAAAAAATCTGGTATATATCAAATTGAATGTTGTGACTGTAGTCAAATTTATATTGGAAAAACCAAAAGAAATTTAGAAACAAGAGCAAAGGAACACTTTAGGAACATAAAATATAAACAATTAGAAAAATCAGCAGTTGCCACGCACTTTTGGGGAAAAAACCGCAACCTAAATCCCCCAGAAAGATTTGTTCAGCAAGTTCCTTGATCTGCCACCAGAGGAGACCTATGACAAAATATCGTCAACTACACCAATGAGAACCAGTCGATAGCCGGTTGAGGATGGAGGCAAAGTCTCTGAAACAAGTTCTGGAAAAATTTAAAGGTGTTGTTTAGTTTCATTAATCGACTCCCTTTAAATTTAATACAAATGATTATATTTGTATGTAAACATACATGCTACTGATTCACAAATATTATCACATAGTACAAAACAAAGAAGTTATAATTGCATATAGTTTTGTAAGCCATACACTTTATAATGGTTTACCTTATCTGAAAGAGATTTCTGGTACGCACATTTTGGTTAAATTTCTCTTCGAAAATTGGCTCTGTAATCTAGTTCTATGAAAGTGTTCAATATTGTTAACTGAATTGGTACTTAGAATCAATTCTATTTTGTTTCTTTATATGTATAAACATACATGTATATCGAGATTTAACTGTATTGGAACACCACAGTGAAGCGAAAAATTATTAAATTTTAGATGAGTCGTATTTTTTACACATCTGCTTCACTTTCGTACCTATTTTGAGGACAAGTTTCGCAAATCATCGTTTGCATCTACGGCTCTTATGCGAGAGTCGCATATTATATCTTATGCGACTCTCGCATAAGAGCCGTAGATGCAAACGATGATTTGCGAAACTTGTCCTCAAAATAGGTACGAAAGTGAAGCAGATGTGTAAAAAATACGACTCATCTAAAATTTAATAATATACTTGTATATATTGTTATTATGAATATTGCTTAAGTTAGTTTTAGAACATTATGATATTTAAATAGCTGCATTAGCAATTAGTATGGACCTTATTAATTTATTCAAGTATTGTAGATACATACTGTCCTATCATGAAAATTTCGTATGTGAAAGAAAATTGGGAGGTGTCCTATAAAATGTATTATGAAAGGTTAAATCAATTATTTACCCATTGGGTTGTATTAACAAATGCAAGTCTTAGCTGAAAGCTTATAATTTCTCAACCACAACTCACTTCTATATTAATAAATGCTGCGATTCATTCTTAATGTACTCTTCAACCTTTCAACAACTCAATCCCTCCTAGTGAGCAATGGTTTACAATAGCTTATGCCACCGCCTCTTTTTCTTCTTCTCCTCCTTTTCCTCCTCCCCCTCCACCCCTCCTCCTTCTCAAACTTAAAGGCAACGGTTCAGTTACAAATGAACATTAACTGAAAAAGGAAAAATACTGTAAAATGTGCCAATATTCAGAATACAATATAAAAACTATATAGGTTTGAAAAAGAAAGTGAGACAATTTGCCTGGTATTTCCCTCCTAAATTGTAGGGACAAGAGGAGTGGCCGTTACTAGAAGTGGAAAGGTGAGAATACTTCTACCATGCATTGGAAATCCCAAATTTTAATCTGTTATGATAGAGGACATTTGGGATGTTTCTCCTCACATAAAACAAAAATCAAGAAACTGGAATCAACTGCAGCATTGTAAGCTGCTAAAGTTGAATGACAGCAGCAACATTATACATTTCCAAATGCTCTTGACCAGTAAACTGTACCCATGTACTGATTAAGAAACCTCATATATGACTGGATATATTGCAAATGCACTACTGCCACTCAAAGCCAAAATGGAATGTCTGGATATAATAAAACAGTTATCCCCAAAATACAATAAAACTTACAACAAGATAATAAGAAATTTAAATAGGAAGCCAGTGGTATACCTAAAAGCCGACAAAGGTAATTCTCTAGTAATTATGGAGACAGAAGACTATATTCAGAGAGTAAACCTTATGTTAGATAGTCCAAAATATGAAAAAATTCCAAAAAATCCATTAACCCCAAGCATAACCCGCTCACGCCCTTTAAGCCTCGGCACTCGCCAGCTGGGAGTGTTATGAGTAAACGTTGGAGATTTCTCCACTACTCACCGTATGGCACTGGCTGATGACCCCTCTGCAAACCTCTTCCAGCGGACAGCTGCAATGTGTTGACATTATAGATGTAGAACTTTCCGATGCAGTGGTTTACAGTTTAGGAATTTAGATTTTTCAAACACTTCCGTTGTTGCAGTAGCAATGCACTTTAGTATCACAGGAATATAATGTTTGCATATCAGTTCACTTAGCAGTTCTGAATGCTTTGAGTTCTCTGTACACACGAGATAAAAAGAATGTTGCATTGCTGGCATTATGTATTCCTCTAGACTTTTTCTCACACATACTTTAGGTAGCTTAGGTACAGCAGTTGTTTTAAATTTCTCTATAACTGCCAAAAGAGAAACAAACTCTGGAGTTGGGTAATAGAACGTGGAGTTTTCGTCCCTGTTGAATATTAGATTTTCAAGGGATGCTGTACACTTGGCGGTAGACACTTTTGTAAGACAGGTGGCACAAGAGCATTCGGCCGCTATTTTTTTAACTATAAAACCTCCTATATATGCCAGTGATGATAAGTGGACTGTTGCATGAGCCGGGGCTGTATATGAAGGAAAGAAAGAAAGTAAGTAAGTTAAAAGTTAAAAACAGTTTAACAATATACGTTAGTAGGTCTTAAGATGGAAATTCACATTACCTTTAATGTTGTTCAATTCACCCAATATTGTGATCATTGTGTCTGGAAGCTGTGTTGCAGTGTACAATGGTGCCTTTTTCTCCCTCAAATCAGATTTCCAAATCGGTATACTGCTGTCGGTGACTTCTACATTTGCTGAAGATGGTAGCGATAATATTCCAGTTTTCATTATTTTGTTTATGCAGAATGTTACAGCTCTAGTATCCAGCATATCATTTGCTCCTGCCATCTGTCTCAATCCACTGAAAAATAGCTCAAGAGGATCACTGTTGAATGCCCTGGCTAAGACGAAGAGATAGCCATTGGAAATTAAATATCACACACAATTCACAGCTGAAGCCGTTGTAAGAATAAGTACTTCGTAGGTTTCTGCACTTATGAAATAATTTTCAGTTTCTTTGCTTTTTCTCATTATGTTGGTTAAATAATTTAGGAAGTCTTTCTCCAGCCACTCGAGTCTTTCATCATCTAAGCAAGAAAACTGTCTTCTGTTTGGGTTTTTTGACATTATGATGGTTCATGCTGCAGGTGCTTTCCGTAATTTACATCTCAAGGTGTTATTCTCCCTTTCCAATCTCTTTAATTTGGAAATTATGTCTTCCTCAGACTGAATTGAGTGCAGTTATAAGTACGTGCATCTGTACCATGATCCAGCGCATTAACATAAGCAGCACTGTTAATGCTTTCTTTGCTAGAACGGCGTTTCCGTTTTCTGCTTTCAATGTTTAAGCGTATTTTTGAAATTTGTCGCCTTGGTGTTGCTTGTTTCACTAATTTATATTCTGGATAGTTCGGAAAAATGCTTGGAATATTTCCTGATATCAGTAGTTTAAATTACAGCATGGCTTATAGTCGTCCTCAGTAAAATGCAAACTGCACACAACTGTTGAATTAGACTTATCATTTACCGTGAAATTAGAGCGCAATATAGCTTTTAGCCATTGTTTACGTAGTTCTTCTTCTACTGGAAATTCATGGAAACTGACCCCTTTTGATTTTCCTTTCTTACTTTTACAGAAGAGTACGCAACAATACACCATCTGAAATACAAAGTATTGAGCTCATATGACTGCTATGCTGTTTGTTGTAATTATTGCTACTACTGCTGTTATAATGATGATGGTGGTGATAATAATAATAATAATAATAATAATAATAATAATAATAATAATAATAATAATAATAATAATTAATAAATACGTAATTATTACATTTGGAGCATTCCTCTGTATGGTTCGGAGACCTGGACTTTGGAAAAACAGTGAGCTTTGAAATGCAATGCTGTCTATTGTAAATTTTTGTACTATGAAGCAGTCATGGAAAATATACCTACTAAGATAATGAACTGCCACTATTTACAGCACAACAGTAAAAGTAATAATAATAAACAATGACATGTTGTGCGCATACATATGATTACTTATATTACTCTTATTTATACCCAGCCCCTCAAAATCCAACCTCTGCTGTCCTCGTCCCGAGGGGTGGGCAACAGGAAGTAAGGGACTGACTGATGGGGTGATGTACGGTGGGGACTTGGTGTACCCCAGGACCGCTATGGCTGCCGAGAAGGCCCATCAGTAACCCCGAAAACTGGCAGAAGAGGCTCTGGTATTTTTCCCCAGGGACCTACTACAGTAGGTATGGGATTGGCGATCCCGGGGTCCCTAGCCACTCACCCTCAATTCATCCCCTTCATCTCCATCAACTGCGCCACGTTGAGCTACTGCTTGTCAGTAAGCATCACATTCTTCCTCTTCTAGTTTTTTATTATTATTATTAGCACGTAAGGTCTTAGGTTTATAACTCCTGTCTCACCAGCAGGGATCTCTCCTATCTCCGTGGTTCTGTCCTACGGTTTTCAGCGCGGCTTCCGACATGTGTGCTCTCCGGAGGTCTCAAAAGTGAAGGTTGAGCGGACCCTTCGCACTGCCCCTATGTGTAGCCTTAGGTGCGGAGCCCGTCCACACCGTCAAGTACACCCACGTAGCTCCTTGAGGGCCCGGTCTGTGTTAATCTCCCGACGGCCGTGTGCCGTTGGGTATCACGGACCGGACGTGTTACCTTTGACGGAACCCCGGTGTAATCAACCACAAGTCCCCTGAATCCGCGTGTGCCTTTTATACGCAGCGCGGCCTAAAGTGGGGAGCCACAGGCGGTTATTCCTGTGGTAGGGGCTTAAAGCCGGGGTGTGCGTGGTGAACGGTTTACCCATACGGACAAGCAGTGGATATTGAAGGGTAGCTTTTCTGAGGTACAAATGAGATCGGTCATGGGTGGGGTCCCCATGACGGCACAGACCGTGAAGATTCGGTGTCTTTCTTTGTTTAACCCCCGGATGGCAGGCTGACGCCGACGGTTCCGGATGGGGTCTATATCATGTCTCCGCGCAAAACCTCCTTCATTGACCCTTATTTAGTGATAACCTTGGCATGTGATGGCAAAACGTTTAAGGATATTAGTCCGTTCTACATAAAGCGTGAAATAGATAAGATCAGTGGCCCTGTCAAAAACGCTACGCGTCTCCGAGACGGCAGCTTACTATTAGAGACCACAAGTGCAGACCAATCTCGCAAACTGCAAAAAGCGTCTTTGCTGGGCTCCTACCCTATCTGGGTAGCCCCACACAAAACGCTGAACACCTGTAGAGCAGTAGTCACCACCTCCAGCTTAGATGGTCTAGCAAATGAAGAAGTAGTAAGTTGCCTCTCTGATCAGCTTGTTTGTCAGGCGTACCGGCTACCACGAAAGCAAGATGGCAAGGAGTACCCATTACGTATGGTTTTTCTAACTTTTGCTGGGACGAAGTTACCCGAATACATATATTGCGGCTATGAACGTGCTAGCGTCCGCCAGTATGTCCCGAACCCCATGCGCTGTTTCCAATGTCAGCGGTTCGGACATACTAAGGTCACGTGTACCAATCCTGCTCTTTGTGAGAAATGTGGCCTACCGACACACGACGACCCAAACTGCAGTCGAACACCTTGTTGCGTAAACTGTGGCGGCAGTCATCCCTCCAGTTCGCGACAGTGGTCTAGATTCATGGACGAAAAATGTATTCAGGAGCTACGTGTAAAGGAACGCCTGACTTTTCCAGAGGCACGATGGCGCTTTGTACAACTAAAGCCTGCTACTACTACTACTACTGGATATGCATTAGCAGCTCGCCGTACTCCTAATACCACTGTTGCTGTTCAACACGTCCCTGTCGCCAACGCATCCACGCAGACTGACTTTCTAGCCGTTAAACCCACGTCTCAGACTGTTTGTATATCCACCAGCACTACCTCCGCTTCAACCGTACCGACTCCAGCCACCAAGCCATCAGCGAGTAACAACCATCCCGTAGTAAATGTGAAAAACCGATCCCGGCCACAATATAGATCGCGAAGTCGCTCGCCTTCTATGAGATCCCGGTCTCGTTCTACGAGCCGTAGGAGTTCTGACTCCCGAACATCAGCGGAGTCACAGGAGGCTAACGATTTTCGAATCGTAGGGCCCAAGTCAGCCAAAGTCAAGAAAAAAGTTTAAACGGCCCGTTAAAAACTATTCATGGAAATAATCCAGTGGAATGTCAATGGTTTTCGAGCTCGTGCTCAAGACCTACAACATTTAGTTTCTCAACGGTCACCGTCAATTATTTGTCTCCAGGAAACCCACTTACATCCCAATCACTCGTTACACCTTCACTCTTTTTCGGCATTTAGAAGCGATTCTCTTGCAGGTATGCGTGCAATCGGTGGCGTTACTACCTTAGTGGCGCCTAACATCTCCGCCGCCAACGTTCTTCTCACCACACCATTGCAAGCTGTGGCCTTTCGGATACAGCTGGAGAGCATCAGTTTTACCATCTGTAACATGTACCTGCCGCCGCTCAGTATAGTTCCAGAGCGGGATCTTCTAGCTCTATTGGCTCAGCTCCCCTCACCACTACTCCTTTTGGGAGATTTGAATGCCAAGCACACGCTCTGGGGATCAGACACTGATGACGCCCGTGGATGCCTCCTCGTAAACGTCTTCGATAAGTCTGACCTGCTTCTGCTAAATACTGGTGACCCGACATTCCTATCATCCGCTTATGGTACACATTCCGTACTAGAACTTTCTTTCTGCAGTCCGTCATTAGTACCACTACTTGAGTGGTCAGTACTTTCCGACCTCTTTGGCAGTGATCATTACCCCATTAACATTCATTTTTCTGGCCCCCAATGTGTACCTTCTCGACATCCTCGCTGGATTATTTCCAAAGCTAACTGGGGAAAATTCCATTCCCTCATACACCTCATCGACGATGGTTTCGACACCATCGATGCAATGGTCGAATATTTTACTTGCTCGATCCTGCTCGCTGCAGAATCCAGCATTCCTCGAGGTTCATCTACACCACATCGTATCCCTGTACCGTGGTGGTCTGAGGAATGCAGTTTGGCTGTCAAAGCACGCAAACGTGCTTTGCGCGTTTTTCAGCGGCACCCGACGGAAGGGAACTTCGTCGCCTTCAAACGTTCTCGCGCTAGGGCACGCTTTACACTGCGCAACGCAAAGCGTAAATCTTGGGAAGCCTATTTGTCTTCCCTTTCCCGGCGCAGCTCTACCCAACGAGTATGCTCAGCTGTTCGGCGGATGTATGGCAAGTATCGCCGGACGGTAATTCCCGGCCTTGCCATCAACGGTTCCATGTGCACCACCGAGCAGGACATAGCTGAAGCCCTAGCTACAACATTTGCTGCTACTAGCCAAATTGCCCGCTATGACGCTCTCTCCCTGCCTATTAAGGAAAAGGCGGAGCGGGTACCACTTAATTTTAATAGTGACTGCACCGAGTCGTACAATCAACCTTTTACCGCTGCCGAGCTGGCCCATTCTCTAGCGTTAGCAAAGTATTCTTCTCCAGGTCCCGATGACGTACACCAACAAATGCTGCTACATCTTCCATCTGAGGCGCTATGTTTCCTTTTAAACATCTATAACCGCATTTGGCATGAGCGGGTTTTCCCTTCCTCCTGGCGAGAGGGTATTGCCATCCCCATCCGTCGACCCGGAAAGGACCGCACACTTCCATCTAGCTACCGCCCCATTTGCCTGACGAGTGTCATCTGTAAGACCTTCGAGCGAATGATAAACGCTCGGTTAAATTGGTGGCTAGAAAAACATAACCATCTGTCCAACTTTTCGTCGCCATCGCTCAAGTGTCGATAATCTAACACGCCTTGAGGGGTATATTTCCGATGCCTTTCTACTGAAGCAGCATGCCGTGGGCGTGTTCCTCGACCTGGAGAAGGCCTATGACACCACTTGGCGGTACGGCATACTCCGTAACCTACATGGTTACGGTATGCGTGGTCATCTACCCGAATTCCTATGCAACTTTTTAAAACTTCGCCGTTTTCGTGTGCGCATAGGAAACACGATATCCCGGGAGCGGATACAGGAGAACGGCGTACCTCAAGGGTCGATTTTGAGCGTCGCCCTTTTTGCCGTAGCTATCAACGGCATCACTAGTGCCGTTCGAAGCGAAATTCCATCATCACTCTATGTTGACGACTTCGCGTTTTATTATAGGTCAGCCAACATAGATCACATTGAGCGCCAACTGCAGCTGACCATCACCCAGCTAGCAGCTTGGGCGCTTCAAACCGGCTTCCGCTTTTCAGCTGCGAAGTCACAGTGTATCCACTTTCACCGCCTACGAGGTATTCACCCGCCTCCTGATCTTCATTTGAACGGCACACCCCTGCCATTTGTCTCGCACCTGAAGTTCTTGGGCCTCTACTTGGACAGACAACTCAACTGGGAGCACCACATTCGTCACCTTCGAGCCTCTTGCGATCGTTCTCTTCGGATGCTGAAGGTATTATCTGGAGCCTCTTGGGGGGGGGGGGCGATCACACGGTTATGTTGAGGCTGTACCGCTCTCTGGTTCAGTCCAAGCTGGACTACAGCAGTTTTATTTATGGCGCAGCGACCGCCTCTAAACTTCGCCTTTTAGACACCGTGCATCATACTGGTATCCGCCTTGCCACAGGAGCTTTCCGCACCACTCGAGTCGACTGCCTGTATGCAGACTCAGGCGAACCTCCACTCCATATTCGTCGCTCGCTGTTACTCTGCTCATACGTCTCGAAATTGGCACACCGGAGACAGAAGACCAACCGAGGGACGCCGGCGAAGACCTAGTGGCCTGTGTTGGGGATGTGGACAGCCAGGACACCTGGAGAGAGACTGCCCACACCAGGGAGAGCAGCCGGGAAACGAGTAAGGGCCGTCGTAGCGAGGGGCACGTCGGTGCCATCACCACCATCCCCTTCAGTGACACTGCGTGCCGTCAGCCGGCGGATGGATGACAGCCTCATCGCGGATGGTTGGGTGAGAGGGAAGCCGTGCCGCGTTTGGTGGACACCGGGGCAGCCGTGACCATCAGACCCGACATAGCCAAGGGTTTGCCATCCAGGAAGCCGAGCCGACCATTCCAGCTGATGACGGCATCGGGCGACACCTTGCCTGTGGAGGAGGTCCTGCTGAAACTGACCTTGGGACAGAGTGCCGTGCGTCTGTGGGTGTTCGTCGCGAAGGTGGCTGAGGAGGTGATTCTGGGACTGGATGCCCTCAGAAGCCACGAGGCGACGGTCGACGTCGGCAGGAAGGTCCTGCGGCTCAACGGAGAAGAGGTTATACTCCACCAACCCGAAGAGCGCCTTGGAATCTGCAGGGTCGTCTTGAACGAAGACGTGGCTGTCCCCGCAAGGAGCGAGGTGGTGGTGACGGCGCGACTTGAAATCCAGAGAACGAGAAACATGATGCTGGACCAGAAGACACCTGTACACGGACTATGTGTAGCCAGGGCATTGCTGCCGTGCCGAGAGGAGGTGCCAGTGAGACTGCTAAATTCAATGGACACTGATCACGACGTCCTGGTCCGGATGGAGTTGAGAACGTGCAAACCCGTGGTAAGTGTAACAGCAATCGACAAGACACAGGAGCCGGTGCCGACGCAAGACCTGGGGCGCCGGCTGGAAGGCCTACTGGAGAGGGCGGCCGACCACCTAACCGCAGAGCAGCTGGAGAAAGTTCGACAACTTCTGAGACGATACCAGCGCGTCTTCAGCCAAGGTAGCAGTAATTACAACTGCATGGACAAAGTGCTTCACCGCATCGACACCGGGGACGCCCGGCCTATTCGGCAACCACCTAGATGCGTTCCGCTGGTGAAGCAAGGGGCGGTACGAGACAAGCTGGAGGATATGAGATCCAGGGGAGTGATTGAAGAGTCTGACAGCTCTTGGTGTTCCCCTGTAGTCTTGGTGACGAAGAAGAACGGCGAGCTACGCTTCTGCGTGGACTACAGGAAGCTGAACGCTGTCACCTGGAAGGACTGTTTCCCCTTTCCCCTGATTGATGATGACCTGGACATGCTAGCTGGTGCACAGTGGTTCTCGACTCTGGACCTGAAGTCGGGCTACTGGCAGGTAGCTGTAGACCCAAGAGACAAGAAGAAGACCGCATTCTCCACAGGCCAAGGGCTCTGACAGTTCACGGTTATGCTCTTTGGCCTCTGCAACGCACCAGCTACCTTCCAGCGCCTCATGGAGTCAGTGATGAGAGGACTGACTTACAACGCCTGCCTGCTATACCTGGACGACATCATCATTGTCGGTAAGACTTTTGAAGACCATATCGAGAATCTGAGTAAGGTGCTACAGAGATTGCAGGCGACCAACTTGAAGCTGAACGTGAAGAAGTGCCAGCTCTTCTGCAAGGAAGTGAACTATTTGGGCCATATAGTCTCAGCAATCGATATGGCCACAGACCCGGAGAAGACACAGGCCGTGAGAGATTGGCCTCGCCCAAAGGATATGAAAGAGTTGCGCAGTTTTCTGGGGCTGTGCAGTTATTACCGACGCTTCATAAAGGGGTTCTCCAACATCTCCAAACCCCTCACCCGCCTGACAGAGGAACACCGGCCTTATGTGTGGACGGAGGACGCCGAAGAAGCTTTCCAGCACCTGAAGGAGACCCTGTGCAGTTCTCAAATTTTGGGTTTTCCAAAACCAGGTGGCGCCTTCATTGTGGACACTGACGCCAGCGACCATTGCATTGGAGGCATCCTGTCGCAGATCCAGGATGGCCATGAGCGGGTGATAGCCTACTACAGCAAGATGCTATCCAAGGCAGAGAAGAATTACTGCGTCGCCCGACGAGAGTTACTGGCGGTAGTAATGACCTTGGAGCACTTCCACAAGTACCTGTACAGTCAGCTATTCCACCTGAGGACTGACCATTCCGCCCTAACCTGGCTATTGAGCTTTAGGAACCTGGAAGGCCAGACAGCACGTTGGGTCCAGAGGCTGCAGTAGTACGACTTCACCTCGGATCATCGCAGAGGGAAGAGTCATGGTAACGCAGATGCTATGTCCTGAAGACCCTGTCCGGAAGAGTGCGGCCAGTGCACAAGAGTGGAAGAGAAGGAGCATGCCATAGCAGTCCGAGTAGTCACGGCAGTTCCTGCGGATGGCTGGGATAGCGCAGCCCTGAGGAGGGAGCAGCTTGCGGACGCAGACTTGGGGCCACTCTTGAGGGAAGTGGAGGCACGGACAAGACCAACCTGGGACGACATTGCACCGAGAAGCGCCACATACAAGTCGTACTGGGCCCAATGGGACTCAAAGATCAGAGAGGGCATGCTGTTCCGGGTATGGGGATCACCCGATGGGAAGACGCAGAGGGAACAATTGGTACTTCCCCGGAGTAAAATCCCGGAAGTCCTGAAGGAAGTGCACGCCGGTACCTCAGGAGGACACGTGGGAGTGAACCGAACGATTGACAAACTATGGCAGCGCTACTACTGGCTGAGGCTCCAAGCAGACGCTGAGAGATGGTGCGTCAATGTCAAGTGTGCGTGGCGAGTCGCGGGCCCCAGACTAGGAGCCGGGGTCGCATGCAGCAGTACAACGTCGGAGCGCCATTCGAACGAATCGCTGTTGACATACCTGGATCATTCCCAGTGTCCGATTGAGGCAACAAGTACCTAATGGTGGTCGTGAACTACTTCACCAAGTGGCCGGAGGTGTATGCCATCCCAAACCAAGAGGCAAAAACAATCACGGACTGCCTCGTGGAGCAAGTGTTCTGCCGATTTGGGGTGCCGTTAGAGCTCCACAGCGACCAGGGCACCAATCTTGAGTCCAGTCTGATGAGGGAGGCACTAGAAAGACTTGGGGTTAACAAGTCCTGCACAACACCTCTACATCTCCAGTCGGATGGCATGGTCGAAATGTACATCAGGAGCTTAGAAGAACATCCGAGGAAGGTCGTGGCCAGCCAGCAGCGAGACTGGGACGTCAAGGTACCACTGTTCCTGCTGGCCTACCGCTCGTCTACACACGACACAACTGGTGATGACGCCAGCCAGCTTAATGTTCGGCTGAGAGTTACGCCTCCCTTGTGACCTGACTTTTGGAAGCCCTCTGGAAGCGAAACAGCCAGCAACCGAGTATATGGAGAACCTGGTGGACCACCTCCACGACATGCACGAGATGGCTCGCCAGAACATCCAGAAGGCGAGCGACCGCATGAAGACCTGATACGACAGGCAAGCCAACAGCCAAGGGTTCCAGCAAGGTGACCTGGTCTGGTTGTACTGCCCTACCCGGACCAAGGGATGCTGTCCGAAGCTCCAGCAGCCATGGCAAAGACCGTACCGGGTGGTGAAGAGGATTAACGACGTGGTCTACCGCATTTAGGTGCCCCGAGGAAAGATGTTGGTGGTACACGTGGATCGCCTGGCCTGCTACGATGGTGCTGTTTGGGACGACCAGCTTTGAGGAGGGAGCAGTGTCACCTAATTATTGGAAGGCACAACCAGCTAGCAGCTGGGTGGGCTACAGGAGGCATTCAGGCCACGCCTACCCATTTATCTTGTGGCGTTCACTGAAGGGGATGGTTAGGGAGGTGTTACCATCTCTTTCCCCTCCACCTGACGTCTGGAACCATCGGGATGATTCACTGAGCCGCGAAACTTCCAGACACAGCGATCTGTGTATATAAGGGATGCAGTGCACGAGTCAGTTCAGTTCTTGGCGAGCAGCCGTGAGGAGCGAACGGACTGGAAGACTGTGTACGTGTATCAGAGGTGTTGTACATAATTGTGAGTGTGTAGTGGACCTGTAACAGACGAACTGGTGAATTGTAATTGTGTGCGCTACGTAATTCTATGTAATCGGCAAGTGTTCCAACTGTAATTCGGTGGAAATAAAGAAAATTTTGAGTTTGTGCAATTGGACTTTTAATTTCACGAACCCACAAAGTCACAATATTTAAAATGCACTACTGTTTGAAGATGTTGGTTACAGTATGATATCACAGATTTTGATCACCAAAATCCTAGAATTGCAGAATAATGATAATTTGAGCATGATTCAGATATAAAGAGTGATTGTTGCACATCACAGAGCAAGCAGTTGCAACTGGGTGACAGAGAAGTGAAGGGTTGAAGGTCAGTGTGTTAAGGAGAGGGAACCACTTTGGTTAACTGCTTCGCTAGATTTGGGTATCAGTATAGCCATTGGTCAGCTCAGTGTTCTGTTGTCTGTTGTGAACATGTTATTATGAAGTTTTTGACCAATGAAGGGGTTAAACATTTGGAAATATTGACTCATTTAAGGGTTCAGCTAGGGGACATTACACAGTCCCAGAATGAAGTGTTTATTTGGCCCTGAAAATTTAAATTTAAGGGTGGCCAAGAATTTATGGAAGACGGCAGTCAATCTCAAGTCCATGATCAAGTCTCACAAATAATATCTCAGAATAAAGTGTTTACATAGCCCAGACATTTTAAGGATGGCTGAGGATTTGTGAAAAATGAAAGTCAAGCTGACGTCCAAGGTCAACTTTCACAAATAACTTCCATACCATTTGAGAGCTTATGGAAAGTGATCATCATACCACTGTTGAATAATTGCATCAGAAGTGGGTGTCAGCATTGGGAGTGCTCATACCATTATTAAGAAGCATCTTGGCTAAAAAAAAGTTAGAGCTTGATGGATTTCAAAGTTGTTAACTGAGCAACAAAAATAGACCAGGTCTATTGGAGATCTCTGAGAGACTTGTGAAACATTACAGCAGGAAGGGGAGGATTTTTTGAGGCACATCATTACATGAAACATGGGTTAGTCGACACATTCCAGAATTTTAAAATGGCGAGTAACAAGTGATAATGAAAGGGTGAAGCCTGCATAGCCTGCAAATGCCATTTAGCTGGTTTTCTGACTACATAGGAGTTTTACTGAAAGTTTATCTGTCCAGGAAAATAGATTTTGTAAGAAAGATTGAATAGGTAATTACTATTAGGTAAATTGGTGGAAATTAATTGTTCTGTCATCAATTTACCTAATAGTGGTAACTATGAAGCCTGGGACTTGAGTACTTACAACATAGTAAGTCGCCACAAAAGGTGCATATCTCATTGTATATGAGAGCCTCTATTGGTTTACCGGGAAAATATGAGTCAGCTGGAGAATTTAATGTCATGCTGACATGTTGCCCATAGTAGCTCAATGGTTAACAGCAACTGGATGGAGACCAGGAGAGCTGTGTTTCTAATTCCAGCTATGGCATTGAATTTTTCAATCTGACTCTACTTATTTAAATTATCGCCTACACAGCTAGTGTGGAAGAACGATTAATCTCCAACAAGTATAAATTGCATACATTTCTCCAGCAGAACTTGTGAAACAATTTCCAACATAGATAGAATCAACATGAAGAATTCAATGTCACGGCCAGGATTTGAACCACGGATCTCCTGGTTTCCATCCAGTCGCTCTAACCCATTGAGCTACCATGGCCAACTTGCCGTCATGACATTAAATTCTCCATTTGACTCGTATATTTCCCCGGTAGACCACTAGGGGCTCTCGCATTCAAGATACACCATTTGTGGCGACTTACTATCGTAAGTACTTGTCCCAGGCTTCATCATTTAACTCTTATTATGTTAGTTAATTGATGGAAATTAATCATTTCTTCACACTAGGATTGTTTCCTTTTTAGGGAAATGAGCTGAAAGTTATTTTTCACAGTGTTTATACTCATGAGGTGTTTAGAACACCATTGTTTAGATGTATTCAGAGAATTTTGAACTCTACTCCTCAGAATTTCAGTCTTGCCCTATGGAAAGTCCCACGGAGGATGCCGAGCGCCCTTTGGGACAGCTCGGATACTCCCTGGTTGAAGGAGGCCCGGGTCCAGTTCCTACGGGTTCAGGACTAATGGAAGTAAAACCTCTGGGCTCAAACCTGGAACAGCACACCCTCTTTGGTCTTCAACGATTCCCATTGGGCCCATTACGACTTGTACGCAGCACTTCTGGGTGTGATGTCCTCCTAGGTCGGTCTCGTCCCTGTCTCCACTTCCCTCAAAAGTGGCTCCTTCTCTTCCACTCTTGTGCATTGACCGCACTCTTCCGGGCAGGGTCTTCGGGACATGGCGTCTGCGTTGCCGTGGCTCTTCTCTCTGCCATGTTCAGAGGTGAAGTCGTACTCCTGCAGGCTGTGGACAGAACAGGCTGTCTGGCCTTCCAGGTTCCCAAAGCTAAGTAGCCAGGTGAGGGCGGAATGGTTAGTCCACAGGTGGAATGACTGATCGTATAGGTACTTGTGGAAGTGCTCCAAAGTCTCTACTGCCGCCAATAGCTCTTGCCCTGTGACACAGTAGTTCCTCTGCCTTGGACAGTGTCTTGCTGTAGTAAGCTATCACCCGCTCGGTGCCGTCCTAGACTTGTGATAGGACGCCTCCAATGCAGTGGTCGCTGGCGTCTGTGTCCACAATGAAGGTGCCTCATGGTTGTGGGAATCCCATAATAGTAGCAGTGCAAAGTGTCTTCTTCAGCTCCTAGAAAGCGACTTCGGCATCCTCCGTCCACACATACGGCCGGTGTTCTTCCGTCAGGCGGGTAAGGGGCTTGGCGATGTTGGAGACCCTTATTATGAAACGGCGGTAATAATTGGACAGCCCCAGAAAACAGCGCAATTCTCTCTTATCCTTTGGCCGAGGTCAATATCTCAAGGCCTTTGTCTTATCCGGGTCTGTGGCCACTCCGTTTGGTGAGACTATTTGGAAAAGTAGCTGACTTCCTTGCGGAAGAGCTGGCACTTCTTTGCCATTAGCTTCAGGTTAGTTGCCTGCAGTCTCTGCAACACCTTGCTCAGGTTTTCCAGATGGTCTTCGAAGGTCTTACCGACGATGATGTCCAGTTATAGCAGGAGGGCGTCATAAGTCAACCCTCTCATCACTGAATCCATGAGGTGTTGGAAGGTAGCTGGTGCGTTGCAGAGGCCAAGGGCATAAATGTGAACTGCCAAAACCCTTGGCCCGTGGAGAATGCGGTTTTCTCCTCGTCTCTCGGGTCCAGAGCTGCCAGTAACCGGACTTCAGGTCCAGGGTCGAGAACCACTGCACACCAGCTAGCGTGTCCAGGGTGTCGTCAATCCGGGGTAAGGGGAAGCAATCTTTCCTGGTGACACGTTCAGCTTCCTGTAGTCCACGCAGAAGCGTAGATGGCCGTTCTTCTTCGTTACCAAGACTACAGGGGAACACCAAAGGCTGTCAGACTCTTCAATCCGCTGGATTTCATGTCCTCTAGCATATCCCTTACCGCCGCTTGTTTCGCCAGCGGAACGCGTCTAGGCGGTTGCCGAATAGGCTGGGCATCTCCAGTGCCAATGTGGTGGAGTACTCGTGGTGGAACAGCGGCCGTAGTCGCTTTCGCCTTGGCTGAAGACTCCCTGGTATCGTCTCAGCATGTGTTGAACCTTCTCCAGTTGTTCCGCGGTCAGGTGGTCGGCCTCCCTCTCCAATAAGCCTTCCAGCAGGGGCCCCAGGTGTTGCATCATCACCGGCGCCTGGGTCTTATCGATTGGTGTTACGCTGACCACAGGCTCGCACGTCCCCAACTCCGTACCTGCCTGGACGTCGTGATCGGTGTCCGTTGGGTTGAGCAGCCTTACCGGCACCTCCTTTCGGCACGACAACAATGTCCTGGCTACACAAAGTCCGTGCACAGGCGTCTTCTGGTCCAGCATCAAGTTCTTCGTTCGCTGGCCTTCCAGTCGCGCCGTCACCACCACCTCGCTTCTCGCGGGACAACCTCGTCTTCTGCCAGCATGACCCTGCAGATTCCAAGGCGCTCTTCGGGTTGCCGAAGTATCACCTCTTCTCTATTGAGCCGCAAGACCTTCCTGCGGACGTCGACCGTCGCCTCGTGGCTCCTGAGGGCATCCAATCCCATTATCACCTCTTCAGCCACCTCCGTGACGAATACCTACAGACGCACGGCACTCAGTCCCAAAGTCAACTGCAGCAGGGCATCCCTCTCCACAGGCAAGATATCGCCCGATGCCGTCATAAGCTGGTATGGTGGGCTTGGTTTTCTCGACGGCAAACTCCTGGCTACGTCGTGTCTGATGACATTCACTGCTGTCCCGGTGTCTACGAGCACGCGGCACGGCTTCCCTCTCACCCAACGTCCGCGATGAGGCTGTCATCCATCCGTCGGCTGACGGCGCACAGTGTCTTTCGAGGGGATGGTGTTGATGGCGCCAACGTGCTCCTCGCCACGCCGGCCCTTCTCGTTTCGCCGGCTGCTCTACCTGGTGTGGGCAGTCTTTTTCCAGATGTTCCGGCTGTCCACACCCCTAACATAGGCCACTTGGTCTTCGCCGGCGTCCCTCGGCTGGTCTTCGGTCTGCAGTCTCCAGTGTAGCGGATACTCCTTGTTCTCGACGTTGGAGTAGCCGTCACCTTTGCCGCCTCCATCCTCAATGCTGCTGTTAGCGCCTCACGAATGGTTTTGTAGTCGCCGAGCATTAGGCGCTGACGTATCTCAAGGTCTCGTACCCCGTCAACAATGGTGTAGGCGGCTTCCCGGGATACGAATTCAGGTGGGAGGTCGACCAAAGTTTTGCTGGCCAGCTGTTCAATTGTCAGGGCGAACTCCTGCAGCGTCTCCCCTGGCTGCTACGTCCTTGGCTTCAGTTGGCTGCGGTAGGCTGCAGGCAAGCGGTGGTTCCCGAAGCGGTTCACCAGGGCCTCCTAGATGTACTTGGGCGCCGCCGCTGTCTGCACCGTGTTCAGGACTTCTGCGGCCTGTCCCTGGAGGCTGGCTATTAGCTGTGCGGCCTCCTCCTCTGGTGACCACTTGTTGTGCCTGGCCACCGTGTCGAATTGGCGGCGGAAGTCTTCGAACGTTGCCGTGCCATCGTACTTTGGCGGTTTGACGCGCACAGGTGTTGTGTCGCATCCCGACGCGTCGGCCTTTAAATCTTTCATCCTTCTGCCGACGATGTCCTCCACCATGGCGTTCAGGGACTTAGTGTTGGTGTCGGCCTTTCCCTACATCCCTCATCCGTCATCCCTCACGCCGGTCAACCACTCTTCAAATTTTTCGGCAAGGGCCTCATTCGCAGCCCTCATTTCAAATAGTTCGGCCTTCATTTCCATGGCCAGGCTAATCTCATTTCCGTGGTCAGTTCGGCCATCTTCGCGGTCAGCGTCACGACCAAGTTGTTATTAGCCGCCTCCGTCTTCGTTGTTAATTCGGTCATCTTCGCTCGTATCTGTGCCAATGCAGCCTCCATCTTCGTAATATCCCACTCCTGACAGCAACTGTGACTTTGTGGGTTTGTGAAATTAAAAGTCCAGGCTACAAACACTAAAAATTGTCCTTCATTTCCGTAGAAACACAATTACGTCACAATTACACATACAGCTTGCAAGGTCTACGACTACAAACACGGACCCAAATGGTCGTTGTCGACGGGCCCTAAAACACCACTCACTCACGGCTACAAACACAGCTGTTCACGCACATGCGCCCAATTACTGACTAACTGACTATGGCGGGCAGTGGCTCCCTTTTTATAGATTACTCATTATCCGGAATGTTCTGAAACAATCAAGATGGCGCTAGAACAAAGACGAACTATCGAGAAATCTGTCTCCTTCCCCCCACCATTTCGACGAGCTTTTATCTCTGCAGTGCACTGCCCGTCTCTTTGAATGCCTTGCCGCACCTTCTCGTCGGAACAGTGCACTCGCGACAATATTAAACGCAACTCAGAAGTTAAATATCTAGGACTTGTTTTAGATGAGAAATAAAATTTTAGAAAACATTTGGATTACATAAGGAAGAAATCCTAAAACGGTATGTTAAAATTAACAAGGATACTACATACAAAACTTAAAATTCCATTAAGAGCTATAATTACCTATCATACAATTTTTCTTTGATAATTACTTATGGAGCGGTGGTTTGGGCCCAGAGGATGAATAATGTTAGAATGAGGAAATTGATTTGAAGCTCACAACGAAAAATTTTATTTAGGCACACAGGTATGTACAACTCCAACAATGGCCTTATTAGTAACCACCAGAATATGGCTGATTGACTTCTTAATCAAACTAAGGGGAGCAACGTTTTGGCTAAAGAGAAACAATCTGGACAAAGTACAAGAAATTTTGGGAGAAAGATGTAGTACAGTGCAAGATATTAAGAAGAAAATCATATAAAATTGACAGCAAGAGTGGAATGAAGTAACTTTGGGAAGACATACTTTTGAACTGTTTCCCGATATTAAATGAAGATTGCATTTAACTTACATAAAAACCCACTAAAGGAACCATTCATTATATGAGAGGACATGGCTCAGATGGAACCTATTGGTTAAAAATTAAGAAATGTATCAGTGATGTTTGAAAAAAATGAAACGTAACAGATTCTCCTAAATACATACCTTTTAAAAGTAATATATATATTTATTTGTTTATTTATTTATTTATTACTTTAAAAAGTATGTGTTTAGGACAACCCCTTACGTTGCAGTTTTTACAGACATCACTGGTACATGTCTTAATTTTCAACCAATAGGTTCCATATGAACCATTTCCTGTCAAATAATGAATGGTTACTTTCCTGGATTTAATGTAAGTTAAATGTAATCTTTCTTTAATATCGGGAAAAAGTTCAAAAGTACGTCTTGTTTCCCGATATATGGGAGAAGCTGTTCCGATCAGCCAGCTCAGGGGTGGATCTGCCATGGCAGAGTGGAGTAGGAGATGCAGGTACTGCATTTTCATCTGATGATCTGGTGTGGTTGATAATTACTAGAATAGTGTGACTTTGTGGGTTCATAGAATTAAAACTCTTGTTTGCACAAATTTAAAATGCTCTTTATTTCAAGTAATAATACCTCTGTAGAACCCTGACATCAGCAGAATGATGTAATATACACAAGTGCAATCTCCAAGGTCTCTCATTGCTTCACCACACATAAACAAACAAAAGAATTCACTTGTGGTACACTTCACAAATGTTCACACAGCTGCACTCTCAGTTAACAACTGCGGTGCAGGATGCGTAGAGTCAGACTGAAAAATTCAATGCCATAGCCGGGATTTGAACCGTATCTCCCGCTCTCCTTGCGGTTCCTCTAAACCACTGAGCTACTATGGTCAACATGCTGACATGACATTAAATTCTCCAACTGACTTATATGTTTCCCGGTAGACCACTAGAGCTATGGCTATGGCATTGAGTGCAGTTCAAATATACACATAACTCACACCTGCACAACTGCAACAGTCCGGCAACTCGACTTCTTGCTGGGTTTTATATCCCAGCCATTGTTTTAGAAACATGTCGACATTTCCCGGCTTTCGCGGCGCAATTAGACAACAATATAGCTATCTCTGTCTCTTTGTCGGCAAGCATTTAGTGCAGCGCACCACTATCTGTCTGTGCCCACGCGTAGCTCTGGCTTTGCGTGGCTTCAACGAAATAATGCAATCAGTGACAATAGTTTTGTGAACAGAATAAAAAGAGAAAATGAATTGTTCTTTCACACTAGCCGTGTGTAGGACGCACTATGAAAGGGTGAAGCCAGACTGAAAACTTCAATGCTATAGCCAGGATTTGAACCACGGATCTTCTGGTCTCCGTCCAGCTGCTCTAAACCATTGTGCTACTATGGCCAATGTGCCAACATGACATTAAATTCTGCAACTGACTCGTGTTTTTCCCAGTAAACCACTAGGAGTTCCCATAAACACATGAGACAACTACCTTAATGGCAACTTACTATGCTGTAAGTACTTCAAGGTCCGGGCTTTATAGTTTGGACCACTATTAGGTACAATTAATGGAAATTAATTGTTCTTTCACACTAGCCATGTGTAGGGTGCACTATGAATAAAAATAGTTTTGTGAAAAGAAGAGGAAGAGAAAGATTCATTTTGAAATGTTATTTTTATTTTGTAAGTTTTTTTTTATGTGTTCTTAATATTCGTATGTAAGGCTGTCATGAATACTTATAGGCTGTCATATTGTTATTGTGTTGTTTAATATTTGAAACAAATTTATAGCAGCTGTTGTTGATATTGGTTGTTTTAATTACAGATGATTTCCAGATATGAGTAGAAGTTGTATTGAATTGAATTTATTGATACAGCTTGCTATTTACAAAATTATTATCTTGAAGACCATTATTCAAAAACTTGGAAACATTAACTTTCCTATCGCAATATATACTAGAGCTTTGCAAGTATATACATATAAATTTTGACAACCTGTATAGTACACAAAAACAACACGGCTATCAGACCTCAGCCAAAAGTAATTTAAAACCACTAGCACATAGATTAACACCATTTGAAAAAAGTCCACTATATGCAGGAATAAAAATGTATAATAAATTACCCACTAAAAGATATAAAAACATTTATTAAAGCCGTCAAAGACATGCTGATAAAAAAGGCATATTACTCAGTAAGGGAATATCTAGAGGATAGTTTATAAACATTAATTGTACTCTCTCCACTTTGTAAAGGCATTTCGCCTAAATATTGTGACTTTTGTTATCCCACTTCTGACGCCAGTGTGACTTTGTGGGTTCGTGAAATGAAAAGTCCAATTACACCACTCAACAATGTTCTTTATTTCCACCGTCTTACTGTTTAACACTTGCCAATTACACAAAATTACTTGCTGCACACAATTACAATTTACCAGTTCGTCCGTTGCAACTTCACTTGTACTCGCGATTACATAAACTCCGATACTCATACACAGTTCGTATAGTCCCGTTGCACAATCCTTTCGTTCCTTAACACGTCACTGACTAACTCTTACACCAGCTCACACTCACTAACCAACTGAACTCACACTGTCTGTCTGTAACCCTCTTTATAGGAATATCGCCGGTTTCTGGTGTTTACACGATTGTTCTGGTAACAGAAAGATCGAGAACCAGGTGGAAGGAAAACAGACGCACAATCATGTTTCTTTCCGACCGCTGGCTGTCACCACTATAAGACAAACGAGGGAAAGGCGTGGCTAACCGAGCCTCCCCTGTCTTCCGTTGCCAGCTGCTCACAGGGTGTTTCAGCGCTCCCCGTTACAATATTGTACATTATTAGTTGTAAACACCTGTATAACTGTAAATAATATTTGATATTTCGTTGACATGTCGCCTGTTTACGGAGCTAATGCTTACTTTGTAAATGTTTGTGATGAATAAAGTTTATTATTATTATTATTATTATTATTATTATTATTATTATTATTATTATTATTATTATTATTATTATTATTATTATTATTATTATTATTATTATTATTATTATTATTATTATTATTATTATTATTATTATTATTATTATTATTATTATTATTATTATTATTATTATTATTATTATTATTATTATTATTATTATTATTATTATTATTATTATTATTATTATTATTATTATTATTATTATTATTATTATTATTATTATTATTATTATTATTATTATTATTATTTATTATTTATTATTTATTATTATTATTATTATTATTATTATTTATTATTATTATTATTATTATTATTATTATTATTATTATTATTATTATCATCTACAATACATGCATATTCCTTATTCTAATTGTATAAATTTTGGTGCCATTTCCCTTATTAACCGTGCTAGCTCTGCCTGCTTGGCTCCCAGACCTTTTAGACTTGCTGAGTAGCATAGTCACCCTTCTATTCTCTACTCTAGCTTTTTTACCCCCACTCTTCACTTTTCTTATCCATTTCTCTTTAGCTCTCCAAAACATGTTCCCTATATTTCTACAGGCTGTATATAAATGAATACCAGGGTTTTAATGCTTTATAATATTTATAACATTCAACTGACAGTTATAAATGATATGTCAAATGAAAAATCAACTCAAACTGTTTTACCAAGAACCTTATAAATGTTCAATGTGACTACCCTTTGTCACACGGCACAATCAAGTCTATAGCCGAGTTCTTCCCAAACGTTGATAAGTGTGTATTCAATAATTGTAGTAACAGCTGCTTCAATCCATTTTGTTAATTCAAGGAGGTCAGCTGGTAGTGGAGGCACAGACACACGATCCTTGATGAAGTCCCAAAGTTAAAAATCGCATGGCATTAGGTCAGGAGAATGTGGAGGCCAGCCCCGTTGGGATCCTTGCAGCCTATCCAGCGCTCAGATACAGTGACGTTCAACCAATCTCGTACTTCATTATGCCAGTGAGGTGGTGCACTATCTTGCTAGAAAATGAAGTTTTCTGGCTCATTTTCTTCCAACTGAGGGAAGAGCCATTGCTCTAGTATATAAAAAAAGAAAGGCCCATAAACTTTTCGCTGGGATATGGCACAAAAAACATTCACTTTAGGGGAATCTCATTGCATTTGTACCATATCATGAGGATTTCCAGATGCGCACATTATGAGTGTTAACATGTCCACTAAGGTGAAAGGTCAATTCATCACTGAAGACAACACGATCCATAAAATCATTGTCATGAAACAACATGTCGTTTGCAAATTGGCACGTAATCCATGGTCTGTCGGCTTTAGAGCCTGTAATAACTGTAAACAGTAAGGATGTAGCCATAAGTGTTTTCTTACAACTTTCCAAACAGTCGACAGAGGAACTTGTAATTCACGACTAGCCTTCCGGACTGATTTCTTTGGGCTACGAGTGAACCACTCTCTCACTCACTCAACGTCTTTTCACTTACTCTTGGTTGTCCCGTGCTCTTACCTTTACAAAGGCAGCCGATATCTTCAAACTGATGATACCATCTACAAATGTTATTATCACTAGGAGGATTACAACCGAACTTAATGCGGAATGCACATTTCACGGTAACTACAGATTCGGTCTTTGCAAATTGCAAAACACAAAACGCATTCTGTTTACCAGTCGCCATCTTTGCTACTACCGCTGTCTAGCAGATTGCAGCAGAAGCATTGCGCACACGTGTGCACTGGTGCCAATAAGCAAAACTGTTTGAGTTTCTTTTTCATTTGACATATTTATAACTGTAAGTTTAATGTAATAAATATTATAAAGAGTTAAAACCCCGATATTCATTTATATACACCCTGTATATTTGTTATTTTTGTATGTTTTTATCTCTTTAGGTAACTCATTGAAAAAAGGCTTAAAACTTTCATGGCAAGCATTATTTTTTCATAGCTTCACATGTTAAGATTCATATGGCTGATCACCTTTGAAGCTATGGGATGGGGGGACTTGTTGAATAGTTGGTTATTGATGAGGAATAAGGTATACTGTCCATGCTTAAGGTAATATAAACTGGAAATTTAACAAAGTTCTATGTAATGAAGAAATTATAAAAATAAAATTTGTGTGTTTCGGAATAGAATTAACCATGATTAAGCAGGTTTCCCTTAAGCACCTCAGCCTAAACAGACTTCCTGTGTAGCTTTGGTTTTGCAGTCTAGGAATCAGCTCTACACTTTTAGTTATAGTATTTGTTTCACTAGGTTATTTCCTGTTTCAAGTTACATGCTGGCTCCAAGAATCTAGTATATTTTCTGTTCCGTGGCTTCACATTTTAATAAAATGTAAAATACATTTTGGCATATCATTGCTTCATTAAAACAAAGGATTCTGCTTGAGGTGAAATGTTTTCTAAACTTTCCAACAATATATCAATATCATGGCCGGGATTTGAACCACGGATCTTCTGGTTTCCGTCCAGTCGCTCTAACCCATTGAGCTACCATGGCCAACGTGCCGTCCTGACATTTAAGTCCCAATTGACTCATATTTCCCCAGTAAACCACTAGGGGCTCTCACTTCCGAGATACACCGTTTGTGGCGAATTACTATCGTAAGTATTTGAGTCCCAGAATTCATCTTTTAACTCTTATTATTTTAGTTAATTAATGGAAATTAATCATTTCTTTACACTAACCCCCACCCCCCAGGGGCCTACTTCGGTAGGTACGGGTTTGGCGCACCCGGGGTCCCGAGCCAACAGTCTCCCTCGTGTGGGCTCCTCATCGTGGCTGAGGGAGACGGTCAACTGGCCCACCCACGTGTAGGCCGTGCGTGGAGACAATTAGATTCTTTTCTAGTTTAGAGTTTAGGATTTAGTGAACGAAATTTTTAGTAGGGTTTGATTGATTTTTTTTATGTACATGTATTTTTAATAGGTTTTGTTACACTTGTATAGTTTTTAGAAAGTTTTATGTCTGGCTTTTGCCATGACTAGTTTTTTAGAGGGTGCTGATGACAGCCGTAGTTGAGCGCCCTTATATCATCATCATTTACACTAACCGTATATAGGCTAACATTTTTGATAGATAGAGTCAACATGAAAAATTCAATGCCGTGGCCGGGATTTGAACCACGAATGTTCTGTTTCCATCCAGTCGCTCTAACCCATCAATTAATTTCCATCAATTAACTAAAATTATAAGAGTTAAATGATGAAGCCTGGGACTCAAGTACTTACGATAGTAAGTCGCCACAAACAGTGTATCTCGTATGCGAGAGCCCCTAATGGTTTACCGGGGAAATATGAGTCAAATGGAGAATTTAATGTCAGGATGGCACGTTGGCCATGGTAGCTCAATGGGTTAGAGCGACTGGATGGAAACCAGGAGATCCGTGGTTCAAATCCTGGCCATGGCATTGAATTTTTCATGTTGACTATCTACCAAAAATCTTGGCCTATATACGGCTAGTGTGAAGAAATGATTAATGTCCATCAATTAACTAATATCATATTGTATTTACTCATTTTTTCTTCAGGCTAAGCTGGATACATACACTACTGCCATAAACTGTGATTGGCAAAATCCCAAATGTTCGTGCCAGGCAAGTCAGTTTTGATCACATCATGAAGATGAACATTCTCTTGTAAGGCAGATTTAAATGAACATGTAGCCTTAAAGTGTGGAATTAATTGCTCAGATGTTTTGTATCTTGCCTATTGTAATTAATGTTATGTAGTTCACTTTGAGAACCTTAAGACAGATGGTACAGTGGCTTGCCTGGTGGATGAAAGTGAAACTTTGAAAAATTTTTGAAGTTTGATCTTTTATTATGTGGAATCATAAAATGCTGAATTGATAAATTTGTCATATCCTTTCAGATCCGTTGAACTCTCATTTATGTAATTCTGTTATGTGCTTTCCTTAATATTTGTTCCAAACCATCTGGAATTCTTAGCGAAATAGTATAAGGTATAGATTACTTATTTGGTTGCTGTATGGAATGCACATAATACTATTGCAGAATCACTAGGAGTTTATTTGTAATATTGTAATACTTTTTAAGGTGTAATGGTTGTTTTTCTAACATGTAATTGAAGCTCAGCTAATTGAAAATATACTTGTGTAATATATCTAGTGAACATTTGGGCAGAGAAAAAAGCTATCTTGATGTTTGATAGTGGTGTATGAGGGGCACTGTTTATATTTTGAGCCTTGGTAACCCTGAATGTTGTAGGTGCCATCTGACATTTCCAATGGAAAGTTTGACATTGTTGACCATAATCTACTTCAGACATTTTGTCAATATTACATCATTTGTTTTGTTTACATTAACTTGAAAATTGTGCATCAACAAAAACATGGAATTAACTTGTGTAAATGTTAGTGCAATTATTTATTACGACATTTCATGTGGATTATCAAGACAGGAGTGCAATGATCAACCAACTTCATTTGACAATGAAGCTCCATCCCTTGCTGCTGTGAAACACTGGTATAACAAATTTAATCTTGGCCGCTGTTTGCTCAATGATGAAGTTCATGAAGGTCGTCCAAAATCAGTTGTTGTGCCAAAAAAACATTGATGCTATGCAAAAACTAATAATGCAAGATCATGTTCTCTTGTTGGATCCCACATAATTTGATGCAATCTCAAAAAGATGCTTATCTTGATTGGTGTACAAAAATGTTCAAGAAATACAATGGCGGTGCCTCAAAAGATGTATGTAAGATTGTGACAGGTGATGAATCATGGATCTATGAATATGAGCCAGAACGTAAACGGCAGTTGACTATATGGGTCTTTCAAGATGAAGCTATTCTAACAAAAGTTATCTCAAAGCACTTCAAAGCAAATTGTTGCCTGCTTTTTCAGCAAAACTGGCCATGTGGCAACAGTGCGTTTAGAAGAACGTAAAATGATCAGTGCCGAATGGTACAAAAACATTGTTTGCTGGAAGTCTTCGGTAAAGTAAGGAAAACCATGAACCGTAGGATTGTTCTTCATCAAGACAGTGTGAGTGCACACCCATCTCATCTAAGAACATAGTATTTGAAGGCTCTAAAAATCGAACTGATGGGTTATCTCATACAGTCCACTGTGACATCCAATGACTTCTTTTTGTTCTTGAACATTAAGAAAAAATTGTGTGGACAAGGATTTTGGTCGTCAGAAGAAGCCATTGATGCCTTCATAAACCATGTTTTGGAGATGTCTCAAAAAGACTGGAATAGATGCTTTGACAAATGGTTCAAATGGATGCAAAAGTGTATTGATCATAAAGGAGAATATTTTGAAACACAATAAAGCAGTTTTCAATCAGAAATTACTTTGTTTTAATTATAAGGCTCAAAATATAAATAGTGTCCCTTGTGTGTGACTGTTATAATAATGTGACTTTGTGGGTTCGTAGAATTAAAAGGCCAAGTTGCATAAATTAAAAATCTCCTTTATTTCCGTAGAGATACACTGTTCAATTCTCACGTAACAACATTGCATCACATAATAACACAATCTTACGAGGTCGATGACAATAACAAACCGTGACAGCTGATTACATTAGCTCTCGTTACAACAACAGTCTTGTTACACAACTGTCTTTTCAATAACAACACTCTCAGCTGTTCTCTGCTTACTCTGTTTTTCCCTACTCCACTCTCTGCGAGCTGTCACGTCCTTAAATACCTATTTTGTAAATTCGAGATATTTCTGGACCAAACAGGAATCGAATGTTCTATCACCTTCCAGAAGCATAACCCTATCGGTGCCGGCAGGTCTTTTATCTCACGCTATCATTAATTCTTCTGGCATACTCCTTATCTCCAGGCTCTTTGTGTACACAAGCCGCGCTATCGCGATCGGGTTCGCAACACTGCTCCGTCCTCAAGGCTGGTTGTCCTGAACAGCTCCATCGTAGTGGGCCAGGCGATCCAGCATCTTCCCTCGGAGCACCTTCTGGATGCAGCAGACTATGTCGTTAATCCTCTTCACCACACGGTACGGTCCTTGCCATGGTTGCTGGAGTTTCGGGCATCGGCCCTTGGTCCGGGTAGGACAGTACAACCAGAATAGGTCACCCTGCTGGAACCCTTGGCTGTTGGCTTGCCTGTCGTATCGGGTCTTCATGGGGTCGCTCGCCTTCTGGATGTTTTGACGAGCCATTTCATGCATGTCGTGGAGATGGTCCACCAGGTTCTCCACGTACTCGTTGCTGGCCGTTTTGCGTCCGGGGGGCTTCCAAAAGCCAGATCACAGGGGAGGCGTAACTCTCGGGCGAACATTAAGCTGGCTGGCGTCATACCAATGGTGTCGTGTGTTGAGCGGTAGGCTTGAGGTACCTATTGCCACGGTCGGACACCGAGAATAGTCCAGCTATGTCGACGGCGATCCTTTCGAATGGCGCTCCGACGTTGTACTGCTGCATGCGACCCCGGCTCCTAGTCTGGGGGCCACGACTCGCCGCACACAAATGACATTGACAGCACCATCTCTCAGCGTCTGCTCGAAGCCTCAGCCAGTAATGGCGCTGTCGCAATTTGTCGATCGTTTGGTTTGCTCCCAGGTGTCCTCCTGAAGTACCGGCGTGCACTTCCTCCAAGACTTCCACTCTTCCACTCTTTTGAATTGGCCGCACTTCTCTGGACAGGGTCTTCGAGACATGGCGTCTGCGTTACCGTGGCCCATCCCTCTACGATGTTCAGAGGTGAAGTCGCACTCCTGCTCCCTCGAGGGGGCAGTGGTTCCCGATACCCGTGGGAATCGGGTACGTCTCCGGACGGGGTTGAGGGAAGCCATTAATATCCCGGGTACTAGCCTGCCGAGCTAGTAGGTGTGCCAGATCGCTAGGTGGCCCCACTGAGGTCATGTCGGTAGTCTTCACCTTTGGTGTTGGCGCGCGTAAGTGGCGTATCCACTTCCATCCCGTCTTGCGTCCTTGGACCAGATGGGGGGGCTTGTTAGTAACCCAGGTCTTGCCCTATGGAAAGCCCCACGGAGGACGCCGAGCGCCCTTTGGGACAGCTCGGATACTCCCTGGTGTAAAGAGGCCTGGGTCTTAGTCCTACGGGTCCAGGACTGGTGGGAGCAGACCCTCTGGACTCAATTCCTGCAGCGTCTGAACCCAACTTGCTGTCTGGCCTTCCAGGTTCTTAAAGCTCAATAGCCAGGTTAGGGCGGAATGGTCAGTCCTCAGGTGGAATTGCTGACCGTACAGGTACTTGTGGAAGTGCTCCAATGTCTTTACTACCGCCAGTAATTCTCGCCGGGTGACGCAGTAAATCTTCTCTGCCTTGGATAGCGTCTTGCTGTAGTAGGATATCACCCGCTCGTGGCCGTCCTGAACTTGCGATAGGACGCCTCCAATGCAATGGTCGCTGGCGTCGGTGTCCACAATGAAGGCGCCGCCTGGTTGTGGAAATCCCAAAATAGGAGCACTGCACAGTGTCTTCTTCAGGTGTTGGAAAGCGTATTCAGCGTCCTCCGTCCACACATAAGGTCGCTGTTCCTCTGTCAGGCGGGTAACGGGTTTGGTGATGTTGGAGAACCCCTTTATGAAACGGCGGTAATAACTGCACAGCCCCAGGAAACGGCGTAACTCTTGCTTATCCTTTGGCCGAGGCCAATCTCTCATGGCCTGTGTCTTCTCCGGGTCTGTGGCCACTCCGGTTGGTGAGACTGTCGCCCAAGTAGTTCACTTCCTTGCGGAAAAGCTGGCACTTCTTCGCGTTCAGCTTCAGGTTGGTCGCCTGCAGTCTCTGTAGCACCTTACTCAGGTTCTCCAGATGGTCTTCGAAAGTCTTGTCGACGATGTCCAGCTATAGCAGGAAGGCGTCGTAAGTGAACCCTCTCATCACTGACTCCATGAGGCGTTGGAACGTAGCTGGCGCGTTACCGAGGCCAAAGGGCGTAACTGTGAACTTCCAAAGCCCTTGGCCTGTCGAGAATGCAGTCTTCTCCTTGTCTCGGGTCTAGAGCCACCTGCCAGTAACCCGACTTCAGTTCCAGGGTCGAGAACCACTGTGCACCAGCTAGCGTATCCAGAGTGTCGTCAATCCGGGAAAAGGGGAAACAGTCTTTCCGGGACACAGCGTTCAGCTTCCTGTAGTCCACGCAGAAGCGTAGCTCGCCGTTCTTCTTCGTCACCAGAACTACAGGGGAACACCAAGGGCTGTCAGACTCTTCAATCACTCCCTTGGATTTCATGTCATCTAGCATATCCCGCACCGCCGCCTGTTTTGCCAGCGGAACGCGTCTAGGTGGTTGCCGAATAGGCCGGGCGTCTCCGGTGTCGATGCGGTGAAGTACTTTATCCGTGCGGCCGTAGTCACTGTCGCCTTGGCTGAAGACGCGCTGGTATGGCCTCAGTAGTTGTCGAAATTTCATCAGCTGTTCTGCGGTCAGGTGGTCGGCCGCCCTCTCCAGTAAGCCTTCCAGCCGGGGCCCCAGGTGTTGCGTCGGCACCGGTTCCTGTGTGTTGTCGATTGACGTTACGCTGACCACGGGCTCACACGTCCCCAGCTCCGTTCCGGCCTAGACGTCGTGATCGGTGTCTGCCAGGTTGAGCAGCCTCAGTGGTACCTCCTCTCGGCACGGCAATAATGTCCTGGCTACACAGAGTCCGTGCACAGGCGTCATCTGGTCCAGCATCATGTTCTTTGTCCGCTGGCCTTCCAATCGCGCCGTCACCACCACCTCGCTTCTCGCGGGGACCACCGCGTCTTCCTTCAAGATGACCCTGCAGATTCCAAGGCGCTCGTCGGATTGCCGGAATATCACCTCTTCTTCATTGAGCCGCAGGACCTTCCTGCCGACATCGACTGTCGCCTAGTGGCTCCTGAGGACATCCAATCCTAGTATCACCTCCTCAGCCACCTTCGCGACGAACACCCACAGACGTACGGCACTCCGTCCCAAGTTCAACTTCAATAGGGCCTCCTTTTCCACAAGCAAGGTGTCACCCGATGCCGTCACTAGATGGTATGATCGGCTCGGCTTCCTTGTCGGCAAACCCTTGGCCACGTCAGGTCTGATGATAGTCACTGCTGCCCCGGTGTCCACCGGCACGCGGCACGGCTTCCCTCTCACGCAACCGTACGCGATTAGGCTGTCATTCATACGCTGGCTGACGGCGCGCAGTGTCACTCGAGGGGATGGTGGTGATGGCGCCAAGGTGCCCCTCTACACGACGGCCCTGACTCGTTCTTCCGACTCCTCTTCCTGGTATCGGCTGTCTCTCTCCATATGTCCCGGCTGGTCGCACCCGCAGTACATGTCACTAGGTCTTCGCCGGCGTCCCTCGGCTGGTTTTCTGTCTCCGGTGTAGCGGACGCTCCTCGTTCTGGACGTCGGGATAGCTGTTACTTTGGACGCCTCCATCCTTAATGCTGCCGTTAGCGCCTCGTGGATGGTTTTGTAATCGCCGAGCATTAGGCGCTGACGAATCTCCGTGTCTCGTACCCCGTCAGCGAATGTGTAGGCAGTTTCCCGGGATACGAACTCTGGTGGGAGGTCGACTAGGGCCTTTCTAGCCAGTTGCTCAACTGCCAGGACGAACTCCTGCAGCGTCTCCCCTGGCTGCTATCACCTTGCCTTTAGCTGGCGATTGTACGCTGCGGCTAAGCGGTGGTTTCCAAAACGATTCTCTAGGGCCTTCCAGATGTTCTTGGGCGCCGCCGCTGTCCGTACGGCGTTCAGGACTTCCGCGGCCCGTCCCTGGAAGCTGCTATTAACTGTGTGGCCTCTTCCTCTGGAGACCATTTGTTGTGATTGGCCACTGCGTCGAACTGGCGGCGGAAGGCTTCGAAAGTAGTCGCGCCGTCGTAATTAGGAGGTTTGACTCGCGCAGATGCTGTGTCGCGTCCCGGCGCTTCGACCTTTAAATCCTTTAACCTCCTGCCGACGACGTCCTCCACCATGGCGTTCAGGGACTTTGTGTTGCTTCGGCCTTTCCCTGCAGCTCGTTAACGCGGTTTGCCAGGTCTTCAAGGGATTTATAGGCCTTTCCCTCTAGGTCGTTAATGCGCTCGTCCACTTGACCCATCCGCTTGCCCAGCTCGTGACGTCATCCCTCACGCCGGTCAATTGCTCTTCATATTTTTCGGCAAGGGCCTCGTTCGCAGCCTTCATCTCCATGGTCAGTTCGGCCATCTTTGTAGTCAGATTGTGATTTGTCGTCTCCAACTTTGCGGCCAGGTCGCTGTTTGCCGCCTCCTTCTTGGTGTTAATTCGGCCTTCATTTCTTCCATCTTCTCGGTGATGTCGTTAGCCGTCTTCATTTGTTTCAACTCTGAGGCCAGGTTGTTATTTGCCGCTTCTGTTTTTGCAGCGAGGTTGTCATTCGCCGTCTTCATTTCTGAGGTGAGTTCGGCTTTCATTTCCATCATCATCTCCAGAATCTTTTCCAATGCAGCCTCCATGGTGGTAATATCCCGCTTCCTGACCCCAGTTGTGACTTTGTGGGTTCGTAGAATTAAAAGACCGAGTTGCAGAAATCTCCTTTATTTTCGTAGAGATACACTGCTCAATTCTCACGCAACAACATTACATCACACAATAACACAATTTTCCAAGGTTGATGACAATAACAAACCGTGACAGCTGATTACATTAGCTCTCGTTACAACAATGCTTTTGTTACACAACTGTCTTTTCAACAACAACACTCTCGGCTGTTCTCTGCTTACTCTGTTTTTCACTACTCCACTCACTGCGAGCCGCCATATCCTTAAATACCTATTTTGTAAATTTGAGATATTTCTGAACCAAACAGGAATCGATTGTTCTATCACCTTCCAGAAGCGTAACCCTATCGGTGCCAGCAGGTCTTTTATCTCGCGCTATCATTATTTCTTCCGGCATACTGCTTATCTCCAGGCTCTTTCTATATACAAGCCGCGCTATCGTGATCGGGTTCGTGACACTAATAATAAATAATAATAAATTCTTTATTGCTTGTAGACCTGACATTACAAGTTTTAAGCATTGTCACAATATAAGATATAAATAATTTTACATTTTAAGTTTACATTTCATAGTTCATTAAGTCTGTATAATGGTCTGTTTACAAGATATTGTTTTAATTTTGTATTAAATATACAACCTTTTATGGATTTTAATTCTTTTGAGAGTTTATTATATATGGTTGCTCCTATGTTTAAGGGATCTTTATCACTAAATTTCCTAGTATGACTCCTTGTATTATAGTCATGTACATCACAATGCCTAGCAAGACCATTTGAGCTTTTTAGCATATAATAGTATAGTACTGATATAACAGTAAGTACATTATTTTTTATAAACCGTTCTTTCCAAGGATGTTTACTGCTAACATTTGATATTATTCTTATACATTTCTTTTGTTAAATCAATAACCTATTAATATGTACATCAGCTGCACTCCCCTCTCCCCAGAGCTCAATACCATATAATAAATGTGGATATATAACACCATGGTAGATTGTTTTTAACACATTCAAAGCTTTATATCTAGAGAATATCTCATTAGGTATATACCCTTATTTTACTACATATTCTATCAATGTGCGCATTCCAGGTCAAATGTTTGTGAAACAGTGTACCCAGAGACAGTGTTTGCTTACTTTTTTGAATAGATATATTACATATGTCCACAGCAGGTAGATTTTCGTTATATCTGTGAGACACATTAAAATTAACTATTTTTGTCTTGCCTATGTTGCATCCCAGTTGATTTACATTAAAATAGTTTATTATTTGAGCTGAGACTGAATTAATTTGTTTAGCAAGTCCCTGCATAGATGAGTCTCAACACAATAGTACTGTATCATCAGCATATGATACTATCTTTGAGTTTGGGGTATTTGGGATGTCATTTGTGTATAGTATGAATAGCAGTGGTCCCAATACAGAGCCTTGTGGTACACCACATTGAACTATTCCTTCTTTTGATCTATATGTAATTTTATGGTAACCATTATAGAATGGGATTTCCATTTTTTGTGTCCGATTACTCAAATATGATGAGAGTAATTTTTCTGCCAGACCTCTTATCCCATAGCTATTTAATTTCCTAAGTAATCAAATGCTTTTGTTAAATCTAGGAATACACCAGCTATCTTATTCTCACTTTCAAGTTTGTATATGCTCTCCTTTAGAAATTCTGTAGTGGCTGTTATAGCAGAATAGTTCTTACAAAAACCATGTTGTGAATTCCTAACTATGTTGTTTGCAAACAGAAATTTTTCCATCCAGACAAGTATAACCTTCTCTAGGAGTTTTGCTAGTGTTGAAGTTAGTGTGATAAGTCGATAATTTGCTATTACAGTTTTTTCACCTTTTTTGAACACTAGACGTACAATACTAATTTTTAAACATATGGGAAATTCACCACCTACCAGAGTATACTTTATTAAATGAACAAGAGGCCTAATTAATTCATATTTACATTGTTTTAAACTTTTTGGTGTTATATCATCCCAAACTAGATCGTTTGTTGTGAAGACTGTTAACTATGTTTAATAGTTCCCTTTCGTCTGTAGGAAATATAAACATTGTATTGGCGGAGAGTATACTATCTTGCGCTTGAATTGTTTGACTTGTACTGCTATTTGTTATAGGAGGACTTTAAAAATATTCATTAAATATACTATATATGATGTCTGGATTTGTTTCCAGCTTATTGAGATTATTAATTATGATATTTTCATTTTTTTCCAAGTGTTTTTTGCCTCTTTTATTATATTCCAAGCACACTTAGTTGCATTTCCACTATTCTCTAATTTTCTCTATATTCAGTACTCCTTATTGTTACCAAACAATTTTGAAATTTGTTTTTTAAGTTTTTAAATTTATTTATCTAGTACTCCCAGGCTGTTTATTTGTAAAATTCATATGCATCCTTCATTCTGTTTTTGATATCCATTTCCTCCAAGTTTACTTTTAATATCTTCAGAAATAGGATGTAAGGGTGGAATGAATGCTAAGGAAATTTAATATTGCATGTTACATAAGAATTTCTTGTGGTCATTGCTGGATTGTACTTGACCCAGAGAACTTTCTAGAATATTGAAGCAACCAGGGGTACTTCCAGGGGTTACTGTCATGACACTGCCTTACAAAGGTAAAGAAATGCAATTTTAAATTATTTGTTAACTCCTAATGTGGTCATGCTTACTATTCTTCAAGATACTGTGAAATGTCTTGCCTATCAACAGAAACCCACAGAAACAAAAGGAAGTTATAAATTGTTAATCTGCAGTACTATTATGTTACTATTCTATAGATCCATAGTAGATCAAGTTTGGCACAAAATTAAGTCATTCTCCACAGTGAATGTGGACTTCAGCAGGGAATGTTGCAGCAAAGGGATATCTGGGTGGGTTAGTTATTGGTTGGCTTATTGATGGTAACACATGTCATTCGTAGTACCAAAGTCACTCATTCAAAGTCTAATATACTTTATTGAGAAATAAGGCCTTCTATTAATAAAGTGTAAAAGTGTGCACTATGAAAGTTAGCAGAACACTTTGTTTTATGCCATGTCTATCTTTATCACTTGTTCATAATGAAAGTTAAATTAATTATAGTCTTCTATGCCTCCTGCATTGTACAGCAAATGATTAAAAGAACACTTTACTTCTACTGGGAAAACTAGAAACTCTTTTAGGTTTGAATGCTGCAATGTGGTATTTTCTTTATTTAACTAACATAAATTTTTTCCATAAATAGCCCATTTTTTCCATTACCATTGTAGACAAGGTAAAATTACTCTGTTAAGCATGAAAGAATTAAATAGATATTTACACAAAGAATAAATTGTTTTGTGGATGAGAAGTAAAAAATGCTTTATTGTTTTCCATGCATTTTATTTACTGGCAATAGCCAGTGATCAAAACAAGGTGTGTTGGATTTAGTTCTCACATGTGGAAACATTAAAGCACCTATGTATGTACTTGAATTTTATATGTTAATCTATTTGTAAATTTCACAGTTGCTAGATATTTGCTCAAGAATGAAGGCAGGTGAACTGTTGAGTCCAATGGACATGATTAGTTCCACGTTGTACAGGTGGCACTTAGTGCCAATCAATATGCAGTGAGAAAAGTCACTACTATCAGTGCTTTACATATTACATTATATAACTGAGCATGTTTTCAACCATTTCTTTCATTCACCGTCACGTATCTCCTACCCATTTGTTAAAGGATTTTAATCATAAAAAAAGTAAAAAAATAATATGAAGTAAAGCTCATACTGCAAGTGCAGTCATGCTTCAACCACTACTAGTAGTAAGTGCACATAAACACCAAGGAGGCATTGTCTTTTGACCCACTGTTGCCCATGAAGTCCATGTTGAACCAATTTATTCACCTCCTCTGCCCATTATTCTTGAAGCATGTCTGATATCATGTATTTATTCTTGCAATAAACATATGAACCTTTTTCCATTGTGTAAGGACTATGATACAATGAAGCATAAAATTAATATAATTTTGAGTCGAACTAATACTCAATGCTCTACTTATTGTTAGTATTTACCTAGAACTCGTTTCGTTAGGATCTTCCTAACATCAAAGAGTCGACAACAGCTGATGATGTAAGAAAGATCTTAACTATACGCGTTCTAGGCAAATACTAGCAATAAGTGGAGCATTGAGTATTAGTTCGACTCAAAATTGTATTCATATGAACCTTACTTTGCATGATAGTACTGGAATATCCCAGAAACCTTAACTACTTGCTCCTGTTTGACAACTAACTAAACAATCCATGCCAGGTGCAAGATGGATAGAGTTATACTGAGGACAATTACTTTTTGTTTTCAGATATTTGATAAATATTCCGCTGTATTTCCTGCTGTTTGGATTGCTAGTGCATTCAAAGGAGCAACAGGATCAGACAAATACATCACAGATATTAGTGAGTACTGAGTTCATACTTAACATTGTTTTGCATGAAGAAATTTAAAAGTTAGATTTAGTGAAATATTATGTTGGCACATGAGTTATTTCAGCTACATCTATTATTATAGAGCATCTGTTAGCATCTCTTTCTCTGTATCATAAAACTGCTATAATCCTTCCAGCTTAAGAATGGGTCTTGACATAAGCATGGCATATGCCATCACTCCCAGCTGACTTTTCGCTAATTCATAAAAGCTTCCACTCTTCCTTCTTAACAGCTGCTCAGCTATTTACTTTCAAGATTTCAAGAAACTTTGTTACTCCCATGTTTTCTTAACCAGTACTATCTTTCACTGCACCAGTACTGTGTATTAAAGAAATACACACCCCTATACTTATTAAAATACTGGTACTAATTCAAGGATAGGTGAAAAATATAATGAAATATATTTTATTAGTAAAAAATTATATGTTAATGAAAGTCTTCTGATAATAGCACAGCATTCAGTACTTTTAAGGGGACTGCTACTTCCATTTTAATTATTCTGCTGTGACCTTCCACATGCTCAGCCATGATGCAACATAAACACTACTCATCAGTACAATCATTGCTTTGCTCCAGCAAACAAAGTGGAAATATCAATTGCTGTATATAGCTATAAGAATAGAGACAAATTATTTAAATTAAGTTTAACTGAAACAGTTATCAAGTAATATCATTATTCACTGCCTTTATTATAGGATTCTTCATTTAAAACCTAACAGGCACAATTGCATTTCATCTCTGCACGATTAGGTGTGCCATAGCTGGCTTTGCTCCTATGTAGACTCCACACGTAAAGCATGTATAACACTTATATCTTATAGAAGATGCTGGAAATGTCATCCACCCTCAGCTAAACAAGCACTATATCGGGAGAACATATTCTGATTCACATGATTAACTTGGGCCACTGCAGTGTTTCTGATTTCATTTCTAATATTTTGTTTTAATTCTTCCAATGTCTTGTGAACTATCTTTCAGGCTACTCCAAAAGTTAAAATCACACACTGTTAGATTGGTGGAGGAAAGGTCCATACACCGACACTACTCACTCTATCTTCAAACATTACCCTAATTTTATTCATGGACTCCTCTTCTGTATTGGCAATAGCAGAATCTTGTCAAAGCTATCATTTCTCTTCTTCTTTCAGTTCATGACAAAATGGGGTCAAAATGTCATTTCAGTACCTCCCTGGATTCACAGTCTGCTCATAGAATATTGGACTGATTATGCATCTAAGCACTAACAGCACACCATACTCCAACTTTCTCATCTTAATGAGAGATTTCTTGATCACAATGTGGATTTTCATAGGTCCAGTACCAACGTTATGAGTTTTGACATGACCACTGTGGTGGAACATGCCTCGTCAGAAAAGAACGGAAGCTATGGATGAATTAAACAGTCATTCACTGATGAAAGAAACCATTCACAGTAATGCATTCATGATGCTGGGTCATCTTGTTTTAAAGTGTGTACACTTATAGTTTTAGTTTTAATAATTTGGTTGTTCTATACAGAAGACTCTGAAATTCTCATCTATTGTATTAATTTTGGGATGGATATGGTTGGCGAATGTTCAAAACATACACCTATGTTGTCTACCTTTTCCTCTCTTAACACTACGTTTTTGCTTTTATTTTTTATTTGCCACAGAATCAGTGGTTTCGAATTTCTTCACATTCTCGTGAATTGTAAAGCTGGAAGGAGGCACTTCACCAGGGAACATTTGAATATGTTCTCTCTGAACATGGCTTGTGTTTCCCATTTATAACAACTTTTACAGATAACAATGGGTTGCTCTAGAGTCAAGTTCCTGTTCATGTTGGTAGCCAGTACAATACTGTCGAGTGGAGTGCACAACACAGCTCCTCCACACAATGGCAGTCACTAATTGTGGAATCCAGCAAGGTTGCAGGAAAGGTAAGATGCTTTGTGTTCCATTAGGTTTTAAATGAAGAACCCTGTATTTAAACTACAAAATGGGAGATAAAACATGCAGTGCAGTAACAAACCATTTTCATTTTCATTTGCGTTGACTTCTCCCCTTTTCTAAAGGTCATTTGTACTGCCTTTTCTTTGTTTATCTATAGGCTGTTTTCCTCTGCCCAGGTCCACAATCTGTGGACTGACCTTTGCACATCCTCCTCTGCCATTCATCCGCATATAGGATCAGTTCTGTTTTCTATCATTTCTGTACTATGCTTTTCACATCTGCTGAGTAAATGTTGAAAAGTGTGGGACTCATGGGATCCCTTTGTATTTGAATTACATTCCTCTGTAGATGGGCTTCAATTATTCTCGCTAGTGGGTCTCTCTCGCCGATTGTCTTGTTTGATTTTCTCGATCATCTTTCAGCTGTTGAGTAAGTCGAATGCCTTCTTTAAGACAACAAAGACTGCGTGGTACTTCCCTTCTTTGTGTCTCAGGTCGTCTTCTACCTGATCTGTTAGATATTTCACTGCCTGGACTGTGCTCCTGCCTTTCATAAAATCGAATTGGTTTTCTGGGATATGTCCATTGAAGGCTTCTAGTAATCTTTCGTTTAGTATTTTTGTGAAAATTTAAAAGGATGAGTTTTTTAGTGCTACTCCTCTAAATGAGTCTAGTGATATTCTGCTCCCTTTTCCTTTATACAGTGTCTTTAGGGTCACTATGTTCCATTCCTCTGGTATTTTCCCAGTCTGCATACATTCATCAGGTCTTTCCACAATTCTTCCATCTTGCCGAGTGAGTTTTTTTGTAATTTACGTCCTTCAACGTTACGTCATATCGGACGATTAATGGAATAGGTGAAATTATGCTCAAATGAGCCCATAGAGAGAGTCTTTTAGGTGTTCCACATCTGCTCCAAGATTTCTTGTTTCTCCCTCCTGTTAGTGCTTTTCTAAGTTCATTCATTGTTATTGGTTCCAGAGCACGTATAGGTTCTGCTATTTCTATGTCATATGCATGCTCCAGCCCTTCCTTATTCAGTATGTTTGAGAAATGGTGTTCTGAGTTCTGCATGTGAATTGAGGTCTTGTTTTTCAGTGTTATGAATGGGTCTGATTTTGCTTCCTTGGCTTGCATCCTTCCTTGTTTCTCTGTATATTCTTTTTTCTTTTTTCTTAGTGCTTTGTATTTTTTCTTTTTTCTGCATAAGGTGTTAGATCTTCTGGACATCTGTATAGCTTTGCAGTATGCAGGGCCTGCAGTGTTTTCCTTTCCTTGTAACACTTGTTCAAACCAAGCTTGTGTGTGTCTTCTTTCTTTTACTATTATGGCTTTCGTTATTACTTTGGTGGCTGTTTTTAGGGCTTCTTCTAGTCATTCTTCTTCTATTAGGTTTCTGATTTTCCTCGTTTTCTTCTATTTTTCCCATTGTATTTTCCTAGTATATATTCTTGGTCCATCTGCTTCCTCCCTCTTTTGCAGGATTTCCATGCGTAGGCATGTCATTATAGGTATGTGTTTCCTTATGGGAGCTGCTGGTGAGTTCCATAGGCCTTCTTGTTTACATAGTTGTAGCTTGTCTCTAAAGAATAGTAGGTCAATGGTGCTATGACTGTTCTGTGTGAAATAGGTTGGGATCTCTCTTTTGTTAGCTATTTTGAATCCTTCTAATGTCTTGAGAAGGATGCATGTTTTGGTATTTTCTTTGTCTATCCTGCTGTTAAAGTCTCTGGTGAGTATTGCATTCCTTTCTGTTTTCATTTGTTCTATGGCTGAAGATACTTTATCTATTATGTTTCTTATGGGTGTATTTGACTGGATATACATTCCTATTATCATGATTTCTGATATGTTTACTGTGATCACGTTTTCCTCCTTGATGATTTGCTTAATATCTCGCAGTTTCCCTTGTATGCAGATTGTGACTCCCCCTGCTGGTCTTCCTTCCATCGGGGTCGCTAGTGTGTGTATGCCATAATACCTTGCAGCTCCATAGGTTCCATAAGAAAGGTCTCTGTCAGTATCATAACATCCATGTCGTCTATTGTCTCCTTTGGTATGTGGGGTATTGCTTTTCTTATTCCCTCTATATTCCATAACAGTACATTTATTTCCATACTAGCCTGATTTGGCAATTGGATAAGATGTTTACCGAAGTCCACCCCACATTTTTCCCCTGGTCTCCAATCATATCTCCAAAAGCGAAATCTTCTGACCTTTATTCCTTGTGCCCAGAAATCCATGCTCTGTGCATCTTCCAGTTGGGTGTATGGGAAACCGACCTTAAAAACTTTTTTGTCTCCCAATGCACGGAGTTGTTCACATTCTGTGTGTCCCATAATGCCATTTCTTTCTAGGAATTTTCTTATATTGGTTTCGGTGGTATTCTATTTAAGCCAATCCACGTATGACCATGCCATTTCTGCCACTTTCAGTTCACCGTCATGTTTGTGTATTTGGTTGGTTGTTGGCGATATGTTGTTCCCATTATTTTTTTGTTTCCCTTGTTGTGCCTTTGTGGTGACTTTGATTGTTTTCTTAGCATTTGCTGGTGCTTGTTTCATCTAATGTATTTTGTGTTGCGCTGTTCCTGTGGTTTATTTCAGTTGTAGTTTTGATATGGAGATTAATGGATATCTGCAGACTGTGTGGGGACAAAGAGGATATAGAACATATTCTGTTCAATTGTAAGGAAACAGAGTTGTGGATAAAAGAATGTCAAATATCAAAGATGAACAGGAGAATTAGCTTAGACAAGGTTTTAAACAAAACTTAAAAAAACATAGGGCAGCTTTTAAGTACGGTAAAAAACAAGTGGGTATGGATTGTAGAAAGAGGGAAGGAATAACAGGTGACTCTATTCTGTACTAGCACATATTGTAACAAGTCTATAACTTCAATGGAGTGCCCTGTATAGTAATGGCCTGGGCCAAAAGCACAGGCAGTCTGAAAATTGTAATTATTACAATTTTAACAATTAATTGATGATGTTGATTATTATTATTATTATTATTATTATTATTATTATTATTATTATTATTATTATTATTATTATTATTATTATTATTATTATTATTATTATTATTATTATTATTATTATTATTATTATTATTATTATTATTATTATTATTATTATTATTATTATTATTATTATTATTATTATTATTATTATTATTATCATCATCATCATCATCATCATCATCATTATCATTATCATTATCATTATTATTATCATTATTATTATTAAACTAAATTACCTGAACATGTTTCGAGGACTAAGGAGTCCTTGAAACATGTTCAAGTACTTTATTAGTTAGTGATATTTAATGTTTAATTGAGGATGATAATTTCACAAAGATTATATATTTTAATGTTGTATGCAGTAAAATACTTTATCTACTGTTAAAACATAAATTAATTACAGTTGAATCTGCTTTATACATAACCCATTTCTAAGTAATTTATATGAATATGTAAATATTTGTAATTCTGGAAAAAATGTAATTTAGAAACATATTAACGAAGAATACGTAACAAAATAATGGTAAAGCAATGCAAATATTAAATAAAATATAATCAGTTGGTTACAAACTTCACTTATCTTTTCCAGAAGTTATACATTTTTCAGAGTTCACAGAAGTTCTGGAAAGTGTTGAAGTGTTGAATTTCTCTGCTTGTTTTTTAAAAGAAAAATTGTTCTAATAATTGCTCCTGACATTGTTTTAGATTTAAAGTCTAAATGCAGTTTCCATCTGAGCATACTGCCTGCTTGAATCGTGCCCCATAGTTTAATGCAATGGTATATATCTGATTGCAGGTATCTTTTATATTATATTTATTTTGAGGAATCAGAACTATACCAAATTCTTTTTTTTTTTTTTTTTTTTTTTTTTTTTTTTTTTTTTTAAGTTTTTACTAGCCCAAAGTTGAAAAGTAAATTTTATTAAATTTTAATTGTCTTTTATTTGGTTAAGGGTAGAAGCATTATTTACATTTTTTTATATTTAAATTTTTCAGTTTTTTATGCATAACATCTTATATTAAAGCCATTAATTAAAGCAGTATTAATAATGTGTTTATACTTTCTGTTAAATTCCTTTTTATTTAAATATATGTGAAAAAGGTTAAAACTTTTGTTATTTATGTAATAATTTATCAGTATAAGTTGATTTCCTATAAATGCCAAAGTTTAATTTATTGTTATATTCTACTATCTATAGATCCAGGAAAGGAAGGCAACCATTATTTTCCATTTATACTGTGAACTTCTTAGCTTTATTTTCTAAATTTAAAAGTAATAAAGCATCATTTATGTTTTATCAGAAACAGTAGAAAAATTTAATCTATATTATTACGTAGAAAATGAAGCTAGCTACACTGAAGCAATGAATATTACACAAATATAACTATTTGTAACAAAAACTTCACTTATCTTAAGAAAATTATGTCAACTTTTCTTTTTAATTGAGATTGATTTCACAAACAAATTGCTTGCATCGTCAGTCCAACACACTTCGTTATCAAGGATTCCGGTTACCATGTTATTATGTTTTTTCAGTAATAACAAAATCTGAAAACGAAACAAACCTAAAAACAGAATCAACTGCTGGTATTTCAAAATTCATTAGGCGATGTTTATTTTTTAAAATAAATACCTTTTTCCAAACCATTAAATCTATCGGAATCATTTAACTGTTTTAATAGTTTAACTTCAGGATTTATTTCATGCTTAAATGACCAAAAATGATCTGCTACGGCCATTTTATCAGTTTGTTTATACTTAATGTTACGAAAATGTTCTTTCGTTCTGGTTTCCAAATTACATTTCGTCTTTCCAATATAAACCTGATCACAATCTAAACAATTAAATTGATAGATACCAGATTTTTAATATTAGGAATTTTATCTTTTTTAGAGACATGTAGTAAATTTTTAATGCTATATTTATTTTGGGGAACTAAAGTTATACCAACTTCTTTAAAAAAAATTTGAAAATGTTTACTAACCCGAGGATAGAAAGTAAATTTTTTAAAATTATAATCGTCTTTTATTTTTTTAAGGTAAGAAATATCGAAAATTAATTCTTCTTTTACACTGGCCGTTGTAGGCTAAATTGTGGAAACAGAGTCAGACTGAAAAATTCAATGCCATAGCTGGGATTTGAACCACAGACCCTCTGGTCTCCGTCCAGGTGCTCTAACCATTGAGCTACTATGGCCAACGTGCATAGATGGACCTAATAGTGGTTAGCTATAAAGCCTGGGCCATAAAATACTTACATGTTGTAAGTCGCCATTAAGGTAGTTGTCTCATGTGTTTATGAGAACTCCTAAGTGGTTTACCGGGAAAAATACGAGTCAGTTGGAGAATTTAATGTCATATCGGCACGTTGGCCTTATTAGCTCAATGTTTAGAGCGGCTGGACAGCGACCAGAAGATCCGTGGTTCAAATCCCGTCTATGGCATTGAATTTTTCAGTCTGACTCTACGTTTCCACGGTAGAAATATCATTAACAGTTTTTTTTATATAAAAATTTTTCAATCTTCTTTCGTATAAAGTCTTTATTAAAACCATTAATTAAAGCTGAATGCTTTAAAATTAATAAATTTACAAGATAAAGCTATAAAATTCACATTTGAAACTGAAATTAATGGATTTCTTCCTTTTCTGGATTTGAAGATAATAAGAATATAATAATAATTTAGATTTTGTTATTTATAGGAAGTCTACTCATATTGATAATTACATAAAAAATAGAAGTTTTAACTCTTTTTTACATAAATTTGCTGTTTTTAATAGTTTGATTTATAGTTTAATAAATATACCCCTGCATAAAGAAGAGTTTAATAAGGAATATAAACATATTATTAATACTGCTTTAATTAATGGTTTTAATAAAGACTTTATACGAAAGAAGATTGAAAATTTTTTATATCAGAAAACTGTTAATGATATTTCTACCCTTAAAAGAGTAAAAGATGATTATAATTTAAACAAATTTACTTACCATCTTTGAGTTAGTAAACATTTTCAAAATTTTGTTAAAGAAGTTGGTATAACTTTAGTTCCTCAAAATAAATATAGTATTAAAAATTTGCTACATTTCTCTAAAAAGGATAAAATTCCTAATAATAAAAAGTCTGGTATTTATCAATTTAATTCTTTAGATTGTGATCAGGTTTGTGATCAGGTTCTTGAAAAGACGAAACGTAATTTGGAAACCAGAACGAAAGAACATTTTCGTAACATTAAGTATAAACAAACTGATAAATTGGCCGTAGCAGATCATTTTTGGTCATTTAAGCATGAAATAAAACCTGAAGTCAAACTATTAAAACAATTAAATGGTTCTGATAGATTTAATGGTTTGGGAAAAGATATTTATTTTAAAAAATAAACATCGCCTAATGAATTTTGAAATACCAGCAGTTGATTCTGTTTTTAGATTTGTTTCGTTTTCAGATTTTGGTGCTACTGAAGAAACATAATAACATGGTAACCGGAATTCTTGACGACGAAGTGTGTTGATGGACTGACGATGCAAGCAATTTGTTTGTGAAATCGATCTCAATTAAAAAGAAAAGTTGACATTTTCTTAAGATAAGTGAAGTTTTTGTTACAAATAGTTATATTTGTATAATAATTTCATCTACATATCCATACCAAGTTTTAAAAATTAAGGGGAATGCACTTAAGTGATTTGCATTTCAAAAAGGCACATAAAAAGAGCAGCAAGGAAAGGTGAAAATGGATCACCCATTGCTAAACTGGACATTTTTTTAAAAAATTGCTCATTAAAATTGAAGAAAAAAATTAATTCAAATAGAGATTAATAAGTTTAACAAAATCAACTATTAAGTCCTCGTGCAAATCAATAAAACTCAATTATTTTTTAAAAAAACATTTTAAAATATCTAAGAATATTAGGAAATAAAACAGTTACATCAAAAGAAAAAAGTTTTTCCTTCTTAGATAACACTACATTCTTAATCTTTTTTACCAGCTTAAAAAAATGTTAATACCTAAAGTCTCGGATTTATCAAAAATACTAAATGTTTTGTGCAACAATTTAGCCAGTTTGTAAGTGGTTGACAATGGATCTCATTTTATTTCATATTTATGAATTTTAGGAAGAGCATAATTTCTTAGACAAAACAGTATTAGTAACTTTCACAATATGGTTTTCTTTATTTGATGTAACTTTTACTTCAGTAAGCATTTTGTTAAAATTTGAAGTGCAAGATTTTAAAGGATCATTATTAATTCTTAAATAATTTTCACCTTGAAGTAAAAGTTCTACTCTATATAATCAAATTTATCTAAGATTACAATCCTATTACCTTTGTCAGCTTTAGTAAAGCTTATAACTTTTTCATTTAATGATTTAATAATCTGTTATTATTTCTTTTAAGGTGTTTTTTATTCAAATTTTGTAAGATTTACAGCATTTCATTAACATTAAATAATGTTAACACAACCTTATTTTTGCATAATGCATTTATATGTAATTTGCCGTTATACATATTCAATTTCAGTGAAATTAACTGAGTTTTACATAATACTTACATGTTGTAAGTCACCATTAAGGTAGTTGTCTCATGTGTTTATGAGAACTCCTAAGTGGTTTACCGGGAAAATACGAGTCAGTTGGAGAATTTAATGTCATATCGGCACGTTGGCTGTAGTAGCTCAATGGTAGAGCGCCTGGATAGAAACCAGAAGATCCGTGGTTCAAATCCCGGCTATGGCATTGAATTTTTCAGTCTGACTCTACATTTCCACAATTTAGCCTACACACGACCAGTGTGAAAGAATAATTAATTTCTATTAATTGACCTAATAGTGATTAACTATAAAGCCCTGGCCTTAAAGTACTTACATGTTGTAAGTCACCATTAAGGTAGTTGTCTCATGTGTTTATGAGAACTCTTAAGTGGTTTACCGGGAAAATACGGTCAGTTGGAGAATTTAATGTCATATCGGCACGTTGGCCATAGTAGCTCAATGGTAGAGCGCCTGGACGGAAACTAGAAGATCCGTGGTTCAAATCCCGGCTATGGCATTGAATTTTTCAGTCTGACTCTACGTTTCCACAATTTAGCCTACACACGGCCAGTGTGAAAGAATAATTAATTTCTATTAATGGACCTAATAGTGGTTAACTATAAAGCCCAGGCCTTAAAGTACTTACATGTTGTAAGTCACCATTAAGGTAGTTGTCTCATGTGTTTATGAGAACTCCTATATAAGTGGTTTACCGGGAAAATACGAGTCAGTTGGAGAATTTAATGTCATATCGGCATGTTGGCCATAGTAGCTCAATGGTAGAGCGCCTGATCGGAAACCAGAAGATCCGTGGTTCAAATCCCAGCTATGGCATTGAATTTTTCAGTCTGACTCTACGTTTCCACAATTTAGCCTACACACGTCCAGTGTGAAAGAATAATTAATTTCTAGAAAAAGAAAGTGTTAGATACTAGATCAGAAAGTAAACTTCATACAAGAGGTGGCACTTAATCCGCACCAAACCAAAACCAAGTTACTTCAGACTTAGGAATTGCTAATACCTTGCTTCTGTACAGTCATTAGTAACAGAAATGCTATTTTGGATGACTTTTTAAAACTGGGTGCAAAATCAATCAGAAAAATCAGAAAATCAAACGGTAATCAGTAGGAAGAGAAAGATACAGAATTGGAAATGGCACTCTTCACTTGTTTCCAGCAGAATCGGGCTGCTGCTCTTAACAATCATTGGCAATATACTATGACTTTGTGGGTTCCTAAGATTAAAAGTCCAGGTTGCAGAAATTCAAAATGCTCTTTATTTCCGTAGAAAGACCCTTGTACAACTCTGATATCAGCAGAATGACGCAATATTCACGTACGAAAGCTTCAGGTCCATCTGACATACTGTCCACTAGCAACTCCATTCACTCTCTATTCCCGCCGGACTCTAACTGCCGTCTGCACTGCACAATTGCAACTTCTTTCCTTACGGCTCCCTGTCGGACTGCTGAAATCCTCCAGTGAACTCGCTTTTATACACTAATCGTTGGTTCTCGCAGATTGCGGAAGTTTTTTGACAACTCACGAAGCCTCACGGTCTTCCACGACGGCAAGCGAAGGAGAGAGAACTGTCAAGACGTCTCTCCTGCTCTTTCCCCGCCCCCATCTCTCCCTCGGGGCGTGTCTAAGCGCTCATCGGCTTCATGGGTGTGGCTTGGGCGCTGTTTCTTTCACTCCCTGCTTCCCTCTCTCTCTCTCTCTCTCTCTCTCTCTCTCTCTCTCTCTCTCTCTCTCTCTCTCTCTCTCTCTCTCTCTCTCTCTCTCTCTCTCTCTCTCTCTCTCTCTCTCGCCACATAATAAGCGCCTCGCGACACTTCTCCCTCCTCAAGGCTGGTCGTCCCGAACAGCACCATCGTAACGTGCCAGATGTACCACCAACATCTTTTCTCGGGGCACCTTCTTGATGCGGTAAACTACCTCGTTTATTCTCTTTACCACCCGGCACGGTCCTTGCCACGGTTGTTGAAGTTTGGGGCAGCGTCCTTGGTCCGGGTAGGGCGGTAAAAACAGACCTGGTCACCTTGCTGGAACCCTTGGCTTTTGGCTTGCCTGTCGTAACGGGTCCTTATGCGGTTCCTCGCCATCTGGATGTTTTGATGAGCCATCTCATGCATGTCGTCGAGATGGCCCACCAGGTTCTCCACATACTTGATTGCGGGCTGTTTTGCTTCCAGGGGTCTCCCAAAAGCCAGGTCACAAGTGAGGTGCAGCTCTCGGCCGAACATTAATCTTGCTGGCGTCATCCCCGTGGTGTCATGTGTTGACGAGCGGTAGGCCAGCAAGAACAGTGGCACCATGACGTTCCAGTCTCGCTGATGGCTGGCCATGACATTCCTCTGATGTTCTTCGAGTGTCTTGATGTACCTCTCGACCATGCCGTCCGACTGGGGATGTAGAGGTGTTGTGCGGGTCTTGTTAACCCAAAGTCATTCCAGTGCCTCCTTCATCTGGTAAGACTCAAAATTGGTGTCCTGATCGCTGTGGAGCTCTTAATGGCACCAATCTGTTACTTGTTGCCTCGGTCGGGCACTGGGAATGGTTCAGCTATGTCGACAAGGATGCGTTCGAATAGCGCTCTGACGTTTTACTACTGCATGCGACCCCTGCTCTTAGTTTTGGGGCCGCGACCCGCCGCGCACACGTGACAGTGACGGCACCATCTCTCAGCGTCTGTTCGAAGCCTCAGTCAGTAGTAACGCTTTCGGAGTTTGTCGATCATTCGGTTTGCTCCCAGGTGCCCTCCTGAAATACCGGCGTGCATTTCTTCTAATGAAATGTGTAGTGTTTAACGCCCGCTTTTACTACTTACGGCACCGCAGGCGATGACACTGATGATACATGAGATGAAGATGGAGCACCGTTGGAATGAGATGGCGGGGGAAACCGGAGAATCCGGAGAAAACCCGCCCCAGCGCCGTGTTGTCTACAACAAATCTCACTTTGCGGTCGCCTGGGATCGAACCCGGGCCGCCTTGGTGAAAGCCAAGCGGTCTAACCACTGAGCCACGGCGTGGCCTCATATTTCTTCTAAGACCTCCAGGACCTTACTTCCGGGAAGTACCACTGCTCCCTCTGCGTCTTTCCATCGGGTGATTCCCATACGCGGAACAGCACACCCTCTTTGATTTTTAGTGAGTTTCATTGGGCCCAGTACTACTTGTATGTGGCGCTCCTTGGTGCGATGTCCTCCCAGGTTTGTCTTGTCCCTGCCTCCAGCTCTCTCAAGAGTGGTCCCAAATCGGCGTCCGCCAGCTGCTCCCTCAGGCCTGCGCTATCCCAATCGTCCGCAGGCACTGCTGTGACCACTCTGACAGCTGCGGCACGCTCCTTCTCTTCCACTCTTGTGCATTGGCCGCACTTTTTTGGGCAGGGTCTTCGGGACATGGCATCTGCGTTACCGTGGCTCTTCCCTCTACGATGTTCAGACAAGAAGTCATACTCCTGCAGGCTCTGGACCCAACGGGTTGTCTGGCCTTCCAGGTTCCTAAATCCTGGTGAGGGTGGAGTGGTCAGTCAGGTGGAATGGCTGACCGTACAGGTACTTATAGAAGTGCTTCAAGGTATTTACCACCGCAGTAACTCTCGCCGTATGACGCAGTAATTCTTCTCTGCCTGGGATAGCTTACTCCTGCAGGCTCTGGACTCAACGGGTTGTCTGGCCTTCCAGGTTCCTAAAGCCAGGTGAGGGCGGAGTGGTTAGTCAGGTGGAATGGCTGACCGTACAGATACTTGTGGAAGTGCTCCAAGGTCTTAACCACCGCAGTAGTTCTTCTCTGCCTTGGATAGCGTCTTACTGTAGTAAGCTATCAACCTCACGTAGCCGTCCTGGACTTGGGATAGGACGCCTCCAATGCAATGGTCGCTAGCGTCGGTGTCCAGAATGAAGGCGCCGCCTGGTTGTGGAAATCCCAAAATAGGAGCACTGCAAAGTGTCTTCTTCAGCTGCTGGAAAGCATCTTCGGCGTCCTTTGTCCACAAATAAGGCCGGTCAGCCAGTAAAGCCGCCTCTTTCAGGGGGTGAGGGGCCTGGCGATGTTGAACCCCTTTATAAAGTGGCGGTAATAGCTGCGCAGCTCCAGGAAACTGCGCAATTCTCGCTTATCCTTTGAGCGAGGCCTATCTCTCACGGCTTGTGTCTTCTCCGGATCTGTGGCCACTCCGGTTGGTGAGAATATGTGTCCCAAGTAGTTAGTTCACTTCGTTTTGGAAGAGCTGGCATTTTTTCGCGTTCAGCTTCAAGTTGGTTGCCTGTAGTGTGTGTAGCACCTTGCTCAGCTTGTCTACTTGGTCTTCGAATGTCTTACCGACGATGATGTCGTCCAGGTATAGCAGGCAGGCGTCATAAGCTAATCCCCTCATCACTGATTCCATGAGGCGTTGGAAAGTAGCTGGTACTTTGCAGAGACCAAAGGGCATATCTTTGAACTGCCAAAGACCTTGGCCTGTTGAGAATGCGGTCTTCTCCTTGTCTCTCTGTTCTAGAGCCACCTGCCAGTAACGCTACTTCAGGTCCAGGTTGGAGAACCATTGCGCATCAGCAAGCGTGTCCATAGTGTCGTCAATCCAGGGTAAGGGGAAGCAGTCCTTCCTGGTGACAGCGTTCAGCTTCCTGTGGTCCATGCAGAAGCGTAGCTCATCGTTCTTCGTCGTCACCAGAACTACAGGGGAACACCAAGGGCTGTCAGACTCTTCAATCACTCCCCTGGATCTCATGTCCACCAGCATGTCCCGTACCGCCGCTTGTTTTACCCGCGGAACGCGTCTGGGTGATTGCCGAATAGGCCGGGCGTCTCCGGTGTCGATGCGCTGGAGTACCTGATCCGTGCGGCTGTAGTCGCAGTTATCTTGGCTGAAGACGCGCTGGTATCATCTCAGCAGTTGTCGAACCTTCTCCAGCTGTTCTGCGATCAGGTGGTCGGCCGCTCTCTCCAGTAAGCCTTCCAGCTGGGGCCCCAGGTATGGCGTCGGCACCGGCTCTTGTGTCTCTCCTATTGCTGGCACGCTGACCGTGGGCTCGCACGTCCCCAACTGCGTCCTGGCCTGGACGTCGTGATCGGTGTCTGTCAGGTTGAGCAGCCTCACCGATACCTCCTCTCGGCACGGGAACAATGTCCTGGCTACACAGAGTCCGTGCACAGGTGTCTTCCGGTCCAGCATCATGTTCTTGATCCGCTGGCCTTCCAGTCGCGCCGTCACCACCATCTCGCTTCTCGCGGGGACAGCCACGTTTTCCCTCAGGATAACCCTGCAGATTCCAAGTCGCTCTTCGGGTTGCCGGAGTACCTCCTCTTCTCCATTCATCCGCAGGACCTTCCTGTCGACGTCGACCGTGACCTCGTAGCTTCAGAGGGCATCCAGTCCCAGTATCACCTCCTCAATCACCTTCGTGACGAACACCCACTGACGCACGGCACTCCGACCCAAGGTTAACTGCAGCAGGGCCTCCTCCACAGGCAAGATGTCGCCCGGTGCCCTCACGAACTGGTTTGCTCGGCTCGGCTCGGATTTCTGACGGCAAACCCTTGACTACGTAAGGTCTGATGATGGTCACGGCTGCCCCGGTGTCCACCAGCACGCGGCAGTCATCCATATGATGGCTGACGGCACGCTGTGTTACTCGAGGGGATGTTGGTGATGACGCCGACGTGCCCCTCGCCACGTCGGCCCTTACTCGTTTCTCCGGCTGCTCTTCCTGGTGTCGGCAGTCTCTTTCCAGGTGTCCCGCCTGGCCACATCCCTAACACACGCCACTAGGTCTTTGCCGGCGTCCCTCGGTTAGTCTTCGGTCTCCCGTGTAGCGGATACTCCTTGTTCTCGACGTCGGGGTAGCCGTCACATTGGCCACCTTCTTCCTCAATGCGGCCGTTAGCGCCTCGTGGATGGTCTTGTAGTCGCCGAACATTAGGCGCTAACTGATCTGTGTCTCGTGCCCCGTCAACGAAAGTGTAGGCGGCTTCCCGGGATACGAACTCGGGTGGGAGTTCGACTAAGACTTTGCTGGCCAGCTGTTCGATTGCCAGGGTGAACTCCTGCAGCGTCTCCCCTGGCTGCTGCGTCCTTGACTTCAATTGGTTGCAGTAGGCTGCGGCTAAGCGGTGGTTTCCGGAGCGTTTTTCCAGGGCTTCCCAGATGTCCTTGGGCGTCGGCGCTGTTTGGACCGTGTTCAGATCCTCTGCGGCCCGTCTCTGCAGGCTAGCTATTATCTGTGCGGCCTCTTTTTCAGGCGACCACTTGTTGTGCTTGGCCTTAGGTCTTGCCCTAATGGAAAGCCCCACGGAGGACGCCGAGCGCCCTTTGGGACAGCTCGGATACTCCCTGGTTTAAAGAGGCCCGGGTCTTGTTCCTACGGGGACAGGGCTAATGGGAGTAGACCCTCTGCACTCAGATGTTGTGCTTGGCCATCTCTGACGTTACTAGAGGAACCTCAGGCCGAACATTCGAGCCCCTCCCTGAATGGGAGTTGTTCGGATTGGGTTGGACTCGAGAAGGCAGTGGTTCCCGATAACCGTGGGAGATCGGGTAAGTCTCCGGACGGGGTTGAGGGAAGCCATATATTTCCGCGTACTAGACTGCATAGTTAGTAGAAGGTATGCTAGTTCACCAGGCGCCTCCACCGAGGTTGTTCGGTAGCCTTACCCTTTTGGTGTTGGCGCACGTAAGTGGCGTATCCACTACCACCCGTCTTGTGTTTTCGGACCAGATGGGGGGGAGCTTGTTAATCTTTAGGTCTTGCCTTACTGGAAAGCTCCACGGAGGCGCCGGGCACCCTTCGGGGATAGCTCGGTAACTCCCTGGTACAAGAGGGAGGTCAGCGACGGCTGCCTGTGTAGACCCTACTTGTAGTGCTTGGCCACTTTGTTGAATTGGCGGCGGAAGCCTTCGAACGTCGATGTGCCGTCGTACTTTGGTGGTTTGACGCGTGCAGATGTGTCGCGTCCCGGCGCGTCGGTCATTAAATCCTTCATCCTTCTGCCGACGATGTCCTGCACCATGGCGTTCAGGGACTTAATGTTGGTGTCGGCCTTTCCCCCTAGTTTGTTAACGCGGTTCGCCAGGTCTTCCACCATAGCGTTCAGGGACTTGGTGTTATTGTCTGCCTTTCCCTCTAAATCGTTAAGTCGCTCGTCCACTTGACCTATCCGTTTGCTCAGCTCCGCGACATCATCCCTCATGCCGGTCCACTGCTCTTCAAATTTTGCGGGGAGGGCCTCGTTCGCCGCCTTCATTTCGGTTGCCAGGCTATCGTTCGCTGCTTTCATTTCCGTGGTTGATTCGGTCCTCTTCGTGGACAAGTTATTTGCAGCTTCCGTTTTGGCAGCGAGGGTGTCATTCGCTGACTTCATTTCTTTCAACTCGGCGGTGAGGTTGTCGTAAGCCGTCTTCATTTCTTCCATCTTCTCTAAAATCTTTGCCAATGTAGCTTTCACTGTTGTATATCTCACTTCTGACACCAATTGAGACTTTGTTTGTTCGTAAGATTAAAAGTCCAGGTTGCAGAAATTCAAATGCTCTTTATTTCCGCAGAAAGACCCTTGTACAGCACTGATATCAGTAGAATGACTTAACACACACGTACGAAACCTTCAAGTCCATCTGACACACTGCACAATTGCAACTTCTTTTCTTACGGCTTCCTGCCGGACTGCTGAACTCCTCCAGTGCACTCGCTTTTCGCAGATTGGGGAAGTTTCTCGACAACTCACGAAACCTCACGGTCTTTCACGATGGCAGGCGAAGGACAGAGAACTGTCGAGATGTCTCTCCAGCTCTTTCCCCGCCCCTATCTCTCTCTCTCAGCACGTGTTTAAGTGCTCATCGGCTGCATGGGCGTGGCTGGGGTGCTATCTGTCTCTTTTACTCCCTGCTTCCCTCTTCTCACCACATAATAAGCACCTCGCGACAATACTGAAAGCAAAATTTAAAATTGGGAACATCGTGGTTGATTTCAGGGCTTGATTTGGATGGTTGTAAGAATAGGTTCTACCAGGAATCATAAGCAATTATGAGTCTCTAAGCATCTACAAGTGTAATGAGACTGGCCTGTTCTACAATCTTGTCCCCAGGAAAACAGCTGAAACATGCCATGGAGAAAGTAAAAATAAAATTCATAGAACAGTTTTTTTGCTACCAATACAGATGCATCAGACAAAGTTCTCCACTTGTGATCGGAAAATCCAAGAATCTAAGATATTTTAGGATGTGAAAACAAAATCTACAGAATATGAATCTAATATGAAGTATTGGATGATTGTGATTTTAATGGAACAGTGGTTAAATAAACTGAAATTAGGATGAGAAAGAAACAGAAGAAGATCCTTTGCAAACTCTCTCCCACAAGAATATCTTTTTCAGTTTGGAAATGAAGCCATGTAATATAACAGAAGTCTAGCAAATTCCAATTCCATTTTATTCACCATTTGATTTCTTTATATAAATATTGGCTTTGTCAAAACAATGCAAATGGATTAAAACAACAGAGTACAATATATATTTTTTGTTGTTCCATTTATACCCTACCTTTAACTGCAGTAGTCATATCAGCGGCTGTTCTCCTTAGGAATGTATCAGTGGTGTTAACTTTTAATCATTGGGTTGTATCATTAGATCACGCGCACATTCACACTCTCATTCATACTTCCAAACTCTGGGGAAGATAGGGAATCATCTTAGTTGGAGAAAAATCCCCACGCCAGCAAATAATCGAACCTGCGACCCCTAGCGGATCCACAGTCATATTCGGTATGGAATAATATATTAGGGTGTAGCAACGGGCTGGGAAGAGGTGTTTAAAATGCAGAAGTGAGCAATAAGAATAATGATGGGTAAGACCAATAGAACGTCATGTAGAGAGTTGTTTAAAACCTTAAAGATTATGCCTGTGGCTTGTATGTACATGCTAGAAGTAATATACTACATTCGATCACATAAATATAAATTTTCCGAAAATTAACACATACATGGCTATTGTACATGGCGGAGAGATGATTTACATATTGAACACTGCAGGACTAACCTAGCCAAGGAAAGAGCACACCACATTGGAATAATTCTGTATAACAAACTGCTTACCATGATTAAAAATATAAAAGATAAATGTATTAAAAAAAAACCTTAGGTCACTCTTATTAGTTCATTCATTTTATACAGTTGCAGAGTTCCTGGAAATGTGATTATGTAAAATATAATAGTTAATGTAATTATTTTATAGTTTCTAACCATTAAAATAATTGTATGTTGTGCACTTTTAGTTAGGAATAGGATTTACTGTATGCATTCTTGTAATTTTTATTTGTTTTTTCTTGACAAAGCCATTAAAATGTAATTTTTTAAGTGCTGAATAAATACTACCACCGCCACCGCCACTGCCGCCGCCACCACCACCACCACCACCACCGCCACCGCCGATCCTAACAGGTGTCTGCACTGCATGGCTACCCAGAACCCGGTGTGCAGGAGTGAGAATGTTCCACAGACCATTGCAGTACATTGCAAAACACCACCAGTACATTGCACTCAATATGTGCAGCAATTTGTTGGTAGGTCCAGCCAGCTTCATGCAGGCCAACAAGTCGATCCTATGGCTGGCTATATGCTAGACTGTCTTTTGACACTATATTTCAACTGTGATGGTTTCACAGTGACTTCCTGTGGAGTGGTTGGAGAGGTCTGAGAGAAACACCTGTGCAGTGCCATCTATTTTCCTCTGACTGCAACGCATCAATCACCAATCCACATACTATGCCCATGTTTCAATGCACACAGTGCTGAAGGCACAGTGCATAGATGTGTTGCCTTTTTTTTTCTTTTTTTTCACCCAGTGTATAAAATATTCTATGGATTCTTAAGTGAAATATAATAGCATGTGCTCTACTGTATTTAACAATAAGGGCAACATTTTCACTACAAAGTAATTGCATACTTTTCTAACCAACGTAGTTAAAGTAACTTTGTTCCTCCTTTATTCCAGGTTATCATATTGAAAATCATCGATCATGGATGGAGTTGGTATCAGCAAATTCAGAGCAGTTGAAATTTCGTGGTATTTTCATCACAGGATGGCAGCGATATGATCACTTTTCAGTACTCTGTGAGCTGTTACCAGTAGGCATCCCTTCACTTGCTGTAAGCATAGCACATGTTCGCTCAGATAATAAAGGTAATTTTATTTTAATGTGAATACTCTATACTCTATATCAGTATCCATACACAAATTTAGTGTTGAAATTCAGAAGTTTATAATTAATGAACTACAACAAGACTACAATTGTATGTTCTTCAATTTTAAATTTTCCTGCATTCTACAAATTCAGTCATTTGGGATTGAAGCAGTACTGCTCAATAAAAGTAGTATAAATGTTTTGCAGTTGTAAATTTACATTAATTTCATGCAGTTTGTAATGATGGCTTGAAGCTCCCGTAGCTTATTTCAATTTGATAGGAAATTTTGTAACCAATAAAACATTGATCACCTTCAATGTTTTCCTCTGTAATGTTTGTCTTTGAACGACAGTGATCATTCTCATTTTTAACCCATTCATGGTCTTCCTTGAACACCTTATGCCAAACAAACACATGAGCCTTTGAAGTATGAGTATCTGCTCATTGAATTGTGCTGCCAGTCTCTGTAAAATTTCAGCCAGTATCACTCCTTCGCAAGCAAGAAATTTAATGATGATGCATTGCGCTGTTGAAGCATGTAGCTCTTGTTCAGACAGAATGTGTGCAGAACTAACAAATGGATCTGCAGTGGCTAATTCCTGCTCATCCCCACTCCTGATATCCCCACACAAACTCATCACAAATCATTCTAATCAAAATTACGCTCTCAGAAAAAAAAAAGAAAAAAAGAACCCTCTTTTACATTTGATTTGCCCACATATTAAATTCTGGTGCATTATATTGTAACTTAAAGTTACAAACTTAATTTTATGCACTAATTCATATGCAATGCTGTGATAGTCCAGAGCTTATCTATCATTTATCATAATGATATCCCCCTTGACTGGGCTCCAACAAAATGCATAGTATGCTGATTTAAAATTTCACTGCATCAGCATTGCATCATTATGCTCATTGATTGTTATACACCAAAGCGTCAGAAATGCTATCTAAAAGCCAGGGATATAAATGAAGCAAGTGTAACAGGTCTATGTTCCCTACTGGTTAATGAAACATGGGAGAACGTATTTCACGAGGCTGACATTCATGCTAAATGGGAAACATTTTATGATATCGAGATTCAACTGTATTGGAACACCACAGTGAAGCGAAAAATTATTAAATTTTAGATGAGTCGCGTTTTTTACACATCTGCTTCACTTTCGTACCTATTTTGAGGACATGTTTCGCAAATCTTCGCTTGCATCTACGGCTCTTGTGCGACTGACGCTAGATCCAGCGGTGTGGGTAATTCTGGGGTTGTTGCTGCCATCTGTTGATTTAGTGATGAACTGAAATGTGGGATTCTCTTCTAGCGGGATTTCAAAGTTCATTAGTTGGTTTTTATGTTTTTCTATGTATATCCTCTCCCATATGACGAGTTCACTATGTTTTTGTACGTATTTTAGTAATTTTGTGCTATCTTCAATTTCATGATTTTCAGACCAGAAATGAGCTGCTATTGCGGACTTATCAATATTTTTGTATCTTAAGTGCCTGAATTGTTCTTTCTTTCTAGTGCCTATGTTCCTTTTTGTCCTTCCTATGTAAATTTTTTCACAGTCTTTACACTTAATTTTGTAAATGCCTGACTTTTCCTCTGGTTTTATCTTATCAGTATTATTACTGTGAAGTAGGTTTTTAATGTTGTAATTGTTTTTTGGTGCCAATGTTATATTGTATTTCTTGAATATTTTTTGGAACTTTTTTGTGGCCCAGGGGTGGTAAGTAAATTTAGCAAATCTAGTTTCTTGTTTTATTGGTGTGAGAGCTGTGATCTGTTTTAATTTCTTTTGAAGTTTGAATAATTTTAGTTTTTTATCTACAAGGTTTTTTCCATATCCATTTTTGATTGCAGTTTTTAAGATTTGATGGTATTCGTTTTGATATTCTTGCTGGCTGAGAGGTAGATTTACTAATCTGTCTGTCTAACACACAGATTAGTAAATCTACCTCTCAGCCAGCAAGAATATCAAAACGAATACCATCAAATCTTAAAAACTGCAATCAAAAATGGATATGGAAAAAACCTTGTAGATAAAAAACTAAAATTATTCAAACTTCAAAAGAAATTAAAACAGATCACAGCTCTCACACCAATAAAACAAGAAACTAGATTTGCTAAATTTACTTACCACCCCTGGGCCACAAAAAAGTTCCAAAAAATATTCAAGAAATACAATATAACATTGGCACCAAAAAACAATTACAACATTAAAAACCTACTTCACAGTAATAATACTGATAAGATAAAACCAGAGGAAAAGTCAGGCATTTACAAAATTAAGTGTAAAGACTGTGAAAAAATTTACATAGGAAGGACAAAAAGGAACATAGGCACTAGAAAGAAAGAACAATTCAGGCACTTAAGATACAAAAATATTGATAAGTCCGCAATAGCAGCTCATTTCTGGTCTGAAAATCATGAAATTGAAGATAGCACAAAATTACTAAAATACGTACAAAAACATAGTGAACTCGTCATATGGGAGAGGATATACATAGAAAAACATAAAAACCAACTAATGAACTTTGAAATCCCGCTAGAAGAGAATCCCACATTTCAGTTCATCACTAAATCAACAGATGGCAGCAAAAACCCCAGAATTACCCACACCGCTGGATCTAGCGTCAGTCGCACAAGAGCCGTAGATGCAAGCGAAGATTTGCGAAACATGTCCTCAAAATAGGTACGAAAGTGAAGCAGATGTGTAAAAAACGCGACTCATCTAAAATTTAATAATTTTATGATATCTTCAAATACAATATAGATATTACATGTCCTATAACCACCAAAGAAGTGAGAGGCCCCATTAATAAACCCTGGATAAATCAGGATGTTATGCAAGCCAAAGAAATACTAAATCAATGTTATGACAAATATAAAATAAAAAAAGATGAAAAAAGTAGGGTAGCATACCTTAAACACAAGAAGGAGTATAAACATATACTAAAGAAAACAAAATCAAATCATATTAAAAGCTAATAACAATATAGTAAAAAAATCCTGGAGCATTATTAACAATGAATGTGGGAAAAACAAAGGTGAATATACCAACATTCATCTAAATAAAGGCCAACTAAGAATTGAGAATCCAACGGAAATAAGTAATTCATTTAAACTCTATTTTTTAGAAATTGTAAATCAGCTGAAATTAAATAAAGGCAGGGATAAATTATAGCAATACAAAACAAAGCCACTTAGCAATTCTATGTATCTCAGGGAAATAACAAAAGAAGAACTACTTGAATCCATAAAAAAATTGAAAAACAAAAATTCTTCTGGGCCTGATGGTATCTCTAATGCTTTACTGAAGCAATGCACCCCTTACATAATAGAACCATTATTAAACATAGTTAACTCGGTCATTATGTCAGGTATATTTCGTAACTGTTTGAAAAAATCTATTGTCATTCCTATTCATAAAAAAGGGGACAAGAGTGAAATAAGTAACTATTGTCCAGTAACGCTTATCTCATCCCTTTCCAAGTTAGTGGAAAGAATAATAGCTGACTGAATCATAACATTTCTAGACAAATATGAAATTCTGGTCGATTATCAGTACAGTTTCAGAAAATGTAAATCAACAAAATATGCCATATCAGAAATAATATATCATATAATAGATAAGCTAGATAACAATGAAAGCAATAGCTGTATATTTTTGAATCTCTCAAAAGCGTTTGACTGTGTCGAACATGAACGCCTACTAGATAAATTGAATCATTATGGAATACATGGAATTCCGAAAAATTTAATTAGACATCTGAGCCAAAGATCCCAACAGGTAAAAATTACACATGCTAGGAATCAACATATCACAGAATACTATTCAAATAGTAAACTGGTGACATATGGAGTGCCTCAAGATTCCGTCCTCGGCCCCATACTTTTTATAATATATATCAATAACCTTCCAAATATCAGTGAAGGGAAAATATTTATGTATGCTGATGACACATCAATAGTAAATACAGGTATAAGTTCGCAAGCTTTGGAAAATACAACAGTAAGTAATACAACATGAGTTATACAGTACTTTAGGTCCAATAACTTACACATAAACTTAAATAAGACAAAGTACATGCAGTTTCAAACTTCACAGAACAGGTCGCCATCAAATACAAAGATAACTGAAAACAGGGAAGTAAATGCTGTCAATAGCGCAAATTTTCTAGGACTAATTGTGGATAAAAACCTAACATGGGACAAACACATTGATCATATATGCAACAAAATGAGCTCAGGGTTATTCGTAATGAAAAAAATGATGAACATAGTGGATGTCAATACACAGATAACTTTATATTATGGATTGATATACCCGCATATATCATATGGGTTAACAGTGTGGGGACGTGCTAAAAAAACACACTAACCGAGTATTCCTTCTCCAAAAGAGAGCAATTAGACTAATTATGGGAATTAAGCAAACAGACTCTTGTAGGCAAACCTTCAAAGACCTAAATATTTTAACTGTGTATTCACTTTACATATATGAAGTAATAGTAGAATTATTTAACAGGCAACATAAAGGTAAAACAAATAAACAAATACATGAGCACTACACCAGAGGAAATACAAATTTTTATTTACAGTCGCACAGATTAGAACTATATAAAACCAGACCTACTGCTGCAGCTCATGAACTGTATAATAAACTCCCTATCTATCTGAAAAATATTCATAATTTTAAAATATTCAAGAAAAAATGAAAGAAATATTGTATGGAAATAACCCATGGCACGACAGCCCTTAGAGGGCCAAGGCCGACCAACCCGACTGCCGGCCTCACGCCCACTTACGCACAGCAGAGGTGGGCGATCATCCAACCGATACAGGGAGGAGATGTGGTCAGCATCTCGGCATTCCCCAGCCGGAATGTTGGTTTCCTTGACCAGGGTCGCTTACCTAGCGACCTCACTTTCCTCACGATGCTGAGTGGGTACCGGTCCTATACCCGGGACCTAAAATCCCCACCACATGGGTGGGATCGAACCCGTGCCACTTTCCGTGGCCAAGGACTAAGGCATGCTGCCTTAGCCCGCTACGCCATGGCGCAGGACATTGTATGGAAGGATACTATTATTCAATTGACGAATAGCTTAGATAATATTGACTAAATAAATAGTATCTGTATAATATAAGTGTAATAGTGTATATTTTTTTATTTATTATTGTAATTAGGTTATTTTAGAATTTGTTTATGTAGATATTAAACTATGTGATTTTCTGATTGCACATATTTAACTTGACGATGCTTTGAATATGTTTTGTATTCTTTTAAGCAGATAATAAATGAATGAATCACTGGTTTTCTCTGGTAACTGATGAGTAGTAAATGAGTGTGAAAACATCAATTTATTTCCTCATGTAAATTGTTTGCCTTGTTCACATCCTATTTCTGTGGGATATAAATTCTCCAACTTTTGACAGTTTTTGTTTATAGTTCATTTTATGAAGGTAAAACATGAAATTTATGTATAGCCTAGAAAGTGATATTCTTTTGGATAGAGTCGACCTGAAAAATTCAATGACATGACCGATCTCCTGGTTTCCATCCAGTCGCTGTTCTATCTATCCAGAACCTTAGCCTATATACGGCTAGTGTGAAGAAATGATTAATTTCCATCAATTAACTTAAAAAAATGGTATTCTTTGTTTTAATATTTGTTTTTGTAGTACCATGAAGAATTTCAGCATGTACACAAGAAGTTGAACTAACAGATGTACATTTACAATGTATAATGTAAATGTCACAAACTTTTTATGTGCTCTAAATTTTATATTCATTGCAAAATTATTATTTCTTGCTGGTCAAGGAAAGTTTTATGAGTTCCAGTTTCAGGAATTTGGCAAGTATGTTATTGTGTTCTGTGATCCATCATTTTGAAATGCTTACAAATCCAGCTATTAAGTGGAAAATGTAGAAAGCATTTTCTCCAATGTTCATTCATGTGCTAAAACAGAGGAAGACAGGTAGTGGCAGTGTGACGTCAGCTCTGTTGGCTCTCACCACCAAATATGCACCCAAACGAAAGGCAGGTTAGTGTGTGACGTCACATCACTGATTTCTGCTGCCGGAGTGAAAGGAAATAGTTTGAAGTGTACGGGTTCCAACAGCATAGGAAAGACAGGAAACATATCAGGTATTAATGTACAACTTACATCTTGGGTGTTGTAATATTAATGCTGACTGCTTTAATTACACAATTGGTCACAGTGCTATGAGAAAATATATAAAACTTCAACTCATTGTTTATCTGAAAGACAGGAAAGTTATAAAGTAAATAAAATAAAACATAAAGTAATTTTCTCTGCAAATTAGAGGAGACCCATTCAGAACAAAATTACTGCACATTTTCCGACACCTTCTGTTTTGTTTTTCTTTAACCACTTTATCAATGTCAGGACATAATGTCTGGGAAATTTGTAATTGGAGGCTGCATGTTAGATTGTGATCTGACAAGGTACTTCGGGATTTGGAATTAGCTAATTTCATAACAGGAAAAAATTGTTTGCACACATATGTCAAGCCAAACATATGCAATGTCCATGCAGCAGGTGAGTACAACTTCAAAAATCTGGTTTGCTGGACATTCTTATAAAATTCAGTCAAGTCTTTCTTGTGTGTATATTTATCCTTCAATAAATCGTCATAAATTTAAATTTAAACCGTATACATTTAACAGTTTCATTTGGTACTTGGCAGCTACATTGTTGACATCCATTGAATAAGGAGTTGCAAAGAGCTGATACATAGTAGACAATGATTGTACACCTGGAAACCTGGACTCAAACTGGTGACAAAGATTTTGTAGTATTTGCACATATTCTTCGGATAGACTAATATCAAGAGCATTAACTTGTGATAACCTCAGAAAATGCATAGTGTTTCCAGCCAGAAGTTGTTTCACTCACAGATCCAATGCCATTTTGAAGACTTTAATTATATAGTACATATCTGTTATGATGAGATATATAAGAGATATATAAATCGTTCAAGTGAGATGTTATATCAGTAAGGAGAGCTAATCATAAATCCAGACTTTCTTTTTCAACTGAGGAACAGGCTGATTGTGACTAGTCATGAACATTGCAATTTCTTTTCTGAAATTAAAGAAACGATCTACAGTCTGTGAGGTTTAACTAGTCGTGTGCCTTTTAGAAAGAGAAAGGAATACTGACTGTCTCACTCTATGACGTAGCGGGCAAAGCAGACACCCCAGCCAAGCATGCATCAGTGGCGGAGCGCCCCTTCTCCACCCCGTCCGATTGTTGCTCATGCCCCGATTCACAGTCAGAAATTTCAAACGAATCTTCGTCTTCTTCTTCTTCCGATTCCAAGTCTTTTAAATTTATAACTAATCTCTCTGTAATTTCATCTATCAGACCGTCTTTTCGCCGGTAAAACTGTTTTGTACATGCTCACACGCGCTTTTCCACTTTTCCGGAGTCACTTTTCTAATAGAATTATGAAACAAGGCTCTTACATTGACACTTTTAAATGAAATGTTATGTTTGGCATCATCTTTCTTCACTTGTGCCTAAATAAGTTCTATAGCATTAAAGTCGCAGCGATAAGGTGGCAATCTTACTACGGTATGACCGTGTACCTCTGCGAGACTATTTCATACACTTTGAAATTATCTTTTTCAGTTTAATTAATTCGTATAGCACTGGATTTGTTGCTTGTGGATCAAACTCAATATTCCTATAACGCAGACATTCCTGCATATGGGATTTGAGTGAAGATGAAGTGGGTGCTTTATTAATTTCTATGGAATGATAAGGGGCATTGTCCATAATGATGACATCACTAGACGGGATGTTAGATAGTAATGTATTAACAAACCAATCCTTGAAAATATTACTATCCATTTCTTCATGGTAGTCTTTGGTTGAATTTGACTTAAAAGTTAGCAAAGCATTAGGAATAAATCCTGGTGAATATCCAGCTTGTTCATATATAATTGGCTGCCCTTTGCTGATTGGTGTTTTAAGAGGGAAATCAGTTACATTTTCATCAGCAATACACTTCCACACCGTATTTCTCGTATGGTTTATATTTACCCAAGTGTTGTCAAAAGTACACTATAGGCCTACCTGTAGATCTCAGTTCTTTCATTCGTCTTAAAAATTTAAATATTTTAGAAACAATATCCATTCGTTCCATTAAAAAGTGTCTTCCCTGTGAATTTTTACCGTAACTGAAATTAAGCTTATTAAGAATTTTTTTAAGGGCCTCACGCTTCCATGAGGCTCTTAAAGCCTCATATATGTTCAGCAAACTAGGTAGAAAGTCCATACGATACAGCGAATAGATTGTTCGCTTAATAGCAGCGGCTGTGAGTGAATCAATTTCTGTTTTCCGCAGTCTGCTATTAGGGCGCTTCTTGCCTGGTGTTTGCAGTCTACCGCCGCTAGCTTCTGCAGTTTTGTCTTCTTTTAAAATTCGTTGGACAGAACTAGAAGAAATACCCGTAGCAGCAGCTCTCAATGATACTAGTCACTGAAATAGTCGGCTTTCCACATTTCAGAGCTTCACATTCACCACTGAAGAAACCGTCAACTTTGACTACAATTTCCCTAGAATCTGATTTTAGAACTTTCCCTCAAGATTCAACTTGAAACAACTAAAACTACAAGAAAATAATTCAACATTATATCCATATGTTGCAACAATGAAAACATTTTGTGTGTAGTGTAAATCCACAAAACAATAAATGCACAGTTCTATCGCTCATACGCCACTGACAACCTTTAATCAACACACAACGGAGTGGGGGTTGCGAGCGTCTACTTTCCACAAATCACGACAAAGCAGTGGTTGCTGACCCACCCACGTGTGCTAGACAAGGACAGCATTCTATGTTAGACAAGGATAGTAGAGAATACGCCAACTTAAACCTCACAGACTGTAATACCTAACCCCTACTAAGCCAGCACACATTGCAATGTTAAGGGAGATCACCATACTGACTGCCACTTTTTCAAGAAAAGGTTTAAATTCTGTGTGTCTAAGTCTGCTGGACTGGAGAAAATATGTAACTTTTACCACAGTATCCATAACATGTTTCATTTAAGTGTATTTGGCGCAAAGATTTTCTTGATGAAGAATGCAATGGATTGCAATGAGATCATATGCAGCACCAGAAACACGTTTGATCTGTTCTCTCATTCGTGTTATTAGTCCCATGTTGACACCTACCATAGATGGAGCTCCATCTGTTGCAACAGAAACAAGTGTGTTCCACTCAGACTGGCACTTACAATAACTCCTTCAACCCCTTTGAAAATGTCCAACCCTGTTGTTCCCTTAATGGGAATTAAATCTAACAATTCCTCTGTGATGTCCAACTTGGCATCGACATCCCTAATAAAAATAGCTAATTGTGCAGTATCAGTTATGCCACAACTGTCATCAACTGCTAATGAATAATGCACAAACTTACATGCCACAGCACCGAGTTGTTCGTAGACAACTGCATCCATTTTTTGAACACGTCGCATAATAGTTTTAGGAGACAAACTTACTTTTTCAAAGTTTTCTAACATTTGTGGACACATTTTCTTTGGCAGCCATCACAATCACTTCTTTCACAAAATTGCCTTCAGTAAATGGCCTTACTTCCTTGGCTATATGAAGAGCAATTCTGTAGCTCAGATGGACAGATGCTTCACTAGTTTGATAGTCCTCCATATCAACATGCTCCATGAATTGCAGTAATTGTGCGTCACATTCTTCTCCTAGATATTTCTCATATTCATTTGTGTGGCACAAAAAATAATGACGTAAATCACATTTTTTATTACTCCAGTGTCACACACTGGGCACTTTGCACCTTCGCCATACTGCACAAACAGAAAAATATTTTCCCATGCCGATAGAAACACTGACTGCTCCGTTGGGTTTGTACTGGCCATGTTAATATCATCAAATGTATTACACCTGACTGAACCCTCAGATTCTGTATTCATAGCATCATTTATATAGGCAACTTGGTACTACATGGCTCTTGGCTGACGTCACATGCACTGCAGGCCTCGCTCCTGGCTGAAATACATCACAACACTCAAAGCTGTCTTACCCTGTACTAAAATAATAAAGAGACCATATAGTTTCAGTTTTAAAAAATTCTAGTTTGCTTTGATCTACTTTCATATTTCTTCTTTTTGCTTGAATTATTCAAAACTTGGTATATTACAGGGATGTCGTCAGTATCACGAAGAGTTTTGGACATTCTGAAATGTGATGGTATGCTACCCTTGAGTCCTGGTGCAGGAAGGACCAGGTGTAATTTCCCTGGATCAGCAATTTTGGAAGCTGTAGAACGTCTTTATGCACTCCATGCAAATGTGGATAGAATGATGACAGATTCTACAGTCAAGGGTTGGATGACCACATACAACATAGAACATGTATTTTCTAGTCCTTCTCATGTAAGTGAGCAAATTTAACCTTCAATAATTAGATGTAATATCCAAAATCAGGTCCTCTGTATTTTAAATGTAAATTCTAAAGAACCATGTTTATAGGATTATATTGTAACTGATGAGAATCTTTTTACTTATTTTGAAAGCATTTTCTTCTAAATCATTCAGAAAATTCCAAAGATGTAAATCATCTTCAGCAGAATACTTCAAAGAACAAAAAGCCATACTACATATAGCAGAAGAAAATGGATACAACAAAAGTCTGGTGTTTAAGAAAATTGAAAAAGCTAAACGAAAGAAAATAATTAAGGAATTGCTTTTCCATTCAGTGCATTCACATATCACCCAAAAACATTTAATAAATTCAAAAAGATCCTTAAGGAACAAGATATCATCTTGGACTTACTAATAGACACTCAGTTTTAAAATTGCTTAATTCAAAAACAAAAGATGAAATCCCATCAATTAACAGATCCGGAATATACCAAAGAAGTTGTAAGAATTGTGAAAAATGCTTCATAGGTCAAACTAAAAGAAATCTATAAACCAGAGTCAAAGAGCACTTTAGAAACATCAAAATGAAACAAGAAGATAAGTCAGCAGTAGCATTTCATTTTTGGAACGAAAATCATGACATTGATCCAAACCCAAAATTATTAAAAGGAGTGATAAAACAAAATAAACTGACAACAGGTAGAACATATTCATATGGAAAAATAAGAACCGAGTAGTGAAATTTGAAATCCCACCAGTAGATAATTTGACAAGGAAGTTCATAGTTCCATCGCCAGAGGGAGGAGAGCAGACGACAACAGATGCTATTTGGAAAGAGGTTGAAATGGAAGCAATGACTTCCCATACTAGCCCCTCGATAATATAAAAATGTAACTGACAAAGTGTCAATAAATAGTCAATAATGTCAATAAAAACAAATAGTTTTTCTGATGTAAATCATTGCTATCTAAAGTATTTGTTAGTATTTTTATAAAATATATTATAATTGGACCTCATTTACGTTCAAATCATGGCTAAAGACTTTGAAATGTTGCTAGATAAAAGAAAAGAAGTGGAGTCCAATTTGTAGCAACCTGTTTTAAACAGTTGTTAGTACTCTACTATGCATAGTAGATAAGTGAAGCATATTCCATTAAAAAATTTAATAAAAACTAAATATTTTGTTTGTTAACAACACTATCAATTGCCTGGATTATATTAGTGCCGCTAGTGTGCAGGAACATATCTTGCAGGAATTTTTTTATATTCCAGTAAATCTATTGACATAGAGCTGTGGCTTTTAAGCAAACTTAAAAACAGGATTTGTACTGATGACCATGAAATCAGTAAGTCAGCACCTAACTCAGCACCCAGATTAACAAAAAATTGATTTTGAGATTTCACCAGAAGTGTATGTTTTGAGCGTCCTTGAACCCAAAAAAGGCATTTATAGAAGAAGATCCTTATGTAAGTCTGACTAAAATAACTCAAAAACAAAAAGTTGATTCAGTACCAATTTGATATTTAAGTTCTCCATTTTTCAAGGTTGTGACATGATTTTAAAAAAATTCTTTCCCTCCCCACTCCAAACTATCTTTCGCATGCAAAATTATTTTCAAAATATATTGATTTTTTCAAAAGTGGCACTATCACTTTTCATAAAAATTCATATGTGTATAGTGTGAATGTTTTCAGGAAAAACAGGGAAAATACAGGTAATTAAAGCACAGAAAGTATGCAGGGAGGATGCAGGGAAGAGTTTTGTCAGTGGACTGAACAAATGAGTGAAATGAACTGCGCAAATTGATCTAATTCTTTCAAAGTAGTCGTTCGACTCCTACATTGTGAACCAATTCACCCAATTATATGAGTCTATTCTGATCATTAATGATTCGTCCAACCTGCAGTCTATCATTGTTACAATTCGTTCATAAATAACCTATGTTTGCAGCTCAGCTAAATTCATAACAGTTAAATTTAAATAAAGTAGTATATAACAAGCATCCAAAATAAAGGTTACATGTGTTTACTTTCACAATGCAATTAAAGAACATAGGGCTGATCAACAAAGACTGAGACTGACTTTTTCTTGTAGCTTCCGTGATAGTTTTGCATCTGTAACATAAATATTTGAAAAGAGCGGTTCTTATGTATAATGTCGGTAGGCGGCAGCACTCTTGTATTGATAGTTTGGTAGTAATGCTCTATTTTGTAGACCCTACGTGTGTTTTGCATACCAGACCGTGGAGGTGACGCGAGAAGAGTAGTACAGCGCAATCAAATTCCATTTTCGTTTAAATCATACAGCCACCGAAACTTATGAAAAGCTGAAGCAAACGTACAGTGAAGATGCACTACCTCATGCAACTGTGTTTAGGTGGTTCAAGGACTTCAAAGAAGGCCAACTTGTCAGTGTTAAGCAAGGTGGGCCTGGTGTTTCGGCTTCTGTGACTGAAGTCAACATCAACACAGCTGCTGTGATTGTCCGAGAGGATTGACGTATAACATTACGTAACCTCAGTGAAGTGTTGAAAATTTCTAATGGCAGTGTGTGTACCATGTGTGTGGCATGACCATCTCCATATGACCCGAGTTTGTGCTCGTTGGGTGCCACATCTATTGACTCCTAAACAAAAGGCTGTGCGAATGGACATAAGCCGTGAGGTGCTGCGTCTCTTTGCTGATGGAAGGGATGCATTTTTTAAATTGATTATCACCAGTGATGAGTCATGGCTGCATCATTATGATCCTAAAGAAAAACAAGCCAGCACAGTGTGGAAATTGCCAGGTTCTCCAACACCAAAAAAAAAAAAAAAAAAAGCAAAAGTTGTTCCATCTGCAGGGAAAGTGATAGTGATCACATTTTTTTACTGTAATGGAATGATTTACCAGCATGCAGTTCCCCCTCACACTACTGTTACAGCAGCATACTACACTGCTACACTTGGCTACACTGAGGAAGCACATTTCAAAGAATCGACCAGAGCTTTCTCGGACTGGGTGGCGACTTCATCATGATAGTGCATGGCATCATGTTGAAAATCAAGTCATGCAGTTTCTGGCTCGATTCAACATTACCTGTGTACTAGTGATGTGTGAATTCAAATACAAAAAGTTGATTCATTCGATTCTTGGTAGTTCTCAAGATGTTCTCAAAATCTGAATGTATATTCGAATACACATGCAAATTTCTTGTTACTGTTTGCCCTGAGTGTTGTTCTCGAACACCTTTTGTCCGAAGTTCTCATTAGGTGCAGGTGGAATCTGAATCCAGATCTCGATTCAGTTTCACAAATTCTGATTGGTGCCCACAGATTCACATCTTAGTCAGGCAGCATAGGGGAGAGAAGTGAGTTGGTTGACAAACATTGTAATAGATAGGGCAGGACATGTTTACTATATAGATAAAATATACTATTTACGGGTAATGGACCTGCTTACATCCCAAGGCTATTGGACTGTCCTCAAACAATTATTTCAATACATGATCATATATTTAAATTATAAATTGTGGGAGAAGAAAGGAATGTACATTTTGAGATATGTATCTATAACGAATGAATAACTGTTATAAATTCGAAACCAAATTCATATTTATAATATTGACATACTATTGATTTCCAAGTACACCATATATAAAATATAGCGTAGTTATATGTAAAGTCCTGTTAATGTGAGTTTGACAATGAAAATAATGTATTATTGCGCTGTTGTACTTCCTGATATTAATACAATTATTAATATGCATAAGTGAGTGGTCAATAATGACTAATTTCTTTTGGTTTTAACATATCAGTAGGTGCTGTCACAGTCTTTTATGCTTTATTGCTGTATGCTTTGACACTGCCTTAAAATATGTTCAACATTTCTTGGCTTCAAATAAAATGATTTTCTTATCAGAAACACCACAGCATACAGTCTGATTTTTAAAAGAAGATACGTGAAGATCATCTGTTTCTCCATGTGAGGTTGTGCAATGTTGCCCAACAGCAGACAGAAAGTAATGTAGATAGCCCCTTTCTTTATCCTCTCAACACTTGAAGCATAAACAAGGATTCGAGCTATCAGAGTATGTGATTCACAAGTTTAACCTATCTGGCAACCTTTGTTTACATTATCATAGCAACAACCTTCCCCTCTTACCGTTCGTGTCCCTTGCTTCTCCCCCCAGGGGCCTACTTCAGTAGGTAAAGGTTTGGCGCACTCGGGGTCCCGAGCCAACAGTCTCCCTCGTGTGGGCTCCTCTTCATGGTTGAGGGAGACGGTCAACAGGCCCACCCACTTGTAGGCCGTGCGTGGAGACCTGTGTCGGTGGAAAGGTTTGTCCTGGTGGTTGAGGGATGCATATCTGAGCTCGTAACAGTGTTCTTCTGAATTCGGGGAGGCTGCGCATTTCTAATACACTACTTTGGCTTCTGCTTCGCCTAAACGGGAGGTTAGGGACTAACCCACTCCTAATCAATCGGCCAGGACTAGGTATTGTACCGAACTCCAGGGTGAGTGGGACGGCGAACTGGCTATATCCCCTGTGTAGCCATGTCATCCCAGTGGGATGACCCCTTGTTGGGCTCCGTGGTGGGTGGGGAGCACTTGGGGATGAAACTTAGACCAATTATTATGGTAAACTTTCACCCCCAAAAAAATATGAAACGTGGAAAGGACATGTTTGAGAAAACTGTTAAACAAGTAGTTGAGTGTGGTCCTCGCTACTTAGTTATCAAAAGGACAGAGGAAGGTAGAACTTTTTCAACGGTTAATCCGTTTATCATACAGAAAGGTCTTGACAAAATAGCTGGTGCTGTTAAATCATGTACAAAATCTAGAAATGGCACGCTGCTGGTGGAAGCAACTACAGCATCCCAGGCAGCTAAGATACTGAAAGCCAACTTGCTGGGCAGTTATCCAGTGAAAGTGGAGGTGCATAGGACCCTGAATTCCTCGCGCGGTGTTGTAAACACTAGCACGTTGGATGGAATGTCCAACGAGGATATTCAGGAGAACCTTCAGGAACAAGGCATAACAGCAGTCTATCGTGTCCAACGGAGAGAGCGAGGGGATATGGTTCCTACTTGTACCCTGTTCTTGACCTTTGATTGGGTAGATCTCCCTCAAAGGATCAGGGCAGGATATGAAGTGATAGAAGTTAGACCATACATACCTAACCCTCCAATGTCAGCGGTTCGGTCACACTAGTGCATTCTGTAAAGGCGTAGCTACATGTGTCAGCTGTGGAGACGGCATGCATGAAAATGCATGTACATCACCTCCAGCATTCGTTAATTGTAGCGGTGAACAACCACCAAGTTCACGAGAATGCCCCCGTTATATTGAAGAGCGAGCTATTCAGGAGATCCGGGTTAAAGAAAAGGTATCCTTTTCGGAGGCCCGGAAACTTCTTTGTATCCACAAGCTCTCTTTGAGTACCTCCCGTACCTACAGCTCTGTGGCGGCTACTCCGTCACCAAAACGGGAGGCTGGTACCCAGACATCCGATATGAACGGGGAAACTATATCGGAGAAAGTTCTAGTGCCTAGATCGCAACCAAGGGCATCAGTAACCCAATGTAAAACTCCAAGAACACCTCCAAAGACTACTGAAAATAAGAACAAGTCTGTGAAATCGCCTGACAAAGCATCGACGTCTAGCAACAGGACGAAATTGCCCATTGTGTACCAAGCACCAGAGATCAAGTTCAAGACTCAGTATGATAGAACCGCCTTCCTGAAAGAAAACACAAAGCCCGCTCCAGAAAAGTCCAAGAAAAGAAGCCCAAGAGCATCTCCGTGATCATCGTCGGAGTCATCTTCTGGGGAGGACTCCGACCGGCGACAGTCATCTACATCGGTCGGAATTTCCAATCGCTTCGAGCCTCTCGAACCGTAAGTTGTAGAAGGAAAATGGTCCTCTTCCATAGAAGATATGAAGCAGGAAATATCTGACCATGCTACTGCATCTGCAGCAAAGAAGAGGCAAATTGATCCGACCACCGCTGAAACCTACGTAATGTGTGTACTTATTTGACATATCCCATTACTATTGCCATGGCTATCCTTCAATGGAACATACAAGGTTTAAGAGCACATCGACCAGAACTGGAACTTTTGCTCAGTAAGCATAACCCCTTGTTGGTATGCTTACAAGAGACTAAGCTACGACCACAAGACAAGTTTAAAATCAGACGCTACACACCACTGAGGTGTGATATTGAAACAGAAGAGGGCATTTCTGCTCATGGGGGCACTATGATGCTCCTCAGGGATGACATATTTGTAGATCCGTTACAGCTACAATCTGACATACAATCTGTAGCTGTAGGGATTAAGCTGCCATCAATCGAATTTTGCATTTGCAATGTATATGTACCACCATCAGATGACCTCTCGTTAATTGACCTTGAAGATCTGGTTTCGCAACTTTCAACACCATTTCTAATAGTGGGAGACTTGAATGCCCATCACCCACTTTGGGGCTCAAATTGGGCATGTTCGAGAGGCAACCTCATTGCAAAATTCCTGGAAAACAATAACTCGGTTCTCCTGAACACCGGAGAGCCAACGTTCCTTTCAGACGCCTTTAACACCTATTCGCACATCAATTTGGCAGTGTGTTCATCCCAGTTAGCAGTTTCATTACAGTGGAATGTCATCTCCGATTTACATTCCAGCGACCACTTCCCATGTCTTCTTAGTCTCTTAGCACAAGATGTGTCTCCCTCACGTATCCATAGATGGCGCTTTGATCGTGCTAACTGGAACCTTTACACCCAGTTGGCTGTCTTTGATTACAACTAGCACGATTCTGTGAATGATTTTGTTGATCATCTCACAGAGAAAATTCTTTCCGCTGCAGAACAGTCTATTCCACGTTCGGCTACCCAACCTGGTCGATTTCCTGTCCCATGGTGGACCTACGACTGCCAGAATGCTATTTGTGCTCGTAGACATGCTCTAAGGGTATTCCAACGACACCCTACCCTAAGTAATCCAATTGAGTACAAGAAAGCGCGTGCAAAGTCTAGGCAAATAATTAAGGATAGCAAAAAGACCTCATGGAACAACTTTGTATCATCTTTTAACAGATGTACACCTTCATCTGTTGTATGGGATAGGTTAAGGTGCGTGGCCAGAAAATCAACCCACTTGCCAATCGCTGGTCTGAAAACAACTGTAGGAGTTGTTGTTGATCCGTCTGTCGTGGCCTACACCTTCGGCTGTGCTTTCGCTCAGGTGTCTAGCTCAAGTAATTATTCTCCTGAGTTTATCTCAATTAAGACTCAGGTAGAATCTCAAGGTTTCGTGTTTAGTTCCAGAAACCTTGACGATTATAACCGCCTCTTCACCTTGGCAGAGTTAGAACACGCTCTTTCATCATCGCGACTGACAGCACCAGGACCGGACGGAATCCACGTTCAAATGTTACAACATCTCTCACCTGAAGGTAAGGCATTTCTGCTCGAGGTCTATAACCGTGTTTGGGTTGATGCCACATTTCCTGACAAGTGGCGAGATGCCACCATTATACCTATCTTGAAAGCTGGCAAGGACCGTCACCTCCCTTCTAGCTACCGTCCTATTTCCCTCACCAGTTGCATATGCAAGGTAATGGAACGCATGATAAATGGGCGGTTGGTATGGTGGCTGGAAACGCACAACCTCCTGAATAACATCCAATGCAGTTTTCGACGACATCGTTCAACAGTGGATCATCTTGTGTCCATTTCGACACAGATTATGAACGGATTTCTTAAAAACTGCCAAACAGTCGGAATATTTTTTCACCTCGAAAAGGCTTATGATACGTGTTGGCGGGCAGGGTTGCTACGTACTCTGCACACCTGAAATATACGTGGACGCCTACCACTCTTCCTTCAGGAATTCTTGAAAGACCGCGTATTCCGAGTAAGGGTTGGCTCGTTTTTTTCGAATCCTTTTGTTCAAGAGAACGGTGTACCAGAGGGATCGGTACTAAGTGTTACGTTGTTTGCTATTGCGATTAATTCTATCTCAAAATGTGTACCTCCGGGGATCTCATCATGCCTATTGTAGAAGACTTTGCCGTCTGCTGTACATCTCAGCGCACACCGTTTTTAGAGTGCCGTCTACAGACCACCTTGGACAATCTTAAGAGTTGGAATTTAAAGAACCGCTTCCGATTCTCCGCTGAGAAAACCATTTGTGTTAACTTCTGGCGTCAGCAGAGTCGACTACCTCCAAGGCTCCGGCTAGGCGCTGATCTACTACCTTTTGCAGATGAGACGAAGTTCCTTGGATTGATATTTGATAGAAAACTTAGTTGGTCGTCGCACATAGCACAACTAAAAGCACGGTGTGATCGATCTTTAAATATCTTGCGGGTACTAAGTGGAACATCGTGGGGAGCGGATCGTACAGTGTTATTGCGACTTTTTCGCGCACTCATCCGTTCCAAATTAGATTATGGTAGTATGTGTATGGCTCAGCACGACCATCTGTGCTGAAGAGATTATACACAGTCCATAATTGTGGCATACGTATAGCACTTGGGGCATTTCCAACGAGCAGAGTTATAAGCCTGTATGCTGAGTCTGCAGAACCTCCTCTGCAGTACAGGCGCAACATGTTATTAGCATATGGCTGTGAACTTAATTGCATGCCCACACATCCATCGTTTACGCCGTTCTTTAATACCTTCATCGACGTGCGTTATATAAAACACATCTATTAAACCAAAGCCACCTGGTTTTCGTTTACGGGAGCTCCTTAGACATCTTGATACTGAAATACCCAAGATGTATCCTAGGGGGTAGAGGACATACCCTCCTTGGTTGTGCAGATCTGGGCATGGCTAAATATGATAAATCTACCATGTCTATGTCTAGTATCCGCACATGTTTTTTAGAATTTTTATCGCGATATGAGGACCATTTTATAATTTATACTAATGGCTCCAAGAACTCAAATGGTGTTGGTTGTGCTTACGTGTGTGGAACTGAACCGTATACATTCGGATTCCACACTAGCACTTCCATTTTTACTGCAGAGCTTTATGTAATATACCGGGCCATTTTACATGTACGTCGACGAAAGTTGGGGGACTGCTTGATCCTGAGTGATTCCCTCAGTGCACTTCAAAGTCTACGGCAGCTGTACAACCCTATTGTGTAGCGTATCCAGGATGCCCTCCACGTTTTACACGCTTCTGGCGTTAGCGTGGTGTGTGCATGGATCCCTGGTCACGTAGGCTTGCGGGGGAATGAAATGGCGGATTCGGCAGCCAAGACGCCTACCATGAAGCCCAGGTTTCGAGTAGCATCTGTGACATCGGAAGATTTTAGGGCCGTATTGCGGAGAGCTTTGCAAACCTGCTGGCAGGAAGTGTGGTCCGCTCTCCGCAATAATAAACTTAGATCTGTGAAAGAACTTCCGATTCCCTGGGTTACCTCCTGTCGGTCATCTCGTCGTGAGGAGGTGAGTTTGTCTCGGTTGCGAATTGGGCACTGCGTTTTTACTCATAGTTTTCTTTTTAAAAAGGGAACCTGCTCCACTGTGTCCGTTTTGCAATGAAGCGTTATCTGTGCGACACGTGCTGCTAGAGTGTTCTCCCCTAGCACACCTTAGGACGTCTCTGCAGCTGCCGGACAGCTTTGCAGAAATGCTAGCGGACGATAACGCAGTAGTGGAGAAAGTTTTGAGATTCTTTTCTAGACTAGACTTCACGATTTAGCGAAGAGAATTTATGCCATTTTAGATATATATTTCTTTTGTTTGTATAGCTTTTTATGTGCATGTATTATTTGTAAGTCTATTTACATATTAGTGTTTTAGATAAATTTATATCTGGCTTTTGCCATGACCAGTTTGTTTTGAAAAAGGGCGCTGATAACCTCTGCAGTTGAGCGCCCTTATATTCATCATCATCATCATCATCATCATCATCATCATCATCATCATCATCATCATCATCATCATCATCATCAGACTGTAGTGACCACATACACAGCAAAGCAATTAGTCATGAGCATTGCAACAGTGAATTAGAACAGGAATAAACGATTCGAGATTGCATATGCCAATTGTTTATGATATTTATACTTCCTGCCTATGGAAACAATAACAAAACGATGTAGATGTTTTTTTGTTGTTGTAATTTACGTCCTCCAACGTTGTCATATCGGACAATGAATGGAATGGGTGAAATGATGCTCAAATGAGCTCAGGGTCCATACAGCTTAGAGTTACCCGACATTCGTCTTTCAGGATAAGGGAAAACCCCGGAAAAACCTTATCCAGGTAACTCACCCTCACCGAGATTCGAACTCGGAACCTCTTGAACGTGAGGCAGTCACTTTACCACCACGCTACCGAGGCGGCCTGGATGATGATGTTCATGATCATTATTATATATCATTTTCCCTGTTTTCGTCTTTTTTATTTTTATGTTGCTTTTCTGTATGTTAAGTGAACCCGCGACCCTCTGCGAAGAGGAACACCAGAGACATCCCCTTTAGCGACTCCGAACACTTGCATGGAATACACGCAAATGTTACTCGTTTGCAGTATCCGAGAACTTGTTTTTGAAAACAAGTAAATGTTCTCGATCTTTCTAAATACAAAAAATTTCATTTTCCTCATTTTCGTCGTTTTTATTTTTGTTGCTTTTCTGTATTTTAACACATATACACAGTATAAATAAATACCATACTCAAGGCGACACTCGAACCCGCGACTCTCTACGCAGCGGAATGCTAGATATATCCGCTCCAGCGGCCCTGAGCACTTGCATCGAATACACGCATATTGTCGCGAACGCATTTTTGAGGAAGGCAGCGCGAGGAACGAATTCAAAGAGAGGGGCAGTGCAGTGCGGGGATAAAAGCTCGCCGAAACGGTGGGGGGAAGGAGACGGATTTCTGGAGAGTTCGTCTTTCTTCTAGCGCCGTCTTGATTGAGAACGTTCCGTATGGTGAGTAAAGTAGCCGCCATCCGCCACTGGGAGGCAGTTGTTAATTGAACTCGCGTGCGTGAACAGCTGTGTGAGCTGTGTTGTGGTCATTGACCTTGCAAGTTGTAGTGTGTATGTGACGTAATTCTGCTACTGTAGGTTTTGACGGAAGTGTGTTTCTACGGAAATAAAGAACAATTTTTTGGTGTTTGTATCCTGGACTTTTAATTTCACGAACCCTCAAATATGTTCTCGTTTGTAGTCACCGGGAACTTATTTCGAATACAAGCAAATGAAATCAATTCGCAGCATGTGACGTCATCCGAGAACTTTCATTCAAATGCAGGCAAATGTTTTCTTTTGTAGCATCCGAGATCTTGATTTCAACTGCAAGCAAATGAAATCGATTCGCAGCATGTGACGTCATCCGAGAACTTTCATTCGAATGCAGGCAAGTGTTCTCGATTCGCAGCATATGACGTCATCCGAGTGATTTCATCCGAGAACTTGCATTCGAATGAAAGTTTCAATTCTTGAAAGTATTCGAATACAGTGTATTCGATTCTTAAAATCATTCGATTCTGCCCATCACTACTGTGCACCCTGTGACTGTTTTTATTCCCATTACTAAAGGCAAAGCTTAGGGGTATTCGATTTGAGAACTCTGAAGCAGTGTTTAAGAAAACCGAGGTGATTCTTAAGGACCTGACAAAGAATGGTCTGCAGCACGTGTTCAAGGACTGGTAGAGATGCTATAAAAGGTGCATTGAAGTAGGAGGGGACTACTTTGAAAAAGATCATGTAAACATTGAATTGCAGTAATAAACCTCTGTGAAAAAAAAAAAAAAAAAAAAAAAAAATCAGTCTGTCTTTGTTAATCAGCCCTCGTATATGTACTTTTGTTACTCTAACACCACTAATAGGTTACATCATGAAGGGGGGATGAAATTTGTGTATTCTAACTTACACATAACTACGAGGACTGTTCAATAAAGAATGATCACAATTTTTTTGACAATGTACCTTTACTCATCTTCATAATTTTGATGGTCCTTCTCAAAATAGTCTTCCCTGAATGCAGTGCACTTGTCCCAGCGTTTCTGCCTGTCTTCAAAGACATGCTGGAAACAATTTTTTAAGAGATCCTTCAAAATTGCCTCTGCAGCCTTCACCACTGCTTATGATGATGGATAATACCTCCCACGAAGGTGTTTCTTCAAGTTAGGGAATAGAAAAAAGTCACATGGGACTAAATCCGGACTATAGGGAGGGTGAGGGATGCACTTCATGGTGAGTTTTGCAAGATATTCAGCAACAACATTGGCAATATGCGGCCGTGCATTATCGTGGTGCAGCATCCAGCCTGATTCATGGAAATGTGGTCTTTTGCGCCTGATATGAACTTGCAATGTTTTTAGGAAATCCCTGCAGTATTATCCAGTTACTGATGTGTGTGCAAGTACAACATGCTGATAAACCATTCTATGAATATCAAAGAATGAGATGACCGTAACTTCCCCAGCAGAAGCAACCACTTTTGCTTTTTTGGGGTTGGTGATGAAGGAGATTTCCATGCTGAGCTTTGCTGTTTGCTCTCAGGATCAAAATGATGTAGCCAAGTTTCATCCGGATCTTCCTCTAAGATCAACATTAACTGCATGTTACCTCCATTGAAGCAGTAGGCGATACTGAACATGTCTGAACTTGCCTGTTTCTCACAGGCGGGAACCAAGAATACCAACTAGGGTTGTGTTTGTTTTACATTAAGCTAACTGAATGTGAAAAGATTGAATTTTAGTGCAAAAAATTATGACCGTAAAAAAAATTGTGATCATTCTGTATTGAACAGCCCTCGTATGTATATGATTATAGTACTTTATGCTGAATATATTATTTTAAGGTTTGTTATTAAAGCCTTAATAAACACTATTGTCAGTCTTGATTATTTGTCCAAAATAGCATGAATTTCATGTAATATAGTTTCTTATGTTGAATTTCATATGACAGAAAAAAATACTACAAGTGTGCTATCCTGTCCCATAAATCCTCATTTTGTCATCATTTTGTTTAACACTATATGAAGAACATTCTTCTGAGACTCACAATAGACACCCCAACCTCTTGTGATCAGTTAAAAGTCCTGGTATGTATACAATCGTGAAGACAGTGGCAGTACAGAATAGGAGTGGGAAGGGAAATCTTTCAAAGGGCACACACTCTTTGAATTATGACATATGATTTCAATTTTGTAGACTTCACATAATTTAGTAGAGGCTATAGTGATATTACATAAGAGTAGTAACAAAAATTGTTCTACAACTTATCATTAACATTTTTAAAATGCTACATTGCATTTTGAAAGCAGAATAGCTTTGACAGCATTTCATTTTATTGGAAAATGTCAATTTTATTTTTCTTCACTCCTAAAACTTTGTTATGTGTTTTTGTATTAGGTAGAACATGCCACAGCAGACTTGGATCGATATAAGATGGAACTGTTCTACATTGAACGTGATATTAAGCATGCCATGTCAGATGTGTATGATCGCTATACAATAACAGAATGGGTATCTACATATCTGCAACCACTGGAAAAACAATTACAGTTACTTTGGGAGGCAAGAGAAAAGTTTCTCTCCCGCTCCTACTGGCCTAAGAGGCCTCTCGATATATTGAAGTCTGCTGAAAACCATGATTTATAAAAGGTATGTCAGAGCCTATCTTTAAAATATAAAATAACTGATAAATGATAATGAGGTAATACTGAAGATTTGATTGCCTCATTAAACTATCTTCAAAGCAGTTTTGTACTGCTTTAGTATTTTGCCTAGTTAAAAGTACTCATATGTTAATTTATTTTTCATTGCATACTCAGTAATTTTAACTAATCTGAGCATTATTGCTGCCAACAGTATCTCAGTTAATCTTGCAGGGAGTCACAAAATTGTCTGACCCAAGTGGATGCTGATTCAGACTTAAGGACCATACAGAATGAAAATTTAACATTATATAACAAAGCAAAATCTATATCCAAGTATAATAAAATCTCTGCTTAGTTACTATTTCTTTGTAACTCAGCAAACACAGTGAAATAATTACATAAAAGTTTCAGTGGTCACACATATACATATTTCATTAAATTAAGCATTTACCTCGGAACTAATTTCAACGAATGTCTTTTTCATAGTCAATGGATTACCCTTGATATTCAAGATTTGCTACTTGTCTCTGTGTTGGTGGCTCTGTGAATTTTGTAATAAGATTTTGGTGCAGTTGGATTTCAAAATTCAATAACTTTTGTCAATATTTCCATAAAAATAATTTCTACTAAAACAATTTGTTGGGTTTCTGTGCATATTTGAATAGTGCCAATAAATTAACAATTTCATGCTCATTTGTTAAAAAATCTATCACAGTTGGATTGATGTAGTCGACATGAAAAATTCAATGCCACAGCCGGGATTTGAACCACCGATCTACTGGTTTCCATCCAGTCGCTCTTACCCACTGAGCTACCATGGCCAATTTGCCGTCATGACATTAAATTCTCCAATTGACTCATATATTTCCCCGGTAAACCACTAGGGGCTCTTGCATCCGAGATACACCGTTTGTGGTGACTTACAATTGTAAGTACTTGAGTCCCAGGTTTCATCATTTAACTCTTATTATTTAAGTTAATTGATGGAAATTATTAATTTCTTTACATTAGCCGTATCAGGCTAAGATATTGGATTGATAGAGTCAACATGAAAAATTCAATGCCATGACCGGGATTTGAACCATGGACGCATTTGAACCGTCCAGTTGCTCTTATGCATTGAGCTACCATGGCCAATTTGCCGTCATGACATTAAATTCTCCAATTGACTCATATATTTTGAGAGCCCCTAGTGGTTTACCGGAGAAATATATGAATCAATTGAAGCATTTAATGTCATGGTGGCAAATTGGCCATGGTAGCTCATTGGGTAAGAGCAACTGGACGGAAACATGTAGGTCCGTGGTTCAATTCTGGCCGTGGCATTGAATTTTTCGTGTCGACTCTATCAATCCAATATCTTAGCCTATATACGGCTAGTGTAAAGAAATGAATCATTTCCATCAATTATCTATCACAGTTGTTGATACTTCCTCTTCTCTAGATTTGATGTTCCTAAAATATTCCTTCAATCTGGTGTCTATGTTCATTGTGTTTGACTCATGCAGGGTGGAAGTGAAATAATTCTGCAGACTAAATAGGTGAGAGAGTGGATGTAAATTAACAAAACCTTCTAATACATTTTCATAATTTAATACACCATTAACTAGATAATTGCACCAGAGGCGTAACGTACGCAATACAGGCCCCCTTAAATATAATGTATAACCAATCAGTAATTAACGTAACCTCAGTTACAGCAGGTAGAAAATTTAATGCAATGCATAGTATAATCCTACGTAATATAAACAAAGCTATTATTTGATCACTATTTTCTAAGTATTGCACAAACTTAATACCACTAAAATTAAGTACATTGTAGGGGTTGATATTCTATATCAATAAGGATAAATTTATACTTCTATCTATTGTTTGATAATTAATGTACTTGAACTCTACTCACTCTACTCACCTTGATCTCTACTGAAACTGGAACATGCAGCACACTTTCTCTGGTGCGAAGGTATGGATGATTTCACTGACATCAATGGATCTAGCTGTTTCACTTTCGATACTGAGAAGGCTGAGTTCACTTAGTCTATCTTGTGTCATAGAATTTCGCAGATAGTTCTTTATAAGTTTGAGCTTCGAAATTGAGCGTTCAGTTGAAGAAACAGTAACAGGAATAGTGAAAAACAGGTAAAATGCTGTGCATAAATCTGGAACGCTAGCAGCTACGATTCAATTCTCTATTACTAATAGTTTTTTTAAGTCAAGTATAGGGGTTAGTACAGATATTTCTTTTTTCAAAGCATTTTTGAAACCTATTACTTGGTCTGGAAATTCACTAGATAAATCCTTCCCATATTCATTTTGCTGCATTGTGAATCTCTTCATCGGCGGCAGCATTTAGGAATTTTGGGGAAATAATTTTAAAGAAATGGTGAACATTGTGCATACCCTCAAATCTGTCTCTTAACTGGGCTACAGTAATATCCAAACAGCCATTAAAAACAGTGGTTCTGAAATACATACTTTGATCCACTAGCCGCTTGTCCTGACACAATACATCAAAATGTTTTTTCACTTTTCGAATTCTTTTATTTTCAAATTTTAGTGAAATGCTCCAATTTCTTTGCCAAAGGTATGGCTGATGACATTGCATCTTCAAAGTTTTTTTCGATAGCAAGATAAATTATCAGCTGCATTCTGAACAAGAGAACACGCTTTATCAAGATCTACATTTTTCGAATGCATAATTTGATATGCTAGGTTTGTACATTCTAGAATCTTTAACTGCAGCAATATCTGAAAAATGAATTCAAATTTCTCCAACTGTTTTTTTCAAAACTACAGCTTCCAGCTTCCTCTTTTTTTAGATATCAATATTATTTTTGACAGAGCCTTAAGGACATCAACATATGCATACCAAAGGGCTTTAACAGACTGGTTTCTCGAAGACCAAAGTTTTTTTTAAGGTACAAGAAGATACCAATATATATATATATACCATCTTTTAATACTGTTACTGAAGAAAAGATACTACGTTTCTACTGTGTCATAAAAGGACCTGACTTCTTGAATTCCACATGCAGCATTGTTAAGTACTAGATTTAAATTATGCACTGTACAATGCACATATTTTGCAGTTCTTTGTCTTTGTTGAATTTTTGTTTTAACACCTTTGTATATGCCTGACATATTGGCACAACCGTCATAACCATGACCATGGCATTTAACGAGAATACTTTTTGGTCTGTTGCACTTAGTATTTCTTTGTCTATTCTTAATGCACTTTAATCTTTTATTTTACGAAAACCTAAAAAACTTTCGTTTATTTTCACGTCACAAGGCTTTCCAGTGACTTCATGTTAAACTGTAGCGTATCTAAATATCTGAGTTAATTGATCTCTTTTTGTAATGTCCTGTGTTGTATCTGTGATAATAGAAAAGAATGGGACAGCTTTAATGTCATTAATAATTTCTTTTTCAACTGCACGGGATAAGACCTTTATTTACTCATGTTGAATTGCAGGACTAAGGCATTTTTACATGCATTTTGGTTTATTTATTAAATTGCGTAATACCGGATCATATGTTGTGAGAAGTTCAATAATTGCTAAAAAGTTTCCACTGTTTGATTTTCCAATTTCCTCCCTATGCCCTCGTAAAGCTTAATTATTGGATGCCAGAGTTAGTCACATTCACAATACTCTCAAGGACCTGTTTCCGTATGTTCTCACTTTTCTTTAGTTCTGAATTGATACCCGCGTCAACTGTGTTTTCCTTATGCCACGAATTGAAAATGACGCAAGCATTCAAATGTACATAGCTAGTTTCATGTCGTAATATACCTTTGGTTAGGCACCTCCAATCTCGAACTCCTTCTAAAAGCTGACGACAATTTCTGTCCTCCAAACAGCCAACACAGTTTACAGTAAACAGAGTCATTTTTAAATGAATTACTTAACCATTATCTCCAAATTCTTTGTCCTGCCAATGTGAACTTTTCGTAATATTTAGTGGGGAAGTACTGATTTTCCTGCTTGGCATCTTTGGAAAATGGGCCCGCTGGATAGGCCTAATTATATTTATGGCAAGTTTGCTATCTTTGTTTACAATTTAAAAATCATTATTGGTATTCACTTCCGAGATGCACTCACTTTGTGATACTGCAAACTTCTGTAACTGTTGAGCTAGTACTACTACTAGGAGAAAAAGGATCACTTATTTTCACTAATTTGTTTGTTTGTTTTTCTAATGCACGCTTCCTCTTTCTTTTTTCTCTTCTTCATTTAGATGTTCCTACTTAAATTCAAAAGGTTTCATTTTACTGAAAAAGTACACAGTTAAGTAGAAAAAGTTAATACAAAAGTGAATCGAGAAGATATTGACACATTGCTTCACTCACACTGTTTATTTACAGGACATGTTTCAAGAGCTCTTGCTCCTATCAACTGATACTCGACTAGTGCAAGTTGTAGTGGTTTCCTCTTTCTCCGTTTTGTCAATAGATGGCGTGATGTACTTGTCAAAGATGTCCGGTGGTGGAGTTTCAAAATTCATGACTCTATGACGATTTTTGTTGATGAAGATTTTTTCCCATACGAAAGGGTCTATGGGGTGATTAACATATTTTATTAGAGATGTTTCCAAGTTGATGTCATGTCTAGTATTCAAAAAATGAAAAGCCACTGCTGATTTTTCTGTTCCACCATTTTTAATGTTTCTTAGATGTTCTTTAGTTCTGATGTTAATATTTCTTTTGTTTTTCCTATATAAATTTTAGGGCAAGTTTCACATTTGATCTCATAAATTCCTGGTTTTTCTTTAGTAGTGATTGAATTTTTGGGAGGGCCTTTTAACAAATTTTTGATATTAAACCTATTTTGAGGTGCAAGAGTTATGTTGTGTTTTGAGAAGATTTTTTGGAATTTGTTATAGGCTGATGGGTGGAAGGTGAATTTTTTAAAAAGTTTTTTCTCTTTTTCTCCTGTAGGTTCTAGGGTGGTGGTTTCTTTTATTTTCTTAGCTTTGTTGAGTCTGCTAACTGTTTTGTCTACTAAATTTGGGTTGAAACCGTTGGATATAGCTACTTTTTTTATGTGTAGGTATTCTTCTTGATAATCTTCTCTGTTTAGTGGAAAGTTGATCATCCGAAAGATTAAATGGTTGAAAATGGCATGTTGGTGTCATTTTGGGTTGAAACTGTTGTTCTTTATGTAATTATCTGTGTGTGTCGGTTTCCTGTAAATACCAAAGGTGAGTTTGTTGTTCATTTTTTTTTTTTTTTGATCTTGATGTCCAAAAAGGGGAGCACACCATCCTCTTCTGTTTCCAGTGTAAATTTTATAGCTGGATTTTGTATATTCAAAAGTTTAAGACCATCTTGTATGAGTTTTTTAGGTACTATTGCAAAAATGTCATCAACATAGCGATACCACACTTGAAATAATTTGGAATAGCTTTTGTGATATGTGTTTCAAAAGCACTCATAAATAAATCTGCCAAGAAGGGAGACAATGGGTTGCCCATAGCTAGGCCTGTTTGTTGTTTATAGATCTGTCCATTAAAGCTGAAAAAATTTTGATTGATACAAATTTCTGTAAGTTGTGAAAGTTCTTCTATTTCTTCTTTCACAACTTACAGAAATTTGTATCAATCAAAATTTTTTCAGCTTTAATGGACAGATCTATAAACAAAAAACAGGCCTAGCTATGGGCAACCCATTGTCTCCCTTCTTGGCAGATTTATTTATGAGTGCTTTTGAAACACATATCACAAAAGCTATTCCAAATTATTTCAAAGTGTGGTATCGCTATGTTGACGACATTTTTGCAATAGTACCTAAAAAACTCATACAAGATGGTCTTAAACTTTTGAATATACAAAATCCAGCTATAAAATTTACATTGGAAACAGAAGAGGATGGTGTGCTCCCCTTTTTGGACATCAAGATCAAAAAAAAAAAAAAATGAACAACAAACTCACCTTTGGTATTTACAGGAAACCGACACACACAGATAATTACATAAAGAACAACAGTTTCAACCCAAAACAACACCAACATGCCATTTTCAACCGTTTAATCTTTCGGATGATCAACTTTCCACTAAACAGAGAAGATTATCAAGAAGAATACCTACACATAAAAAAAGTAGCTATATCCAACGGTTTCAACCCAAATTTAGTAGACAAAACAGTTAGCAGACTCAACAAAGCTAAGAAAATAAAAGAAACCACCACCCTAGAACCTACAGGAGAAAAAGAGAAAAAACTTTTTAAAAAATTCACCTTCCACCCATCAGCCTATAACAAATTCCAAAAAATCTTCTCAAAACACAACATAACTCTTGCACCTCAAAATAGGTTTAATATCAGAAATTTGTTAAAAGGCCCTCCCAAAAATTCAATCACTACCAAAGAAAAACCAGGAATCTATGAGATCAAATGTGAAACTTGCCCTAAAATTTATATAGAAAAAACAAAAAGAAATATTAACATCAGAACTAAAGAACATCTAAGAAACATTAAAAATGGTGGAACAGAAAAATCAGCAGTGGCTTTTCAGTTTTTGAATACTAGACATGACATCAACTTGGAAACATCTCTAATAAAATATGTTAATCACCCCATAGACCCTTTCGTATGGGAAAAAATCTTCATCAACAAAAATCGTCATAGAGTCATGAATTTTGAAACTCCACCACCGAACATCTTTGACAAGTACATCACGCCATCTGTTGACAAAACGGAGAAAGAGGAAACCACTACAACTTGCACTAGTCGAGTATCAGCTGATGATAGGAGCAAGAGCTCTTGAAACATGTCCTGTGAATAAACAGTGTGAGTGAAGCAATGTGTCAATATCTTCTCGATTCACATTTGTACTAATTTGTGCTTCACTGTCCCTACTGTTCTTCCAAGTTTATACTTTGAGAAAAAGTTAAACTTTTAACCAGTAAAGTTTTGAAAATATCACACCACTTTTTACGATGCACCAGTTCCCACAAAGAAAACTCGTCTGAAACTGAGTTGGCTGTTGATTGACCTGCCAGTTATTCACATCTTAATGTATAATTGACGTTGTTGTTGAATGAGAAGTGTGACAAAAGTTAACTGTTTAGAAAAAAATGTGCATATTACAATATCAGGAACTCTAGACATAAATAGAAAATAACTTCCTGCCTAATGTAATATTTTGGTATTAATTTTCATTGTTGTAACTATGCGCCACTCGTTTGTGAGGACAGAGAAACATGATGCAAACCAGTGTTATCAGAGAATTTGTAATGAAGGACAAGCAGCATTGTTAACACACACAGCTGTGCTAAACTCAACTAAACGTTGACCAATTCTAGGAAAGCATTTGAAATGATCTGGCCATTAACTTTCTATGCAGACTGACATTAAAGGCTGCTATTTATCTTATACACATTTCGGAATTTATATCTTTATATATTCAAATTGTTATATTCATTAACAATAATATGCTTTTTTTACTTTTCTGCAGGCCCTGCAGGCCCTAACGTTACGCCCCTGAATTGCACATAAAGTAAGAGTAAACACGGCATAGTTTGTTGAGTAGTCTGCTTCTAGTGGCAGTATAAACTAATGCTCCATAAAATCCATTTAAGTAATACAGGCTGTCCCACATAAAACTGGTATGTCTTACTGCATTCATTACATTATATTATGTTAATTCCTCAACCAAGCAACTTCCTCTGTAAAGATTGAATAAATATGGCATAGACCAGACTTACAGGTTATAACAAGTAATGAAAGTGCCTCCACTGGTATCCTGATATCGCTGCACTCATATGAGAATGTTCTGGTTTACATGTTGTGCACCAGCTTCACCTTTGACCTATGTTGCTTGGCAAGACAGTTGGTTCCTTACATTATCCAATCCCAATTTTTAAGAATTTGATGATTGACACTGGGAAAATGCTGCTCATAACAAAATGTATATTTTCAAATCCAATATTTTCCAGGAATATAATATGCACATGGGTAAATCAGATGTTACATGCATATCCCTCTTTATGAAAAACAGTTAAATGGTATGAAAAAGTGTTTTTACACCAGCTGGATATAATCATATGCAATTGTTTTGTAATTTGGAGAGCTCTAAACCCACACAAGATAATGATCTATCTGGACTTCAGCATATCAATAACTTGCAGCCTAATGAAGCACTATAAAATTCAGTGGCCTCTTCATACAGGGGATAAGAAAACCACAACCCCAGCACCCCTCAGACTTAAAAAAAAAAAAAAAAAAAAAAAAAAAAAAAAAAAAAAAAAAAAAAACGCTTTCTAAAAGGATACCACTCTCAGCAAAATAGTTACTACCATTTCAAAAATGTCTGATATACCGCAGAAAAAGAGTTTGAAAGGAAACCAATATTATTTACCATGTATGTGGTGATGTGTCCTTGTGTGTTCATCCATGTTTTGAGGCATACCATTCAGGAAGAAACCTTTAAAGGCAAGCTTTTATCTCTCATAGAACTTATTTAAATTAATTGTAAAGGAGAAAGATTAAATAATTAGTCTTAAATAAGCATTAAGTTTGTCTATGCCAGGGCATCGATAGACATCTATATCGCTTCTCCTGTATTTCAAAATGGATGTTATATGATGCCCATATTGGTAAAAGGATTAAAAAGCTTCCAGCTTTAGCCCATACAAGATGGAACTTTTCATCCAGATTAGTGAATATGCTACTGATGTATACACAGCAGCTTTTTGAGTTTTTCTTGTTCTTTGAAGATGAAGTAGACAGTTGAAATCCAGAAGAGGTTAATGCAGCCATCAAGTTTTATTTTCTTATGAAAAGTGAGATTTTTTTCCTTATTGTCTTCAACAGGATTTTTTCATTTTCTGACACATGTACAGTAGCTGAATTTTCTGAAACACTACAGAGAATTAGAAATCAAGATTTTGAGAAACTGTGAGCTGAAACAAAAAATATTATTCCAATGTGTAAGGACTATGATACAATGAAGCACAAAATTAATATAATTTTGAGTCAAACTAGTACTCAATGCTTCACTTATTGCTAGTATTTACCTAGAACGTGTTTCGTTAGGATCTTCCTAACATCATCAGCTGATGTCGACTAATGGATGTTGGTTTGGTGAACTCCTAGGAGGTGATAGATGGTCTCCGTTGGTATCTTGATGAACTTGAAGTTTGGGTTTTCTTTAAAGGTAGTGTCGAAATTAAACAATTTTCTTTCATATTTTTTTATGAAGATTTTTTCCCATGCGATTAATGCACCTGGACCTTGGACACTTTTTAATAAGTGGATTTCTTGTTCTATATCATGATTCTCCTTCCAAAAATGCTACACTACCCCCCGATTTATCTATTTCTTCGTTCCTGATGTTCCTAAAATGCTCTTTAAGCCTAATGTTCAAGTCCCTTTTAGTTTTTCCAATGTAAAAGTTGTCACAGCCTTTGCAGTTTATCCGGTACATACCTAATTTTTTGTATGTGGGTATGTCCTTTGTATTATGTGATTTCAAAAGGTGTTGTACACTAAATTTGTTTTGTGGAGCCAAAGTAATATTGTGCTCTTTGAAGACTTTTTGGAAAAGATATGTTGCTCTGGGATGATATGTAAATTTTCTGTATGAAGTTTCATAGCTCATTGGGGAAAGAGTAATTACCTATTATGTAGAAAATGAAGCTAGCTACATTGAAGCAATAAATATTACACAAGTATAAAAATTTGATACTAAGGTTTCACTTATCTTAAGAAATTGGTGTTAATACTTCTTTCAAATGGAGATTGATTTCACAAACAGATCGTTTGTATCTTCAGTCCACAAACTCAAACTCACAAATGATCTGTTTGTGAAATCGATCTCCATTAGAAGTATTAACACCTATTTCTTAAGATAAGTGAAGCCTTAGTATCAAATTTGTATATTTGTGTAAGAGTAGTTACTTGTTTGCATCTTTGTTATCTTTTAAATTTATAAATTTTCTTTTTGACCAATTCAACACTGAATCCATTGTATTCTTCAATGTGAATTATATTACTGTACTCTTTGATATATTCCATCTTGTTTAAAGGTACATTAACCAGCCTGTAAGTTAAACTTTTGATAACAGCATGCTTGTGTTGTCTTGGGTTATATCCATCTGATTTTATGTAATTTTGTGTGTGTGTTTCCTTCCAATGTTTGCCAAATTCAAGTTTTGTATGTTTTCTGGTAAGTTTCAAATCTAAGAAAGGGATTTCATTGTGGAAACGTAGAGTCAGACTGAAAAATTCAATGCCATAGCCGGGATTTGAACCACGGATCTGCTGGTTTCCGTCCAGCCGCACTACCATTGTGCTACTATGGCCAACATGCCGATATGACATTAAATTCTCCAACTGACTCGTATTTTTCCCGGTAAACCACTTAGGAGTTCTCATAAACACATGAGACAACTACCTTAATGGCGACTTACATATTGTAAGTACTTTAAGACCCGGGCTTCATATAGTAAACCACTATTAGGTTAATTAATGGAAATTAATTATTCTTTCACACTGGCCATGTGTAGGCTATATTGTGGAAACGTAGAGTCAGACTGAAAAATTCAATGCCATAGCCGGGATTTGAACCACGGATCTGCTGGTTTCCATCCAGCCGCACTACCATTGTGCTACTATGGCCAACGTGCCGATATGACATTAAATTCTCCAACTGACTCGTATTTTTTCCCGGTAAACCACTTAGGAGTTCTCATAAACACATGAGACAACTACCTTAATGGCGAGTCAGCTCCGTCACGTTATCCCTCACGCCGGCCAACTGTTCTTCAAACTTCACGGCAAGGGCCTCGTTTGCCGCTTTCATCTCCATGGCTAGGCTGTCGTTCGCTACCCTCATTTCTGTGGTCAGTTCGGCCATCTTTGCGGTCATTGTCGTGGCCAAGTTGTTATTTGCCACTTCCGTTTTTGCAGCGAGGTTTTCATTTGCCGTCTTCATTTCTTCCATTTTCTCTAAAATCTTTGCCAATGCAGCTTCCATTGTCGTATATCCCACTTCTGACACCAGTTGTGACTTTGTGGGTTCGTGAAATAACAAAACGAGGTTACAAACACAAAAACTACACTTTATTTTCCTAGCAATACACCGTTTACCATTACAAATTGCTAGATCACCTCAAAACTGTTTATTTTTCAAACACTACTCTCAACTGTCTGTCGCTTCCGGTAACGATCGGCCCCAAAGTTTCCCGAATCTCCACCGGCCATCATTTATTCATCGGCTTCGCGAGTCTACCTCCAGGGTGACACTATATTACCTGCTGACTTTTCACTTTTATGTTTATTTCACATGCCCTGTATACAAAAATTTGTATAGTCATTACCAAATTAAATATCATAGTTGGCTAACAATTTCCACACAATATTTCGCAATGAATAAGGCATTAGCTTAATCTTTTATCACATTTTAATTGTTGTACGACTGACATATAATCTTGTCTTCTTTGAAACCACCATTAATGCCATTATCTTTGTCACTGCTTTCCAATTCATTGCTTTTATTACAATTCCTCCAGTTCTTTCATCCATTAGACTATCTCTTATCAGTTTCTATTACTCCTGTCAAGATATTATACATTTTTCTACGTGTTCCTAAGGATGCTGCTTCCATTCTATGGATTTACTTTTGTTTCAAAATTCAGAGAATAGAAGTGTGGACTACAGCAACTCTTTCTAACAGCTTTTTTATTTCTTTGAAAAGCTCATCAGAGTACTAATACTTATGCCATCATAAATGTTAGCAATTATCTCACAAGTTTGGCTATGAAATAATTCTTTCTTCCTTCCTTTAACTTTGAAATGGTTCTTTCTTTTTTCCTTCATTTTAATTCTGAAATTAAAGGAGGAATTATCACAAAGTTAACTAACATATGTAAACACACACTAACATTTATACACCAGTACTTAATATTCAACTGTACTGAGGTGCAGACTATTCATACTGCATATTCCAATAACAAACACAAACTAAAAGTTGTCTGAGTACAGGAGAAAGTACAGTATATCTAGCCTCACTGTTTTCTGGATGAAAATGATTGTTTAAGATTGAATGTACAAGCAATAATAAAGGTGACAACATATTAACCACATGCCAGTATATGGTGTTTTTTATTAAAGGAAAAAAAAAGGTTTGGTTTATGCATGTGAATTCAGGCCAATCTGATAATTATTATAATTTATTATCATGAATAATAGCAGTTGGTTTCTTGTGGATTTTTTGATTGCACTGTATAGTTGTACAGACAGTCTTGCTGGAGTTAGTAACAGAAGCAGTAGTACTCATTGAAAACGATCCCCAAAGTTGTTCACTGGAGATAATTATAAAATTTTTCTACTTTTCAGGAGACTAAGGAAGTATGAACAAAAGCTATTGAAGAAAGTGAAGAATGAATAAAATGTTATTAAAGAAAGAGAAATGTTTGGAACAAGATTTTGTAATAATCACAGCATACAAATATTGCAATCACTGAGTAATGCCATGGTTTCACAGATGTTCTGATAATATTTGGGATATTAAAGCATGAACATGGGTAAAAATCTGGGCTGAACACATTTTAGCAGCTTCCAAACTTGTCAATTAGCAAATTAGGCTTTGTTGGAAGCTTTTTGGTAAGTTATGTGGCATGTTATGTTCTCTTTTGTGACATAGCTAGACCACACTAGACTGGACTATGTAAAGGAAGAACACTAACCTTTTGTCTGTTTCTTTCAGCGCTCAGCAGTATTTTAATGCAATTAATAATAATAATAATAATAATAATAATAATAATAATAATAATAATAATAATAATAATAATAATAATAATAATAATAATAATAATAATAATAATAATAATAATAATAATAATAATAATAATAATAATAATAATAATCATCATAATCATAATCATAATAATAATTAATAATAATAATAATAATAATAATAATAATAATAATAATAATAATAATAATAATAATAATAATAATAATAATAATAATAATAATAATAATAATAATAATAATCGTCATCGTCATCGTCATCGTCATCATAATCATAATCATAATCATAATACAATGGGGAAACACTTTGTATATAATATATAGTTTGATATTTAGCAATATATATCATCATTTACACAGGCATATGTGGAGATCATTAAGATGGAAAATTACTTAAATGAACGATTGGTAATCCTTTCTACATACTGGTAAAAATTCTGAAAATGTTTTCTTGATTTTAGCAGCAATATCAAAAAGAACAACTTTTAAATTAAAGTTATTTAAAAAGAACTTTTCAGTCAGACTATATGATTATAATAAGTGTGATATTTAAAGTTAACGTTAATTCTGTTTTTGTAGTCTCTTCTACTTTAGAATAACATTCAATCACCTTAGTTAAAATCAAACTTTTAGTATAGTTTCTGATTTTTTTATCTTTTTTCCCCGCTCACTGCGAATAATGCTCAGGAACATTGAGTAATACATCATACATGTACGAAATATACAGTATAAACCTATTCACTTTCCATTGTGTAGTATGTAAGAGAGAGTAAAAATTTGTAAATCTCCACCATATTCAGAGGAAACTTCTTAATATGCGGGGCAACAATAATGAGCCAATCTAGCCTTAGATAAAAAGGAACTACCAATAAGAATATTATATGTCTTAACTAAGCCATTTGACAGTATATATTACGACCTTTAGCTGTAGAACTTAAAATTTTATGGCTTCAATGAGATCTCTAAATAAATAGAATCCGGAAAACTAGCTCAATAATTCTAAATCACAGGTTATTATTACTGAAGGTATCCTACAAGGTTCTGCAATATATTTTTTTAATACAGTTGAACCTGATTTATGCATATTTGAAGGGGAAGATAGTAAATTACTTGTAACTTAGAATTACTTATAAATAATATTTTAGTAATACATTTTTTTAAAAAAAGATACAGTGTAAAAGGCATGTGTAAAACATTACAAACAACAAAGATGTGTACAAACCAAACACATTATTTAGAAATTGGTCCCACTTTAAACTACTTTTAATTTGGCTTGCTTCACTTTTGTTGCATTAAATGCATATAACTCATTTCACAAAACATACTAATGAACTTAGATCTTTTTCACTACAACTTTTTGCATGTAACGCTTCACCTGTTTTTGGTATTTCAAGTTTAGAATTGTGATCCCCATCATTGTTCAGAGTCGCCTAAGCTGGTCTGCTTATTTTTAATCACCGCGTTTTTGCTACACATCAGCAATAATCTTCTCATCCATACACAGCTAGATTATTATCAAAATGCACAAAAGTGTTTGAAACATTTTGTTTGCTGTTTTTCTGAATATATAAAATATTTTCTTATTAATATAAATCAAAAAAACGTTTCTTTTGTTTTCCTACACAATGTTTGACAGACATTCAGTGGAAGGTGCAGAACAAATGATTTAATATTAAATTTCGGGCAATATGATTCACTAATTAAAATTCATCTTTGCAGATAAAGAAATCTTCAACCTTTCATCTGCATGTATGAAACTATATGACTTTTTAAGAAGGACTTATTCTAGAGTGCTTATTCAAAATTAGATAATTATATGTAAGGAAGGTAAAGCCCACCGGATAGATGGGATTGCAGGAGACTTTTGGAAAAAATTTAGCAATACTAGGAAAAGCATAAATATGAGAAATGTGTTAAATAAAATTAAAGAGAATGAAGAGATACCAGAGTGCAGGAAATTAAGTACAGTGGTACCAATATATAAAGGGAAAGGTGGAGAAAATAATCCAAGTAGTTACAGAGGAATAAGCTTATTATCTATATCAGGTAAAGTATACTCAAGAATATTAGCAAATAGATTAAGGGACTGGGCAGAGACAGAAGGAAAGATATTAGAATTTCAAGCAGGATTCAGAAAAGGTAAACAAACAGTAGATAATATATTCATAATAAAGGCAATTATGAATAAATTACCTCAATAGGAAAAGAGGTAGAGTTTATATGGTTTTTTTCAGATTTTGAAAAAGCATTTGGCACTATAAATAGAGATACACTAATATACAAATTGAGAATAAAAGGAATAAGTGATCAATCCATAAAAGAAATAACTAAGATATATAGCGAAATTAAATTTTGTGTAAGATCTGAAGGGAATAAAATCACAGAGATGACAGAACAGAAGATAGGTTTAAGGCAGGGCTGTAAATTAAGTCCCATTTTATTTAATTTTATTGATAGATGATATAGTGGATAGAGTTAAAGGAAGAAATCAACATTGTCCAATAATAGGAAATAAAGAGATACCAGCATAGTTATATGCAGATGATATGATGGTAGGAATAATAACATCAGTAGGATTACAAAGAGCAATAAATGAAATTCAATAGTTTTGTGATGAGAGAGGAATTAAAGTTAAATACAGAAAAGTCAAAAGTGATGATTTTTAAAAGAGGAACAAAATTGAAGAAAAAGGGACAATAGTTTTTAGAGGGACAAAAATTAGGAGGTGAAAAAATTTAAATACTTAGGAGCTAGGATGAATAATAATGGATAATGGGAAGCATATGGTAGGAAAGTGATAGCTAAAGGAAAGGCAGCAATGGCAGGAATAAGGAATGCAAAGTTGTTGTTGTTGTTGTTGTTGTTGTTTTCAAATGCTAGGCTTTGGCAATGAAGCTCTCTTGCTCTCCAATATTTCTGTGTAGTGGGTCCGGCAGGTAAGGCTTCACAGGTTAAAAGATGTTCTTCAGTCATTTCCTCTTCTTTGTTGCACAGAGGACAATTATATGATATGCAAAGTGAAACTCCATATGTCAAGCAAATGGTTAGAGAGAATGTATGAAACATTAGTAGAGTCAGGATGCTGCGAGCTGCAGAAATATGGGGGACATCAAAAACAACAAATAACATAGACCAATTACACAAACAATTTGCTAAAGAGGTGTTGGGATTGCCTAGATCAGCTCCAGGTGAAGTAGCCATAGTAGAATTAGGAAAAACCAAAATAAAAGGTATAATAATTGAAAGAGTTTTAAAATTTTGGTATAAATGTTTGATAAAAGATGATGATGATGATGATGATGATGACGATGACGACGATAATGTAATCCTAAAGCTATGTATGAATCAACAAAAGAAAATGGGAGGTAGAAAAATTTGGTGGTCAGAGGCGGAAAAAACTGTGGAAGAAATAGGAATGGGTGATTTGTGGAGACTAGAAAAGGTTTTTGGAAAATAGTCAGAACTAGAGTGGAGGATATAGAAATACAAGAAATATGGGGAGGGTTAGAAAACAGAAAATCATTAAAATTGTATAGGTTAATAAAGCAAGAATGGGGAAGAGAAAGATATATAGACCAATGTAAGAGGCAGGAGAGGGAAGTAATGGCTTGGATTAGAACAGGATCGATGTTCTTGAAGGGACTAAGGAGTAGCAAGATAGAAATATGTGAATTATGTGGAGAAACAGAAAGTATAGTTCATATTCTGATAGAGTGCAAAGAGCTAGCAACATGGAGACAGGAAGTATGGGAGAAGAAATGGGAAAAGATGCAAAACAAGCTGATAGCCATAAAAACGGTTAAGGGAAAAATGAAAGTAGAAATAGAAATATAGGAAACCTGTTTTGGAAGGCTAAAGTGAAATGGTTGAGAAAAGTAAAGAGGGGAAAAGAAAATATGCTGGGAGAACAAGGGTAAGCAGCAAACTAGACCAGAGGATGGAAGGGTGACTATGCTGCTCAGCAATGTTAAAAGGCCTGTGGCTAAGCAGGCTGAGTTAGCAGGGTAAAAAGGAAAACAGCCCCAAAATTTATACAACTAGACTAAAACATATGTATGTAATGTAGGTAAAATGTTGTTAAATAAATTCATGTATAAGGAAATAAGCCTAGCATATTGTGTAGTGCACAATATTTTATGCAGTTTCAATGGTTTATTTATACATGAGCTACCTCTCTCTGTTTTTATAACGTTATTTTCATTGCTCACATATAGTCAACCAGGAGAATCTTGTCCTACCAGGCAATAACTGGACTTAATAGCTGGAGAGCTGGGAGGAGACCTACAGCTTTCACCATTGACTCTAAACCATGTTGGGCTTAGGGATACTTTACGTTAGCTAATGAGAGAAAAGGTGTGGAAATCGAACATGAATTTTAAGTACAGGTGTTATAAGCTATCCCAATGTACTTATGGTATAAATTCAGAAAAAAAAAAATTATGGGTTTATGAGGAACACACCATACCGTGATAAGTTATTTATTACTTGCCTTAGCCCGCCTCGGTAGCGTAGATGGTAGCATGTCTGCCTCACGTTCAAGAGGTCCCTAGTTCGAACCTCGGTCAGGATGAGTTACCTGGATAAGGTTTTTTCTGGGGTTTTCCCTTATCCTGAAAGACGAATGTCGGGTAACTCTAAGCTTCATGGACCCCGGACGCATTGAGCATCATTTCACCCATTTCATTCATCGTCCGATATGACTAAATGTTGGAGGACGTAAATTACAAAATAAATAAATAATAATAATAATAATAATAATAATAATAATAATAATAATAATAATAATTACTTGCCTTATTTATGCTGGTATTAGGACACACCTCCGTATGATTTGAGTATGTTTACTACTGCCTTCAAAAACCTCAAGCCTGTTTAAGACTATTTTAATTAATTTTGAATAGAATTTAAATAAACTTTTGTAGAAAGCTATTATCATATTTGGAAAGAATAACTGAGAAATGTGCATTAACAACATTATTCATGATTTGTAACTTTATTTTAAAATGTATAATATTTTGTTACAAAAAACTGCATAAAACATATAATGCAATAGTTATATAATAATAATAATAATAATAATAATAATAATAATAATAATAATAATAATAATAATAATAATAATAATAATAATAATAATAATAATAATAATAATAATAATAATAATAATAATAATAATAATAATAATAATAATAATAATAATAATAATAATAATAATAATAATAATAATAATAATTAATAATAATAATAATAATAATAATAATAATAATAATAATAATAATAATAATTATTTTATTATTATATTATTTATTTAAATTATATTATTTATTTCTAACTACACCCTTGTGCTTAGGGTGAATTGAAATCTCTCACAAATAGACAATATAGCATACAAATATGTATATGAAAATTGTATTCTTATTAAACAGTAATGAACTAAATAATAAATAATACATGAATTTAGATGGGCAGAGAAAATCATGTGAGTTTAATCAGAATCGACATTGACATTTATTTGCAACATTGCCATATGCGTGAATGTACATGTCACTAAAATTAATGAGGCTCTAATTTTAATTAAAAATATTAAAAAATTAATAATTAATTTTAAGCATACAGTTTTATTAAGATTAGCAATTAATTTGTTGAGATTTAAATGTATGGGAACACCACAGTGAAGCGAAATAATTATTAATTTATAGATGAGTCATATTTATTATACATCGGCTTCACTTACGTCCCTATTTTGAGGACATGTTTCGCAAACCATCGTTTGCATTGTCGGCTCTTATGCGACTAAAGCTTGGTCCAGTGGTGTGGGTAATTCTGGAGTTGCTGCTGCCATCTGTTGATTTAGTGATGAACTTAAATGTGGGATTCTCTTCTGGCAGGATTTCAAAGTTCATTAGTTGGTTTTTATGTTTTTCTATGTATATTCTCTCCCATATGACGAGTTCACTATGTTTTTGTACGTATTTTAGTAATTTGGTGCTATCTTCAATTTCATGATTTTCAGACCAGAAATGAGCTGCTATTGCGGACTTATCAATATTTTTGTATCTTAAGTGCCTGAAGTGTTCTTTCTTTCTAGTGCCTATGTTTCTTTTTGTCCTCCCTACGTAAATTTTTTCACAGTCTTTACACTTAATCTTGTAAATGCCTGACTTTTCTTCTGGTTTTATCTTATCAGTTAAGCAGGTTGTTAATGTTGTAATTGTTTTTTTGGTGCCAATGTTATATTGTTTTTCTTGAATATTTTTTGGAACTTTTTTGTGGCCCAGGGGTGGTAAGTAAATTTAGCAAGTCTAATTTCTTGTTTTATTGGTGTGAGAGCTGCGATCTATTTTAATCTCTTTTGAAGTTTGAATGATTTTAGTTTTTTATCTACAAGGTTTTTTCCATATCCATTTTTAATTGCAGTTTTTGAGATTTGATGGTATTCTTTTTGATATTCTTACTGGCTGAGGGGTAGATTTACTAATCTGTGTGTGAGACTGTTGATGGTGGTATGTTTGTGTGGAATTGGGTTGAAACTATTTGCTTTGATGTAATTATCTGTGTGTGTTGTTTTTCTATGAATACCAAATTCTACTTTTTCATTGCTTTTTGTGATTTTAAGGTCCAAAAAAGGTAGAGTACAGTGCTCTTCAGTTTCTACTGTGAATTGTATGCTGGGTTCTTGAAGGTTGAGTAGTTTCAAAGCAGCATCTATTTGTTTGTAGTGCACTGTTGCAAAGATGTCTACGTATCTGTACCATGTTTTAAAAATATGAGGGAAGGCTTTAGTTATATGTGTTTCGAAAAAGCCCATGTATAAATTGGCCAAAAATGGTGATAGCGGGCTTTCCATAGCTAGTCCTGAAATTTGTTTATAATACTTTCCATCGAAAACAAAATAATTTTGATGTATACATATTTCAGTCATTGCCAAATATTCTTCTATTGTATTGGCATTTAGGTTAATAGAAGTTAGCCATTTCTTAAGTTGAATCAAAAGTTTGTCTACTGGAATGCTAGGGCAGAGGGAGCAGACATCAAAGGATACTAAAGTGTCTTGAGGGTTTAGTTTAAGATTTTGAATTTTTTCTACCCGGTCTAAAGCGTTTTTCATGCTCAAGAGTATTGAAGTGTGGAAAGGACTGAAATTTTTTGGACAGCTAAAATCATTCAAACTTCAAAAGAGATTAAAATAGGTCACAGCTCTCACACCAATAAAACAAGAAATTAGATTTGCTAAATTTACTTACCACCCCTGGGCCACAAAAAAGTTCCAAAAAATATTCAAGAAACACAATATAACATTGGCACCAAAAAACAATTACAACATTAAAAACCTACTTAACAGTAATAATACTGATAAGATAAAACCAGAAGAAAAGTCAGGCATTTACAAGATTAAGTGTAAAGACTGTGAAAAAATTTACATAGAGAGGACAAGCCTATGTTTCATAGGCACTAGAAAGAAAGAACACTTCAGGCACTTAAGATACAAACATATTGATAAGTCCGCAATAGCAGCTCATTTCTGGTCTAAAAATCATGAAATTGAAGATAGCACCGAATTACTAAAATACGTACAAAAACATAGTGAACTCGTCATATGGGAGAGAATATACATAGAAAAACAAAAACCAACTAATAAACTTTGAAATCCTGCCAGAAGAGAATCCCACATTTAAGTTCATCACTAAATCAACAGATGGCAGCAGCAACTCCAGAATTACCCACACCACGGGATCAAGCTTTAGTCGCATAAGAGCCGACGATGCAAACAATAGGTACATACAAAATAGGTTCGTAAGTGAAGCCGATGTGTAATAAATATGACTCATCTATAAATTAATAATTAATTTGTTATTATCACACCATGTTTTAAACTGAGAATAGCTAATTTAATTTTGTATAATAAATCACCATATATATCTGAGCAGACAGTGATAGAGGTATCATCTGCATAAAGTAAGCGTAAAGTAATCTCTATCATATATCGAGATTCAACTGTATTGGAACACCACAGTGAAGCGAAAAATTATTAAATTTTAGATGAGTCGCGTTTTTTACACATCTGCTTCACTTTCGTACCTATTTTGAGGACATGTTTCGCAAATCTTCGCTTGCATCTACGGCTCTTGTGCGACTGACGCTAGATCCAGCGGTGTGGGTAATTCTGGGGTTGTTGCTGCCATCTGTTGATTTAGTGATGAACTGAAATGTGGGATTCTCTTCTAGCGGGATTTCAAAGTTCATTAGTTGGTTTTTATGTTTTTCTATGTATATCCTCTCCCATATGACGAGTTCACTATGTTTTTGTACGTATTTTAGTAATTTTGTGCTATCTTCAATTTCATGATTTTCAGACCAGAAATGAGCTGCTATTGCGGACTTATCAATATTTTTGTATCTTAAGTGCCTGAATTGTTCTTTCTTTCTAGTGCCTATGTTCCTTTTTGTCCTTCCTATGTAAATTTTTTCACAGTCTTTACACTTAATTTTGTAAATGCCTGACTTTTCCTCTGGTTTTATCTTATCAGTATTATTACTGTGAAGTAGGTTTTTAATGTTGTAATTGTTTTTTGGTGCCAATGTTATATTGTATTTCTTGAATATTTTTTGGAACTTTTTTGTGGCCCAGGGGTGGTAAGTAAATTTAGCAAATCTAGTTTCTTGTTTTATTGGTGTGAGAGCTGTGATCTGTTTTAATTTCTTTTGAAGTTTGAATAATTTTAGTTTTTTATCTACAAGGTTTTTTCCATATCCATTTTTGATTGCAGTTTTTAAGATTTGATGGTATTCGTTTTTTTACTAATCTGTGTGTTAGACTGTTGATGGTTGCATGTTTGTGTGGAATTGGGTTGAAACTATTTGCTTTGATGTAATTATCTGTGTGTTTGCTTTGATGTAATTATCTGTGTTTCGCAAACTATTGTTCGCATCATCAGCTCTATTGTGACTAAAGCTTGATCCAATGGTGTGGGTAGTTCTGGAGTGTTGCTGACATCTGTTGATTTTGTGATGACTTTAAATGTGGGGTTGTCTTCAGGCGGGATTTCGAAGTTCATTGGTTGGTTTTTATGCTTTTCTATGTATATTCTCTCCCAGATGACGAGCTCCCAATGTTTTTGTACGTATTTTAGTAATTTGGAGCTATCTTCAATCTCATGATTTTCAGACCAGAAATTAGCTGCTATCGTAGACTTATCAATATTTTTGTATCTTAGGTGCCTGAAATGTTCTTTCTTCGTAGTGTTTGCTTCTTTTTGTCCTTCCTAAGTAAATTTTTTCGCAGTCTTTACACTTTATCTTGTAAATGCCTGATTTTTCTTCTGGTTTTATCTTATCCTTATTGTTGCCGTTAAGTAGTTTTTTAATGTTGTAATTGTATTTTGGTGCCAGTGCTATGTTATATTTCTTGAATATTTTTTCATCACAAAATCAACAGATGGCAGCAGCAACTCCAGAACTACCCATACCACTGGATCAAGCTTTAGTCACAATAGAGCTGATGAAGTTCGCAAAACATGTCCTCAATATAAGTATGTAAGTGAAGCTGATATATAAAAAATATGACTCATCTATAATTTAATATATGTTTCGCTTCACTGTGGTGTTCCAATACAGTAAAATTTCGATATAATGGTGTAGAAGCTCGTATTTCAAAGCTTGGCTAAATGGTATCATTGTTTACTGCTTGAAGCACTCTTGTAATTGTGGTGGCTCATTTCTTTCAAAGAAGCTATGAACCTTGTGACGAATAACACTTTTAACAAATTCATCACATTCACTTTTCACAACTGGCTTTATTCTTTTTCTGTGTTTTCTTGGAGTGGAAAGCCCATCCGTTTTCACAACCTCACTTCAGGCGGCATTGATACTTGACGCTGAAACACTAGCTAATTCTGCTGACAAATTAACAACGTCCTCAATTGCTAAGGTTGGGTATTTTTCACACTACTTGCAAAACACATTCAATATAATTTGCTCTTTGCCACATTTTATTTGTAATGTTTTAAATATTGCATGGAAGCCTGATTGTGTTGCCACTGTTGAAACTGTGTTCCCACTTCCTTTCAAGCTCTGCAAGCATAGTGTGCACTCTATTAATATATACAAATTATGCTTATATTTACCAAATAAAATACTAATTAATTACTATTTGACTGTTGTATTTGTAATGATGTGATTTTTATATATTTTGCATTAGATATAAAGTCTTTAAAAATGATATGCGAATTATATTTTTCATCCACAGAGTTCCAGGGCTAAACAGCCAATGATGTCACACACGTGCTTATATTTACATTGCCATATAAACTTAGGATGGTTCCGGTATAGTATTAGTATTTAAATGTTTAGTAATTCCTCTTCAAATTCATTGAAGTAGAAGTTGGCTAAACAGAAAATGTTTCACTTATCACACTTACATAGGCTCTTGCCAATATCATGAGCTTCTACCATTTGGTTCAATCAGAACCCTGCTGGCTGAATGGAAGTGAATAGCAGTTGATGATGTAGATAATATGTAGAGTATATAAACATTTTACTATATATAAGTATGGAACACATACTTTTAGTATTTAGTTGACTCCAAAATCAATTAAATTTAACTTGAATAATCTTACAAATAAGCAAGAGCTTTTCAATTCTAATATTGAAAATTGATATGCTCCAGTTTATACATTTTCCCATCTTAAGTGATTTCACAAATGCAAGTGTAAATATGTCATTTTCTATTTAATGAACTTAAAAATAATGATGTGAACAAATTTGGTGATTTAATGAGTTACACAAAGAAAATGGCATTACTTAATTTTAAAATGACCAGTAGAATTGTTTCATTTTCCTGACTCATTAAATCATTTGTAATTGCATTATAGGTTGATTACTGATTCATAGCTGAATTATTGCACACAAGTAATATAGGAAGTTAAGCTGCTGTACCAGAACTAAAGTTTAAGTGATACTCTTGAAATTGGCTTGCTTATTCATTTTCTTGTTTAGAAAATTAAGGAATTTTTTTCAATGTGCAAATAAAAGGAAAGAAATGGTTAATAAAAATATTATTCTGTACTTACAACAATTCTGTTACAATAATTAGGCAGATTTAGATTGCTCTTCTATTTGCATAAGTCAGAGGTATATATTGCATTGGTTTGACATTTTCTTTTATGATGTTGAGCATAAATGAATCCAAAAAAATAATTTTCAGGGATAAGGTCCATAGTTATATATGTGATAAGCATTATTCAGGCACAAAGTGGATTGGTATTGAAGTCCAATCAGACTTGAAAAATTGAATGCCATGGACATTCTGGAATGCTTAATTCTCAAGATGTCGTGACTAAAAATAACTTGTAATATTAAAAATATTCTAATTTGTGGACTCTTATTGTCATACAGGAAGCTTGCCATGGTGGCTCAATGCAGCGGTAAGTATGTAGCAGCTCATTGCAGTAGTTTTTCAACTTTAGCCTACAGAGATATCAGTGTAAGAATAATTAATTTGATTGAAAATGATTAATACAAAGCCTGAAACTCAAAGTACTTAAGTAAATATTGTATTCTCTCTTGAGGTTTGCTACCTCAAAATGAACTTGAGAATGTCTTGTGGTTTATCAGAAAAAAGTGACTCATTTGGGAAATTTAATGTTGTACCAGTATATAGAATAAAAAGAAGCATTTCAGAAAGTGGAGTGCCATTGTTACTAAAATTAGGCAAATGAGTCAAACTTGTATATACTTTTCTCCACTTACAAGTTTTTTGATGAAGACTAGTTTCTGGGAACCTCTTCCCTATCGTCAGTTCTGTGGTTGACTGATGATGCATCCGGTGTCTGCATCTGGCTTGGTGTCGTGCTGCCATCTAATGTCCTGGTAAGTTTGATGATGTCATCTACTGTGGGAATTTCAAAATTCATCAAGAGGTCCTGTTTCTTTGTAATAAATATGTTTTCCCAAATCTGTAGTTCCAGAGGTTTCTTTGCCTGTTTGATCAGTTCTATTTATTGTTTTATGTTGTGATTCTCAGACCAAAAGTGACGTGCTACGGCCGACTTGTCCATGTGTTTGAATTTAATATTTCTGAAGTGTTGTTTCATTCTTGTTCCTAGATTCCTTTTGGTCTTACCAATGTATATCTTGTCACAGATTTGGGAAAACATATTTATTACAAAGAAACAGGACCTCTTGATGAATTTTGAAATTCCCGCGGGAGATGACGTCATCAAACTTACCAGGACATTAGATGGCAGCACGACACCAAGCCAGATGCAGACACCGGATGCATCATCAGTCAACCACAGAACTGACGATAGGGAAGAGGTTCCCAGAAACTATTCTTCATCAAAAAACTTGTAAGTGGAGAAAAGTATATACAAGGTTGACTCATTTGCCTAATTTTGAACCAGTATGTTTTATGGTAGTTGAGCTGCTTAGAGTAAGAACGCTAAAAGTCAAAGATCCATGGTTCAAATTCTGCATATAGCTTTGAATTTTTCAGTCTAATTCTACCTTTCGAACTTAAGTACACACACGGCACATTGGCACATTTGCATCATTATTCGAGTTTTTGGCCATAGAGTAGTTATAGGCAGGGAGAATCAAAGATCCGTAGTTTGATTTCCTGCCATGGCATTGAAGTTTTCAAGGTTTGATGCTCATAAGGACAGCTCATCATGGTAGCTTACGGGTAAGAACATTGGCATGGCAAGCCATGCGTCCATGGTTGAATTCCAATCTGTGGCATTGGATTTTTCAAGTCAGATTCAATGTTCCAACTTAGTGCCTACACACAGCTAGGCTATATAAGAAAGTCAGGCATCTTTAAAGGTTGCAGTGCAACCGCAAAGAACCCTGTACATGAAAAAGTAGACATTATTTGCAGATTTTATCTTGAGCCTGGAATCTAGTGGTATGAATAGTCCGAGTTAAAAAGGCCTGTGCTTTGTCAAAGTAACAACTGAGCATTGCTGCCATACTCCAGGGTTATCATTTGTGCATTTTGCTGTACTATGTTATTTTTGTTGCTGTTATTGTGCATTGTCATACCATTATACTTTTGTGTTTAACCAACTCAAACAGTAAACTTTTAAGTACCAAATGGCTGAATCAGATTCAGAACTATCAGCATCAATGTAATCCCAAATATTGTTTTACTTCAACCATTGGCTCACTTGGAAAAGTGAAAACAGAAACTCGAACTCATGGCATTCTACAATATGGTTTAAGATATGAGTTCATAAAATATATGAAAAGTCCTATTGCCATCTTTGACACAAATCCATCTGAGAGCTCAAGATAAAAGTATGCAAATAGTACAAAGTCAATGGTCCAACTTAACATTTATTTAGTTATATAGAATAAAAGCAAGTATTTCAGAAAGTGGAGTGCCATTGTTACTAAAATTAGGCAAATGAGTCAACCTTGTATATACTTTTCTCCACTTACAAGTTTTTTGATGAAGAGTAGTTACTGGGAACTTTTTCCCTATCATCAGTTCTGTGGTTGACTGATAATGCATCCTGTGTCTGCATCTGGCTTGGTGTCGTGCTGCCATCTAATATTCTGGTAAGTTTGATGACATCATCTACGGCAGGAATTTCAAAATTCATCAAGAGGTCCTGTTTCTTTGTAATAAATATGTTTTCCCAGATCTGTAGTTCCAGAGGTTTCTTTGCCTGTTTGATCAGTTCTATTTATTGTTTTATGTTGTGATTCTCAGACCAGAAGTGATGTGCTACGGCCGACTTGTCCATGTGTTTGAATTTAATATTTCTGAAGTGTTGTTTCATTCTTGTTCCTAGATTCCTTTTGGTCTTACCAATGTATATCTTGTCACAATCCTGGCAGCTCATTTGGTAAATGCCTGATAATTGAGTTTTTGGTGTGCTATGTTTTAGAGGGTGGTTTAGTAAGTTGCGGATGTTGTGTTTGTTCTGAGGGGCTAATTTTATGTTGAAGCTCTTAAATATCTTTTCAAATTTTTTGAAGTATTTTGGATGAAATGTAAATTTGCCATATCTGGTGTTTGGGTTTTCTAGTTTTTTTAACGTAGTAATGCCCTTTAAGTTTTTGTTTCTTTTGTGTCTGTAGATCAATTTTTTGATGAAATTTGTGTTATAGTTGTTCAGTTCGGCAACCTGGTGTATGTGAGTGTACTCCTGTTCATATTCTGTTTTTGTTAGCGGAATGTTGATTAATCTGTGAACCAAACTATGGAATACTGCATATTGATGTTGATTCAACCCAGTACAACATTTTGCCTAATTTTAGTAATTTATTTGTTTACTGTTAATGGATACATGTGTAACAACTCAGCAAAAAGACAGCAAATTATTTTTACTCTTATCTTTTTGTACTTGCTGTGCTTTAAATATGTATTTTAATCTACTTAAAACATGCTTGAAGCACTCTTTCACATTTTGTTAGACATTTTAAAATATTTTACATATAGTTAACATAATTGTAATTACTTTGCAGTGTAAAAGAAATTTATCCTGAAAGTTCTGTTATAGCTTTATGGAGTGGTGATCTTTGCATCATTTAAGATGCTGTTTTATTTCTTTTAGATGTATCTTAATACTAAGAAAAATCATGTGTAAATCAAAAGTCAAATAGCAATACCAAGAATTTTTTACTTAAGATGCAACATATCCAAAAATGAATGAACATAGCTAGAACAAACGTGATAATATTAGAAACATTTATTAGGAATAAATTAATTTATATCACAATCAGCCAATTAAAAATGAATAAGCAGTGGATAAGCAATATTTTAGAAAGATTTTAGTGTCTTAGGTGTGTTTATATAGAATAATAAGTGCTAGAATGTGCTGTTTCTTTAGAGAATATGTGAATGAGATCTGAAGTGTATTGTTTGGTGTGTGTGATCAATTTGTTACTCTGCCTTTGCTACCGTTAATTGCAAATGTGCGTGAAAGGTATGAATGCATTATTTAGAGAAAGTGCAAGTACAGTCTAATGCGTATCTAAAGTTGAAAAAAATAACTTGGTGACTATTCTGTGATGCACTGTTTGTTTATGACAGGCCTTGTTTGTTTCCAGTATGGGGGTTGTTTTTTAAAGTTAATTTATACTCCCACATAGGATGACCAGATGACCATTGACCAAAAAGAGTACTCCCAAGTACTGACTGAAATGTAGGACATCTTGTTAAGTAATACAATATTTTATACTTTTATATGCTCAGTAATAAAACATGTTATCTTCTCCTAAAAATTATTCTAAGCTGATAATATGTTACTCCAAGTTGAGGATATGCAAAATGTGTACTCATCATTCACTGGTATGTTGTGAATCAGTTTTGGACAAACATTATAAAACCAGAAATAAATTAATCATTTTTCTCTGCCTGGATATAGTTCTGGTAAACTTAGTATAATTTGATTACTCTAGCTTTCATTGCACCCAATTAGCTTAATTGAAGCATTGTGAGTTCAGCTGAAAACTGCACTGTCATGGTTCTGAAACTACCTAAGCAGCTGACTGTACACTTAATTTGCTTGTTCCTGTTGTATCACCAGGACTGCATCTCAGATGATGGACAACAATCATCAACATTCCAGCTGCCACTTTTATCAGCTGCAGGATTTTTAGAGATTTTGACATATGATATGCAGATTCACCTTACTGTTCACAGTTCCAGAATCTCTTGTTAACTGTCACTTCTTTGAGCATCTTTCCAACCAACCATTACCTCTTAAATGGTTGATGGTAGTTGACATTGCTGCAGCCCCTTTTATTTTAAATTATTTTATTTGTTTTATGTTCCATAACCAGCATTGCAATACTCATGCTTTTCTTTATATTAAATTACATTAATTATTTCTTATATTACATACTTCTTACTGGGTGAAGTATCATGTTAATTAACTACCTAAATGTAAACTCTCTTCACTCTGTTACATCAAATATGCATTTTAATTGATACTTATTCTATCAAGTGTTATAACCAAGGCCCAGATTTGATGACGTATCTTTTTAAAGTACTATGAATTGCTCTGAAGTTAAGATTCTGAAACAATCTGTGGTTATAAAAAAATTTTAATGTATCTGGCATTTATTCGTTACATTTTCTGCTTTGGAAGTTATGTATAATGTTTTCAGTTCTTACATCACTTTTTAGTCACTTTTTTTATTTTACTTCCTATTCTGGTCCTTTTCTTTCTGCTCTGCAAGAATTTAGACTAACTAAATTTATTAAATTATTTAAAATTTATTTCTAATCTAATAAAATAAATGAATATTTGATCAATGAGTGAACAGTGTATAACCTCCCCCATTAATGCCATCACAGTGGAAGCAGTGTGACTCCCAGTGTTGCATATATGTCCGTCTGTTTACCTACCTGCAACATTAAACAGTTACTCGAACAGTGGCATCCTGTAAAATTATAATGTCAGTAAGCATTTTTGTTATCATGTAAGTAGGGGTCTGAATTTATACAGTCATGATTTAAAAAAATGCACTTACAATTTGTCCCTAGAGAATAACTAAAACAGAATATTTATAGAAGGTGCAAAATACTTTTTATATTGTACAATGCCTGATTCTAGTTTTAATTATGAGCTTCATGGGGAAATTTATTAAACAAAGAAATGGCTAAAGATCTTCTGAGGGTCACTACTTACTGCTGGCACTGCAGTGGTGACCTGTTGATAGTTGATCCGTGTGCTTCAAGCAATCTCAAGCAGTTATATTGTTGATTCTGAACCATAAAAATAAATCTACAGCATAGTTTATAACAGCATATATTTTAAAATTTGCAATTACAGGTTCCACATGAAATTAATGTTGGGCATTGTTCTTTTAAATATTCCTGCATATTGATGAATAACAAAAGTGGTATCTGTTTTATTAATATTTCTCATAATTGTAAATGAAGCCTTAAATAACTTACATGTGACTGTTTGACAAACAAGCAGTCAATAGCACAAAGGTGAATCGAGAAGATGTTGACACACTGCTTCACTCACACTGTTTTTTCACAGGACATGTTTCAAGAGCGTTTGCGCTTATCATCAGCTGGAACTTGACTGGTGCAAATTGTAGTCATCGTCAATAGATGGCATGATGTACTTGTCAAAGATGTCCGGTGGTGGAGTTTCAAAATTCATGACTCGATGACGATTTTTGTTAATGAAGGTTTTTTCCTCATATGGAAAGGTCTATGGTGTGATTAATGTATTTTATTAAAGATGTTTCCAATTTGATGTCATGTCTAGTATTCAAAAAATGAAAAGCCACTGCTGATTTTTCTGTTTCACCATTTTTAATGGTTCTTATATGTTCTTTAGTTCTGATGCTCCTGAAACATGTCCTGTGAAAAAACAGTGTGAGTGAAGCAGTGTGTCAATATCTTCTCGATTCACTTTTGTGCTAAGTTGTGCTTCACTGTCTCTACGCTTCTTTCAATTTTATACCATAAGCAGTCAATAATTTGTCCAGTTATGTTTGAGCAGCATTCAAAACAGTGGCACATCTAAGGTCAAAAGAAAAGCACAAAAACGTGCAACAGCTACTTTTGACTCAAGTGAAACCACAGTCAGAAGGTAATACATTTTATGCTGACCTCTATAAAGCCTTTGCGTCCAGCAAAGAAGGCTTTGGATGAGATTCTCTATATTGGGCATAAACTACTGATTTATTTTGCTCACAGGCCTCTTTGTCAGACTTGAGATTCTTTAATATGGCGTAAATCTACAACAGGGGACCACCGTCTTTACTTTTCTTTTAAAGGAAGCCATGCTAAGAATTTTTACGCCTGAAAAAAACTTTGATTCTCTGCAGGGTTTGAACCAAAGGCTAGCATATTACCCCATAGACCACAAAGGACAGCACTTTTTTTCAAGGTTCCCTCTCATAAATTGCTCTTCAAGTCAATGGTTCCTGGTATTCTACTCCCACCAGAACCTCTTGTCATTCGATGGGGCACCTGGATAGGTTCAGCAGCTTATTATTGTAATCATTTCTAGATGGTGAAACATGTTACACAAACTCTGAATCCTGACTAAAGAAAACGCTATTTTCAAACAGTGAAATTGAATAACAGCTAGCCTTCATAAATGCAAATTTCAGTTGCTTAACCAAGGAATTAAATGTGTACAGGAGAAAGGTACAAGCCTGAAAAATTCTCTAACTTTAGTTAACAAATTGCATCTTATTTGAAAAGTGTAACAGAAGAAGTTGGAAGAAGGGTGTCTAAGAAAGTGGAAAGTGAAGTCTGAATGTAAAGCTTTCTGTAGCATATCTCAAGTGCTAGTCGGTAAAACATTTGATACTTCCTTCATTTGAGTGATACTGTCATTTAGTAAATTTCAAGTATGGCCCAGTTGTATCAGCAGATGTGAAAAGAGGTTTATCACAGTATAAAAATGTGCTTTGCACAACAGTTATTACCTGACTTTTGAGAACCTGCATATGCTGCTGGTTACCCAGTGCAGTAATTCTGAATAAGTTTTTGTTGTTGCTGTTGTTGTTGTTGTTGTTGACTAATGGCACTGGGGATTAGTTGATTTGCATCATTTTCCCCCTAGCTTCCCAACATAAAGCCTGTAGGTTCCCAATTTTGAGACCATTACATTTGTCCAAATGGTGTTTGTTCATTATGACATCCTCTTTACAGATAGTACATTTGGGTGTAGGTATGCAGTGTATTTTATAAAGGTGTTCTGCAAGACAATCATGGCCAGTTTCCATTCTAAATAGGGCCACTGCCACTGAATAAGTTAAGATATTAAATTTTAAGGTGAGTCAATTAATGGCACTAAACAACACTTACTTTTAAATTTCCTGGAACATGTTCCGGAGGCTACTTTCCTCCATTGTCAACTGGACAATGACAGGTTCTCTGTGGTGTAGCTGGGGATATTTTGTTGGAGGTTTCCTCTGGTGGCAGTTCAAGGAATTTGCTGAACAGATCTTTCTGGGGGATGTCAAAATTGAATACTTTGTTCCTATGTGGACAGTTCTTGTTTTCCAGTTGTGTGTTTAAGTAGTTTTGATTCTGGATTTATGTTGTAGCTTTTTTCCCAAGAATGTGTGGCAACTGGTGATTTTTCTAATTGTTTGTATTTTATGTTCCTAAAGTGTTCCTTTGCTCTTGTTTCTAAATTTCTTTTGGTTTTTCCTATATAAATTTGACAACAGTCACAGCATTCAGTTTGGTATATACCAGGGTTTTTGTTAGATGGAATGGCATAGTTTGAGCATATTAGGTTTTTTAAGGAGTAATGGTTGATTGGTGCTAGCTCAATGTTTTGTTTTTTGAAGACCAGTAAGTGACCAAAAAATTCACTTACCACTCATGTACCTTTGATAGTCTTCAAAAAACAAAACATTCAACTAGCACCAGTCAACCATTACTTAAGAAACCCAATATCAAACATCAAAGATGCCATTACATCTAACTAAAAATCTGGTATATACCAAATTGAATGCTGTGACTGTAGTCAAATTTATATAGGAACAACCAAAACAAATTTAGAAACAAGAACAAAGGAACACTTTAGAAACATAAAATACAACTAGAAAAATCAGCAGTTGCCACACATTCTTGGGAAAAAAACTACAACATAAATCCAGAATCAAAACTACTTAAACGCACAACTGGAAAACAAGAACGGTCCACATAGGAACAAAGTATTCAATTTTGACATCCCCCAGAAAGATCTGTTCAGCAAATTCCTTGAACCGCCACCAGAGGAAACCTCCAACAAAATATCCCCAGCTACACCACAGAGAACCTGTCATTGTCCAGTTGACAATGGAGGAAAGTAGCCTCCGGAACATGTTCCAGGTAATTTAAAAGTAAGTGTTGTTTAGTGTCATTAATCGACTCACCTTTAAATTTAATTTATTACAACACTTCTCAACACTTCCATGAAAGGAAATAAAAAAAATAAGGTAAGATGTTTTTATACATTCATCTTCCTAGGACGTACAAATTTGTGTCTGCCTCACATTCAGGAGGTCCCAAGTTGAAATCTCAGGCAGGGTTAACTATCTGGGTAAGGTTTTTGTGGGGTTTTCCCTTGTCCTAAAAGATTGTCAGGTAAATCTAAGTTCTGTACAACCTGGGCTCATTTCAGCATCATTTCACCCATTTCATTCATCATCCAATATGTTTTAGTTTGGAAGACAAATAAAAAAAAAATACTAATTCATACGTTTAAATTAATATTAATTTTTAATTTCAGTTTCAACATTACGTAAGAATTGTGCTGTACTCTCATGAAATGAAGATAAAACCTTTTCATTGTCATCATTTTCAAGGTTTGGACTTAGGATCCGCTCATCCCCATCATTTTTTATCTATTGATTTTGTTAGGTCATTTTATTGATTGCTTTATAGATATTTTTAGGTCATCAAAATGAGGGCCTTGGTTGTAAGTTCCTCTTTTTCAAGCTGTACATTTTGGGGTTATTGCAATGTAACTATAAATTTACTAGGTCAATGTTACTTTTACAGAAAATCAAAATTAAACTTATTTACAAATTTTGAAAATTCTTTTCTGTAAATATTAGGAGGTCTCATAAGTAAAGTCAGTTTTTTGATTTTGGTGTTTTGGAGAATTTATTGGATTTGTTTGGTATGGCAATGCTATTTACAGGATGCCATGGCTATTGTTGTGTACATTGCAAGCATGTATCAGTTTTCAGTTGTTAATAAACAATCACAAAATGGAAATAACAAAGTTTGAACTTAGAATTCTTCTAAAACACTACTGGAAACAAGATTATAAAGCCAGTGCGGCAGCTTGAAAATATGTGAAGAACGAGAAGATGTCATCAGTGAGTTGTGGCATGGCAATGGTTCCAATATTTCAACAATGGAGATGAAAACACTAAAGATTTACCACATTCTAGAAAAACTGAAGTATGGAATATTGAGGATGCATGCCAAGTTTTGCGAGAAAATACACAAAATGGTACCTATAAACTTTCAGAAGAACTTGATGCACCATACATCGCCAGATTAAAACACTTGGAAAATCATACAGAAGCTGTAGATCTGTACCTCAGAGTGGAAATCTGTTGTCAGCTTATCCATAATCCCATGAATGATAGATATGTCAAGAGAATTGTCACTTGTGATCAAAAATGGGTATATTGCCAAAACCCTGATGCCTCAAAACAGTGGCTTGATCCCCATCAACCTCCCAAAGGAATGTTTTGGGTTTGGTGGAATTTTGAAGGTATGATTCATGGAAGTTTGTTTCAAACAGGTGGGCAATTGATGCAGATCTTTATTCTACAACTGGAATAAGTTCATGAAATTTTGAGATGGAGATACCCAGCATTAGTTAACCGAGATAGAATTCTATTGCAACAAGACAATGCAACACCCCAAACTGCTCAAATAACCATGGAAAAAGTTCAGGAATTGGAAGGAATCAAACTGCTAACATACCTAGCATACAGCCCTGATCTTGCACCATCAGATTATCATCTTTTTCGATTCATGGTCCATTAAATTTAAAGGGAGTCGATTAATGACACTGAACAACACTTCATATTCTATATAGAAGAAATTTTTTACAACATCGAAGCAGTACAAGTGGGTGTCACCAAATTCTTTGCATCAGAAACCATAGACTGGTATCATCATGGGATAATAAACCTTGTTGAACGATGGCTCAAGACCATAGAATCTAAGGGTCTGTATTTTGAAAATTAATCCTTGTTTCACATAAGCTTGCCCCGTATCTCTTAACGGTCACGTGACCTTATCACCTCTCATTGGCTGCTATTGCAGTATAGACTTGTGCGGTAAAAATTAGTTCGTTATTTAACATGGTGATATATCTTTATATGTTGGAAGAAAATTGTCAAATGTATATTTTTGTAACTGTTTTAATTAAATATATTATGCAACAGAGTTGATTTATCTGAAATGCATGTTAATTCTAAACAAAGTAAAGAGGAGGTTCCTTTGCTCTCAAGCACATGGCACGATAGCACGTGATTTAGCGGTAGTGATGACATATTTGTTTATATGACTTTTATCACTGACCTTGTTTTGAACCGGATTAGTCATATATCGCCATTCAAAGGTGTGCTGTGCCAAGTGCGAGAGCTAAATTATTTTATTGCGCATGTGCTTATTATATGTATAATGGCAGAGTCTACCGCCAGTTTTTCACTGAAGCATCGCAAGGGAAAACCTTTACAAGGCGGCGAAAAAAGAATTGTGGTGCATGTGTTTAATGCACTCACAGAGAGAATCCATCTTTGTCAGTGAGAGAAGTCGAACAGCTGTGCTCTGAACTTAAAGGTGTGTTAGATGCATAGGAACATCACGACATGAAATTGAGACAACAGGAAAACTTACCACTCCAGGGGCGATATTGCTGTGTGGCGAAGACATTATTTAAGAACAATCAGATTGTACTGGGATACAAATCGCAAAATACATTACCTTGACGAGACTTGAGTGAATGAAAGACACCCAAGTATGGCGTGACACGACTTTTAAGACTGAAAGACAAGCATTTTTGCAAGGTATGTATGCTGGTTTTAAAAAATCCCAGTGGAAAAGGCCGAAGGCCTTTCATTATAAAATTGTTTCACTTTCATTGCTCATTCATCCAGTTTCAACTTTCTCAGTTTCATTACAAACTTCATTATTTTTGCATGCCTTCATATTCTTATTTGTATTTTATCTATCTTCCTGGCAATTATTATGATGTTTACCGCAGTTTTAAATGTGACGGGAAGGCACCGCCTATGGCCTATAGTGCGAAAGCATTAGCCAATTAGGATGAGGGGGAAGGTAGTTGCACGCGGAGTGATACATGTCAGTGGGGCAAGGTTATATGAAACAGAGATTAGTTGGTTGAATTCAATAAATTTACATGAGGACTTAACAGTTGATTTTGTTAAACTTACTGATTTTTGTTTAGATCAAAATTTTTTCACTTTTAATGGTGAATTTTTTTGTAATTTTACGTCCTCCAACGTTAAGTCATATCGGACGGTGAATGAATCGGGTGAAATGATGCTCAAATGTGTCCAGGGTCCATGGAGCTTAGAGTTACCCAACATTCGTCTTTCAGGATAAGGGAAAACCCCGGAAAAACCTTATCCAGGTATCTTACCCTGACCGAGATTCGAACTCGGGACCTCTTGAACATGAGGCAGACATGCTACCATCTACGCTACCGAGTCGGGCAATGGTGAATTTTTTCAACAAACTTCTGGCTTAGCAATGGGTAATCGTCTTTCACCTTTTCTTGCTGATCTTTTTATGAGTTGTTTTCGAAATTCAACTCACTAAAGCTTTTCCTTTGATTTTTAAAACATGGTATAGATATGTTGATGATATTTTTGCTATTGTTCATGAAAAACAAATTAATGATGCTTTAAAATTACTAAATTTACAAGATAAAGCTATAAAATTCACATTACAAACTGAAATTAAAGGATTTCTTCCTTTTCTAGATTTGAAAATAATAAATAATAACAAATTAGTTTTTGGTATTTATAGGAAATCTACTCATATTGATAATTACATAAAAAAATAAAAGTTTTAACCCTTTTTCACATAAATTTGCTGTTTTTAATAGTTTGATTTATAGATTAATAAATATACCCCTGAACAAAGAAGAATTTAATAAAGAATATAAACATATTATTAATACTGCTTTAATTAATGGTTTTAATAAAGATTTTATACAAAAGAAGATAGAAAAATTTAAATATCAAAAAAACTGTTAATGATATTTTTACTCTTAAAAAAATAAAAGTGATTATAATTTTAAAAAATTTACTTACCATCCTTGGTTTAATAAACATTTTCAAATTCTTTTTAAAGAAGTTGGCATAACTTTAATTCCTCAAAATAAATATAGTATTAAAAATTTATTACAATTTTCTAAAAAAGATAAAATTCCTAATAGTAAAAAATCTGGCATTTATGAATTTAATTGTTTGGATTGTGATCAGGTTTATATTGGAAAGACGAAACGTAGTTTGGAAACCAGAAAGAAAGAACATTTTCGTAACATTAAATATAAACAAATTGATTAATCGACTGTAGCAGATCATTTTTGGTCATTTAATCATGAAATAAATCCCAAAGTTAAATTATTAAAACAATTAAATGGTCCCATAATGTTAATAGTGTGGGAGAAAATATTTATTTTAAAAACTAAAAATCGTGTAATGAATTTTGACATACCAGCAATTGATTCTGTTTTTAGATTTGTTTCGTATTCAGATGTTGGTAATGTTGGAAACGTGACATAAACTAGCATGGTAACCGAGATTTCCTTAACAATGGAGAGTAAACTGAAGATGAAGGTGATGTGCCTTCGAAATCAATATTTTCTAAAGAAGAAGGAATTATTAACTTTTTAAGTTAAGTGGAGACTCTGTTACAAATATTTTTATTTGTGTAAATCTTCCATTCTGTCTGTAGCTGACAGTGTGTATGAGGGCTTGTTCACTGTAAGTGACAGCTCCTGATCCAACTAGTTGCCAATAAAAAGTACTTTTCTGCTGCTTTCTGTAGTAAGTTGAGGAAACATTGCATTCCAACCAAAAATTCAATTTTGATATTTCACTGGAAGTAAATGCTTTGAGGCTCCCTGAATGCAAAAATAAAGCATTCTTAGAAAATGATCTGTGCATGTACATGCAACATAACTCTAAAAGAAAAGTGGATTAAATACCAAACTCAGTATTTAAGGTCAGTACCTTTGTATTTTCTTTTTTTCTCAAAATAGCTCTAACAGTTTTGATTAAAAATGTTAAGGTATTTGTATGTGTTTAGTTAAGTATACAATTTATTTCATAAAAATGTTTGTGACATTAACCACTTCGGAGATATTCTTTGATTTGGTTTGAACTTTCAAATACTTGCTTTTTTTCAAGTAGTAAGTCACTGTTGTTTTGTTCTAATGTTGAGAGGATGAAATGTCAAAGCCATCGCCTAGTGATCCACTTTTTAAGATTCTATTTGCTTCACCTACTGCATTCTCAATTTAAATGAAATGTGTAAATAAAAGTTATCTTGATTAACAAGAGGCAAATGGATGTGTAAGATTTTGCTAGAATTATTTGAAAACAGTAGATAAGATGCTTTATTGTCACAAACGCTTACATACAGAATGAGCATGAGCTCTGTAAACAGGTGACTCGTCAGATTGTGAAAATTACATTGATAAATCAAAAACTTGCTACACATATTTACAATAAGATTTAAGCTAAGTTATAGTAATTTAGAAAATACAATACTAACACTGGAAAGGTTACATACTATCACACATATATTCGGCTACAAAATAATAGGCCTTGTCTAATAGTAAGTTCTTCAGTTTGTTATTAAATAAATATTTGTTCTTTAAGGTTTTCAGTTGGGTTGGCAGTCTGTTATAGGCCTTTATTCCTGCGTAGAGTGGAGTTTTTTTTTTTTCGAATAATGTTAACCTATGCATGGGTGGTTTCAGACTACTTTTTGTTCTGGTTTCATGACAGTGCTGATATTGTGAGTCATACAATTTATCATAATTTGAGTGGATATATTTAAGTAACTCATAAAGATATTGTGCCGGTAATGTTAGTATTTTAAGTTAGTGAAAGTTATGTGAATGTAACACATCAGATTTTTCTACATTACTATTTATCTTGTTTACTGATGTTTGTTATTTCAAAGTCTTCTGGATGGGACCAATCATAAATTGTTGATATAATTGCTGATATTGCTATATAGAAATAAAATTAGGCAAATTAGTCAACCTTGTATATACTTTTCTCCACTTATTCTATATATTGTTATATAGAAGTTTTAAATCTGTCAATAGGCAGATTTGTGTTTGTTTCCATATTGGCAATCTCAATCGTAATTATAAGTGCTAAGCCTGTCACTATGCATAAGGCATCAGTTTGTAGTTTGAAAACTTTTGGCTACTTATCAGTTAATCTTTGTACTCTTCTGCATTTAATTTGGTTGTACTGCCCCTTCTTCACAGGTGCTTCATAACCCACTGAACATCATGAGTAGAAGTGTTCTTTTGAAATTGTTTTTAACACTACATGGTTTAATCCTTTACTGAACCTTCCAGACCTAGACAAAATATTTATTATTTTTCTGTGCAGTTTTTTGTCATACAGTCAATATGAATGTTGAAATTTATCTTTAATTGTGACAATATACTTATTTGTATCTACTTATTCAAGTTGTTTATTATTTAAACAAATTTGAAGTCTTTTGTCTTTATGTTGCATTCTACTGCAGCATTGTTGTTTTTTATTTTTCTGCATTAAGTTGAATTTAATGTTATTAAATGTTTAATTTTTCTGAATCCCCCATATCTTGTATTAACAGAATAATCAGTTTCTGCTTTGCTTTTCCCTTTAATTAACAAAAAAGTCATCTGTGAATGTCCCTGTTGTATGTTTGTCGAAGGTAAACTCATAATTAAGTTACATATAAGTCCCAGAAGATAGGGCCACAGCAGAAATATGGGCATCTCTTGGTGACTTGTATATTCATTTGAATTTTTCGGGTAAATAGGCCTGTCATTTTGTTGAGGTACTTTTGGAAAGTTTAAATAAATTCTTTGGATACGAAAACTCGTACAAAAGTGCAAGCACCATCAGCATTGAAAGTTCCTTTTACATTGAAACTTATTAATTCTGTTTTCATTCAGGTTCTTCTTATATAAATATTTTTACTGCTGTACCTGCTTTTCTAGTATTTTTCAGAGGGACAAATCTATATTTGCTGTCATTCAAATTGTAATGTAAATTGTGTGAGTTTCTGTCAATTAGCAAATTTTGTATCACTGTTTCTATCATCAAGAAGACTTATTAGTCCATATAGGAGCTTTTCGTCTTCATAGGTTTTTATAAAATGGATTATTCACTTTGTTCCATGGCATTGGGAAATATTTGTGCAGTTATTGTAGCTTGCTGTTTTTAAATATTAAAAGCAGAAGCATTATTAACAGTGAAGTATTCTTCATTTTTGAGTTTGATTTATGAGTCACTATGTTTACACTCAAACTTCACTTACTTGTTTTTGTATAACTGAAACGTTTTCAAGATCATTCGATCTCATCCTCAGCTGTTTGGTGACTAAATGAACATTCCTCTTCTTCCACTACTACGGAGCTCCGATCAGTCTGCCATCTGGTATTAGGGGCACTAAGTCTTAATACTTCATTTAATGCCGGGATTTCAAAATTTATAACTTTATCACGGTTTTTTGTTATGAATATTTTTTCCCAAATATCCAATTCTATGGGTGTACTTAAAGATTTTAACAGTTTAATGTTATGGCCAATGTTGTGGTTTTCTGTCCAAAAATGGTGTGACACTGCAGATTTTTCTGTTTGTTTCAACTTAATGTTCCTCTGGTGTTCTTTTTGCCTGGTTAACAAGTTTCTCTTAGTTTTTCCTATGTAGCTTTTTTCACAGGTTTCACAATTTATCTGATAAATTCCTGATTTCAAGTTGTTGGAGATTGAATTTTTTAGTGGTTTATTTAGCAGGTTTCTCAGACTGAATTTGTTTTGGGGTGCTAGTTTTAAGTTTAGTCTTTTGAAGATTCGTTCAAATTTTCTAAAAGCCCATGAATGGTAGGTGAATTTTCTATATTGCCAATTTGTGTTTTTAAGTGGCGTGAGAGTGGTATTTTTTGATATTATCTTCAGTTTTTCCTTTTTATTCATCATGTTCCTTATGATGGCTGGGTTGAATCCATTTAAAACTGCTATCTCTTTTATGTGTCGTTCTTTCAAAAATTCTTCCTTACTCAGTGGGACGTTGTATAGCCGGTGAATTAGACTTCTAAAGGCAGCTAGTTGATGTGAAACTGGGTTGTATTCATTTTTCTTTATGTAATTAGAAGAGAAGATTCTCTAAAATTACTAAACCACATCCAGTTTACAATGGAAGTAGAAAGAGACAACACCCTACCCTTTTTGGACCTCAAGATAACTAGAAATCATCATGGTGTAGATTTTGGAATATACAGGAAGCTCACACACATAGATAATTACATAAAGAAAAATGAATACAACCCAGTTTCACATCAACTAGCTGCCTTTAGAAGTCTAATTCACCGGTTATACAACGTCCCACTGAGTAAGGAAGAATTTTTGAAAGAACGACACATAAAAGAGATAGCAGTTTTAAATGGATTCAACCCAGCCATCATAAGGAACATGATGAATAAAAAGGAAAAACTGAAGATAATATCAAAAAATACCACTCTCACGCCACTTAAAAACACAAATGGGCAATATAGAAAATTCACCTACCATTCATGGGCTTTCAGAAAATTTGAACGAATCTTCAAAAGACTAAACTTAAAACTAGCACCCCAAAACAAATTCAGTCTGAGGAACCTGCTAAATAAGCCACTAAAAAATTCAATCTCCAACAACTTGAAATCAGGAATTTATCAGATTAATTGTGAAACCTGTGAAAAAAGCTACATAGGAAAAACTAAGAAAAACTTGTTAACCAGGCAAAAAGAACACCAGAGGAACATTAAGTTGAAACAAACAGAAAAATCTACAGTGTCACACCATTTTTGGACAGAAAACCACAACATTGGCCATAACATTAAACTGTTAAAATCCTTAAGTACACCCATAGAATTGGATATTTGGGAAAAAATATTCATAACAAAAAACCGTGATAAAGTTATAAATTTTGAAATCCCAGCATTAAATGAAGTATTAAGACTTAGTGCCCCTAACACCAGATGGCAGACTGATCGGAGCTCCGTGTAGTGGAAGAAGAGGAATGTTCATTTAGTCACCAAACAGCTGAGGATGAGATCGAATGATCTTGAAAATGTTTCAATTATACAAAAACAAGTAAGTGAAGTTTGAGTGTAAACATAGTGACTCATAAATCAAACTCAAAAATTGCTGTTTTTAACTTACAGAATATTTTAAAAGCCCTTAGAACGACTTAGCTTGTTATTCTGTCTGTTTTGGAATCTTTGTATGGTCCATATACTCCAAGCTGCTAATTATTTCATCTAGCCATTTGTTACTGTATCACTTCAGTGCATATTAATAAATTGTTATGGTGGAAATTGAATTTTTCTTTCGCACCAGCCATGTGTAGGCCAAATTCTGGATAGGTTGAGTCAGACTTAAAAATTCAATGCCATAGCAGGATTTGAACACGGATCTCCTGGTCTCCATCCGGTTGCTCTAACCATTGAGCTATCATGGCCAATGTGCCAGTATGACATTAATTCTCTAACTGACTTGCATTATCCCAGTAAACCACTAAAAATTTCTCATATACACATGAGACAAATCCTTAATAGTGATTGACAATATGTACGTACTTTAAAAAGGTTAATGTCATACTGGAATGTTGGCCATGGTAGCTCAGTGGACAGAGACTGGAAGATACATGTTCAAAACCTGGCAGTGGCATTGAAATTTTAAGTCTGACTCAACCTGTCCAGAATTTGGCCTACACACGGCTGGTGTGAAAGAACAATTTAATTTCCATTAGTAGACCTAATAGTGGTTAGACTATAAAGCCTGGGCCTTAAAGTACTTATGTGTTGTAAGTCACCATTGAGGAATTGTCTCATGTGTATATCAGAATTTCCTAGTGGTTTACAGGGATGAGAGTCAGAGAATTGTCATACTGGCACGTTGACCATGGTAGCTCAATGCTTAGAGCAGCCGAATGGAGATCGGGAGATCCATGTTCAGATCCCAGCAATGGCATTGAATTTTTAAATCTGACTCAGCCTGTCCAAAATTATCAGTTAATAGCAAATATTTTGCAAAACCTATGCACACAAAATTTTGTACTTTAAAATCCAAAGTCTTAGTGTAAAATATTTGGGAATTTTTCCCAGAAAGTTGAATTGGTGGTTAAAATATAGTACATGCTTAGAGCTGTGTCACCTGGTCATTCTACTCTTACCTAAATATAGGTAGAATATAAATGTCATAATATATAGCCTGAATTTAAACAGTTAAAAGTACACAGTAATAGGAGCAAATCATTGCAGTAAACATAGGTCCACAAATGGGAATCAAACAAACTAACTGATTTTGTGGCATTACTTCATTGTGGCTAATTTTTCCAACTGCTTAAACTTCATTTCATTGGCTATAATATCCAAATTCTCTTTGATGTTTTTATATAAACTCTGTCACAATTTAGACTGTTTAATAAATTCTAAATTTATAACAAGTGGAATAGTTTACCAAGCCTCATAGTTTTGAACACACAAGAGATCAAAAAGGAGGTAAAATAGTTAAAGTGGAGAAAACAAGTGAAATAAAAACAAATGGAGAAAATTTTTTATTATGTATTAAAAACTATGAAAAAGTAATGAATTTTAAGATATCCTGTTAAGCAAATTCAGGGAATTCACATGTCTCCCAAGTGCAGAAAGTGAAGATTCCAATATTCCCAGCATTTCATCTATATTAGGGTAGCTCTTTAAGCCTCTTTAGCCTCTTTGATTCTGACTTGATAGTTTGACAAATTTATGGCACTTATACTATTTTGGGTGTGTTTCCACTTTGGCTTCTTTGATTCTAGTGTGATGGTAATTTGATACATTTATGACACTTCTGCTGAACTTAAATCAGCTTTGTTCACATGTTTCTTAAGAAATTAAAATATAACACACATGCACGCGCACGCATGCGCACACGCTTGTGCACATGCATATACACGTACACACACATATATATGTAATATATATTATATATAGTAATTTTTTACCACAGAGAAGGGCAAATTCACCCCCTTTATGTGAAACTAGAAAGCCAATGAATGCCTGACTTTATGGTTGATGACAGTGGATTCTTGAAACATGTGCTGCTGTTTTAAAAAGTATGTAAAGAAGTATCACTAAACTATGTTAATTTATTCTCAATAGGTCTTCTTGTTTGTGCAAATGGATATATTTTGATTAGAGCACAGAAAACTGACACTCTTCACACAGATGATGTATTTACTTCTAATCAATGTACATTATTATATTCAATTCCACTTCTTGGCAGTAAACATAGGCAATAAACCTTGGACTCCTACCACATGCTCAGTGATCACAGACAATTTTGTCTCTGATGGCTTGTAAGCATACATTGACACAATGTGAACTGAAAATGTTTTGTTTCAATTATTGTGTGCTTTCAACTACTTCAGTTCAAACTATAATTTTGATAAACATTATGAATCTTAAAGCATAATTTTATTTTCATTATAGTTTAAGGGTCTTAAAAATACAAGTTGCACTAATGAACTTAAAACCAAATGTTCCATAAATGTACAGTGATTGGTAATAGCAAAGTTCAATAGGTGGGTCTGTAAAAGTGACTTAATGTATACAGTTAATTCACAAATTGTTTATAAAATTTTGTAGAAGTGGATTTTTTAGACAATGTCCTAAGAGATACAGGCTTCTCACACCAAGAATTAATATTACCTAAGCATTAATTTTCAATTGTGGATGAAAGAAAAAGAAAGTGACCTTTAATGATTTTACACATCATGTGTCTGTTTCAGAGTACAAAATAATACCTGCTTGCTGAAAAATAGTTTGAAATGTATTCCACCAGTTATATTAAATGTATTAAATGTCTTGCAACTACAAGATTGTGCTGCCCTAAAGAGAGCTCGGTAAATAAATAAATACTTGGTTTAGATAGAGTCAAACTGAAAAATTCAATGCCATGGCTGGGATTTGAACCACAGATCTCTGGTTTCTGTCCAGTTGCTCTTATGCATTGAGCTGCCATGGCCAAAATGCTGTTATGATTTTAAATTCTCCAACTGACTCATATATTTTCCAGGTAAACCACTATGGGCTCTCATATTCGATACACCGTTTGTGGCAACTTACTATTGTAAGTACTTGATAATAAGAGTTTAACGATGAAGCCTGGGATTCAAGTACTTACAATAGTATGTTGCCACAAACGGTGTATCGAATATGAGAGCCCATAGTGGTTTACCTGGAAAATATATGAGTCAGTTGGAGAATTTAAAATCATAACAGCATTTTGGCCATGGCAGCTCAATGGGTAAGAGCAACTGGACAGAAACCAGAGATCTGTGGTTCAAATCCCAGCCATGGCATTGAATTTTTCAGTTTGACTCTATCTATCCAATATCTTAGCCTATGCATGGCTAGTGTAAAGGAACAATTAATTTCCATCAATTAATTTAAATACTTGGTTTGTTAATGATGTCATTAACAAACCAAGTATTTTTTTGCTAGGATCATATGGGTATCATCACCGTCGATATCCTGCAAAAGTTCTTTTACATGCCAGTAATTTACTTACATGGCCTTCCGTTTTTAAGCACACTTACGAGGGCATTTGGAAATTATTTACATTAGTAATTTTTTGTACCTTATTTATTAATGAACTTGAATCAATGCACACGGGATCACTCAATATATTCTCTACCTTCCTGTCAACTTCATTATAGCGTCATTAACCATTGTTTGGTATGCACCCACTCATGGACAGCTGCCTGCAATTCCTTGTTGTTGCTGGAACTCACAGTATATCCTTCATATTGTCGAATACTGCATACTCAGATGTAGGCAAGATCTGGTGAATATGATGGGTGTGCTACACAGTGAACCCCAGTGATATCAACTTTGCAGGCATTGCATTGCTGATGTGCTTCACATTGTCATGCCTGGAGGAGCATTCCTTTCGTCCACTTTCTCTTTCTCAGTTGCTGAATCCTGCAGCTAAATCATGTAAGGTTGAGAGTTGTTCTTCATGGAAGTCAGTCCAGTAGTAGAATGCCACTAGTGTCCCAAAAAAGATATTCTGCTTACCTACAGATTTAAAAGTGCAACATTTCTTGAGCAGCAAATCCCCGGATGTTTCCATTGCATGAATTGCATTTTCTTCTCAGCTGTATGGTAGTGAAACTAGTCACTAGTTTCTCAAACAAATTTGGATCATCATTTTGTATTTCCAGTAGTCCAGGACAGACTTCAACTCTGTTCTCATTCTGGATCTGTGCCAGGTCCCATGAAACCCAATGTGCACACACCTTTTCATATCCAGATCATCTGTGATTCCAGTGTATCAAAAGTTATGTATCTATCAGCCATAATCAATTCAGATACAACCTGAATGTTCTTCAGATATCGTAATGTTGATGGATGACCAATGCTCACATTCATGCTTGCAGATTCCCTTCCACTGGCGAACCCAGCAATCCAGCTGTAAACAGTCTTTTGTACAGGAGTTAACTTTTATGAATATCCACTGTTTTGACTCCTTCACAAAAACCATGCAGTCCACCTTTGTTCATGACGACCACCTTCCATCTTGTCCATTCTCTACTTGGCCACAAACAAATGTCGTTTCAGCATACATTGTGCTCATAACTCCCATCCAGCATCTGCAGGTTATCATCCTGTGAGAGGATGTATTTATAGATTGAGCAATATTTTTAAAACAAAGCAATTGTAAATTGTTTACGAATATCCCTGTTAAAACCATCATTCTGACCCAGGTTTGAATTCATGATCTAGGTATGAGTAAACCAGCTCTTAATCAACTGAGTCACCCAGACCATTTGATTAAATACAAATTTACTGCCTCCAAACTCAAAAGTGAATATTTTCATTATACACCTACAGATTTTTATAATCTTAGGCTCATTTTAAAACCTTACAACATTATTATGAGCTCATTCAAATTATGGTAAAATTATCTCTAAATCACAAAATTCAGTGTACATTTGATTTTGAACCTTTATTGTGCATTCAGCTCACAAGAAAGAACACTCTGTTCATTCAAAACTATTACCTATTTGGATAATTAGCAGAGGTGGTGTGCTTTTCAGAAGACTAGCTGCTCAAAAGTTAAACAAACCTAAACATCAAATTGGGCCAAGCCATTTCAATTTCAGAGAAGCATATCACTTTTTAATAGGTGAATTTATCTGAGTAGTTAAACATAGTTTTGCTATATGTGTATGCAGCACAACAAACAATACTTAAATTATTGATCATTTGCTGCCAAAGTTTCCATATTAAAGAAATATTTATTTAATGTATATGATAGTTGACACATTGTAAATTCAGTTTTAGCTTGATTTCTGCAATTATGTTTTCACAGCAGGAAACGTTATATAATAAATAGGGCCCGGATTTTGATGAAAAGTTTATCTTCTTTCTGAGTAGTCACAGATGATGCTTATTGGAAATTAAGTGCATTCTGGAACAAATACGTAGGATATTGTCGCGACTGGCGGCAACATGCACAAAAGGTTTGGCGTGGAGAGTTAAGGGACTGATAGCTTGCCGAAACAGATAAAGAGACAGGTAGCTGACTGGAAATTTCGATTTATGGTTTGTTACAGAATATTCCAGAAATATCTAGTAATATGAGTAGAGGTATTTAAGGGAGCCTCAACTCGCCAAGTCAGTCGTAAACAGAGTGTAATCAAACTGAATTGTGTGGGCTGTATTCTTAAAGTGAACACTTTTATTTGTGGACAGTGACCTTGGAATATTGTAATTGTGTATGTGACGTAATTCTGCTACTGTAAGGGTCGGCCAAAGTGTATTTCTACGGAAATAACACTTTGAATTTCTGCAAATTGGACTTTTAATTCTACGAACCCACAAAGACACCAATTGGTGTCAGGAAGTGGAACATATAATAGACGCTACATTGGCAAAAATTCTAGAACTGAAAGAAATGAGAACGGCGAACGATAGCCTAGCAACAGAAATGAAGACGGCTAACACAACCTCACTGAGAAGATGGAAGAAATGAAGGTCGAATTAACAACGCAGATGGAAGCTGCAAATAGCAATTTGGCCTCGACGATGATCCAATGAAGGCCGAAATAACCACAGAAATGAAAGCGGCGAACGACAGCCTGGTCACGGAAATGAAGGCTGCGAACGAGGCCCTCGCCGAAAATTTTGAAGAGCAGTTGACCGACGTGAGGGATGACGTCGCGGAGCTGGGCAAGCGGAAGAGTCAAGTAGACGAACGCGTTAACGACCTAGAGGGAAAGGCCGACACCAACACTAAGTCCTCACGTTCAAGAGGTCCCGAATTCGAATCTCGTTCAGGCTGAGGTACCTGAATAAGGTTTCTCCGGGGTTTTCCCTTATCCTGAAAGACGAATGTCGGGTAGCTCTAAGCTCCATGGACCCTGGGCACATTTGAGCATCATTTCACCCATTTCATTCACCGTCCGATATGACTTAACGTTGGAGGACGTAAAATTACAACAACAAAAACACTAAGTCCCTGAACGCCATGGTAAAGGACATCGTCGGCAGGAGGTTGAATTACTTGAAGGCGACGCGCCGGGACGCGACACATCTGCGCACGTCAAACCTGCTAAATACGACGGCGCGACAACTTTCGAAGTTTTCCGCCGCCAGTTCGACACAGTGGCCGAGCATAACAAGTGGTCACTAGAGGAAGGGGCCGCACAGCTAATAGTCTGCCTCCAGGGACGGACCGCAGAAGTCGTAAACGCGGTCCAGACAGCGCCCAAGGACATCTGGGAGGCCCTAGAGAACCCCTTCGGGAATCAGCGCTTAGCCGCAGCTTACCGCAGCTAATTGAAGTCAAGGTCACAGCAGCCAGGGGAGACGCTGCAGGAGTTCGCCCTGTCAATTGAGCAGCTGACCAGCAAAGCCTTAGTCAACCGCCCACCAGAGTTCGTATCCCGGGAAGCCGCCTACACCATTGTTGACGGGGTGCGAGACACGGAGATTCGTCAGTGCTTAATGCTCGGCGACTACAAAACCACCCACGAGGCGCTAACGGCAGCATTGAGGATGGAGGCGGCCAAGGTGACAGCTACTCCGACTTCCAGAACAAAGAATATCCACTATAATGGAGACCGAAGACCAGTCGAGGGACGTCGGCGAAGACCAGGTGACGTATGTTGGGGGTGTGGACAGCTGGGACACGGAGAGAGACTGCCCCCACCAGGAAGAGCAGCCAGAAAATGAGTAAGGGCCGTCGTGGCGAGGGGCACGTCGGCGCCATTACCACCATCCCCTCGAGTGACACTGCGCGCCGTCAGCCGGCGTATGGATGAAAGCCTCATCGCGGACGGTTGGGTGAGAGGGAAGCCGTGCCACGTGCTCGTAGATACCGGGCATCCATCATCAGACCTGACGTTGGCCAAGGGTTTGCCGTCGAGAAAACCGAGCCGACCATACCAGCTAGTGACGGCATCGGGTGACAACTTGCCTGTGAAGGAGGCCCTACTGAAGTTGAACTTGGGACGGAGTGTTGCGCGTCTTGGGTGTTCGTCGCGAAGGTGGCTGAGGAGGTGATACTGGGATTGGATGAGCTCAGGAGCCACAAGGTGACGGTCGACTTCGGCAGGAAGGTCCTGCGGCTCAATGGAGAAATGATACTCCGGCAACCCGAAGAACGCCTTGGAATCTGCAGAGTTGTCCTGAGGGAAGACGTGGTTGCCCCCGCGAGAAGCGAGGTGGTGGTGACGGCGCGACTGGAAGGCCAGCGGACGAAGAACAAGATGCTGGACCAGAAGACGCCTGTGCACGGACTGTGTAGTCAGGACATTGTTGCCGTGCCGAGAGCAGGTGCCAGTGAGGCTGCTCAACCCAACGGACATCGATAACGACATCCAGAACGGGACGGTATTGGGAGCGTGCGAGCCCGTGGTCAGCGTAACACCAATCGACAAGACCCAGGAGCCGATGCAGACGAAACACCTGGGGCCCTGGCTGGAAAGCTTATTGGAGAGGGCGGCCGACCACCTGACCGCAGAACAACTCGAGAAGGTTCGACAACTGCTGAGACGATACCAGCGCGTCTTCAGCCAGGGCAACAATTCAATCCAATTCATGCCAGAGGATCTACTCCCATTAGTCCTGGATCAGTAGGACCAAGGACCCGGGCCTCCTCCTACCAGGGAGTTACCGAGCTGTCCCGAAAGGGCACCCGGCGCCTCCGAGGCTCTTTCCATAGGGCAAGGCCTAGAGACTAACAAGCCCACCCATCTGGTCCTGTGGACTCAAGACGGGATGGAAGTGGATACGCCACTTACGCGCGCCAGCACCAAAGTCAAGGCAACAGCGACTTGGGCCGCGCGGACCGAGTGCTTCACCACATCGACACCGGAGACGCCCGGCCTATTCGGCAACCACCCAGACGTGTTCCGCTGGCAAAACAAGCTGTGGTACGGGATATGCTGGAGGACATGAGATACAGGGGAGTGATTGAAGAGTGACAGCCCTTGGCGTTTCCCTGTAGTTCTGGTGACGAAGAAGAACGGCGAGCTACGCTTCTGCGGGGACGCTGTCACCAGGAAGGGCTGTTTCCCCTTACCCCGGATTGACGACACCCTGGACACGCTTGCTGGTGCGCAGTGGTTCTCGGCCCTGGACCTGAAGTCGGGTTACTGGCAGGTAGCTCTAAACCCGAGGGACAAAAGAAGACCGGATTCGCGACAGGCCAAGGGCTTTGGCAATTCACAGTTATGCCCTTTGATCTTTGCAACGCACCAGCTATCTTCCAACGCCTCATCGAGTTGGTAATGAGGGGGTTGACTTATGACGCCTGCTTGTTATATCTGGACGATATCATCGTCGGCAAGACCTTCGAAGACCATCTCGACAACCTGAGTAAGGTGCTACAGAGACTGCGGGCGACTAACCTGAAGCTAAACTCAAATAAGTGCCAGCTCTTCCGCAAGGAAGGGTAATAACTGCCGTTTCATAGAGGTTCTCCAACATCGCTAAACCCCTCACCCGCCTGACAGAATAATACTGGCCTTATGAGTGAACGAATTTCGCCGAAGGCGCTTTCCAACACCTGAAGAAGACACTTTTTAGTGCTCCTATTTTGGGATTCCCACAATCAGGCGGCGGCTTCATTGTGGGCACCGACGCCAGCGACCACTGCATTGGAGGCGTCCTATCCCAAGTTCAGCACGGCCACGAGAGGGTGATAGCTTACTACAGCAAGACGCTGTCCAAGGCAGTGAACTACTGCGTCACCCGGCGAGAAATACTGGCGGTAGTTAAGACCTTGGAGCACTTCCATAAGTACTTCCACAAGTACCTGTACGGTCAGCCATTCCACCTGAGGACCGATCACTTCTCCCTAACTTGACTACTCAGCTTTAGGAACCTGGAAGGCCAGACAGCCCGTTGGGTTCAGAGGCTGCAGGAGTACGACTTCACCTTTGAACATCGTAGAGGGAAGAGCCACGACAACGCAGACGCCATGTCCCGAAGACTCTGCCCGGAAGTGTCAAGGTCAGTGCACAAGAGTGGAAGAGAAGGAGCGTGGTCACGGCAGTGCCTACGGACGGCTGGGATAGCGCAGGCTTCAGGAGGGAGCAACTGGCTGAAGTGAACGCCGGTGCTTCAGGAGAACATCTGGGAGCAAACCGAACGATAGACAAACTCCGACAGTGCTACTACTGGCAGAGGTTTCGAGCAGACGCTGAGAGGTGGTGCCGTTAACGAAGACTTGGGGTTAACAAGACCCGTACAGCACCTCTACATCCCTAGTCGGATGGCATGGTGGAGAGGTACATTAAGATCTTAAAAGAACACCTGAGGAAGGTCGTGGCCAGCCATCAGCGAGACTGGGACGTCAAGGTCTTGCTGTTCTTGCTGACCTACCGCTCGTCAACACACGACACCACTGGGATGACGCCAACCAGCTTAATGTTCGGCCGAGAGTTACGCCTTTCCTGTCACCTGGCTTTTGGGAGCTCCCCGGATGCAAAACAGTCAGCAACCAAGTATGTGAAGAACGTCGTGGACCATCTCCACGACATGCATGAAATGGCTCGTAAGAACATCTAGAAAGCAAAATCGATCCAATTTTCTACAGTAAGATGGTGCATGCTCCGTGTTTGGCCCATACTTTCATCAAATTGCAGTACAGGTCAGTTCAACATTTTCAGAAGTAGATACACGAATTTCCACAGTAAAGAAAATATTTTTGAAAGCGCATGAAGATCCGATACGACAGGCAAGCCAACAGCAACAGGATTCCAGCAAGGTGACCTGGTCTGGTTGTACTGCCCTACCCGGACCAAGGGACGCTGCCCGAAACTTCAACAACCGTGGCAAGGACCGTACCGGATGGTAAAGAAGATCAAGGATGTGGTCTACCGCATCCAGAAGGCGCCCTGAGGAAAGATGTTGGTGGTACATCTGGATCGTATGGCCCGCTACGAAGGTGCTGTTCGGGACGACCAGCCTTGAGGAGGGAGCAGTGTCGCGACTGGCGGCAACGCGCACAAAAGGTTCGGCGCGTAGAGATAAGGGACAGATAGTGTAATGCGGAGATAAAAGCTTGCCGAAACAGATAAAGAGACAGATAGCTGACTGGAAGTTTCGATTTCTTGTTTGTTACAGAATATTCCAGAAATGTCTAGTAATATGAGTTGAGGTATTTAAGGAAGCCACGACTCGCCAAGTCAGTCGTAAACAGAGTATAATCAGAACTGAATTGTGTGGGATGTATTCTGAAAGTGAACGCTGTTATTTGTGGACGGTGACCTTGGAAGATTAATTGTGTATGTGACGTAATTCTGCTACTGTAAGGGTTGACCAAAGTATATTTCTAAGGAAATATAGAACACTTTGAATTTCTGCAAATTGGACTTTTAATTCTGTGAACCCACAAAGTCACAATATACACATTGTTTTTATAGGTCGTCAAATTGCATTTTTTCCACATTTTTATAATAAAGTCATTTTTTAATATTTAGATGCATTTTTCGTTCATTTTCTATTTCTCGAATTTATTGGGAATTTTTTTCTGTAACTCACATTAGGGAGGCCCAGGTTCGATTCCTGTGGCCAACCTAACCCTGACCCATGGGCTTTTTGGGAATTTTTAAAATAATCTGTGATTAAAAATTCATATATATCATCATATTTTATGAAATAGTGCTTTGTAAGTATTGTAAACATGTAATTAACATAGGTCAACGTCCTAACAGTACTGGTTAATGTATTAGGCATCAATTCGAGGAATCATCTATTACATCATACAATACTGTGGATTGCATCAGTCAGGACTTAAGGAGTTAGAAGTGTCGCAGTAAGGAGAGTAGTTTGTGAGGTGTGTTAATTTGTTGTGTTGTGGAATTTAAATGCCGAAGGAAAAACAGTCAACTGCATACCGTTTGAAACAGTATGTTTCAGAGTTTGGCGGAAACATATTCTCTACTGATGGAACTGTATTGTTCTGTAAAGTGTACGAAATTAAAGTTGCTGCAGACAAATGGTTCACCGTACAACATGTTGGGAGGGAAAAACATTTGTGAGGTCTTCAAAATGTGGAGCGGAGGGGTGGGGGAAGAGGCGTCTCAGTTACTGCTAAAAGAAACAGCTTTGATGTCAAGTAACAAGTCATCTTCCTTTTATAAAGAATTATGTGAAGTGTCTGTTAGTGCAAATATTCTTCTAGGAAAATTAAGTAGTTCCAAATTACAAGATTTACTTGAACGTCACAGTGGTCATACAATTCCAGATGAATCAACTTTGCGTAAAAGTTACCTACAAAAACGTTATGAAGACCTGTTAAACCAAATACGTGAATATGTAAATGGGAAAAAAATGTATATTAATTACTGAGACAACCAATTCAAAGGAGTGTTATGTAGCCAATGTAGTGATAGGTACGCTAAAAGCTACTAGTGCTGGACAAATGTTTCTTCTGACCTCAGAGGTTTTGCAAGCTGTTAACCACTGTCAGATATGCAAACTGTTCAATAAATCCATGTGTTTATTGTGGCCTAGTGGAATACAGCATGACAGCGTGCTCCTCTTCCTAACAGATGTGGCGCCTTATATGGTAAAGGCGGCAAAATCGATCCAATCTTCTACAGTAAGATGGTGCATGCTCCGTGTTTGGCCCATGCTTTTCATCAAATTGCAGTACAGGTCAGATCAACATTTTCAGAAGTAGATACACTAATTTCCACAGTAAAGAAAATATTTTTGAAAGCGCCAACCTGAACTATGTATTTCAAAGAAAAGATCCCTAATATAGCTTTGCCCCCGACACCAATTTTAACACACTGGGTTACATGATTAACTGCATGCATATACCACTGTAACAATTTTCAAATAGTGAAAGTAGTGAATAGCTTTGATAGGGTCGATTCTAAGGCAATTGAGAGCGCACAGAATCTGTTTTCTGGTACTCAAATTCAAGGTAAATTAGCTTTCATTAAATCAAATTTTACATTTTTGATGGAAACCATAACCCATCTTGAAGAAAGTGGCATGACTTTGGATAAGTCAATTGAGTTAGGATTGTGGAAGAGAGGATACAAAATATATAAGATGAGATTGGGGACAAAATTAGACAGAAATTAAAATTTGCGTTGGACAAAAATAAAAGATACCAAACAGTTTGTCAGATTGATGATATCTTGTCAGGAGTAAACTTCAGAACTGATATTTTTTAACAGGATTTAACAGGCAGTGACAGTGTTTTGCAGATATGCACCTATAACATCTGTGGAAGTGGAGAGAAGTTTCTCAAATTATAAAACAGTTTTAGGTGACAACCGCCGTTCCTTTACTTTTAATAACTTGAAGATGAAAAAGGGTTGCAACGCTAATTAAGGTATGTTTTGGCTAATGGGTACAGTAACTTATTTTTTCGTATTTTATAAAATTGAAAATGGTCTGATGAATTTTGAATTATTTTATTATTTAGTAGTAATAGAAAGTTAATTTTAAAATGTGTTAATTCAAAACATATATTCATTATTTGTCTGTGACAGTTATTAATTTATTATTATAAAAAAAATTGTTAATATTTGTTTGGCCATTTTTTTACATTTTATGTGCATATTTTCATACTTTATGGGCATTTTATAGCTCATTTTTAGAGAATTTTTAGGTCAACAACTTCCAGGCCCTAATAATGATAAACTTACTAGAAGTGGTACACAGTAAAATGAAAATATGATTTTGAGTAATGAGTTGGAATTAACACCTGGAACTTCACTAACTTTTAACTTACATAGTAATATGGGATGCAGACATGGCATAAGAAATATTAGATCAAACAAGTTCAAGGTAACACATCCATCAAAGAAACCAGGAATGCACAAATCAGCCTTGAAGACTGTGAAAAAATATTTATAGGAAAAACTAAAAGGGACAGTGAAATCCATTCAAGGAACACCTTAAACACACAAAGTATATCACAGAAAATTATTTTTCTTCCATACTACCCATGTAGGACAATGTTTGGATAGGTTGAGTCAGACTGAAAAATGCAGTGCCATAGCTGGAATTTGAACTACAGATCTTCCACTTTTCATCTCTGCTCTTAGCTATTGAGCTACCAGGCCAACATGCCAGCATGACATTAAATTCCAACTGACTCATATTTTTCCCGGTAAACCTTTAGGAGACCTCATATACACTAACATACCTTTTGTGGTGACTGTGCTGTAAGTTTACCATAACATCATTGAATTTTTCAGTTTGACTCTACCCTACACACGGGTAGTGTGGAAGAACAATTAATTTCCATCAATTGACCTAATAGTTGTCTAACTATGAAGCCTGGGACTTAGTACTTAGAGCACAGTAAGTCACCGCAAAAGTTATGTATCTTGTGTATGAGATCTTCTAATGTTTTACCAGGAAAAGTATCAGTTAGTTGGAGATTTTAATGCAATGCTTGCATGTTACCATGAAAACTCAATGACTAAGAGTAACCGGATGAAAACTGGGAGATCTGTGGCTCAAATCCCTGCTTTGACATTGAGTTTTTCAGTCTAACTCTACCTATCCAAACACAAAGTACAATCTTAAAAAAATATGAAGTAGTATACCAATTATGGAATTCCAGTTGCAACCATCCATCTTCTGAAACCAGTGCAAAAAAACAAACTTGACACTTGGGAGAAGATATTCTTGAACATATTTGAATCAACTTAAGAATTTTGAATTTCCCACCAAAGACAAGCCAATCTGTAGGTTCATCAGAAACTCAACAGGAGAACCTCAAGACTCCAGACTTCAAATCATTCTGGCAGTCGAAAGTAGCTGGTGATACTGTCTGTGAATCTTAGGTATTATGTAACTTATAAAATTAGTGAACCTCTAAGTATTAATTTTGGCTCATTATTACTCAAAGAAGAAATAGTGTTTATTGTGAAACATTATTTTGTCATATACGGTACAATGTCAAAATGTACTACGCTTTTGAAAATAATGAGTTAGTAATTCAAACACAAACATCACTCAAAATATCCTTACTTGGACATGTTTGGTATAACGGTTTGTCCCCATCATCAGCAGTTATCCAACTTGTTGGATCTGTGGTTTCCTGAAGTGAGCTGGTTGTCTGTGGTGGCATCTGTTGACTGTGGATGAACTTCCAAAGAGAGTTTTCAGGCAGCAGTTCGAAATTTAAAGTATACTGTTTGTTTTTTTATAACTAGCAACTTTTTCCAAACATCGAGTTTGGCTGCATTACTGGCTGGCTTTAATAGTTTTATATTTGGTACAATTTCAATGGGAATATGAATATGAATACAACAAGAAATATAACCACATGATCAACATAGCTGCAATTAATGGATACGGTAAACAATTAATAGAAAAGAAAATTTGGAAATTCAAGAAAAAGAAACACACATTGGATACCACAAAATTAACAGAATCAAAAACCGAGACACAGTTCAGGAAATTCACATATATCATTCCAGAGTGCATCATAAATTCAACAAGATATTCAAGAAGTACAACATCACTCTAGCCCCAATAAATAAATTTAGCTTATAAAGCTTATTATGCAACAACCTGAAGGCCCCAGTACCTGAAAACAGGTATATACAAAATCAACTGCTCAGACTGCAGTAAGTTCTACATAGGAAAAACCAAAAGAAGTTTACAAAGTAGATTACAGGAACATATGAGATGTATGAAATACAAACAAATAGAAAAATCAGTAATAGCCCACCATTTCTGGTGTACCAATCATGAAATTGTACGAAATATAAAACTATTAAAACCAGCCAGTAATGCAGCCGAACTCGATGTTTGGAAAAAGTTGCTAGTTATAAATAACAAACAGTATACTTTAAATTTCGAATTGCCGCCTGAAAACTCTCTTTGGAAGTTCATCTCACAGTCAACAGATGCCACTACAGACAACCAGCTCACTTCAGGAAACCACGGATCCAACCAGTCGGATAACTGCTGACGATGGGGACAAACTGTTCCCCGAAACATGTCCAAGTAAGGATATTTTGAGTGATGTTTGTGTTTGAATTACCGACTCATTATTTTCAAATGTTAAATACATCACTGTTTCTAATCTTTTGCTTCAAATAATATTGTACTAAGCTTGTTCCATGTTAAAGAACAATACGAGTGATTTAGTAAGGTGGTACCAAATAAAACAATGTTAGGTGTCATCAGATTATATTGTTTGAAGCCTTAGGTCAACAGGTCACTCTCGAGCTGTCATCACATGCAGGAATCAGACTACTTCTCCAGCAGGTATTAGAATTGCCAAAGTGTAGTCTGTAATGAACATCATTGAAATTTGAATTGAGCAATATATCTCTTTGGTAAATGTCTAAATGTTGCCAAACTATGCAAAATGTCATTTTTTGGTGTTGTTACACCAATCATTGTTCATTATTTTGTTCCGTAATTTTCAGAAACATTGTAAACAACTTGTGCCATGTGATAATTAAGACATGTTGAACACATTTTGTACCAAAACCACTAATATTGCAGTTAATGATTTGCAGCTTTTCCAGCATTGGTTTTAGTGTTAGTTGTTGAAAGCTTGGGCAGTTACCTAAATTTGACCTGACTTTAGCCCAAGAAACTACTATCAGAAGATTTCAGTATTTATTATTTTGTTGCATATTGTACATCCCACAAATAGAAAAAAAATGATATGTTATAGTTTGTTTTGCTTATGGTGACTTCATTTAATGATATTAATAAATTGAGTGCAATCACAAACTTGAAAAACTGTTTAATACTGCAAGGAAATCTGCTAGGAAACGTATCTGTGCATATATTTTATCAGGTATGCAATCTCCCAAAAAGTCAGTGTAGTATGGGAAGATACTCAGGTAATAATTTAATTTCTAAGTATAACTCAGAATATGCTATGACCATCTAAACTGGAAAGAGTCCATAACAGCCACTTAAAACAAAATGTGTAACAATTTCTATTGCGGCTTTCTACCTTTAGACTTGTCTAATTTTATGGCATTGCAACTCCAGTATCAGCTAGTGATCCACTTTCAACACATATAAATAATTTTTCCTCCTTTCTTCCTGCAATAGGATGTTTCAGCTTTGATTCAGTCTTTTCGAGAGTTTTACTTGAAATAGAAAAGTATTATTCGGTAGTTTCGTGAATCACTTCACTTATTTTTACTTTTTCTACTCTTACTCGTGGTTCAGGAAATATTGTACTAATATTGACTTTCACTAGAAGTATGTTTTCTGAGCTACTCTGAATTGAAACTTTAAAAAAGAGATAAGTATTTAAAAAAAATCACTTGAGTGCATGTTATTTCCCAAAAAAAATTACCTTCCCTCCATTTTTAATCAAATTCTTTATTTTAATTTAAGATCTTATATTTTAAGTATTAACATACCAAATAAAATTTATTATTTGAATTGTTTGCCAGTAGGTTGGAAGTCCTCTTCTTTCTCATTAAATTTTATAAATGTAATTTATAAATAATTAATAATTTAACTATTTTAAATTGTTTAGGAATTATGCAGATAAAATCTAAATCTCATTAAAATATATTACCAAAAAATTATTTTTAGAAATTCTAAAATATTTCCAAATGTTCATTTATAGTGTGGAAGAGTACAAAGCAAAAAATGAAAAATAAACAATGTACATTTTAGTTTTTAAGTAATTATATAGTAGACTTTTAGGTATATTTTTTGTTTTCTTATAAAATGACGTATCCTCAGGCACAAGTAAAACTGCGATTGATAATATACTTACTAATATTTCTTCCCAATACCCAAGGGAGGCCAAGGGCCTACATAGCCTGTAGCGCCAACTATCATCATCATCATCATCATCATCATCATCAATCATCATCACTTAAACTCACAAGTACTTCATACTGCAATTTCAGATCATTCTGCTCAGTCAATAGTCATGTCAGATTTTAACTTACAATGTAAGCTCGCAAGAAATACAACACCTGTAAGTATCAAATCGGTCAATAATTGCAATCAATCAAACTTGTGAGCCCTAAATAGAGCCCTAAGTGAGCTGGACTGGAATGAAGTATATAGTGAATCAGGTACCAACAGGAAATTCTATACTTTTCACAGTACATTAATACATTATTTTGATTTATTTTGTCCGAAAACAAGAGCTAGAAATAATACTGTTCAAAACTGTAATAAAATTGGTGATTGGATCACATCCGAAATAAAACAACTCCATACTCTCTTACACACTGCTAAAGACAGAATGTTATCAGGTAATTTGAAACGCGAAAACTTCAGTAATTTCAAAAATATATATGATAAAAAGGTTGTTAAAGCTAAACAAGACTTCTTTAGTAAAAAAATATCTGACTCGGATAACAAAAGCAGAACAAGTTCTGACATTATTAATAATTTCAGAGGTAACATAAAACCGAAGAAAGAAACTCACTTTGAAATCAAGTCCAATGGTAACATTACAAGGGATCCTTCAGAGTTGGCAAGCATGTTTAATAACTTTTTTGCTTCAGTAGGTCAAAGTATCTCCAAAACACAACTGAGGCAGCATAACGGTAGCATTCAACCAGTGAAATTCAATAATAGGAAGCTTCATTATATCGAGATTTAACTGTATTGGAACACCACAGTGAAGCGAAATAATTATTAATTTTTAGATGAGTCGTATTTATTACACATCTGCTTCACTTTCGTACCTATTTGAGGACTGTTTCGCAAATCATCGTTTGCATCTTCGGCTCTTATGCAACTAAAGCTTGATCCAGTGGTGTGGGTAATTCTGGGGTTGCTGCTGCCATCTGTTGATTTAGTGATGAACTTAAATGTGGGATTCTCTTCTGGCGGGATTTCAAAGTTCATTAGTTGGTTTTTATGTTTTTCTATGTATATTCTCTCCCATATGACGAAACATGTCCTCAAAATAGGTACGAACGTGAAGCAGATGTGTAATAAATACGACTCATCTAAAAATTAATAATTATAGGAAGCACCAAACTAAAAATAGTGTTGGCTACGATAACATCGCAATAAAAATAATAAAAGTTTACAAAGAATCCATAGCTAGTCCTCTAGTGGACATTATTAACTCAATATTAGCAAATGGAATTTTCCCTGATAGTATCAAAGTAGCTAAAGTTATTCCAGTATTCAAGAAAGGAAATAAAGTAGAGATGGACAATTATAGGCCTGTTTCCGTATTACCCTCTGTAGCCAAGGTGGTGGAAAAAGTAATTTATTCTAGGTATATATAGGGCCTTTTAACAAATTTCTGATATTAAATCTATTTTGAGGTGCAAGAGTTATGTTGTGTTTTGAGAAGATTTTTTTTTAAAAAATTCACCTTCCACCCATCAGCCTATAACAAATTCCAAAAAATCTTCTCAAAACACAACATAACTCTTGCACCTCAAAATAGGTTTAATATCAGAAATTTGTTAAAAGGCCCTCCCAAAAATTCAATCACTACCAAAGAAAAACCAGGAATCTATGAGATCAAATGTGAAACTTGCCCTAAAATTTATATAGGAAAAACAAAAAGAAATATTAACATCAGAACTAAAGAACATATGAGAAACATTAAAAATGGTGAAACAGAAAAATCAGCACTGGCTTTTCATTTTTTGAATACTAGACATGACATCAATTTGGAAACATCTCTAATAAAATACGTTAATCACCCCATAGACCTTTCCGTATGGAAAAAATCTTCATTAACAAAAATCGTCATAGAGTCATGAATTTTGAAACTCCACCACCGGACATCTTTGACAAGTACATCACGCCATCTATTGACAATACGGAGAAAGAAGAAACCACTACAACTTGCACTAGTCGAGTATCAGCTGAGGATAAGAGCAAGAGCTCTTGAAACATGTCCTGTGAATAAACAGGTGAGTGAAGCAATGTGTCAATATATTCTCGATTCAATTTTGTACTAATTTATTCTAGAATCGTTACTTTCCTTGACAGCTTTCTTCTCATATCAGACTGCCAAAATGGATTTGTCCTTGGAAAATCTACCATATCTGCAGCTTCAACATTTCATGAGTACATAATTGATAGCATTGATGCAGGTAATTTTGCAGCTGGGGTTTTATTAGATCTGTCAAAAGCTTTCGATTGTGTTGATACAAAAATTCTATTAAATAAACTTGAACGTATTGGACTCAGAGGTCTAAGTAATAACCTGATACAATCCATTATACTGGAAATCCAGGAGATCGCCCAGAAGTATAAACAAGTCGAACATAGACTGGGAAATAGAGACTGCATTATGTTACAAGGAATGGTCACATCTATCAGATATTCCAGCAGTAAAAGAAACAAACATAAATGCAAACTACAGCATTGAAATTTACACTGACGGAAGCAAAACAGATCAAGGGGTAGGTTCTGGAGTGGTAATCTACAAGAACAAAGAATTAACAAACCAATTACAGTACAAACTAAACAAAAACTGCTCAAATAACCAAGCAGAACAACTTGCAATCTTAAAGGCACTTGAAGCAATAGATAATATGGGAATAACACAAGCTAAGTTGAAAACAGTAGCAATATATACTGTGACTTTGTGGGTTCGTGGAATAAAAAGTCCAATTACACCACTCAACAATGTTCTTTATTTCCACCGACTTACAGTTTAACACTTGCCAATTACATAAAATTACTTGCTGCACACAGTTACAATTTACCAGTCCGTCCGTTACAATTTCCTTGTACTCGCGGTTACGTAAGCTCCGGTACACATTCACAGTTACGCACAGTCTTCCGTTGCACAACCCTTTCGTTCATTAACACGTCACTGACTAACTCTTACACCAAGAACTGCGACTGTCTCCTCACTGACAAAACCAACTCACTGACTGACTACCAAAACCAACTCAACAACTGACTCACACTGTCTGTCTGTAACCCTCTTTATAGGAATATCGCCGGTTTCTGGTGTTTACAAGATTGTTCTGGTAAACGAAAGATCGAGAAACAGGTAGAAGGAAAACAGACGACCAGTCATGTTTTCCCCTAACCACAAGCCTGTCACCACTACAAGACAAACGAGGAGAAGGTGTGGCTAACGCGGTCCTCCCCCCTGCCTTCCGTTCGCAGCTGGTACAGGATGCTCCCGTTACACTGCTCCCTCCTCAAAGCTGTTCGCCCTCGAACAGCCCCATCGTAGCGTGCGAGGCGGTCCAGGTGTACCACCAGCATCTGCCCGGAGTCTGAGCCAGAAGTAGCGCTGCCGTAGTTTGTGAATCATTCGGTTCGCTCCCAGGTGTCCTCCTGAAGTACCGGCGTGCACTTCCTCCAAGGCTTCCGGGACCTTGCTCCGGGGAAGTACCAACTGTTCTCTCTGCGCCTTCCCATCGGGTGACTCCCATACCCGGAATAGCACGCCCACTCTGGTCTTCAACGAGTCCCATTGGGCCCAGTGCGAATTGTAGGTGGCGCTCCTCGGTGCGATGTCCTCCCAGGTTGGCCTCGTCCCTGCGTCCACTTCCCTCAAGAGTGGCCCCAAGTCTGCGTCCGCCAGCTGCTCCCTCCTCAGGCCTGCGCTATCCCAGCCTTCAGCAGGCACTGCCACAACTACTCGGACTGCTGCGGCACGCTCCTTCTCTTCCACTCTTGTGCGCTCATGGCCGTCCTGGATCTGTGGTAGGACACCTCCAATGTAATGGTCGCTAGCGTCGGTGTCCACAATGAAGGCGCCACCCGGTTGTGGGAAACCCGAAATTGGAGCACTGCACAGGGTCCCCTTCGGGTGCTGGAAAGCGTCTTCGGCGTCCTCCGTCCACACATAAGGCCGGTTTTCCTCTGTCAGGCGGGCGAGGGGTTTTGCGATGTTGTCGGCCTTTTCCTCTAAATCATTAAGGCGGACGTCTACTTGACCCTTCCGCTTGCCCAGGTTCGCGACGTCATCCCTCACGCCGGCCAAACGTTCCTCAAACTTTGCGGCGAGAGCCTCGTTCGCCGCCCTCATCTCCGTTGTCAGTTCGGCCATCTTTGAGGTCATTGTCGTGGCCAAGTTGTTGTTAGCCGTTTCCGTCTTCGCTGTTAATTCGGCCTTCATTTCTTCCATCTTCCCGGTGATGTTGTCCTTAGCCATCTTCATTTGTTTCAACTCGGCGGTGAGGTTGTCATTCATAGTCTCCAGCTTCGCGGCCAGGCTGTTCTTTGCCGCTTCTGTTTTTGCAGCGAGGTTTTCAGTTGCCGTCTTCATTTCTCTCAGTTCCGCTAAAATCTTTTCTAATGCTGCCTCCATTGTTGTAATGTTCGGTGATGTTGTTTTCCCGCTTCCTGACACCAGTGTGACTTTGTGTTATATCCCACTTCTTGACACCAGTGTGACTTTGGTGGGTTCGTGGAATAAAAAGTCCAATTACACCACTCAACAATGTTCTTTATTTCCACCGACTTACAGTTTAACACTTGCCAATTACATAAAATTACTTGCTGCACACAGTTACAATTTACCAGTCCGTCCGTTACAATTTCCTTGTACTCGCGGTTACGTAAGCTCCGGTACACATTCACAGTTACGCACAGTCTTCCGTTGCACAACCCTTTCGTTCATTAACACGTCACTGACTAACTCTTACACCAAGAACTGCGACTGTCTCCTCACTGACAAAACCAACTCACTGACTGACTACCAAAACCAACTCAACAACTGACTCACACTGTCTGTCTGTAACCCTCTTTATAGGAATATCGCCGGTTTCTGGTGTTTACAAGATTGTTCTGGTAAACGAAAGATCGAGAAACAGGTAGAAGGAAAACAGACGACCAGTCATGTTTTCCCCTAACCACAAGCCTGTCACCACTACAAGACAAACGAGGAGAAGGTGTGGCTAACGCGGTCCTCCCCCCTGCCTTCCGTTCGCAGCTGGTACAGGATGCTCCCGTTACAATACGGACAGTAAAATTACACTGAAGTCATTGCACAATACCAAAATTCATAACCAATTGATAGAAGCTATAGGAGACAAACTAGGAGAATTAAATAAAAAAGAATGGATAATAGGGATAGGATGGGTAAAAGCCCACATAGGAATAGAAGGAAATGAAATTGCAGATAAACTTGTAAAACAAGCAACAACAAATGATAGCATAGAAAGCTATATAGAATCCCAAAATGTGCCATCAGGAAAAAAATATGAGAAGAGACACTCAAAAAATGGAAAAGAAAATGACAAGAAACAAAGAACAAGAAACAAAACAATATTTTCCCACAGTAGCAAAATGACTAGAATGAAGAATTAACTTAACAACAAACCTCACTACCATCTTAACAGAACATGGAAGACTGAAAACCTATTACAAGAGATTCCACATAATCGATGATGCTACATGCACCTGCAGTAGAGAGACGAAACGACAGATCACAACCTATATGACCGCATCAAATGGAAGGACCAAAGGAAAAAATTAAGGATGCAAATAAGCAAGAAAGGCGGGAAATGGCCAGTAGATTATTACTAATGTAATAGAACATGTGGATGAATAAAGGGATTATAAAAGAAAAACGCACACAAAATGCTTGTTTTTAAATTCAAGGGCTCCCAAAAGATGTATTTCTGTGAAATGTCAATATTGAATTTTGGGTGGAATAAAGTAAAAAACGCATAACAATTTATGTTCACTTTTATGATTGGAGTTAGTTTTCTTCCATACGTCATTATATTTAATCCTAATGGGGAATAATATACTTCCTTGTCTGTTCTTATGTCCATTAGTATTAATGAAAATGAATCGTTCTTCCAAACTAGCCATGTATAGGCTAAGGTTTTGGATAGAGACCGGCAGATCTGTGGTTCAAATCCTGGCCATGGCATTGAACTTATCAGGTTGACTATCCATTAGTATTCACCTTCCACAACCTTTTTTGTCTCATCTTTCTCATATATTTGCCAAATCCTTTTATAATTTCTTCTGATCTTAAATTCAAAATTCTTGTGTCTGTTATTTCTTTTGGTAAGCTTTTCCACTTTTTAGGAAGAACTGCTCCTTCCAAAACTTTGTTTACATTTTGAAATATAGTGCCAAATATTATCTGGTTCTTTACACATTAGACATTTCCTGTTAATACATCCATTCTGTATCACAAGTGTCAATATATTCATCTCTTTTCCATTATTTCTGTTTAGTCCTCTATAGAAGCTCAGATACCTTTTGACATAGAGATTAATGCATATTGTGTTTTTAAATATCTTCAGCTCTTAATGTTATCTCCTTCCAAAATCCTTTCATTCTTTCCCTCTCTGACCACATTTTGTCATACCAACTCTTTATAAATCATTTTGGGTATTTGGCAAATTAATTAAACATCACCCAAATTTTGGCAGCATATTTTGAAATATGACTGCTATTTTCCAACTTAGCTTATTAATCTTGTTTTCTGCCAGAAAATGTATGAATGTTTAATTGCAAAGTGCATGTCTTGCCCAGAATCATTTACACATAGGCACCTTGTACTCTTTGCACTAGAGATTATCACAGTCACTGAATTGTGTGTTTGGTTATATTTAATCATTCTCTGTGGTGGGAGGAATACATTATATTTCAAAATGATGTGTATTGTTACACTTTCCAAATAAGCAGAAATCTTTTCTGGTCCTTTGGTCTTCTCTTAGCTCAGTGACAGAAATAATGATAAAGTATGAATAAACTTAGTATAAGTGCCTATCTAGGACTCAGCCATTAAATCCATCTTTATAGAACAGTGCAATAAAGACATGGTTTGTTTAGTTTAGTTTTATAGAAATAATTCTTTGTAAAATTTTATATTGTTTATGCATTTTATCAAGAGTTGTAAATCTGGAAGTGGCTTATTAGTGCTAAAGTCTGTTTAGTTAATGCTTGTGCACGTCGACCTCTGCCTTTGATGAACCCTTATAATCGTTTTACAAGACAGACCCTCCTTCTCGCAGTCCTTTCTGCAAGGTTGCCACCTTTCTCGATATGTCATGGGTATCGTACGAGGTTTCGTCTAAATAAATTATCTTATGTCCATTACTGCGAAACTTCCTTAGTTTTGACAAATATATATATATCGCCAAGCTACAATTCTACTGGATTCCATAATAACCCTTAACTTATACGAAGTGTGGTATTTGAAAATCAGCTCCTTTATGAGGCCGCGCAAAGTGCAGTGCCCATAAGGAAAATCACAAATTTCTTGCAAATGTGCAACCAATTCGTCTAAGGTGGGCGCTCTGCCTTTTGCATAGAATCTATAAATTTCTCGACGAATTAAATCGCATATGAAATTATCTACTTTAGAGAAACGTTTCCTTTTGTTTTCACACTTGATCGGCGTCTTTGGTATTCCTTTCATCACAATATATCTTACTGTATTTCTGTGAATACCCAGAATTTATCATCAGGTTCATTGCATGACCCCTCACCAAGATTATTTGTCAGCACATATTTATATGTGTTCAAAACAAGCATTTGAATTTGCTTAGAAACAGTTCCCGTTATAACTTTGTTTTCGAGGCTTTTCCAGTAACATAACTCAGCCCAGTTATTCACACTATTGTCATCACTTTATTTTCACGTGACTGAAAGTTATCTACTACTTCATTTGTATTTACCACTGCATTTCCCTCCCACGGTCTCCACATCGTGACACACAACGAATTTCTGCACGTAATACTGGAAGTTAGAACTTTGGCAACTGAGACTCCACATGGAGTAGACATGCGACTGTCACTTCGAGAAAATCAGGGTTGTTATTGGTCCTCAATGACAGTGTTCCATTTCTGAAGTGTGGAGATAGATTTATGACGGTCATTAGTGGGCGGGAGTGTCGGGTTCCTTTGACTCCGAGCTGCACATGCGTTAACTAAACAGATTTTACTATGTTCATGTGATAAAAGTTTGAAAAGTGAAGGAAGTCCATAATGATGTGATGGTTTATAGGATGTATGTATGTATGACTTTATAAGCTTGATAAAATCATTATTACTAGCTGCAGATTTTTAATGCTCTTTTCATTTTATTGTTACCAACAGTATAAAATGTATCATACTGCATTGATTAGTCAAGCTTTTCTTCCTCTCTTGCTGGGCATTACGGAGGAATGCTTGACTTTGTATTGCACTGTTTATAGATTTTTTATCAATTTTGCACATTTAGTACAACGTTAGAACATGTCAATTATGTGCATTTCCAAAGATATTCACTTACACTATTAAACCAGTTCTCATGTAAGAATTGTTTACTTTTCAACATTTTGAATTTCTCTTCACCTTTTATTTTATTTGGCAAAGCAATTAAATATTTTTATAGCTGGATGATGCTCTCAATTTATTTAACAATTTCATATTTGCTGAAAGGGTGTCAATCTTTTTTAAAGATTTTGTGCTGTAATATTTGTTCATGCCAGCAGCAGAACACCTAGTCAGTTGAGTTTTTACTACTAACTCATCTTATTGCAGCTATTTTTGACACATAATATGCTTTTCTGTAACAATGTCTCTGTATATAGCATGATAAGGATGCATTAAAAAATGCATTACAAAGCTTGAGTTGTTTTTTTCCAGCTGGTGCAATTACAATTCACTTTGCGGCCAGCTGCTAGTAGAGTGCATGCATACATGTATATGTGAGTGTGTGTCTAAAGTTCTGGAGTTAATAATGAGATCATTATCCTTCTTGCTTCCCAATATTTTGACATTAGAGTTTCAAAAGGTGCAAGAGATCCAAATTTTTCGAAAGTTCCATGTCCATTTCTTCTTCTTTGGAGAGCTCAATAAACAATTTGGAGATGCCACCATTCCAATTCTGAAAAAAAATGTTAATTCAAGCAGTCATGTCCCATGATCAGTCAAATTTTCATTTCAAATAAAAGATTTCAGCTGTTTCTTCAAAATACCATTTTTAAGGCAGTTGGATCATCCTTACTCAACCTCCAGAGCATGTGGAGAACTACACCTGCAATTTGTCAACTAGTCTTTAGACTTAGCTGGCAGATCAGCATGCTGATCACGAACCTTTCCTCCTTTTGCCAACAGAGTACAACATTATGCCATCACAGGTCAGAGAGTAAAGAATTAAAAGATGAGTTTATGAAATGAACCCTTAGGTCTTGAATACTCTAATAAGGGTCAAAGAAAAAAAAAGAGTTTAGTTTGACAGGAAAAGGGAAAGAGGGAATCTGGCAAGGTAAAAGAAGAATACCAAATTCAGTCATTAAAATCATGCCAACCAGTTCCAATTGACGAGCAGCCCCTCCCTTTAGTTCAACATGCATAAGCATGCACACTAGCAGCTACACCACGGGAAGGAGACCACTGCAAGCAACCCATAAATTTGTGTGGCATTCACAGTCTGTCTCTTGTACTTCATTTTCTAGAAGTACACACACTAAAAAGATTCGGTTAGCTGGGGATGATCAGTTTTACCGTCCAGGATTTTCAGTTAAGTACACAACATAATATAGTCATAGACATTAGCAGTGATGAAATAATTGATTGTGGTTTATTCCAAAAGGGACAGAGGCATTCCTAAATTACTGAAAACAAAATTTTCCAAATTGTGTAAATAACAAGAGTTTTATGCATGGTGCCTGTCAAAGTGGGAAAAAACAATCATCACAAAGTTCAGGTACTGTTAACCACCTATATTGGTCATGTCAAACATGTGGAGGGAATGAAACTGTGCTGGCTGAAAAGTTTCAATCAGTATATTGTCACCCGAACGTCAGAACTCCCTATAGAACCGGCCGGCAGTAGGGCCAGAGGGGAAGCATTCAGCCCACGCCTACCCATTTGTCTCGTGTCACTAACTGAAGGGATGATTAGGTAAATGGCGGGAGCCCTGTACCGTCTCTTTCCACTCCCACCAGATGTCTCGAAACCTTGGTATAATTGTGCACGCCAAAGTTTCCAGAAGCGGCGATCTTCCCTATATAAGGCCTGTAGATGGCAAGTCAGTTCACTTCTTGGCGAGCAGCCGTGAGGAGCGCCCAGTGAGGGAACGCACCGGAAGACTGTGTAGGTGCATTGGAGGAGTTGTGCGTAATTGTGAGTGCAGAGTGGACCTGTGACAGACGAACTGGTGAATTGTAGTTGTGTGCATTACGTAATTCTGTGTAATCGGCAAGTGTTCCGACTGTGACTCGGTGGAAATAAAGAACATTTTTGAGCTGTGCAATTGGACTTTTAATTTCACGAAACCACAAAGTCACACTGGTGTCAGGAAGCGAGACAACATCACCGAACATTACAACCATGGACGCGGCATTGGAAAAGATTTTGAAGATGGAAATGAAGGCCGAACTGACATCGGAAATGAAAGCGGCAAATAATAGCCTGGCCGCGGAACAAACAGAAATAAAGACGGCAAATGACAACCTCGCTGTGAAGACGGAAACGGCAAACAACAACTTGGCCACGATAATGATTGCAATGAAGGCTGAATTAACCACAGAAATGAGGGCAGCGAAAGACAGTCTGGCCACGGAAATTAAGTTGGCGAACGAGGTCCTACCGCCAAATTTGAGGAACAGTTGGCCGGCGTGAGGGATGACGTCGCGAAGCTGGGCAAGCGAATGGGTCAAGTAGACGAGCGCCTTAATGATATAGAGGAAAAGGCCGACAATAACGCCAAGTCCCTGAACGCCATGGTGGAAGACGTCGAAGACCTTGCGAACCGCGTAAACAACCTGGAGGGAAAGGCCGACAGCAGTGTCAAGTCCCTGAACGCCATGGTCGAGGACGTCGTTGACAGGAGGCTGAAGGATTTGAAGGCCGACGCGCCGGGACGCGACACAAGGTCTGCGCGCGTCAAACCTCCCAAGTACGACGGCGCCTCAACTTTCGAGGTCTTCCGCCGCCATTTCGACGCAGTGGCCGAGCACAACAAATGGTCACCAGAGGATGAGGCCACACAGTTAATAGCCAGCCTCCAGGGACGGGCCGCGGAAGTCCTGAACGCGGTACAGACAACGGCGGCACCCAAGGACATCTGGAAGGCCCTGGAGAATCGTTTTGGAAACCACCGCTTAGCCGCAGCGTACCGCAGCCAGCTAAAGGCAAGGTCACAGCAGCCAGGGGAGACGCTGCAGGAGTTCGCCCTGGCAGTTGAACAACTGTATAGCAAGGCCGTAGTCGACCTCCCTCCAGAGTTCGTATCCCGGGAAGCTGTCTACACATTCGTTGACGGGGTACGAGAGACGGAGATTGGTCAGCGCCTAATGCTCGGCGATTATAAAACCATCCATGAGGCGCATTAACGGCAGCATTAAGGATGGAGGCGGCCAAGGTAACAGCTATCCCGACGTCGAGAACGAGAAGTGTCCGCTACACCGGAGACAGAAGACCAACTAGGGACGCCGGCTAAGACCTAGTGGCCTGTGTTGGGGCTGTGGACAGCCCGGACACCTGGAGAGACTGCCCACACCATGAAGAGCAGCCGGAAAACGAGTAAGGGCCGTCGCGGAGAAGGGCATGTCGGCGCAATCACCACCATCCCCTCGAGTGACACTGCGCGCCGTCAGCCGGCGTATGGATGACAGCCTCATCGCGGACGGTTGGGTGAGAGGGAAGCCGTGCCGCGTGCTGGTGGACACCGGGGCAGCCGTGACCATCAGACCTGACGTGGCGAAGGGTATGCCGACAAGGAAGCCGAGCCGAACATACCAGCTTGTCACGGCATCGGGCGACACCTTGCCTGTGGAGAAGGAAGCCCTGCTGGAGCTGACCGTCGCGGAGAGGGGCACGTCGGCGCCATCACCACCATCCCCTCGAGTGACACTGCGCGCCGTCAGCCGGCGTATGGATGACAGCCTCATCGTGGACGGTTGGGTGAGAGGGAAGCCGTGCCGCGTGCTGGTGTACACCGGGGCAGCCGTGACCATCAGACCTGACGTGGCGAAGGGTCTGCCGACAAGGAAGCCGAGCCGATCATACCAACTAGTGACGACATCGGGCGACACCTTGCTTGTGGAAAAGGGGGCCCTATTGAAGTTGAACTTGGGACGGAGTGCCGTGCGTCTGTGGGTGTTCGTCGCGAAGGTGGCTGAGGTGATTCTGGGACTGGATGCCCTCAGGAGCCACGAGGCGACGGTCGGCGTCGGCAGGAAGGTCCTGCGGCTGAACGGAGAAGAGGTTATACTCCGTCAACCCGAAGAGCGCCTTGGAATCGGCAGGGTCATCTTGAACGAAGACGTGGTTGTCCCCTCGAGGAGCGAGGTGGTGGTGACGGCGCGACTGGAAGGCCAGAGAACCAGGAACATGATGCTGGACCAGAAGACGCCTGTACACGGCCTATGTGTAGCCAGGGCATTGTTGCCGTGCCGATAGGAGGTGCCAGTGAGACTGCTAAATCCAACGGACACCGATCACGACGTCCAGGACGGGACGGAGTTGGGAACGTGCGAGCCCGTGGTTAGCGTAGCAGCAATCGCCAAGACACAGGAGCCGGTGCCGACGCAACACTTGGGGCCCCGGCTAGAAGGCCTACTGGAGAGGGCGGCCGACCACCTGTCCGCAGAGCAGCTGGAGAAAGTTCGACAGCTACTAAGATGATACCAGCGCGTCTTCAGCCTAGGTGAGTGACTACGGCCGCACGGACAAAGTGCTTCACCGCATCGACGCCGGGGACGTCCGGCCTATTCGGCAACCACCTGACGCGTTCCGCTGACGAAGCAAGGGGCGGTACGAGACATGCTGGAGGACATTAGATCCAGGGGAGTGACTGAAGAGTCGGATAGCCCTTGGTGTTCCCCCTGTAGTCTTGATGACCAAGAAGAACGGCGAGCTGCGCTTCTGCGTAGACTACAGAAAGATGAACGCTGTCACCCGAAAGGACTGTTTTCCCTTACCCCGGATTGACGACACCCTGGACACGCTAGTTGGTGCACAGTGGTTCTCGACCCTGGACCTGAAGTCGGGCTACTGGCAGGTAGCTGTAGACCCAAGAGACAAGGAGAAGACCGCATTCTCCACAGGCCAAGGGCTCTGACAGTTCACGGTTATGCTCTTTGGCCTCTGCAACGCACCAGCTACCTTCCAACGCCTCATGGAGTCAGTGATGAGAGGGCTGACTTACGACGCCTGCCTGCTATACGTGGACGACATCATCATCGTCCGGAAGACTTTTGAAGACCATCTCGAGAATCCGAGTAAGGTGCTACAGAGACTGCAGGCGACCAACTTGAAGCTGAACGCGAAGAAGTGCCAGCTCTTCCGCAAGGAAGTTAACTACTTGGGCCACATAGCCTCAGCAACCGGAGTGGCCACAGACCCGGAGAAGACACAGGCTGTGAGAGATTGGCATCGCCCAAAGGATAAGAAAGAGTTGCGCAGTTTCCTGGGGCTGTGCAATTATTACCGATGCTTCATAAAGGGGTTCTCCAACATCGCCAACCCCCTTACCCGCCTGACAGAGGAATACCAGCCTTATGTGTGGACGGAGGACGCCGAAGACGCTTTCCAGCACCTCAAGAAGACCCTGTGCAGTGCTCCAATTTTGGGATTTCCACAACCAGATTGCGCCTTCATTGTGGACACCGACGCCAGCGACCATTGCATTGGAGGCGTCCTATCGCAGATCCAGGACGGCCATGAGCGGGTGCTGACCTACTACCGCAAGGCGCTATCCAAGGCAGAGAAGAACTACCGCGTCACCCCACGAGAGCTACTGGCGGTAGTTAAGACATTGGAGCACTTCCGCAAGTACCTGTACGGTCAGCCATTCCACCTGAGAACTGGCCATTCCGCCCTAACCTGGCTATTGAGCTTTAGGAACCTGGAAGGCCAGACAGCACGTTGGGTCCAGAGGCTGCAGGAGTTCGACTTCACCTCGGAACATCGTAGAGGGAAGAGCCACGGTAATGCTGACGCCATGTCCCGAAGATCCTGTCCAGAAGAGTGCGGCCAGTGCACAAGAGTGGAAGAGAAGGAGCGTGCCGCAGCAGTCAGAGTAGTCGCGGCAGTGCCTGCGGACGGCTGGGATAGCGCAGGTCTGAGGAGGGAGCAGCTGGCGGACGCAGACTTGGGGCCACTCTTGAGGGAAGTGGAGGCACGGACAAGATCAACCTGGGAGGACGTCGCACCCAGGAGCGCCTCCTACAAGTCGTACTGGGTCCAATGGGACTCGTTGAAGACCAGAGAGGGCGTGCTGTTCCGGGTATAGGAATCACCCGATGGGAAGACGCAGAGAGAACAGTTGGTACTTCCCATGAGTAAGGTCCCGGAAGTCTTGGAGGAAGTGCACGCCGGTACTTCAGGAGGACACCTGGGAGCGAATCGGACGATTGACAAACTACGACAGCGCTACTACTGGCTGAGGCTCCGAGCAGACGCTGAGAGATGGTGCCGTCAATGTCACCTGTGCGCAGCGAGTCGCGGCCCCCAGACTAGGAGCTGGGGTCGCATGCAGCAGTATAACGTCGGAGCGCCATTCGAACGGATCGCCGTCGACATAGCTGGACCATTTCCGATGTCCGACCGAGGCAACAATTACCTGATGGTGGTCGTGGGCTACCACCAAGTGGCCGGAGGTGTATACCATCCCGAACCAAGGGGCAAGGACAATCACAGACTGCCTCGTGGAGCAAGTGTTCTGCCGATTTGGGGTACCGTTACAGCTACACAGTGACCAGGGCACCAGTTTTGAGTCCAACCTGATGAAGGAGGCACTACAAAGGCTTGGGGTGAACAAGACCCGCACGATGCCTCTACATCCCCAGTCGGATGGCATAGTCGAAAGATACATCAAGACCTTAAGAGGAACACCTGAGGAAGGTCGTGGCCAGCCATCAGCGAGACTGGGACGTCAAGGTGCCTCTGTTCTTGCTGGCCTACCGCTCGTCTACACACGACACAGCTAGGGTGATGCCAGCCAGCTTAATGTTCGGCCGAGAGTTACGCCTCCCTTGTGACCTGGCTTTTGGAAGCCCTCCGGAAGCGAAACAGCCAGCGACCAAGTATGTGGAGAACCTGGTGGACCATCTCCACGACATGCACGAGATGGCTCGCCAGAACATCCAGAAGGCGAGCGACCACATGAAGACCCGGTATGACAGGCAAGCCAACAGCCAAGGGTTCCAGCAAGGTAACCTGGTTTGGTTGTACCGTCCTACCCGGACCAAGGGACACTGCCCGAAGCTCCAGCAGCCATGGCAAGGACCGTACCGGGTGGTGAAGAGGATTAACGACGTGGTCTACCGTATCCAGATGGTTCCCCGAGGGAAGATGTTGGTGGTACACCTGGATCGCCTGGCACGCTACGATGGTGCTGTTCGGGACGACCAGCTTTGAGGAGGAAGTAGTGTCACCCGAACGTCGGAACTCCCTATAGAACCGGCAGGCAGTAGGGGCAGAGGGGAAGCATTCAGACCACGCCTACGCATTTGTCTCGTGTCACTAACTGAAGGGATGATTAGGTAAACGGCGGGAGCCCTGTACCGTCTCTTTCCCCTCCCACCAGACGTCTCGAAAACTCGGGATAATTGTGCGCGCCAAAGTTTCCAGAAACGGCGATCTTCCCTATATAAGGCCTGTAGTTGGCGAGTCAGCTCAGTTCTTGTTGAGCAGCCGTGAGGAGCGCCCAGTGAGGGAATGCACCAGTAGACTGTGTAGGTGCATCAGAGGAGTTGTGCATAATTGCAAGTGCAGAGTGGACGTGTGACAGACGAACTGGTGAATTGTAATTGTGTGCATTATGAAATTCTGTGTAATCGGCAAGTGTTCCGACTGTAATTCGGTGGAAATAAAGAACGTTTTTGAGTTGTGCAATTGGACTTTTAATTTCACGAACCCAGAAAGTCACAATATATAGTTGGACTGGAAGTAAAGTAATTAAGGAGTGTGAACATAAAGACATTACTGTAGATGAAGAAAGTGGTTGGATCAAAAGAAATCAAAAGGCTGTTACGTCATGTACTATAAATGACGGAATTTCGTTGAAGATTTGAAGCACAAAAGAACTATTGCTCTACGGGACATTCATTCTTGCTCATAATGTGGCAGTGAAGTACAAGCTGAAGAAAATTAACTTAGTTCGATGGAAACTTACACAGAGAGAGCAAACATTCCTACACAAAAAATATGGCACTCCAGGCTACAGAAGTTTCTGAATTTAAATTATACCTAAGAAGTTCCTATCAACCACACAATATACTCCTAATTCAGTTGATAAATTCACATTGCAATTTTAAGTTTGCCCTTGAATATCGTGTTTCCTGCTTCTTCTTACAGTCTCAACAAATTCAGCACATGCAGTTATTGGAATTTGCTTTTCCTTCTTTGATAAACTCCTCACATTATTTTAAGTTAATTGATGGAAATTAATTATTCCCTCACATTGATGAATGATGAAACCTGGGACTCAAGTACTTACAATAGTAAGTTGCCGCAAACAGTGTATCTCGAATATGAGAGCCCCTAGTGGTTTACCGGGAAAACATATGAGTCAATTGGAGAATTTAATGTCATGACTATTGGCCATGGTAGCTCAATGGGTAAGAGTGACTGGATGGAAACCAGGAGATCCATGGTTCAAATCCTGACCATGGTATTGAATTTTTCAGTTTGTCTCTATGTATCCAAAAGCTTAGCCTATGCGCAGCTAGTTGATTAATTTCCATCATTTTTACTTTCTCTACTATGTACATAGTAGACAGAGAAGGTATTGCACTCCACCCAAAAATGGTGAACTCGTCCAATCTTCTGCGCATATTTCAAGAGCTGCTACCTTGTCTGAATCACACTGTACACAGTACTATAAGTTCTGTCAGTAAAATCCAGACTCACTCTAGAACTGTAATTGTGAGTGAAGAAGCGTGGTGACACTGTATATCATCTTCTGAAATGTGACCTTCACTACAGCATGAGTAACCAGCTGGCAGTGTGCCAGCAGGAGGCACGAGAGAAAGATGAATTGGGGAGTGTACGAGAACCGCATTGCTCTATTGGCATTATTTCATTGTGAAAAGCGAGCTAAGGAAACCAGTCTGTGTCAATGAACTATTTGTGTTTAGGACAATAGCACTGTTTAAACAAATGGGTCAAACTGGTGATCGTGTCAGATCAGGCCATCCTAGGTTTGTACAGACAAAAGATGTTGTGAATGCTGTTCGTGCAAGGATTTGACACAAGCCTTTGCATAAACAAACAATTTTGTCTTGTGATATATTTCTCTATGAACTATATCACGCATTTTGAAGGATGATATTCATGTTTGTGTATATAAAAGGTACACACTGCATTTACTAACCGAAAAATTAAAGGAGATACACCGGGTTCAATCTCAGGCTCTGTTGACGACATACGGGGAGAGTCAGTTTCACAACATCCTTTTCATAGATGAAACAATGTTCACCGTGGAAGAGTCGTTTAACAAGCAAAATGATTGTGTGTATGCACGGTCCTCCAAGGAAGCAAGAGACAAAGTTCCATGTGAGCAGCGAGGACATCACCCCACGTCTGTCATGGTACAGTGGGTGGTTTCCTGGCAGGGAACTTCAGAAGTGTATTTTTGCAAAGGTGGAATGAGGTCTACCGCAGCTCTCTACCAGGCAATGTTGGAGAAGGTAATACCACATAAATTTGAGGATGTTTGAAGGGAAGTCATGGATTATTCAGTAGGACAGCGCTCCTGCACACAAAGCAAAGAATAGTGGTTGGCAGCCAATATTCCAAGGTTCATCACAGATGCTGGCTGGCCTAGTGGAAGTCTGGACCTCAATCCATTGGTTTATTCTCTATGGCAGAAGCTCAAGGCGATAGCATGTCAAAAACGGCACCGTAATATTGAGATGTTAAAAAAATCAATCAGGTCGGCTGTGAAAAAAATTCCGCTGGACACGACTCATGCAGCTATTGATGAGTGGCCTGAACATCTTTGTCACTGTGTTTCCGCACATGGTGATCATTTTGAATAAGAGTTGAATCAATTTATTAAAATTATAGATGAGTCGTATTTATTACACAACCGCTTCACTTAAGTACCTATTTTGAGGACATGTTTTGCAAACCATCATTCGCATTGTCAGCTCTTAATTTTGCTTCACTGTGGTGTTCCAATACAGTTAAATTTCGGTATATTGAATGACTTTGTTGCATTTTCTGTGTTCTTTCAGAATATACATATATCAATGAATATGCATTGTTTTATTTAGTAGTTATATGCATTGCAGTACTAACAGAACTTATGGCAGTACTGTGTGTACAGTACAAAAAGTACTGTACAAAAGTGCGACAAAAAGATTTCAGGTTAAAATCCCCTCCCCCAAAGCAGATCACTGTGCCATAATTTTTATGGCTAACAATTTGGATTAAAATACCATGTGTCTTAGATATTTTCATGAAAAACTAAATTTATAGATTGAATTTTCTGGGAATGTTCTCAGAATTCTCTTCATCTGGATGCAAAAGTCATCTTCTGAATAACTTTTGCATAACTGGTAAAATGTAAGAGATAATACAATTTTTTGAGTGAACCATTTCAGATACTCCTTGCTATTTTTTTTAATTTTCTAGTACTTATACTTTTCTCAAATGAGAAGTTGCTATTCAGTTTATATCTCTTGTCCATGCAAAGAGAATTTCAAAGATATCACATAGTAACCAGCATTACTTTGAAAGATTTGACTACCACTTAAAAACTTAGGACAATATTCTTATACATTAAATATATTAACATTTACAGCATTGTATATATATGAGTGCATTAAATACGTAACAAAAAATTGTAGCAATCAAAATAAAAACGTACATACATACGCATAACACAAGAACAAAACAAAATTATTTCTTAAACAGATTAAGAGGAACTCTAAGTAACAAAAATATAGAAAATAAATCTAAAGAATTGTACAATCATTTACCGAATCAAATAAAACAGATAACAGAAGAAAAATTTAAACTTAAAGCAATTAAAAAGTACCTCATAGAAAACCCAGTGTACTCTATAGATGAGTATAAAAGGTTAAATAAAGCCTAAATAGTATATGTACCCTCTGCTTATTTTATTATTTATATATTGTGTACACATTGTATTTGTTAAACCTGTTTACATATCCTATGTATTTTGGATCATATGGATGAAATAAAAATGAAATGAAATACTTCCACTGCATTTCTAAGAAAATTAGCAATAATTTCTCTAAATGTTATCCGATTAACATGATGTAGAGGAATAAGCATATGTAAGAATAGTCTGTACAAGAGTAAAGAATGTCATGTGACTGCACACAACATTTTTAAGCCAAGAGATAAGGGATGAGATGCTCCGATTAAATGACAGAACTTCACATAGGTTGGAAATTATGAGTTTATTCCATTCAACCATGTTTTTGAATATGCTTGGTGATCTATCTCTATATGGAAACTAAGAAAATTTATTCCTATTTTGTGGTGTTTGAACACCCAGAAACACAACATCTAGGCATTTTAAACAGATTGGCATGCAAACTCATACATTAATGAGACCCAAGTTGTTGGCCATTAAAATTTAATTATTGTTGTGAACAGTGAGCAAACTAGATATCTTTTGATGTCATTCCATTGGAAGCCTATTCTGTTAATTTGCAAGAATGAAGCATTATATAGTACATGGGGTTTTCACTGAACAAAATTTTTACTTTGAGAGTCACTTGAATTAAAGTTAACAAGGCCTTTAAGAAATGGAACAAAAAAAGTGTATCCTCTTTAAATATACAGTTTATATAAATGAAATAGTAATTATGTAAGATTAACCATTTTAAAATATTTGCTGCTATTTGTTTGAATTTTAAGTAGAAGATACATTTAAAATTTCTTTTTATTTCTTAAACGCTAGTAAGACCATAGGATATAGAACATTAATTGTTCTTTCACACTGGCCGTGTGTAGGCTAAATTGTGGAAACGTAGAGTCAGACTGAAAAATTCAATGCCATAGCCGGGATTTGAACCACAGATCTTCTGGTTTCTGTCCAGCTGCACTACCATTGTGCTACTATGGCCAACGTGCCGATATGACATTAAATTCTCCAACTGACTCGTATTTTCCCGGTAAACCACTTAGGAGTTCTCATAAACACAGGAGACAACTACCTTAATGGCGACTTACTATATTGTAAGTACTTTAAGGCCCGGGCTTTATAGTTAACGGCACGTTGGCCATAGTAGCACAATGGTAGTGCAGCTGGACGGAAACCAGAAGATCTGTGGTTCAAATCCCGGCTATGGCATTGAATTTTTCAGTCTGACTCTACGTTTCCACAGCATAGGATATAATTAGACTTGCTTTCTGAATAGCTGAATGTTGTCACAGCCTTCATGCAATGTAAAGCGTCTTTCAAAAGTAATTTCAAATTGTAAATCACTAGAAATATTAAACTAATTAAGACAGGATGAAAACAAAAGAAGTAACATACTGCACAAGTAACACTTTTTCTTTCTTTTTTTTTTCCACCTCCCTCCCCCCCCCCCCCCAGTTAAGTTACAAAATCATAGCCCTATCACTAAATGATAAAATGTAACTGGTCTGAGAAAATTTAGAACTCTTATCAATTTAAGAGCAGGCCCTTGTTCCATACATAATTATGGGGATTTAATCAGGAAGTCTGAAGAAACTGGTTCTGTTGTTGATAAGAAGATATCTGAAAAGCCAAAGGTAAATCAATGATACTATGATTGGAGGAATTTAGAAACAGTGATGACAAAATTAATTGAAAAAACTATTTGTAGTCTTAACACTGTGTCACTTGCATTTGTACTAGTTTCAGAAGCCATTGCATCCATTTTCAACCTTGAAGTTCCGACTATTGTCTTGTCATTTCAAAGTTCATTACTTGGTCCTTATTTTTCCATATTAATATGTTCTCCCATATTGTCAGTTTGATTTATTTAGCACCCCTTTTAGTAATTTTGGATTCGGGTCAATGACATGGTTTTTATTCCAAAAATGAAATGCTATGCTGACTTATCTTCTTGTTTCAATTTGATGTTTCTAAAATGCTCCTTGACAGTAGTTTTTAGATTTCTTTTACTTTGACCTATGTAGCATTTTTCACAATCCTTACAACTTATTTGGTATTTTCTGGATCTATTAATTGGTGGCATTTCATATTTTGTTTTTGAATTTAACAATTTTAATATTATCTGTTTGTAAGTGCCAAAATAATATTTTGTTCCTCAAGGATCTTTTTGAATTTATTAAAAGCTTTTAGTTGGTACGTGAATCCACTGAATTTGCTGTTGCTTTCTTTTTCTTTAGCAAATGTGGTAGTTTAGCCTTTTTAATTTTCTTAAATACCAGACTTCTGTTGCATCCATTTTCTTCTTCTATGTGAAGTATGGTCTTTTTCCTTGTACTATTCTGCTTTATTGTTGTGTATGTTGACTAGTCTGTCTATAAGAGTACTTATTATTGCATATTTATGTGGAATTGGGTTATAGCTGTGATTTTTTATGTAATTTTCGGGCTGTGTTGGCTTCCTGTGAATTTCAAATTTATTTTTGCATCATTCCTGATGATATTTAGGTCTAAGAAAGAGAACTGTCCATGGACTTCCTTTTCTATTCTGAATTTGACAGCTTTTTCCTGCAAATTGAGTAGTTTTAATGCATCATCTAAATGTCTATTTAGAGCTATTGCAAAGATGTCATCAACATATCGATACCAAACCTTGAAGATCCATGGAAAAGCCATTTTAATGTATGTTTCAAATGGAACTCATAAATACATTTGCCAAAAAGGGTGAAAATGGATTGCCCATGGATAACCCTGATTTATGCTTATAGTATTTCCCATTAAAGCTTAAGAAGTTTTATTCAATATATAAGTCTGTTAATGAGATGTATTCAATTGTTTCTTTTTCCATTATAGTCACCTATTTTTTAACATTGTCTGCAATTTTCCTGTTGGTATGCTTGGTAATAACGATGTGACATCAAATGAAACCAGTGTCATTTTTTTTCTAACTTTGGGAAGCTACTGAATTTATTTAATAACCATTTGGCCAAATTATATGTGGGGGCATTTATGCTGCTATTGATAGGTCTCATCATTCATTCTTGATGAATGACCTTCCGTGGAAATCCAGTAAGCTGGGCTACCCTTAATAAACAGGTCAGCAAATAGTTTGTTACGATAACAAACATCTCTTCTTTCCTATGTCGTTAGTGCACACAGTAGACTGCAAAAGTTTTGTGCAGTACGGTTATATGCAGCAAGTGTTTTAACAAATGCTAGTTAGTTATGTGTTAGTTATTAACATGACAATGCCTCCTATAGTGTCAAAAATAAAAGGAAAAACTCTACGTAATCAAAGTTGCGAGATTATTGCTAATATTTGAGTATATGAAGGAAGAAGCCAAACAGCTGAGAAGCATGTAGGTGAACGCATATCTCACTGCAGACTGTACCTCTCTCTCTGTACCAGTGTTCCCGCAAAAGGTGGGTAGTAACTCTCACCCAACCTTTTATAAAAATTTTCATTCATCAAAAAAAAATGTGCAACCTGTAACCCACATATTCTTTATAATGTTGGATTATAATCCAACATTATAATTATCTACTCTAATTTTGTGTAATTCATTCTCATTTATTATTCTGTGTCCTTTTAAAGACTTATTTGTAGATTCAATGGAGTAGTTAAATGGGTTGGTTTCCACTATTTTGTAATTACTATCCTTTAACAGGTCTTCCATCCTCTTTGTGTATTCTGCTTTTTCCAAAATTACTATTTTATTCCCCTTATATGCTTTAGTTATATGACTGTTTCCTTTTAAGCGATTTCATGATGTGGTTATTAAAGTTAAATTTTCTTTTTCTTTTTTATTTGGTGTACTCTTTTGTAACATTTGTTTGTTTACTATATTTTTATTTTCTTCATTTAATGTTTGTGTAGCAATTTGGATGTCTGCTATGTAGTCTTCTACTTGGTTGGAGTAGTCCACACATGTTTTTAACCCTTGATTAAGTATATACAACTCCGGTATTGTAAAGGTATGTTTGGATAAGTTAACTACGTTGTCAGTTGATTTATTTGGCTTACAGTAAAGTAGAGTAACTTAGTGATCCAGAAAATCATAATACAATTGATGTTGGACAAGTCATTTAAAATTAACTTACTAACTAAATGATGCAATTGCCTTCATAACAATATTTTAATTATATACAAATTTACATATATAATGGTTACAAATGAGTAAGTTTAGCATTTAATACTTATTATCATATACTGTGTAGATGAAATTACACTGATTGATTTAAAAATTCTACAGTGGAGTAACAGCAGTGAACAATCAAATAGGACAGTAGTTTTGACCTGAAAGATGCTATTTTCTTTATACTTTTTATTTTTCCTGGTAATCTGCTGTAAAATTTGGAACTGGAGTATACAATTCCATCTTGATAAAATTTAGTATTTGCCTTTATAATGTGTAAGTTACTGTGTTGTCTGGTGTTATGTTCATGGATATCTGCATTTATGGTTATTATAAATATGAAAAGCAGAAGCATTATTAACAGTGAAGTATTCTTCAATTTTGAGTTTCATTTATGAGTCACTATGTTTACACTGAACTTCACTTACTTGTTGTTGTATAATTGAAACATTTTCAAGATCATTCGATCTCATCCTCAGCTGTTTGGTGAATTAATGAACATTCCTCTTCTTCCACTACTATGGTGCTCCAATCCCTCTGCTATCTGATGTTAGGGGCACTAAGTTTTAATACTTCATTTAATGCCGGGATTTCAAAATTTATAATTTTATCACGGTTTTTGGTTATGAATATTTGGTCCCAAATATCCAATTCTATGGGTGTATTTAAAGATTTTAACAGTTTAATGTTATGGCCAATGTTGTGGTTTTCTGTCCAAAAATGGTGTGACACTGCAGATTTTTCTGTTTGCTTCAACTTTATGTTCCTCTGGTGTTCTTTTTGCCTGGTTAACAAGTTTCTCTTAGTTTTTCCTATGTAGCTTTTATCACAGGTTTCACAATTTATCTGATAAATTCCCAATTTCGAAGTGTTGGGGATTGAATTTTTTAGTGGTTTATTTAGCAGGTTCTTCAGACTGAATTTGTTTTGGGGTGCTAGTTTTAAGTTTAGTCTTCAGAAGATTCGTTCAAATTTTCTAAAAGCCCATGGATGGTAGGTGAATTTTCTATATTGCCAATTTGTGTTTTTAAGTGGTGTGAGAGTGGTATTTTTTGATATTACCTTGAGCTTTTCCTTTCTTTTCATCATGTTCCTTATGATGGCTGGGTTGAATCCATTTAATACTGCTATCTCTTTTATGTGTTGTTGTTCTTTCAAAAACTCCTCCTTCCTCAGTGGGATGTTGTATAGCCGGTGAATAAGACTTCTAAAGGATTTCTAGTTATCTTGAGGTCCAAAAATGGTAGGGTGTTGTCTCTTTCTACTTCCATTGTAAACTGGATATGATTATCTTGCAGGTTTAGTAATTTTAGAGAATCTTTTTTAAGTTTTTCTGGAATGATAGCAAAAGCATGATCAACATATCTCCGCCAAAATTTGTAAATCTGTGGGAAGGCCTTTACTATGTGTGTTTCAAAATAGCTTATGTATAGGTCTGCTAAAATAGGCGAAAGTGGGCTCCCCATAGCTAATCCTTTTGATTGTCTGTAGAATGTTTGGTTAAACATTAAGTAATTATTCCTTGTGCATAAATCTGTAAGACTGATAATGTCATCTATTTCTGTGGGGTCCGTTGTAGTCTGGGTTAGCCATTTTTTGAGGAGTATAGGTATTTTTTCTACTGGAATACTTGTAAAAAGTGCCTTAACGTCAAAAGAAAGTAGTTTGTGATTTTCTGGGATGTTGTACTTATGTAGGTGATTTATCAATTCTAAGGAGTTCTTTATTCCCAAACTTTGAAATTTGTCATATGATTTTAAGTTTCTTACTAACCACTTTGCAATGTGGTACGTAGGTAAATTGATGCCATTGATGATAGGCCTCATGCTATTGTCTTGTTTGTGGATTTTTGGCAAACAGTACAACCTTGGTAGTGTGGGGTTGGAAAATTTTAAGTTGTATTTTTCAGATGTACTTAATACTTTTGTAACTGATAATGCTTTATTGACAGAAGTGATACTTGGGGTTAATGGATTTTTTGGAATTTTTTCATATTCTGGACTGTCTAACATAAGGTTTACGCTCTGAATGTAGTCTTCTGTCTCCATAATTACTAGACAATTACCTTTGTCGGCTTTTAGGTATACCACTGGCTTCCTATTTAAATTTCTTATTATCTTGTTGTAAGTTTTATTGTATATTGGGGATAACTGTTTTATTATATCAAGACATTCCATTTTGGCTTTGGTTAAGTTTTCATTTTTTAGGTTATGTGTGGCTATTTCTATGTTGGCGATAAAATCGTCTTTATTACTAGAAACGTTAACACACGTATTGAAACCTTTCTCGAGTAATCTTATCTTAAAAAAGATTCTCTAAAATTACTAAATCTGCAAGATAATCATATCCAGTTTACAATGGAAGTAGAAAGAGACAACACCCTACCCTTTTTGGACCTCAAGATAACTAGAAATCCTTTAGAAGTCTTATTCACCGGCTATACAACATCCCACTGAGTAAGGATGATTTTTTGAAAGAACAACAACACATAAAAGATATAGCAGTATTAAATGGATTCAACCCAGCCATCATAAGGAACATGATGAAAAGAAAGGAAAAACTGAAGATAATATCAAAAAATACCACTCTCACACCACTTAAAAACACAAATTGGCAATATAGAAAATTCACCTACTATCCATGGGCTTTTAGAAAATTTGAACGAATATTCAAAAGACTAAACTTAAAACTAGCACCCCAAAACAAATTCAGTCTGAAGAACCTGCTAAACAAACCACTAAAAAATTCAATCCCCAACACTTTGAAATCGGGAATTTATCAGATAAATTGTGAAACCTGTGATAAGAGCTACATAGGAAAAATTAAGAGAAACTTGTTAACCAGGCAAAAAGAACACCAGAGGAACATAAAGTTGAAACAAACAGAAAAATCTGCAGTGTCACACCATTTTTGGACAGAAAACCACAACATTAAACTGTTAAAATCTCTAAGTACACCCATAGAATTGGATATTTGGGTAAAAATATTCATAACCAAAAACTGTGATAAAGTTATAAATTTTGAAATCCCAGCATTAAATGAAGTATTAAAACTTAGTGCACCTAACACCAGATGGCAGAGGGATCGCAGCACCGTAGTAGTGGAAGAAGAGGAATTTGATTTGATTTGATTTATTGATTCATCCATTAAAACATGTACATGTTATAGGACACGTCAAATTAAAAACTAAGAACTAAAAACTAAGTACAATATTTATAATTAAGGTAGCTAACTAAATATTTACAAATTTAAAAATTCATCCAAGCTGTAGAAGCTATTGGCTCTAAGGAAGTTTAATAACAATTTCTTAAATTGATGTTGTGATTCAATCTTTTTTATAGATTCAGGTAGCTTATTGTAAAGATGTAAGCCAGCATATGTGAAACTATTTTCATACATCTTTGTTTTGTGTGACTTCACAAATAAATTATTCTTTGTTCTAGTGTTGTGTATATGAATTTCAGAACTTGTTTTGAATAAACTTAGGCTTGCTTTCATATGTACAAGAGTTTCATATATGTATATACTTGGCAGTGGTAAGATACCTAATTTACTGAAGTATGGCTTACAACTAGTTGTGCTTGAGACATCTGCTATGATTCTAATTATTTTCTTTTGGTATCTGAATACTTTTATACTGTCTTTAGAATTTCCCCAAAAAATTATACCATATGCCAACAAACTGTGTATATATGAAAAGTACACTATTCTCCGAACTTTCAAGCTTGACATGCCTGTAATCGCCCTCATTAAGAAACACATTTTACTAAGCTTTTTCGTCAATGCCTCTATGTGAGTTTCCCAATTTAAATTTTCATCTAGTATTAGTCCCAGAAATTTGATAGTTTGTACGTAATGTATTTGGTCTTGTCCCAGCATTAATTTTGGATACAATTGACTTCCACTCAATTCAGTCATTACTCATTCAGTCACCAAACAGCTGAAGATGAGATCGAATGATCTTCAAAACGTTTTAATTATACAACAACAAGTATGTGAAGTTTGAGTGTATACATAGTGACTCATAAATCAAACTCAAAAATATGGTTAATATGTTTCAATCAATAAGTCTTTTTATAACAATAATGGATTCATATATATAAATTCTTGGGAGTGGTAATATGTTCAGGTTCTTGAATAGTGGCTAACATGAGTGTTTCTAATTTACTCCTAATATTCTTATAATTCTCTTTTGTTTTACAACAATTTCTTAGTGTGGTGAACTTCCCCATTTTAGGTTATGTTTTGCTTTCTTGGTTGGCTCTTCTAGATTATTTGTCTTTCTGCATAAATTTTCAAATCTATTTTTTTTAGTTTTGTTGTTTAGCCCTTCATTTTTACATTCAAATATTCAAATTGTTTTCAAAATTTTCCCAAATTATATTTCCTAAATTTTTGTTAAATTTTTTATGCAAGTTGGTACAGTTTTATTTCTAAAGTATTTCTGTTTTTGTAATGTTTATTCTCCTCTATTTATAACATTTTTTCTCTGCTGCTTTTTGTGGTTTGCCATTTTGATCAAATTTTACTGATGAAATTAGGCACTACTTTTTTTCTGATACACACGTTGATAAATCTTATGTTGAACGCAGTTCTCCTCTTTTTTCTTGCAACTGTGTGAGAAGTTTGATATCCTGTTTATTTTCCAGCAATACAAGCTGTGATCCTAACTTGATCGTATCCATTTGTCATAATTTATTCCACGCTTTAACCTCTGATCTACTTTTCCTCAAAACTTGTTAGCCTAATCAGTTATTCATGAGTGGAAGAATTTAGCAAAATTAATTTGAAAACACTATTTGTAGCCCATTTTTAACACTTTATCACTTACATTTGTATTTAAAGTACGAGGTGTCAAACACCAACAACAAACAGTTTTTCAATGATACTGTTGCTGAGATGTTTCATGCAAATAATGAAATAATTGTGAAAGTATTGATGCAGCTTCAGATGAGTAATACCACAGTTTGGAGAATTCTAAGAAAACTTCTTAGCCTGTATCAATATAAACTGAAACCAAAAACTGACAGGCAGGAAAGATATAATCTTGCTTTACTTGCGCTGGCAGATTCAAATTAATAATGATCGGTTGGACAATTTTTTTTTAAAGATACAGATGAAGCATACTTCTCTCTTCAGAAAATGACCCAAAAATTTGAATTCAAAAGCTCTTCACGATTTAAAAGTTACTGTACAGTGGTAGCTTCAATTCACAATTCAGCATTGGCCCTTGGTTCTTTGAGAAGACAACAATGCAATAAGACAGATTGTTACTGTAATTGGTGAGCGCTACTATGCCATACCACAAAACGTCATCCCTAGTCTGAGAAATCACCATATGGAAAACATCTTCATGCAAGATGGCACTCCATCCCCACTAAACAATTACCCAGATCTTTGTCAATCATGTCATCTGTACACCCTTTACAAAAGAGTGGCTATCACAATCCTCGGATCTCAATCCAACTTACTTTTGGTTGTGGTGTTACCTTAAAGAATGAATTTTCCTGACATATCCAAAATCCTTACAGCAACTGAAAGATGCTATCTTACAAGAAATGTCTTGTATTCCAAGAAATCATCTGCAATTTGCTGTGCCTGTAGTTGCAAAAAGAATAGTATATGCTGAACATAGAACACAGAATATCTTCCCAATGTTTTATAAAATGCCACTGTTTGCCCAGTATCTTTTGTTTTTGTTCTGTCTCGAATATTTATAATGGTTTAAAGCAGGCAGCCTCAGCTCAATGCACTGTGAAGTCATATCCTTTGTCCCAATGCCCAAGCATCTGGAAACGAGTGGAAATAAAGGTCAACAGAGGTAGAAAGAATGAGCAGATTAACAGTAAGATTTTCAATATCAGAGCCTTAGAACGTTTATTGAGTGTTGACTGAACATAAAAAGAAACAAACATGTACATTTAACCGGGTACTTAATAGAGCAAATTTAAAATTTCATGTCATAGCTACTCTACCACTTATATATTAGCATTACATTTCTTATTTCCAATTGATTTCAATTCTAATTCATATGTTGAGCTTTTTGTACCCTTTTCCCCCAAATTAATAATTTATATATAAGACCAGAGAGTTACAAATAAACATCTTAGATCTCTCCACTAACTGCTCTTCAACATTATTAGCAAGATCGGCAATATGCTGCATTATGATGGAGGAAGATAAACTATAGCTTCACATTCTGGTACATGTTCACGCAAACTTCATTAGCCATCATAAGTAGATAAATTTTAGTAAATTTGCCATTTTTAAATTGTCTAAGCTGTTTAGCAATTTCAAGTGGTATTTTATAGCTAAGATGTACAGCTGATTTACTGATTTTATGGTGCACATCTTTGTCAGTAGTGGTGTCTTTGAGCTTCTCTATCATATCACATTCCACTCCTTTATAACCATGATATTCACTGCTATAGGATAATGTGGTAAGTTATACTTTTTAATTGTACAATCTTGCCACATACTAAACATTTTGCTATACTATCTACATATATAAATAAGATACTGTTCTTTCCAAACAGAGGGAAAAGTATATGCAGAAAATGGGAAAGAATAGGATGAGATAGCCACACTTAGAGATGTTGCCATTTTTATACTTCATAAGCTACCATTGCACACTAGTTACATATGTGCGCTGCTGCTGCACTCAAATAATCAATGTAAACACAATGCCCTCTTGCTAGCACAGACTTTATCTGCTGCCCATATTTCTGTGAGTTACGGCCGTCTGGTTTAAAGTATGAAGTGACTTTTGAAAAACCTATTTATTATTGCAGCATTGGTTGAACAAAATTATTTTTGATGAATGTACCAATATTTTTTTTCCCTTTGAAACATGTTCAGCTGTATACAATGCTTAAAACTTTGCAGGTATTTGTTGGAAGTAATGTGAAGTGTAGAGAAAATGTTTAGCTTGTACAATTTTTATGAAATGGGTCAACAAAGACTTTATGATATTTTATCAAAGTCTTAACAATACAAAAGACACTATAGTTGGGAGTTCTTTAATTGTCACTTTTTTTCCATCCTTGCCTACAAAGAAGGTAAGGAAAACCTGTTCATTGTATTAACTTCTGGTTGTAAATGGCCTACACCACCCAGGCTCTTTTATTGTTAAAATCAATTCCTAATTGACAGTGTAAAGTTGTTGTTTTCAAATGCTAGGCTTTGCAATAAAGCCATTAGCTCTCTTGCTCTCCAATATTTCTGTGTAGTGGGTCTGGCAGGTAGGGCTTCACAGGTTAAAAGATGTTCTTCAGTCATTTCCTCTTCTTTGTTGCACAGAGGACAATTTGGACTTGTATAAATTCCTATTCTGTGTAAGTGTTTGGCCAAATAATCATGTTCCGTAAGTAATCTAAATTTGCTACTGCAGCTTTACGTGGGATTTCTGGAATAATTTCTGGATTTTTAATTAAAATGTTCAGTTTTTTAACTTTGGCTTTGTTAGATATTGATTGGTTTTGTTTGTTTTTATATTTGCTTTTGATTAATCTTTTTATGGATATAAAGGGTAAGTTTTTACTTTTGTTCTGAATTAAATTTGCACCTTTTTTGGCAAGAAAATCAGCTGATTCATTTCCAGCAATTCCACAATGTGCAGGTATCCATTGTAATATAATTCTTTTCTGTAGTTTTTGAAGTTGTTGGATCATTTTGTGACATTCTTTAATTTGGATTGATCTCATTTTATATGAACTTATTGCACATAATGGTGCTTTAGAATCAGAAAGTATGACAGCATTTTTGAATTTATCTATTCTGTATAGAAGGTGTTGGGGTGAAATATGAATAGCTGTTACTTCTGCATCAAAATTTGTTGTGTGGTATCCTGCTGGTTGATAGAATGAGAACAGTGCACACTTAATTCCTGCTCCTGAGTTGTTGTCTAAGTTAGATCCATCTGTGTAGATATGTAACCATTCTTCAGGTGGGTATCTATTGTTCACAGTTTCTAATGCTAATGCTTTTAGTACAGGTTTGGAAGTTTCAGATTTTGTAACTATTTGTTCTAAATCTAATTGAATATTAATTGGTTCAAAAGACAGTGGGTTTTCTTTGATTAAAATGTTTTCTTTAGAATTAGGAAGATTCAGATCTGTTTTTAATTCCATAACTTTGTGTAGGAAACTTGTTTGTGTTTTCATCTTGATTAATTGTAGTAATCTTTTCTCCCATTTGTTTTATGCTACTTAAAACATGACAGTGTAAAGTTGTACTATATGAATTTATAAGATTGAAAACAAGGCAGTTTCAAAATTATGAAAATGATTACACAGTAGCAGTGCATGGCCATTCCATGTGTACCATTGTAACTTAAATGCAATAAAGCTGATAAAGGAATAAACAATGATGTTGCAAAACAACATTTTGTATAAAAGTAACAGTATAAAGGAATTATTTGATAGTGCAGTGCAAACAAATAAGTGGAAAACTGTAAAATCCTTGCAAACATGTGGAAAAACTAGGACAGTTTTACTGGGACAAGGATGATTTAAGGAATGAGAAGATAAGTGATCAGTTTTTAATTAATTAGATTAATAATTCAGACAGTGACTATATCAGCTAAAATATCTGATATTGAATAGGAAAAAGCAAATGACAGAAACCCACCATTGACCCTTCTTGCCCTTTGGAAGGAAATCTGTTGTATCCCAAAATGTGGCTGCTCCATAACAATGATAGGACAGCTAGACCACATGAGTATTCTCTTCCTAGCTAAGGGCATGCACTGACAATCATCTAGCTGACATAGAATGGGGAAGCTCCACTTTCATAAGGTTTAGCATAAATATGACCAAATCCTGAAGCTATGTTGTCATTTTTTTATTTGCCAGAACAAATATTCAGTTTAAATATGACATAAATTTGCATTTCCAAAATCTATTATTGTATCTCACACACTGATGACTTTGAAGAGGATGCTATGCGCACATTACTGGCTACTGCTTCAGACACTGTAGCATTAGTAGGAGTGTGCAAGATTTCAGCCTGCATCACAGGTTGTTGTTCCTCTTGTTCTGCACGACTCAGTTTCAACCCCAATAGATCTGCTACTGCTTTCTGGAAACAGAGGGCCACCTGCAAAAATTATAAGACTTACTTTTCAAGCACAGGGAACTCAAACAGCTGACTGATTTTATTTTCATTTTGGCAATTCTTACAAATGGGGGAAAAAACAAAACCCTTTTAGTAATATTTTATTTTACTTCAATTCTGTCTACAGTTCTCAAATTTTATGCTATCCTCACAGCATATTTCAAAAAGCTTAACCATTCACACCAAGGAAGCTGACAAAGTCAACATTTTTTGTTATGATAAGAGTCAAAGGCTAATTCCTAATAAGTGTATAGCTTGTGTAAAACATTGTAAAACTCCATATTTGTAAACGAGCAGAAATGCAGGGAGTGGTAGGGTAGCAATGGACTAGAAGTGTCACTCAGAGGCAGTCTTATATACAACACATTGTACTTATCCACTCATAGCCTGTAGAACACTGACCCCCAACTTCTCTTTTTAAGCAAAAGTAAATATTTTATTTTACTTTATTGGTCAACTGCGAAGATCATATCACTGTCGGGTGTGCTGGAGTTTACAAGGCAGTAAATCTGACAAGGCTGGCCCCGTAGCTCAGTCGGTAGAGCACCTGCCTGCCGTGCTAGGGGTCCCGGGTTCGATTCCCGGCGGTGGGGGTGGGGATTTTTCTCCGACCAAGATAGTTCCTCATCTTCCCCAGAGTTTGTCATTTGATGTCACATCTTTATTTCCAAGCATACCAACAGAAAAATTACAGACTGTATAATAAAATTGGCTAACTACAATAGAAATGGAAGCAATAGAAGCAGAAGAATACATTTCTCTAACAAAAATATGCATTGAACAAAACTTCTTCAGCTTTAATGGAAAACACTACAAACAGAAATCAGGGTTATCAATAGGCAATCCACTTTCACCTTTTTTGGCTAACTTATTTATGAGTACATTTGAAACACAAATCAAAAAGTCCTTCCCATTGATCTTCAAAGTTTGGTATAGATATGTTGACAACATCTTTGCAATTGTACCGAATAAACATTTAGAAGATGCATTAAAATTACTCAATCTGCAAGAAAGGACTATAAAATTCACTATAGAAAAAGAAACCAATGGACAACTCTCTTTCTTGGATCTAAATATCATCAGGAATGACAAAAAAATAAAATTTGGAATTTACAGGAAACCAACTTATTCAGAAAATTACATAAAAAATAATAGCTACAACCCAATTACACATAAACATGCAATAATAAACAGCCTTACACACAGACTAGTCAACATACCCATGGAAAAAGAAGAATATTTCGAAGAACAAAAAACAATACTACACATAGCAGAAGAAAATGCATACAACAAAAGTTTGGTGTTGAAGAAAGTTAGAAAAGCTAAACTAAAGAAAACCATTAAGGAAGCAACAGCATATTCAGTTCATTCACATATCACCCAAAAACATTTAATAAATTTAAAAAGATCTTCAAGGAACAAAATATCACCTTGGCACCTACTAATAGACACTCAATTTTAAAATTGCTAAATTCAAAAACAAAAGATGAAATCCCATCAGTTAACAGATCCGGAATATACCAAATAGGTTGTAAGAATTGTGAAAAATGCTACATAAGTCAAACTAAAAGAAATCTAAAAACCAGAGTCAAAGAGCACTTTAGAAACATCAGATTGAAACAAGAAGATAAGTCAGCAGTAGCATTTCACTTTTGGAATGAAAACCATGACATTGATCCAAATCCATTAAAAGGAGTGATAAACCAAAATAAATTGACAACATGGGAGAACATATTCATATGGAAAAATAAGGATCACGTAATGAACTTTGAAATTCCACCAGTAGATAATTTGACAAATAAGTTCATAGTTCCGAGAGAGAGAGAGAGAGAGAGAGAGAGAGAGAGAGAGAGAGAGAGAGAGAGAGAGAGAGAGAGAGAGAGAGAGAGAGAGAGAGAGCAGACAACAGTTGCCAGTTGGAAAGAGATTGAAAATGGAGGCGAATGCCTTTGAAACTAGTCTCTCATAAATATAAACAAGTAAGTGACGAGTATTGATAAACCAACTACAAATAGTTTCTGAGATTAATTTTGATGTCACTGTTACTAAATTCCTCCAAACACATATATAGGTATATTATATGTTCCTATAGCACATCGAGATGCATATGATTAAATGTTTCCACTCATTCCTTTGTGATATTATTGATAATGAATATAAATATGTACATACCTATGATACATATTTAAAATAAAGAGTGTGTATGAAGGCCCTGAGCCTATGGGTGAGGTAGGGGTTTAATTTGAAAAACACTTGGTAGGCTTGGACTTGAAAATAAAATATTAATTCATCACATTCAACATTATCAGTTTATTTGCTGTGTGAATTTCTATATGGAAATATAGAAAAAATAAATGTTCATTTTGGCCAAATGCAAATGTCACAACAACATGGTGCTCCATTCCGTCTCCCTCTGTGCATCCACAGGTAAGTACTACATGAGAATCCAGGACCTCAGATGCCAATTCAATTACTCATTGGTAATGATGTACATTCACTTACAGTGGTATTAATCTGTGGGTGGCTTTTACTTTGGGTTTTTGCATTAAATTTACACACATTCACATTTAGATTCATATTTTCAGAGCCTGCGTAAGATATGATTGTGGCTAAGAAAAATATCCACCTTCCAGCTGGGAATCAAATCTGGGACCTGTAAAATTTGGAAGTTAACATGCTAATCATAAACAACTACAGAGAGAGATTGTCCTACAATGAGCCTTAATATATGCCATATGAATGTAATCTAAAATTTGGCCATTTTGAAGCTTCCTACTAATTTTAAATGCTCATATTAATATTATAGCATATGTTTTGAACATTGTCTTTCTTGTTCTGGTGTCTATTTTATAGTTTGTGTAAAAAGTGACACTACCCTACTCAAAATACAGATTTACAATTACTACTACCCAGCTCACTTGCATAATAAAAGAAGTAGTGGTCTCAAGGTTGTGGATTCAAATCTGGCCCAGACAGATGGTTTTAAAAGCAACAGCCCCTTGTCAGATTTTTTTTTTCCCCTTGTTCCATTTAACTGCAATGGTCATATCGGCGGCCGTTCTCCTTTGGAACATATCGAAGGTGTTAACTCGTTATCTTTGGTTTTTAATCATTATATCACACACACACACATTCACACCCTCATTCATACTTCCAGACTCTGGGGAAGATGAGGAATTATCTTGGTCGGAGAAACATCCCCACCCCCACTGCCGGGAATCGAACCCGGGACCCCTAGCACGGCAGGCAGGTGCTCTACCGACTGAGCTACGGGGCCAGCCTTGTCAGATTTACTGCCTTGTAAACTCCAGCACACCCGACAGTGATATGATCTTCGCAGTTGACCAATAAAGTAAAATAAAATATTTACTTTTGCTTAAAAAGAGAAGTTGGGGGTCAGTGTTCTACAGGCTATGAGTGGATAAGTACAATGTGTTGTATATAAGACTGCCTCTGAGTGACACTTCTAGTCCATTGCTACCCTACCACTCCCTGCATTTCTGCTCGTTTACAAATATGGAGTTTTACAATGTTTTACACAAGCTATACACTTATTAGGAATTAGCCTTTGACTCTTATATAAACAAGTAAGTGACGAGTATTAATAAACCAACTACAAATAGTTTCTGAGATATAATATACCTCTCATAATACTGGTTTATACACATATATGTCTATATTTTTATTTACAGAAAATAAAATTTTATTTCCATTAGAAGCAAGTTTTAAAATTTTGAAACTAAATATTTATTTTGTTTTAGGTATTTCTAAATAATTAAAATACTCTCCAACATATGAATGAAATCTTTATGAAAAAAAATCCCTTTCAGCCAGTGGTGATAGCTTCAAAATTGTATGTGCTATAATTGTACATACAGTTTTATTAAAACTGTACCAAACAATAAAACCTAAGATTTAAACCTGTATAGAATGGTTTACATGGAATTTAATACACCATCTTGGTTAATTTAAATCAAGTGAGCAATAAATTCTGTCAAAAAAAGTTTAAGGTACATCTCAGAATAATTTAAGTCACCTTGGGGCGCACAAGTCAGAGGAGAGAAGTTCGATGCACTTTCAGAAGCACTGGTGCAATAGGATTGTTGTAGATGCTAAGTATCAATTCATGTAGTAGTAAATATAGCCAAATCTTTCATTTTAATACCAAAATAATTTTTGAATTGTTGCACACTTATATAAAAGAAATCCTACAAATTCTGATTATAGTATAAAAACGTCATTTTTTAATACCTTAAATTTTACAGGACCTACAACATTTTATTGTTATGAGACTTACCATTTCGCCAGTACGTGCAGAAACAAGATATGACGTCAATCCAAATTCTTGGGCAAATTTATTTTGTCTCTCATGTTTTATTTTTCTTTGATGCTCTAAGTCACCTGGAACAAAGAAAGTTAATGATATACCGATTAAATATTATATATAAATGAAGTGGTTGTAAATAGTTTCTAGACACATTTTACAATTTATATTCCATGGGATAGTAAACATATTTTCAACATTATTTTCACAATTGTGTTTGCTTAGCAGAAAATAAACAACCTTTAATTCATGAAGATATAACAATAAAATTGTAGCCCAGGAGGAGTTAATCCAATTCTTTATCAACATTTATCTGATATTTTAAAATAATTCTTAATTCAATTGTATACTATTTATTAAACTATTTGTCAGCACTAAGTGCTACAGATTTAGAATATACAAATTTAAGTAATCACAAATAATAAATGTTACGTTAAGATTCAGGTATAGATTATAAATCTATTAATAAGATGCTTTCTTTTTTATTATAACTTATATGAAAGCACAGTCAGTTACTTAGCAATCTCAAAGCTCTTAGTTCATAATATTTTGTCATTTTATTCCTTAGTCTTGAAGATTACAAATACAGTTGAACCTGATTAATACATATATCAAGCATAACAGGAAGGGTTATTTGTAACTCAAAATTACTTACAAATGAGATTTTGATAATGCATTTTCTTTTTTAACTAATGTGGTGTTGTTGTTGTTGTTGTTGACTAATGGCACTAGGGATTAGTTGATTTGCATCATTTTCCCCCTAGCTTCCCAATATAAAGCCTGTAGGTTCCCACTTTTGAGACCATTACATTTGTCCAAATGGTGTTTGTTCATGATGACATCCTCTTTACAGATAGTACACTTGGGTGTAGGTATGCAGTGTATTTTATAAAGGTGTTTTGCAAGACAATCATGGCCAGTTTCCATTCTAAATAGGGCCACTGCAGTTTTTCTTGGTAGGTTTTGTATGCCAGTTTTGTCTCCAATGTTCTTATAACCCTTGTCTTTTAGTTTATCTTCTTCATCAAATCTCTGCTGTCTTTTAAAATGTAGCTTAACTGTTTATTAATTTCAGTTTGTCTTAAGGTTTTATATTTTGAATTGCACCATATTTTTTTTTTTTTTTTTTTTTTTTTTTTTTTTTTTTTTTTTTTTTTTTTTTTTTTTTTTTTTTGCTAGTTGGTCAGCATGTTCATTACCTAAAAGTCCAACATGGGCTGGAATCCATTGCAGGGTGACATGGTTTCTTGATTCGACAGCTTTAATTAAACTTCTTATTTCTTTGATGTTTCTTGTTGTTTTGTTTTTATAATTTACAATCCCATCTATGGCTGATTTTGAATCTGTTAAGATAACTATGTTTTGCTTTATGTACGGTCTGTACAGGACATTCTGCAGTGCTGCTTTTATGGCTGTTAGTTCTCCATCATAATGGTTTGAAGTTTTGTCTAGTGTTAGATACTGTGCAAAATGTTTGCAGTATACTCCTGCACCAGCATCTTGTTTGTTAATAAAGGATCCATCTGTATATATTCGGAACCATTATTTTTCTGGATATCTTTCATTTTCTGTAGCTACTGCTATTGCTCTCATTTCATCTAGTAAATTGTTTTGCTTATGTATTGTATATAACAATAAATCTACACTAATGCAGTGTAAAACTTTACAAACAGTAATGATATGTACGAAGTATACACTATTTAGAAATTGGTCCCACTTTAAAAGTATTCAGTTAAGTTTACTTGTTTCACTTTTATTGTATTAAATACCCACACCCCATTTTACAAAGCCTATTAACTTTTTCACTAGAACATTTTGCAGTGAGGTAAGCCTACACAGCCCACATTCAAAAGGTCCTGGATTCGAATTTTGGTCAGGATGAGTTACTTGGTAAGGTTTTCCCCCTTATCCTGAAAGATGAATGTCAAATAACTCTAAGATCTATAGACCCTGGGCTCATTTGAACATCATTTCATTTATAAAAATGTAAGTGACGAAGTGTTAAAAACCGACTACAAATAGTTTGTTCAATCATTTCACCCATTTCATTCATTCAATATAACTTAACATTGAAACGTAAGTTTAAATAAAAAATGCATATACACATTTATGCACTCTACACATTTTATGTATTTAAAAATTTGAATCGTGATCCCATTTTGTCAGTGTTGCCTGAAGCTGGTCCACTTTTTTTTTTTTAATAACAAACATGCTTTTGCAACACATCAGCAATAATCAGCAATAGACTCATCAAAATGCACAAATGCACCCTACCATAGGTTCATTTATACACACAATTTCATCACTACCAGTACAATCACCACCCTTAAGATACTAGATTTAAAAAAACAATGTTTGATTGTGGAGGATGGCACCTGCTTTCATGCAGCCAAAATAAATTCCATGGCCCGCAGAAAGTTAAGGGCATGATTTTCCTTTCCCACATCAGTCTGTGTTATTAAATGGTGAATAAACTATATTAAACTGAAATTTGCAATGATGCAAAAATGAAGCTACCTGGATAACTGGTAGGGGAGAGTGCTGTACCTAGGGACAATTTTTTAAAATAAATTTTTCACTTTTTTAAATTTAAATTTACAGCAATAATGACTCACTTTATTATCCTTCATCTATTAGTTAAGCAGTAGAATATTTGCATACATTTTGTTGCATATTGAGTGTTTAAAACAACATTTGTAATATTCTGCAAGCTGTCCCTAGGTACATATTCATGCTGTACCAAGGGACACAACATTCTCTAATATGATACACTTGCAACATCTGATTACTCTACTTATAGAAAAGAAAAACACATTCATCTATGAATCGCCAACAATATTTCAGTATCCTAAATTAAATTTAGTAAATTCTACTGGAAAATGCAATAGATTTTTGCTTCAACAAGTGCCTCCAACTGGCACTGGTGCTGGTAATTTTCAAATAACATCTGCAGCAACAGAATAGACTTCTGCTTCCTCATTCATGATCAGTTTTTTACATTTTCTTCCCATTTATTTTATTTTCCTCCCATTGTAGCATAACCTTCTCATTACTCTTAGCATGCACATCTGGTCTGTCGCATGAAAAAGATATAGAAATCTCTTGTATATACAGATCTCCTAATGGTACCTTAAATATTTTTCTGAACAAACTAGAAAAGGTTCTTAATAAATTTAAACATTTAAGCAAAACACTCATTGTCTGTGGAGACTTCAATATTGATTTTGCTAAAATCTCAAAACAAAAGAATGACTTAATTGATTTGGTAGCTACATTTAACTTAAAACCTTTAGTAAATTTCCGAACCAGAAATACAAAATTCTGTGCAACCATAGTAGACCAAATTTTTACTAATGCTAGTCAGTTGTACAAAAGTCACCCACTGAATATGGGTTACAGTGATCATAATGCTCAGTTAATATCAATAAATATTGTCACCCTGCCGGTAGACTCGCGAAGCCGATGAATAAATGATGGCCGGTGGAGATTCAGAAAACTTCGGGGCCGATCGTTACCGGAAGCGAGACAGTTGAGAGTAGTGTTTGAGAAAATAAACAGTTTTTGGTTATCTAGCAAATTTGTGATGGTAAACGGTGTATTGCTAGGAAATAAAGTGTAGTTTTTTTTGCGTTTGTAACCTCGTCTTGTTATTTCACGAACCCACAAAGTCACAACTGGTGTCAGAAGTGGAACATACGACAATGGAAGCTGCATTGGCAAAGATTTTAGAGAAAATGGAAGAAATGAAGACGGCAAATGAAAACCTCGCTGCAAAAACAGAAGTGGCAAATAACAACCTGTCCGCGGAGTAGAAACAAATAAAGACCGAATTGACCACAGAAATGAGGGCAGCGAACGACAGCCTGGCCACGGAGATGAAAGCGGCAAACGAGGCCCTTGCCGTGAAGTTTGAAGAACAGTTGGCCGGCGTGAGGGATAATGTGACGGAGCTGGGCAAGCAGATGGGCCAAGTGGACGAGCGCGTCGAGGACCTGGCGAGCCGCGTTGACGACCTGGAGGGAAAGGCCGACACCAGCGTCAAGTCCCTGAACGCCATAGTAGAGGACGTCGTCGGCAGGAAAGTGAAGGATTTGAAGGCCGACGCGACACATCTGCGCGCGTCAAACCGCCGAAATATGACGGCGCGTCAACATTTGAGGTCTTCCGCCGCCAGTTCGACACAGTGGCCAAGCACAACAGATGGTCACCGGAGGAGGCCACACAGCTAATAGCCAGCCTCCAGGGACGGGCCGCGGAAGTCCTAAACGCGGTGCAGACAACGGCGGCGCCCAAGGACATCTGGGAGGCCCTGGAGAATCGTTTCGGGAACCACCGCTTAGCCGCAGCATACCGCAGCCAACTAAAGGCAAGGTCACAGCAGCCGGGGGAGACGCTGCAGGAGTTAGCCATAGCGATTGAGCAGCTAACTAGCAAGGCCTTGGTTGACCTGCCACTGGAGTTCGTATCCTGGGAAGCCGCCTACAACTTTGTCGACGGGGTACGGGACACGGAGATTCGTCAGCGTCTAATCCTCGGCGATTATAAAACCATCCACGAGGCGCTGACAGCGGCATTAAGGATGGAGGCGGCCAAGGTAGCATCTATCCCGACGTCGAGAACGAGTGTCCGCTACGCCGGAGACAGAAGACCAGCTGAGGGACGCCGGCGAACACCTAGTGGCCTGTGCTGGGGGTGTGGACAGCCCGGGCACCTGCGGAGAGACTGCCCACACCAGGAAGAGCAGCCGGAAAACGAGTAAGGGCCGTCGTGGAGAGGGGCACGTCGGCACCATCGTCACCACCCCCTCGAGTGACACTGCGCGCCGCCAGCCGGCGTATGGATGACAGCCTCATCGTGGACGGTTGGGTAAGAGGAAAGCCGTGCCGCGTGCTGGTGGACACCGGGGCGGCCGTGACCATCATCAGACCTGACGTGGCGAAGGGTTTGGGACGAGGAAGCCGAGCCGAACATACGAGCTTGTGACGGCATCGGGCGACACCATGCCTGTGGAGAAGGAGGCCCTGCTGGAGCTGACCTTGGGACGGAGTGCCGTGCGTCTGTGGGTGTTTATCGCAAAGGTGGCTGAGGAGGTGATTCTGGGACTGGATGCCCTCAGGAGCCACGAGGCGACGGTCGACGTCGGCAGGAAGGTCCTGCGGCTCAACGGAGAAGAGGTTATACTCCGTCAACCAGAAGAGCGCCTTGGAATTTGCAGGGTCATCTTGAACGAAGACGTGGTTGTCCCCGCGAGGAGCGAGATGATGGTGACGGCGCGACCGGAAGGCCAGACAGCACGTTGGGTCCAGAAGCAGCAGGAGTACGACTTCACCTCGGAACATCGCAGAGGGAAGAGTCACGGTAACGCGGACGCTATGTCCCGAAGACCCTGTCCAGAAGAGTGCGGCCAATGCACAAGAGTGGAGGGGAAGGAGCGTGCCGCAGCAGTTCGAGTAGTGACGGCAGTGCCTGCGGATGGCTGGGATAGCGCAGGCCTGAGGAGGGAGCAGCCGGCGGACGCAGACTTGGGGCCACTCTTGAGGGAAGTGAAACAACCAGCGACCGAGTATGTGGAGAACTTGGTGGACCACCTCCACGACATGCACGAGATGGCTCACCAGAACATCCAGAAGGCGAGCGACCGCATGAAAACCCGATACGGCAGGCAAGTAAACAGCCAAGGGTTCCAGCAAGGTGACCTGGTCTGGTTGTACCGCCCGACCCGGACCAAGGGACGCTGCCCGAAGCTTCAGCAGCCATGGCAAGGACCGTACCGTGTGGTGAAGAGGATTAACGACGTGGTCTACCGCATCCAGAAGGTGCCCCGAGGAAATATGTTGGTGGTACACCTGGATCGCCTGGCCCGCTACGAAGGCGCTGTTCGGGACGACCAGCCTTGAGGAGGGAGCAGTGTCACCCTGGCGGTAGACTCGCGAAGCCGATGAATAAATGAGATTCGGAAAACTTCGGGGCCGATCGTTACCGGAAGCGAGACAGTTGAGAGTAGTGTTTGAGAAAATAAACAGTTTTTGGTTAGCTAGCAAATTTGTGATGGTAAACGGTGTATTGCTAGGAAATAAAGTGTAGTTTTTTGCGTTTGTAACCTCGTCTTGTTATTTCACGAACCCACAAAGTCACAATACGGAAAAAAGTATAAATCCAAACCTTATAAAAACAAAATTTACCAGATAATTCAATGATTCAAATATAGACTATTTCTTGCATCTATTAAAAAGCGAAATGTGGCATGAAGTGTATGATACATCTGATACTAATGAAAAATTCGAAACTTTTCAAAAAATATTTAAGCATTATTTTGATATAATGTACAAATAAAAGAATCATTCTCAGGAAAATCAAATTTGTGAATTACTAAAGCAATTATAACATCTTGCGCGCACAAACGAAAATTACATAAAATTCTGCAAACATTGACTGTCACTCCACAATTCAGTGACTATGTTAAAAATTATAAAGCCACATTGAATAAAGTTATAAAACAAGCAAAAAGGATGGCAAACGATAAATTCATCAAAAGTGCCCAGAACAAAATGAAAGCCTCATGGAAAGTAACACACAATGAAATAAAGCCCAATAAGAATGTAGACAATTTAGTACTGCAGAAGAATTCAACATTAATAACAAACCCAAAGTTAATAGCAGAGACTTTTAATGATCACTTCAATAATCTTGCTGAAAATATTGTTTCACAAAAGAACTCCACAATGGGTACTTTAGTTAAAACAAATAGAGTAAATATATGTGAAACAACAATGTTCTTGTGCCCTACTGATTTCGAGGAAATCGCTTCAGTAATATCCAAATTTAAATCCAAGTACTCTTCAGGTATTGATAACGTTCCTGATTTTTTGCTAAAGAAATGTTCTATCCTTATTGCACACCCGTTAGCAGACGTATGCAATAGCTCACTTGAACATGCAGTGTTTCCAGAAGCTTTAAAAACTGCTAAAGTAAAGCCGCTATACAAAAAAGGAGATAAAACCGATTTACTAAATTACAGGCCAATTTCACTCTTATCCAGCTTCTCTAAAGTACTGGAAAAGATATTCTATAAAAGACTTATAGCATTTATAGAGATGAATGATTTAATATCTAAAACTCAGCATGGGTTTTGTAAACAGTGTAATAAATACTTTAGATAACAAAGACAAAATACTAGGCGCATTTTTCGACCTAACTAAAGCATTCGATGTACTAAACCACAAGTTACTATTCCAAAAATTAGAACATTTGGGTATTAGAGGGCATGCATTGGAATGGATCAAATCATATCTAAAGGGCAGGAAGCAAATAGTAGAAATTTCACATACAGAAAAAGACTGCATTAAAGAATACCGATCAGACACAAAATACATTAAGTTTGGTGTACCACAAGGTTCTATTTTGGGTCCTATTTTTTTCTTATTGTTTGTAAATGATTTACAGTCAAATATTACAGCTAAAACAACAGTTCAATATGCGGATGACACAAATATATTAATTGAAAGCAATGCACTTGAAGAGCTACAAATCTTAACAAGCAGAATGTTCAGTAATATTTCTAAATGGTTCAGCAATAATAATTTAATTGTAAACTTGGATAAGACACATGTAATTCATTTTCAGTTTTCTCAGAATAAGTCTCTTGTACAATCACAATTAATATGTAATAATCAAGTAATTAAGTATGTAAATACAACTAAATTTCTTGGTCTTTGGATACAGAGTAACCTAAAGTGGGAGACACATGTTGATCATCTAATTAAAAAACTGAGTACAATTTGTTATAATTTCAGACAACTGGTACACATAGTTCACATAAAAACTCTCAGAAGTGTGTATTTTGCGTGTGCTCACTCCATTTTAAAATATGGCATAACATTATGGGGTAACTCACCACATTGTAAATCATTATTCATAATGCAAAAACGGATTCTAAGAATACTTGGAGGAGTTAAATCAACATCTACGTGCAGACCATTATTTAAAAAATTTAAAATCTTACCTCTCCCATGCATTTTCATTTTTGAAATTTTAAAATTTACAAAGACAAATTTAATGAAAGGAAATGGCCACTGTACCTTTAATGACACCGTTCATAATCATAATACTAGACAGAGAATGGACATTCATGTGAATAGAAGTAAAACAAGAGCTCATCAAAACAGTGTAATAAACCTAGGAATCACTTTTTTTAATAAACTGCCTATAGCCAATAAAACCACTTGCAATTTTTCAGCATTTAAAAAGTCAGTTTTGGCATACTTGCTAGACCACTGTTTTTATTCTGTTAGTGCATTTATGGAAAGTTTATAATATTGTTACATTTCTGAATTAATTGTATATATTATAAAATTTCTTGAGATATCTTTATAAAACATTATTTTGTACAAACACTGACTTGTCCTTGTTGGATGTGACTTGTTAATTTACAAGTATAGTTAATTGCACTTTAAATTCACAATTTGACGTGTCTTATATCATAGTACTCATGTACAATGTATGATTTACAAGATGAACAAATTATCTATCTATTCATAGGCAAGTTTCCTAGTCTGATAGGTTGTCAAACCATAATGCAGATAAGCAGCCTTTTTCAAATAATGAACCACATAATTTTCTTCTTCCTTGGAAAATATCCTTTTTACATCAAAATTAGGATAAGTAAACTTTGTGTTGGAAGAAACAGTCCTTGCTTTACAAACCGAATGTGCTATGGCAGATTTTGAAATCTTGTGCTTGTCAGCGGATTCTCGAAGAGACAACTTCCTTTCAGTAACATCCCCCATGACTGCCTTCATTATATCTTTATCTGGTGGTGGTCTCTTGGTACCATTTTGCTTTATGGCATTTTCTTCACCCAAGAAAGCAGTTCAGTAAACAAAAAAAGTAGAATTCAAGTACCAAGGAACACATTAATATACTAATGGATGTCCCTTGGTACATCATATGCGTTTGTCCCCTGGTACATTTTATGCACCTTCATTGAAAAATGCTCATATTTGCATATCAAGTACAAATATTGAGCCAAATGCCCTGACCCATGTTAAAACATATTCTTAACATTCAATAAATACATTCACCAATATTTCTTGCAATATTACCTGTAAAATACTTAAGTTCTCCAGCAGTATGAAAATTTATAACTACCAGCAAAAAACAAATATTGGTCAGTTCACTGCTCAAGAAACAGTCAGTAACATTACAAACACATTTGCAGGGAAGCTTGCAGAGCAGCCAGCATAATATTTAAGTCTATGCTCTCTAACTGCACAGATGCTTCTATAGTTTAAAATATCCCTAGGTACAGCACTCTCCCCTAACTGTTAGGAAGGAAAAATTCCACTCAAAACATTTTCCAAAATTGAGATGAATGTGAATAGAAAGATGGATTATCTGTTTCTTTTTCATTCCAGTGTCCATTTTCTTTAACCACAATTCCATTAAAATCATATTCTCACCCTTAAAACATCTTTGATTCCTGAAATTTCCTATCATAAGTGAGAGAAGTGGATCCATTTGCAATGGCAGCAAAAAGAACTGTTAGGCAAATTGTAGTGTTTTTTCCTCTGTGGCTTTAGTCACCCTTTTAAGCTATGTGTTGCTGAGAACCAGATTGTAAAATAGGTAAGTCTCATTCTAGTTGTAGATGTTTTTAATCTGGTAATCGCTTATAATTCCTGGTAGAACCTTTTGCTACTAATGCTGCACCATGACATCATCCACAGCATTTGACTCACCATTAATTGTTTTCCCTGTGATTCCATGATTTGTAAATCCTTGCAACCATCCTGATCAAGCCTTGAAATCAACCATGATATTCATTATTTTAGCCAAACTTTCAACATGTTGCCATCGACTGCGGCCCATTTATGATGGAACCATGCGAAAAGTGTCATTTCCAAATCAACATATTTCCCTAAATGTTGATTGCTGGTTTAGTTTATATTGCAACCACTTTCAAAACTCATCCAAAATAACATTTCTGTTAACAATGACTACATAGCATGGTATAAGCAATTCGTAAGTCAGAAACAATTTTGGTTTCAGTTTTGTATCCATTAAGTGCCAACTCTCATATGAATTTTACTTTCTGATCTAGCACATTGCATTTTCTTTTTCTTTTCTTCATAGCTGATAAAAGCAGACAATTAAAAATTAAAACTGCTGTTCAACATAAACACCAGATACTGAAAATTATCTTTACTTCTCATTTGTTATGACACTGTTGTCCGTAAGACATATATGAGCAAACTTGTCTTTTGTTTCTATGGCAAAAGCAGCCTGCTCAACTTCCAACTTTGCCAGCAACGATAAGGAAACTGCATTTCAAGTTTCTTTTAAGATAGAGTATGCTGTATGCTCATTTAATTACTAAAACTCAGTTGTATATCACTGAAATTTAACAGATATAACAGTGAATTATGTATAAATGCATTACATATAAGGTTCTGTTAACATGTTTCCAAATTCATTTTTTTGAGACATGCAAATATTTACATATAAATATGAATACTTGTAACTCGATTAGTATAAAGCAGGTTCAATTGTATTTTTATGATTATAATCACATATCACCTCAATTAGCAAATTTGGCACAGACAGAAAGAAGTGGAACAAAAGGAAGATGTGGAAAATTAACGTGCCTAAAAAAGCTATCGCATACATAAACCATATCATGGAATTTATACCACATACTAATTCTCCTAAACTGTTGGAACTACTGTATAGTTAAAAAATTGCATAGAGAAAAACACTTGTGCACAGAAAATTCAAAGGAATCTCGTTATGGCTAAATAAGTGAGTGTTAAATATAAGACAATTAAATGTAGGGAAAATAACACCGGGAAATATAATGAGTCAATTGGAGAATTTAATGTCAGGAAGGCACGTTGACCATGGTAGCTCAAGGGTCAGAGCGACTGGACGGAAACCAGTAGATCCGTGGTTCAAATCCCGGCCATGGCATTGAATTTTTCAGTTGGCTCTAATTAATCAAAAATCACCCATATACCGGAGTAATGTATTTAAAAGGATTAATTCTTTAAGGATTAATTCCTCAATATAAATTTACATTAACAAGAAAACCATTTTATAAATTGCAATTCATTATATTATAATATGTTACTGCTGTTGTAATACTGTCCTATTCTTTACCTAGAAATAAGTGAACATCTACTCTACAGGAGTTAAGTTATGTAATTGTGTGCATAATTAAAAACACATACATATTTATGAGGTATGGTAACTTAACTAGAGCTAGGATGTTTATGTAAATACATATTCTTCTGTTTTGTTTATACACGACTAAAATTGATAAATATTCATGAGTTAGAACGTTGGCTATCACATAGTGATATGTTGTTCCTACATATTTTACATATTTGAGCATTATGAGATTTTTTTTTTTTTTTTTTTTTTTTTACAAATTTGCACCTTTTTATGTAAAATTACATATTCTGCCTCTTACTGCTGCTTTTTTTAAGCTTTTTTTATATAGAATTGAAATATTGTAAACTCCCAATTGCTTAAGTGCAATGCATCTTTATGTAGAACAAAAGAAAAAGAAAAAGCAGAAAAGAAAAGTTCTTGCACAATTTTTTTGTCCACTTTAACTAAGCTTCCTGCCTTTGTGTCTCAGAGAGCAAGCCTTTGGGGCAGCAATAAAGCATTGCACCGTGAATGATAGATTATCACTTCAATTGTTGTCGGCTTGTCTGTTTCTTGGCAATGAACAATATGCTCAGTTTTCTGTGTAAAAACATGGTATAAACATGGTATAAACTCAAGGTACCTAAATATTGCGCATTTTTGGAGAAATATTGTGGGAGACAGATACCTAACAATTCTACATTCCGAAAAAACTACCTGCATTTGCATTACATGGATACACTGGTAAATGTGCGACATTGTATAGGTAGCAGTTATATATGGATTGCTGTTGATGAAACTATGGATGTGAAAGGACGCTATGTTGCCAATCTTGTGATTGGTAAGCTGAATGGAAAAGAACCCACTATACCTTTTCTGAGTTCTTCAAAAGTGTTGGGACACACAAATCATGCAACAGTGGTCGTTTTGTGAATGATGATGGACTTAAAATGTTGTGACCTGAATGCATTCAGAGGATAAAAGTTCTTATTGTTCTTATTGTTTATTCTTATTCTCAGCATACACACTAAAGGGAGGAACTGCATTACGTGTGTTGTATCAAAATAGCTCCGTTTCACCTGTCTCGCCCATGCACTGAGACATGTCACCGAAGAAGTGCGAAGTAAATATCCACAAGTGAACAGTATCATTTCAAGCACCAAAAAAGCGATAGATTTTGTTTCCAGCTCAGTTTCAATGAAAGTCCAAAGTACCTTCAGTGATTCTAAAATACAGTGCCAATTAGCTTCTATCCAAAGCAATTTTGGATTCATTGCTGATAGTATTTTACAATTAGAAACTCGTGGCATGCCATTGAAGGAATCACTGAACATTGTGGAAGATATGAAAGCCAAGTTTTGTGCTGTTGAAGGGACTGTTGTAATACAAGTATTACAGAAATTTGAGTCTGTGATGGAGAGAAACCCTGGCTTCTCGACAGTGACTGCAGTGTGAAGATCCTCAGCGGCGAAGAAGTGAATCCTCCAGATTTTATCTCTCCTGAAAAATTTTATTTATTTACATTTGCACCAGTGACTTCCTGTGATGTTGAGAGATCATTTTCAATATACAAGAACATTCTCTCTGACTGGTAAAATACCATAACTATGTAAATTGGAGATGTATCTAATAGTTCATTGCAATTCTGAATGACGTACATTATTTAACTTCGCTATAATGTGGACATGCTTAACTGTTTAATTCATTATTGTACCACTTTATTTTGGGAGAGTAGAATTAATAAAATAAGGAATCTTCAGGTCATGTAATGTTTACTACATCATTAACGCATTACCATTAAATATACAAAGTAAATTAATATTACATATTTTTAAAACTTTTTATGTAATAGTACATATTTCACTTAATTTATTACATAAATATGTACATATTCTGCATGTTTGTTGCATAAAAGTTAACATTACCTATTTCAGAACTTTTTATGTAATAGTACATACTTCACCTAATATTATTTTACATAAATACTTACATATTCTGCATGTTTATATTACATAAAAATCCTAGCTCTACTGATAGCATTTGTACAATCCTGAAACTTGTCCAATATGATTCCACTTTAACCAAGTTTTTACAATACAGGGTGGAAGGTGAAGAAGTGCAAATAGTTTTATATATAGTACAGAACGATTAGTATAACACGTATGTGTATCTCAGTTTGTCCGCTTACTAATAGCATTGTCACAAATGATTCCCAAATTTCAGGATACCATGTTTTTTTAATGTCCCTGCACTGTGTGTGCATTGTGTGCTTTCTGTGTTTATACAGAGTGCACACACAGCAACACCTGCATTTACATCATGCATAAGGCTGGCTGTCCTTCCAGCAACTTGCAGCGAAGGAATAGGAGCGGATATTCACCAACACACTGTCTTTTACAAAGTATACAGTATGAATGGTTTTTGCATATGCTGAATTAGCAGACATTCATTTAACTTACTGTGCTGCTGGGGAAACTGCCAATGCTGCAAGGCACTTGTATCAGCAACGATTTCCAAATCATTGTCTTCCTAACAGACAAATGTTCACTGCAGTGCATCAAAGAATCCGGGTTCTCTTTGTCTCTGTCATGAAGGTAGAGGACCAACCACTGCAATGTGAAGATGAAATCTTACGTATTGTAGAAGAGAGACCTGGTATGAGTACACGACACTTGACAAGGGACATAAGTACAAGTTCTTGGAGTGTTAGCCACACATTGCATGAACATCTGCTGTATCCATACCAAAGGGTCCAACATCTGCAAGAAGAATGGAGTTTCTGTAACTGGTTCATACAGCAGTGTCAAAATGATACGCAGTTTCCTTGCAACATAATGATTACAGATGAGGCAATGTTTACCCATGATGGCATATTTAATTTCCACAATGTTCACATCTGAGAATTTTCAACAGAGATTTGCTGTGAACCTTTGGACCAGGATCCTCGGAGAACAGCTATTGGGGCCAATGGACCTGCCTAGAATGGCAAAAGGTGTTTACTATCTACAGTTTTTGCAAATAAAACTACCGGAAATTGAGGTGCTTATTCATACACGTCAACAAATGTGGTTCTTGCACGACAGTGCATCTCCCCATATCAGTAGACAAGTGCGCCAATTTCTACTCGTCAGTTCCCAAATCAATAGATTGGTCAACACGATCCTGTGCGTTGGCCGCCAAGATCCCCTGATTTGAATCCTTTGGATTTCTGGTAGCATCTCAAGGAACTAGTTTACGCAGTCAAAATTAATGATGAAGCGTCTCTTAGGCAACAAATCTGGGATGTAGTGGCAAGTGTAAAGCTGACGCTGATGTGTGGGAAAGGATGCAACAATTATGGCATAGACACATGGAAGTTTGTTGTCTGGAGCTAATGGTAGAAATTTTGACCACTTGTAACCATAAAGAAGTTAAAATCATATGATGTAGACAGTGGCATTTTTATTTATTTTAGCATACAGGGTATTGTATACCTGTTTTTGTGTTATGACTTAAATTTAATTCTTCATCGTTGCAAGAGCAATGTAAAGTGTTTGTAGTTTAAGGAACCGGAGAACAAATGCATGTCAACTGATGTTAATGGTGGTGTGTTTAATGCAAATAAAATACATTTAAATAAATCCCAGTTGACCACGGCAACGGGCAGAGCGAGGCCAGCACTGTGACCTCTTACGTAATCAGATAACTATCAGAGGGAGTACCAGCCATTCTAAAAACATCATATTTTTCCCCACGAGCATCACTATCAGAAATAGTGGAAAAAGTGGACACTACAGGTTCATCACATCACCCTGAAATGCTGATACTGATATTTGCACTTATTCACCTCATACCACACGCATGCACGCGCACACACACACACGCGCGTATTTTGTATTTTTTCTGAAGAAATAATTAAAACCCAACCATATATGTCCACATTTCATGTAAAATTACAGCTTCTGTTAAAGTTTGATTGTGCCTGAAAGTGTCCATTGTACCAGTGTACCTATTTCTTGGTTTTTAAGCCTAAAAATGCCTTAATTTAAAATCATGATATTTTGTCAATTTAGTTTTTTAATCAGAGTTTAGTATACTGTACTTCACTAAATAAGGAATAGCTGATCATAGACCTTGAGAACAAATAGATGTATTTTAAAACTATCTTTCTAAAAGCTGATGGTTGGGCCAACAAGTTTGTGACTGCAAAGAAGTGCACAAAGAAGTTCTTGAACACAATAGGTGAATTTAAAACAAGGTTTGAATGGAATAGTGAGATGACCTCGAGCATCAAGCACGAAACAAGCTTATGAATTTGCATAAACCTTCCAATAAGTAATTCATACGAAGCTTTAACCTGAAAATGACTATTTTACCTGGTCTTTCTAAAAGCGTTGTGCTAATAGTGGTCCAAGCCCAGATAGCAAGCACTATCTCTTTCTACTATCGCTGTTTAAGGCAAACCATTATAAAAACAATACTTTCAAACTATTCCTTGTAGAGGACCTTCTACAATACCTGCATAGAGTACTGTATGTATGAATATGTGTGTGAAAACAGCTATAAAATAAAAAGTGTCAAAATGCAGAGAGTGAAAACTTCCAAAAGTACACTGATACAACAGTGGATCCAGTGCATCCCAAGACTCACCAGTGATGTAAAAATCGTCTTCGTGATAAACAGGTAATCTGATTTTCACAATTAATAACATGTAGAAACATCTAACAAATTATGTTTCAATTCTATTGGCAAAAAATTCTAATTTACTGTAACTCTAAAATAAATTTCCTCCATTTCTTTGGTGCAGTTTTCACATGAAAGGAAATCTAATATCAATCAGCATGCTAATGATATTGGTCATAAAGCTACAGCTTCCCAGGGTGCACTAAAGAAACAAACTTTGTTAACACAAAATATAATTATTTGTCACAAACTTCTTATCTTTTAAGAAAATTGATGAAATTTCCACAGAATTCAAGAAACTAGTTTCACTGTGAGTGAAGATGCAGAAAAGATTTTTGTGAAATTACTCTCTTGAATTCTGTGGAAATTTCATAAATTTTCTTAAAAGGTAAGTGAAGTTTGACAAATAATTATATTTTATGTACTATTTGTTGCTTCACTGGTGTTAGCTTCTGTTTTCTATATATTAATGCAGTTTCCTGCATCTTAAAGTGAAATTTTAATATGGATATATGCAAAGCTTTGGTAGCTGCTCCTTGGAATGTAGTACAGAATCCACTCTTCAAAGGATTTTTACAGAAGTATTGCAAATATTGCATTCCATCTGAATTGACTTTGCAAAAAAGATTTCCCAAACTCTACATGTGAGGCTACAATGTGATCAATTCACGAAAGAATTTCAGCATCTGGTTGCGCGTAAATGAAACAGTTGATAAGGTGTATGGGTATATGGGAATATAATTGTTGACAAAATGGATCCATATGAACCCTCATCCCATATCTCCATTGTTCAAAACAACTAGATAAGAGTCAACACCAAAAAACTGCTTATTTTATTAAGAATATGCAGTTCCTTTAGCCAAATGGTATTGATGATCCCAAAGTTCTTTTCTGCATCATTGCTACATCTTACTGGTTACTGCTTTACCTCTTCTGAAAGCCTTTTATCCAGGTTTAATTCACAGTACCTACTGAAACCATGCATTGCACAGAGTTGCTGTAACCATCCAAAATGAATTTCCTGAAGTTAATAATCTTATATCAAATATGAAAAAAAAAAAATCCCCTACAATCGTAGAATTGTTTCAACAAACAATTCCTTCTGTACTGCTCCCTCAGAACCTGTAAATACTCATTGAGGTACCTGAATTGATGCTGTTGTGTATCTTGCTGAACATTTGGAAGAAATATCCAGTGTTGTGAGTGAATTATCAGGTGGTAATGTGACTTGTGTACAAGTTGTAAAAGAACTGTTGCAGGATAGTACCCTAAAAAACAGATCTTGCTTACATACAATCCAATTTTTCTTTCTTGTCTCTTTGCATTACAAAACTTGAAGCAACAGGAAAGTCCCTTCCCAAGCAAATTGGTATTACTAAAGAAGTAGAAGCCAAAGTATATACAACAGTGAGGAGAGTCGGTGACAAAGTTACAGATAATGAAGTGTGTTGATGAAAAAGATGCTGGTTTTGAAAAATGTGTGTGATGTACTGAATGGTGAAGATGTAGATCTACCAATCCAAATAAGTATGTCAAACTGGCTAAATTTAAATATGTCCCATCCCTTCAGTGTCAGTTGAAAGGTCTCTCAGCATACACAATAGTTTTGTCAGATAAGAGATATAATTTAACACCAGAAAATTTGGAAAACATTAATAGCTGTATACTGTAACGCCAATTATCAAAATGCTGCAACCATTAATAATTCAGGTTAAACAAAATTCAAAAGCTGAAATAAGAAATAGAACTTTGCATTTGTGTAGCAGATATGTATTTTTTTTCTTTGTATTCTTTGCTCTCATATTTCCTTATTTGTCTGCTTTGCAATTTTACATATAGAGAAAGAAAAAGTATTAATTTATAATTCATAAGGCGTTTGTTTTGAGGATAAGCACATAATGGTTGTAGTAATTTTTGTAAGTTTTATCCCAATTGTTGGATTATATTAGTTAATTCAACATTTGTGAATTCTGGTATTATTTGTTAGTTATTAATCCTATAGACTTAATTATTATTAATTTTCATATTATACAAAACTTGAAGAACCTAAAATGGCAAGGACCTATTTTAAAGTTTCTAGAACCCTTTTTAGGTACATGAATCTTCATTTTAATAGCCTAAAAATCTGAGGTCTAATTATAAGTTATAATTCTTGAAATACTGTATGCAACAAGGCAAGTTTATTCTCAATGATACTTATTATAAGCAGCATTAATGAAATGAATAAAAGAAAAAAATGACATTCCTGAAAAACAAACAGTATAATATGAGGCCAGTTTACAGTTGCAGCTGGTTCACTTGGTAGAAAAGATATTTGCTGTTGCAGGGTAACTGTTCTTGACATTTCAAGACTGAAAATTTCAGTGCCTTAACTGGAAATTAAATCACAGATCTTCTGCCCTACATTCTTGAGCTGTAAATAGGAAGTTGGTGGGAGCATGCTAAATGTCAAAACTTTGAGCTCAGAAGCCTTTGGAAAGTAAATTTAGCAATGTGTGTTTGGAGGAATTTAGTAACAGTGACGTCAAAATTAATATAAAAATTATTTGTGGTTGGTTTATTGACACTCGTCACTTACTTTTTCATATATTTATGAGAGACTAGTTTCAAAGGCCCTGGCCTCCATTTTCAATCTCCTATATCCATGTTCCTTGTTCCACACTTTAACTCCATTTGGTTATTCCTCAAGACTTATTTGCCTATACTTGGAGATTGAAAATGGAGGCCAGGGCCTTTGAAACTAGTCTCTCATAAATATATGAAAAAGTAAGTGACGAGTGTCAATAAACCAACCACAAATAATTTTTATATTAAATTTAGCAAGTTATTGTATTTATTTCATTCACTGAAATGATTAAAGTAAGGTGAATCTAAAGCAACAAATACAGTTAGATGTGCAAATATTGTTACGAAGTCAACTTTTACAGAGAGCTGCAGAAAGGACGCAGTGTTGTCCTTTTTACTTTTCAATTTCTTATTTGCATGTTATTTACCTTTGTTTTATTTATTTATTTATTTATTATGAACATAACAGGCTTATAAACCCAATTACAATGTTCATCATATATATATATATATATATATATATATATATATATATTATTTACACACAGTAATATACAAAGGCAAATAAAACATAAGAAAAACATAAATTAGCACTAAGTAATACAGAGAGGGAAAGTAAGGAATAGAAAACAGAGGGAAAAAGTGAAGTTGCCATGGTAATTTTACTACTATTACTAATTACAGTAATTATACTGTTATCATCTTTAGTAATTTACTGATCTACGAATAAATAGTAATTATGGCATTTTTTAATTGAGTCACAGACATGTTGAAAATATCTACATTGAAGTAACAAAGTTTACTATATAAATACATAATTCTGTGTAATGGTGAATTTAATGGATTTCTGTATTTACTCTGGAGGAGAAGAAAAGCCTCTTGAATCTGCTTATTTTATTGGGTACATTAAATAATATAATGTTTTCTTTCACCCTTCATTTAAATCTAACACTTTTTAATTGTGTAAGTCATACCACACAGTGAATAAATTATGAAAGGAATGCTCAAATCAGTATATTCTAGTGAACTAGAGAGTTATGATATTTTTCTCCACAGAATAAATCCTAGAAAATGCTTATTTAGGTTACTCATCCCTTCCAAGATGAAAACTCAAGTCCTACAGATTTACAGAGATTTGCTACTCTTCCATACAAAAGGGGTTCCGATCCCTTCAGTTGTTGTCGTGTGAGTGCTGCAGACTATGTTGGGCCAAATATTTGCCTAGACTGGGTTGAGAGATACCTAAAAAAATCTTCGGTACTAGCGTGGACCGCTGGTGGGCTAAATTACTGGTGGCCCAATCGAGGTTACTGGCAGTCTTGCCAGATGTGTTGACACACATAAGTATGGTGGCCCGATAAGTATCCATTTTCACCAGCTTTTTAAAGTTATAAGCTATTGCCCTAATGGAAATATCCATGGAGCTGCTTCAGTGGCTCCCTAGTTATAGTTATAGCTCCCAGGTAGACCTCAGCATTACCCCTACACTACTGTTTTAATTCCTTTAATAAGTTTTTATCATTATATAGAATAAAAAGAAGTATTTCAGAAAGTGGAGTGCCATTGTTACTAAAATTAGGCAAGTGAGTCAACCTTGTATATACTTTTCTTCACTTACAAGTTTTTTATGAAGACTGGTTTCTGGGGACTTCTCCCCTATCGTCAGCTCTGTGGTAGACTCTACTCTGTGGTCTACCACAGAGCTGACGATAGGGGAGAAGTCCCCAGAAACTAGTCTTCATAAAAAACTTGTAAGTGGAGAAAAGTATATACAAGGTTGACTCACTTGCCTAATTTTAGTAATAAGTTTTTATCATTTTTCTTTCACTATTTCTTCAGCATCTTTTACTCCAAAATTAACAAACAAGGCCCTAAAAATTAAAATAATCTGAAACAAACCATTTTGCCATTTAATTTGTCTCAATCTCTACAGTAAAAATTAATTCTAATTTCTCAGTCATAAAAAATTAACCTAAAATGAACTATTCTAATACTTGATTTCTTAACTCTCAAATTCTACAGTAAAAATTAGCATGAATGGAAGAAATTGCTGCTGGAAGTTATCTATAAAACAGAATTTACAATGAACAAAGAAATGCCACAGAAAATTTCTGCACGCTTCAGTTTCTCCTACAATCTCACTGGTTTCTGTCACTGTATTTATCTTTATCATCTTAGCTTAGTAGAGTGTATAGTGTACTAACAGGAATTAATTGCTTGTAAAAACTGAAGTCTCTCTCGGATGCTTATGTTTGGAACAGCAGTAATGCTATTATATTAGTGTTGAACTACTTTTCCTCCATGCCATAACTTTTTCAGTCTTCTAGGAATTCACTGCTGTAATTTGGAAATCAATGATAGAAAACAGAGTTAAAAATCAGGCCATACATTTTCTTCTATCAGCAACCAGTTGTTATTGTAACCTATGCAGCTTGGAATCATTGTCATTAGTCACTTCTACACAATATTAAAAAAATTAAAACACGCATATAAGACCAATTTTCTTTCCTAATCATTAACAGGCATTGTTTTAAATAAATTACAGTGCAGCACTCAGCAGAAATAACATATTGTACAGAAATGCATTTTCTTTTTAAGAATGACATTCCACAATCTACAGTGTTTCATAAAAATGCAACAAAGTACTGCTACTTACTAACGTGCTTTCAAATTGTGCAAATTCATAGAGTGCAATAGTGTCTTGATACATATTTAACTATAACTTACATTTAGTACCAACAAGGACAATCATTGGTTGTGTCTCCTGGGAAGAGGCAACTCTGTGTACCATTTCTAGCCAATCTTCCAAGTTATCAAAACTAACTGGGTTTGTTATATCAAATACTAACATTACTACCTGCAATAAATTTCTTTTGAGAATGTTAGAAGCTCTCATATTATAATAAACAACAAATATTAGTATGCATTCTCCTAGCTGAAAAAGTATGCAGTGACCTGTGGCCTTACAGCTCACTGCAGGGCTCAGATCTGAATAACTTTGCATCATTTTTTCTGATGACCTATGTGAAAAATATATATGGCTTGCAACATTTTGAGCAAACCTAAACCACTTTAACAGTAACTTTTTTCTGCGTTTTTATATGATAGACCAGTTGTAAGTCATTTTTAAGAACAAATCCAGCTTTTTGTTATTTTTTTTGCAAAGTTAGTTGCAAGTCTTATATTAGTAGAATTAAGTTTCAGAAACCTACAATCTAAAAATTTTTTGAAAACTACTGGAATGTGGCTTTATCTGTTAAAAATTTAGACAGTGGCGTGTGGTCCATGTACACAGGGTAAGCAGTGCTTATCCTGTAACATTTACAAAATTAAATTATTAATTTATTTTGCAGTGGGTGTTTTTGTTTTTAAGCTTGGCTACTGCAGTGGCCTTCCCATTTATTGTTCAACAATATGATTTCATACATTCCACATGCTCTGTCTGCTGAATTTTCGTAGCCTTTCGGCCACCTTCAGCTCAGCTCAGCTGTTATCAGCTTTGAGAAACAGTTCTACATTTTGGAGGACTAGGTGGATAAACTTAGTCATATTTTGCAATAGGTGTATTCAAGTGAATATAAGTAACGAGAGATTTTACACAGCGAGTTTAGCCTTATTATTCGATGACAAGTATGACATCACTGACATCTTATTCTTGGTTTGTTTGGTTTTTGTAATATTTTACCACACATCGCAGAGCGAAATTACCCTCAGTAAGGTAAGCACTTTCAGCACATGGGGAGGAAAGATGGGATCTTTGCTTTCTTCGGAGAACGTAAGTGCAGCGGTGGATGATTGCAGAGTGTGCAATGTTTTATCACAAAGTCTGTCTTCTCAAAACTATTAATAAAATGCTAATGCCTGACACATTACTAATGCAATGAAAAGCTGTGTACGGAAATTCACAATTACATATTATTAATGAACGGCTTACTGGTTGTCAACACAAACAAAAAACTTTGCTGTTGGTGTTGTCTCTTGTTTGCTAATGACAAAAATTTATGGTCTAGTGGCAGGTTCAGTGACATGGGGAATATCCATAAAGCAATTAAAAAACACAGTTTGACCAGCACTCATCTCCAAAAGATTGTTCTACTAAAAGAATTTGGGAGAGCCAGAATAGACCATTTGCTGGATACTCAGTAGAAAGTGAGAGAACGTCAGCACAACAAATAACTGAAAAAAATAAAGAAGTAATGAAATGCTTAATTGATATTGATTAATCGCAAAAGCTATTTGTATTTGGTTTTACCTATATATGATATTGCTTGCTTTTTGGGAAACAAGAATTAGCATTTATGTATCATGATGAGTCATTTAGTCCAGCAACTAGGTGAATTATGTAAAACTTGTAAACCTGCTTTGTCTGTATGCCAATAAGTTGAAAACATTAGTCTAACAACAAGGTGAATTATGTAAAACTTGTAAACCTGCTTTGTCTGTATGCTGATAAGTTGAGAACATTCACAGAATAAGGGACAGTGTTTACTGGGCTGTCAAATTTAATCCAGAATGACTTATTGAATCCAATAAGCAAGTTCTAATGACGGCAATAAAGACGGAAATTCAGGAGACCAGCTTTGTTGCGATTAGTTTAGATGAAACTACCAATGTTGCCATTTATCCCAACTTTGTGCAATAATGAGATTCATTGGAGCTGAAGGCAATGTTCAAGAAAGATTTTTCCATTTTATGAAATGAAATAAAATAAAATATGTAGTGTTAAACACCTGCTTTTACTACATAAAGCATCATAGGCGGTGACAATGATGATACGTGAGATGAAGATGGGAGCATCAGTGGAATGAGATGGCGGGGGAAACCAGAAATCCCAGAGAAAACCCACCCCAGAACCATGTTGTCCACCACAAAGCTCACTTTGCAGTCACTTGGGATCGAACCGGGCCATCTAAGTGAGAGCCAAGTGGTCTAACCACTCAGTCATTGTGCAGCCTTTGTTTTATGAACATTTCATATGATCAGTCAGTTAATGTGTTATATAAAATTGTAAACGATCTCATGGATGAATTTGATTGTGAGAAAAAACACTGTTTTGCTCACAGATTAAATCTATCACAGGTGGTTTCACACATTCGAGAATGTACAATATTCTTCATGATCATTAATGGGATATTAATGGGATAGCAGCATTTTTTTTTTCAAAATCTTGTACGAGAACTGAAGCCCTAGACAGTGAACTACATGAAGAGTGCCACATTTTTCACAAACTTGCTTGTGCTAAAGCCTTCATTTGGTGGAAAGAATCTGTAAATATAGAAAAGAAATGTTTTCATTGTTTGAAACAATTGCAAATGTAGATGAAAAAAGGGACCAAGATACTTATTCTGCTGCAAGAGGTTTTGTGAGCACAATGGAAAATTCCATATTCAAATTTCTTTTACAGATGTTTGCTATGATATTCCCCATCACTGACACACTATATGATATTCTCTAGGCAAAGTATCTGATATTGGATATATATAGCCTATTGAAAGTTAACAAGTTTCAGACGGCCTTAGAAGAGAAGTGCAATACCTTTGATGATGTATGGAATAAAGTTCAAGAGTATAATGGTGATGAAGAAACCCCTAGGAAACGTAATATGGGTAGTGATGGTTTGGATAGAAAATTGCATTACAAACGCTTGTATTATTAGGTTCTGGATACATTTTGGTTACATTTGAGAGAAAGATTTGGAAATACTGACTCTGCATTTTCTGGAATTGCTAAATTCTAAGTACTTCCACAAATACAAGTCATACTTTCCAGAATTAGTTTTACAATCACTAAAAGAGTCTTACAGCACAGTCTTTGATTTTGTTGCTTTGAGGTCACAACTCTCTGCAACTTACTTGTCATCATAATCCATCATGCATCATAAATTCATTAATAACCTTCCAGCCTTTGTCCAAACAAATGAGCTGAACAGAGCATACTGTGACTTGTTTAATTAAAAGTCCAGTTTGCAGAAATTCAAAATGTTATTTATTTCCATAGAAATACACTTTATACACCTTTGGCAGCAAGATGACATAACATAAACCAACACAATCTCTCGTCACTTCTGAACACGTAAAATAAGAGTTCACCTTCAAAACATAGCTGCAGGCACACGATAACAGCTTGGATTACGACTCTAATTACGACTGACTGAAAAACTAGCCACAGCTTCTTTTATATACTACTCTCATCGTTCCAGAAGTTTGTGGAATGTCCTGTAACAAACAAGAAATCGAACCTTCCAGTTATCTATCTTTATCTGTTTCAGCAAGCTTTTTATCTCCGCGGTGCACTATCTGTCTCTTGGTGCGCGTCGGCCGTGCCTCCTTGCAACAATGCGATCAGCGACACTGCTCCCTCCTCAAGGCTGGTTGTCCCGAATAGCACCATCGTAGCGGGCCAGACGATCCAGTTGCACCACCAACATTTTTCCTCGGGGCACCTTCTGGATGCGGTAGACCACATTGTTAATCCTCTTTACCACCCAGTACAGTCCTTGCCATGGTTGTTGAAGCTTCAGGCAGCATCCCTTGCTCCGAGTAGGGCGATACAACCAGACCAGGTCACCTTGCTGGAACCCTTGGCTGTTGGCTTGCCTGTCGCATCGGGTCTTCAAGCGGTCGCTCGCCATCTGGATGTTCTGACGAGCCATCTTATGCATGTCGTGGACATGGTACACGAGGTTCTCCACATACTCAGTTGCTGGCTGTTTTGCGTCCGTGGGGCTCCCAAAAGCCAGGTCACAAGGGAGGCATAACTCTCGGCCAAACATTAAGCTGGCTGGCGTCATCCTAGTGGCCTGTAGGCCAGCAAGAAACAGTGGCACCTTGACGCCCCAGTCTCGCTGATGGCTGGCCATGACCTTCCTCAGATGTTCTACTAAGGTCTTGATGTACCTCTCGACCATGCCGTCCGACTACGGATGTAGTGGTGTTGTGCGGGTCTTGTTCACCCAAAGTCTTTCCAGTGCCTCCAAATTAAGAGACTCCAATTTGGTGCTGTGGTCACTGTGGAGCTCTAATGGCACCCCAAAACGGCAGAACAGTTGCTCCACGAAACAGTCTGTAATTGCCTTCGCCTCCTGGTTCGGGATGGCATACAACTCCGGCAACTTTGTGAAGTAGTCCACGACCATCATCAGGTACTTATTGTCTCGGTCGGACACTGCGAATGGTCGCAGCTGTGTCGACAGCGATGCGTTCGAATGGCGCTCCGGCGTTGTACTGCTGCATGCGACTCTGGCGCCTAGTCTGGGGGCCGCGACTTGCCATGCACACGTGACATTAACGGCACCACCTCTCAGCGTCTGCTCGGAACCTCAGCCAGTAATAGCACTGTCGGAGTTTGTCGATCATTCGGTTTGCTCCCAGGTGTCCTCCTGAAGCACCGGCGTTTACTTCCTCTAAGACCTCCAGGACCTTACTCCGGGGAAGTACCAAGTGTTCTCTCTGCGTCTTGCCATCAGGTGATTCCCATAACCGGAACAGTACGCTCTCTCTGATCTTCAGCGAATCCCACTGGGCCCAGTAGGACTTATATGTGGTGTTCCTTGGTGCGATGTCCTCCCAGGTTGGTCTTGTCCCTGCCTCCACTTCCCTCAAGAGTGGCCCCCAGTCGGCGTCCACCAGCTGCTTCCTCAGTCCTACGCTATCCCAGCCGTCCGCAGGCACTGCCGTGACCACTCTGACAGCTGCGGCACGCTCCTTCTCTTCCACTCTTGGGCACTGACCGCATTCTTCTGGGCAGGGTCTTCGGGACATGGTATATGCGTTGCCGTGGCTCTTCCCTCTACGATGTTGAGGTCGTATTCCTGCAGCCTCTGGACCCAACTGGCCTTCCTGGTTTCTAAAGCTGAGTAGCCAGGTTAGGGCAGAGTGGTCAGTCAGGTGGAATGGCTGACCATACAGGTACTTGTGGAAGTTCTTCAAAGTCTTTACTACCGCCAGTAGTTCTCGCCGGGTAACGGAGTAGTTCTTCTCTGCCTTAAGACAGCGTCTTGCTATAGTAGGCTATCACCCACTCGTGGCCATCCTGGACTTGGGATAGGATACCTCTAATGCAATGTCGCTGGCGTCGGTGTCCCCAATGAAGGCGTCACCTGGTTGTGGGGATCCCAAAATAGGAGCATTGCAAAGTGTCTTCTTCAGGTGTTGGTAAGCCCTTCTGCATCTTCCGTCCACACATAAGGTCGGTGTTCTTCTGTCAGGCGGGTGAGGGGCTTGGGGATGTTGGAGAAATCCTTTATGAAACTGCGGTAATAGCTATACAGCCCCAGGAAACTGCACAATTCTCTTTTATCCTTCGGCCGAAGCCAATCTCTAACGGCCTGTATTTTTTCCGGGCCGTGGCCACCACTCCGGTTGCTGAGAATATGTGGCCCAAGTAGTTGACTTCCTTCAGATTGGTCGCCTGCAGTCTCTGTAGCACCTTGCTCAGGTTTTCGAGATGGTCTTCGAATGTCTTGCCGACGATGATGTCACCCAGATACAGCAAGCAGGCGTCGTAAGTCAACCCTCTCATCACTGACTCCATGAGGCGTTGGAAGGTAGCTGGTGCATTGCAGAGACCAGAGGGCATAACTGTGAACTACCAAAGCCCTTGGTCTGTCGAGAATGCAGTCTTCTTGTCTCTCCGGTCTAAAGCCACCTGCCAGTAACCCGACTTCAGGTCCAGGGTCGAGAACCACTGCGCACCAGCAAGCGTGTCCAGGATGTCGTTAATCCGTGGTAAGGGGAAGCTGTCCTTCCTGCTGACAGCGTTCAGCTACCTGTAACCCACGCAGAAGCGTAGCTCACAGTTCTTCTTTGTCACCAGAACTACAGGGGAACAACAGACAGGGGAACTGTCAGACTCTTCAATCACTCCCCTGGATTTCATGTCCTCCAGCATGTCCCATACTGCCACTTGTTTCCAGCGGAACGCGTCTAGGTGGTTGCGGAATAGGCCTGGCGTCTACGATGTCAATGCATTGAAGCACTCAGTCCGTGCAGCAATAGTCGCTGTTACCTTGGCTGAAGATGCGCTGTCATCGTCTCAGCAGTTATCGAACCTTCCCGAGCTGTTCTGCGGTCAGGTGGTCGGCCGCCCTCTCCAGTAAGCCTTCCAACCGAGGCCCCAGGTGTTGCGTCGGCACCGGCTTCTGTGTCTCTTCGATTGGTTTTGCGCTGACCACGGTCTCCCACGTCCCCAACTCGGTCCCGGCCTGGACGTCGTGATCGGTGTCTGCTAAGTTGATCAGCCTCACCGGCACCTCCTCTCAGCACGGCAACAATGTCCTGGCTACACAGAGCCCGTGCACAGTCGTCTTCTGGTCCAGCATATTGTTCTTGGTCCGCTGGTCTTCCAGTCGCGCCATCACCACCACCTCGCTTCTCGCGGGGACAACCACGTCTTCCTTCAAAACGACCCTGCACTCTTCAGGTTGCCGGAGTATCACCTCTTCTCCATTGAGCCGTAGGACCTTCCTGCCGACGTCGACCGTCGCCTCGTGGCTCCTGAGGGCATCCAATCCCAGTATCACCTTCTGAGCCACCTTCGCGACGAACATCCACTGATGCACGGCACTTCCTCCCAAGGTCAACTTCAGCAGGGCCTCCTCCATAGGCAAGGTGTCGCCCGATGCCGTCATAAGCTGGTATGGTCGGCTAGGTTTTCTCGACAATAAACCCCTGGCTACGTCAGGTCTGATGACGGTCACGGCAGTCTCTCTACAGGTGTCCCGGCTGGCCACACCCCCAAAGCTTTCATGAGCTTTTTGGAAACGCACATCACAAAGGCATTCCCACTAATTTTTAAGCATTGGTACAGATATGTGGATGACATTTGGGCAATAATAAATGAGAAACAAGTGGATGATGCATTAAAACTACTTAATTTACAAAATCCTGCGATAAAATTCTCCATAGAAAAAGAGACAAACAATGAAATCCCTTTCTTAGATTTGAAACTTACCAGAAAACATACAAAACTTGAATTTGGCATACATTGGAAGGAAACACACACAGAAAATTTCATAAAATCAGATGGATATAACCCAAGACAACACAAGCATGCTGTAATCAACAGTTTAACTTACAGGCTGGTTAATGAACCTTTAAACAACATAGAATATAACTAAGAGTACAATAATATAATTCACATTGCAGAATACAATGGATACAGTGCTGAATTGGTCAACAAGAAAATAGATAAATTCAAAAGACAACTAAGATGCAAACAAGTAACTACTCTCTCCCCAATTAGCAATGAAACCTCATACAGAAAATTTACGTATCATCCCAGAGCTACACACCTTTTCCAAAAAGTCTTCAAAGAACACAATATTACTTTGGCCCCACAGAACAAATTTAGTGTACAACACCTTTTGAAATCACATAATACAAAGGAGATACCCACAGGCAAAAAATGAGGAGTGTACCGGATAAATTGCAAGGACTGTGACAAATTCTACATTGGAAAAACAAAAAGGAACGTGAACATTAGGCTTAAAGAGCACTTTAGGAACATCAGGAATAAAGAAATAGACAAATCGGCGGTAGCGTACCATTTTTGGAAGGAAAATCATGACATAGACGAGAAATTCACTTACTAAAAAGTGTCCAAGGTCCAGCTGCATTAACCACGTGGGAAAAAATCTTTATAAAGAAATATGAAAGTAAATTGTTTAATTTCGATACTACCTTTGAAGAAAACCCAAATTTCAAGTTCATCAAGATACAGACAGAGAGGCACCTATCACCTCCGAGGAGTTCACTGAACCGGCATCCATTAGTCGACAACAGCTGATGATGTTAGGAAGATCCTAACGAAACACGTTCTAGGTAAATACTAGCAATAAATTGAGCATTGAGTATTAGTTCGACTCAAAATTGTATTAATTTTATGCTTCATTGTATCATAGTCCTTAAACAACGGAATATAAATGTATTACTTGAAAAGCTGGATCTTCTCCTACATAAACTGCACAAAAAGGGTAAGCACATTTTAATTGTATGATACCTGAATGCAGATATAAATGGCCAGCAGGGCAACGCAATGTGCTCTTATGGTCTAGCATCAGTTGTGGGAGAGCCCACCAAATAAAGAACACTGATATGCAAAATTTAACTTTTTGTCTGGGGTTTTTATTTTAATAAGTCATTATCCCTAATTTGAGTGTGTTGAATCAGAATATGAACTTAGTTTTTCTCCATCACATACCAATTTTTCACAATATAGGAAATAGTAAAATATGCATTTTTATACTAGTCTCTATTGAATTTATGTTATATTATTAAATATAAGTTAATAAATCCATAACTGTGAACACAACACTCCAGAATTAACTAATGTTTCACATCACTTACATTTGAACATTTAACCAGTTTTTTTACATACTGCCTTGAAATGAAATGAATATTTTGTAGAGTTCCTACTATGGAAAGAATTTGATAATCTCTTTTCAACGACCAACAATAATCAGCTATTATATTCACATTCCACTTTCCGTGGTAGTGTCTTTCCATTTCTTTTATGTCCTGGTGAAATCTTTCACCCTACTCCTTACTGACACAGCCGAGATTTTCTGGAAAAAAGTACAAATGAGAGTGCAGGAAATGTACCTTCACACTCATATTGCAGCCCAGCTTTCGAAAATTCTCAAGCGTATTTTCTACAATATTTTTGTAATTTGGATCCTTGCAATTTCCCAGAAAGTTTTTTATGACACTCTTAAAACCAATCCATACCTGTTTTTCAGTATCTGTCATTGTTTCTTCAAATAAGGTATCAGAAATCAATTTCCTAATTTGTGGACCAACAAATACTACTTTAATTTTAGCATCAGATATTCCAGGAATCTTCCAGGAGTTTGAATCTCGGTCAGGGTGAGTTACCTGGATAAGGTTTTTTTTTTTTCCAGGGTTTTCCCTTATCCTTCAGGACAAATTTTGGGGAACTGTAAGCTCCATGGACCCTGGACTCATTTGAGCATCATTTCACCCAATTCATTCACCGTCCGATATGACTTAACGTTGGTAGCAGTTGCCATCCGTACTCAAAGCCTTCACATATTGCTTCATTAAGTCTAATTTTATGTGCAAAGGTAGTAAAAGAACATTTTTGGTGTCCACAAGACACTCATGAATTACATTTTTCATTCCTGGCACGAGACTGTCTCTCTGCTTCCAATTTTTTCTTGTCCAGTGATCCGATCGGGCTCTACTATCTCATTCACAAATAAAACATGGCATTTTAGTGTAGCCTGATTGCTGGCCTAGTAACATACCAATAACTTTTAAATCTCCACATACCTGCCACTTATGTTCTGCATATTTGACTTTTTCTAAAAGTAACTTAGTTATGATACGTTTCCTTTAGGTAAAATGAATCAGCTACTTGAACTGATGCATATTTATCTCCATTATACAAGAGTATACCTTTCAGACCAGCTTTAGAGGAATCTATAAAAAGTCTCCATTCACCTGGAATATATTTAGCAGCTCCCAAGGCAATCACTAACCAGGAATATCGTGACAATATGTAACATATGGAAATATGGAACAAATTCCTTTTCACAGTGTCTGTACCAAGAAACTGACGTTTCTGGAGAGAGGAGATGTTTTTCTTTTAGTCTGGATCCCAATAATTCAGCGGCATCCTTAGGAAGATTTAAGTCTCTAACCAAATCATTGAGTCCTGCCTGGAATTGTTGAGGTTGATGAAATTCCTGTTCTTGTTCTATATCTAAATCACTGCTGATATCTTGAGAACTTTTTTTCAGAATTTGATGATAATTCCTTTCCAAATGCTATTGGAGAAGGCACAGGAAGACCAGGACCATGTAATATGGGTCCTTTTGCTGACAATAAATTTGGATAAGTGATTACACAAATATAAATATTTCTTACAAAGGCTTCACTTATCTTAAGAAATTGGTGTTAATACCTCTTTCTAATGGAGATCAATTTCAAAAACAGATTGTTTTCATCATCATTCAACTCCGTTGTCAAGGATTTCGGTTACCATGTTTTTCTTGTATTTTTAGTATTACCAACATCTGAAAACAAACCTAAAAACAGAATCAACTGCTGGTATTTCAAATTCATTACGCGATGTTTATTTTTTAAAATAAATATCTTTTCCCTATTACATCTATCAGATCATTTAATTGTTTTAATAATTTAACTTCAGGATTATTTCATGGTTAAATGACCAGAAACAATCTGATATGGCTGATTTATCAGTTTGTTTATACTTAATGTTACGAAAAGGTTCTTTTGTTCTGGTTTCCAAATTACGCTTTCGTCTTTCCAATATAAACCTGATCACAATCTAAACAATTAAATTGATAAATACCAGATTTTTTATTATTAGGAATTTTATCTTTTTTAGAAAAATGTAGTACATTTTTAATACTATATTTATTTTGAGGAACTAAAGTTATACCAACTTCTTTAAAAAAAAATTGAAAATGTTTATTAACCCAAGGATGGTAAGTAAATTTTTAAACACTATAATCGTCTTTTATTTTTTAAGGGTAGAAATATCATTATCAGTTTTTTGATATTTAAATTTTTCAATCTTCTTTTGTATAAAGTCTTTATTAAAACCATTAATTAAAGCAGTATTAATAGTTTGTTTATATTCTTTATTAAATTCTTCTTTATTCAGGAGTAGATTTATTAATTTATAAATCAAACTATTAAAAACAGCAAATTTATGTGAAAAAGAGTTAAAACTTTTATTTTTTATGTATTATCAATCTGAGTAGACTTCCTGTAAATAGCAAAATCTGATTTGTTATTATTTCTTATTATCTTCAAATCTAGAAAAGGAAGAAATTCATTAATTTCAGTTTCTAATGTGAATGTTATAGCTTTATCTTGTAAATTTAGTAATTTTAAAGCATCGTTAATTTGTTTATCAGGAACAATAACAAAAATATCATCAACATATCTATACTATGTTTTAAAAATCAAAGGAAAAGCTTTAGTGACTTGAATTTCGAAAAAACTCATATGAGTTTATTTTATGAAGTATTAACACCAAATTCTTAAGATAAGTGAAGCCTTTGTAACAAATATTTATATCTGTGTAATATTTATTGCTTCACTGTAGCTAGTTTCATTTTCTACGTAATTGGATAAGTGATTTCTTTCATACTGTCGCGAACCTGATCGCGATAGTGCGGCTTGCACGCACAAAGGAACTGATAGTGTTTCAAGGAGACAAAGAGCCAGCAGATAAAGATAGCACGCAGATAAAGGTCTGATGAAACAAACTGAGGTAATTGGAAATTTCTGGTGACATCTTGATTGATAGAGATTTTTCGGTTTCTTTATTGTTCCGGAAATATCTAGAATTTATCAATGATGTATTTAAGAAGACGACTCGCCAAGAGTCAGTCGCGAGAGTCATGAGTAGCAGTAAACAGCTGTGAAGTGTGTAACAAGAGTGTTGTATACAGAGGTAATCACAACATTTGTTACTGTCATCGACCTTGGTAGACTGTGGTATGTGATGTAATGTTACGTGAGAACAGAACAGTGTATTTCTACGGAAATAAAGAACATTTGGAATATCTGCAACTCGGACTTTTAATTCTACGTACCCACAAAGTCACAATACTTTTTGTATTGTAGCCTGTAACATACACAAAAATAGCAATCATCCGCATGGTTTGGAGGTTCTTGCCAGATCTTAGGAATATCAAAGGGCATACTAGCTTTCTTTTCCTTTACTCCACTTCCTTAGTTGTTCCATACAGATATGACATACTTTTTTGGAGTCCATTTTTTGTCAAGATCTCCAAGCTTCATATGAAAATAGGTTTTGTAGGCCTTGTTAGTAAAATTTGTAATATTTTGTCTTCTTTCGAACAAAATTGCCACAGATATGGCAAAATATATCAGGGTTGTTTTACACTTTCTGGAAGACATATTGCTTCCAATTCTCAAAATGTTTATGACATACAACTACCTACCACAAAAACAGATCGTCACTATTTGAAATGCAGTCATAGACTGAGCCAAATTTGCAGGGATTGGACTTAAAATAAGGCATGTATTGTTGTCTGCTGCACTGTTACATTGTTATATTGTTGTGAAGCTCTCTAATTTCAACAATGAAATCAGTATTGTTTCTTCATTAACTGGTTCCTTTTCAGTTTCATATATTTATACACAGAACCACACTAAAACATTTTAGGTATAACTACTAACTGTGCAAAAATGGTGCATAGTAGAAAAAAACTGATTGGTTTTGGCATCAGCACATCAAATTTAGTTAAGTAGACCTATTTTGGAGAAAACCCCAGAATCATGCATAATGGTGGGATGAATGTAAATCTATACCTGATAAGGTAATATTAAACACTGGGCAATGGGACTTTAGGGTGGATACCTATGATATGAGATTTTCTGATCATTACACACAAATCAAGGATTATTCTGCCTACCATCTTTAACACAGGAAGCAGATACATGGTATAAAATGGGAAGGAACTTAAACAAAGAAAACACCCATTATTTAAATAATTTACAATGGCAAGAATCATGGGACAACATGTTAAACTGCAACTCAGTAAATAATGCTTATTTGGAATTTGCCAACACCTTTAATCATTGCTTATATATTGTGGTTCCCACACAGAAGGTTAAAGTTTGAAAAAAGACAAATGAGTCTCAAAGGGTATTCAAATTTTGGGTAGAAAATTAAGGTACCTGAATACAATACAAAAACAGAGTAATACTTCTGATGAATTTAAAACATATTTTGAAAACTACAAACAAATCTATAAAAAACAATTAGGGCAGCTAAGAGGATGCATAATGACAAATACATAAGGCAGAGAACAAGTCAAAATGCATTATGGGAGGTAGTGAGACAGGAATTAGGCAAATCAAGCACACTGAGTAAGAACTAAAAATAAATATAGATTGTAAGATAGAGACTGACCCCACAGTAGTAGCAAATATATTTAATAATTACTATACAAGTCTAGCAGAAAATTTACTGTTTCATAAGTTTTTTTTTTTTTTTCTCAATTTTATGTCCTCCAACGTTAAGTCAAATCGGATGGTGAATGAAATAGGTGAAATGATGCTCAAATGTATCCAGGGTCCTTGGAGCTCAGAGCTACCCAACATTTGTCTTTCAGGATAAGGGAAAACCCCGGAAAAACCTTATCCAGGTAACTCACCCTGACCGAGATTTGAACTCGGGACCTCTTGAACGTGAGGCAGACATGCTACCATCTGTGTTACTGAGGCGGGCATTGCATAAGAATGGGAATAACCAAAATACATATTCAACAAATGGACACCCAATAGGGAAAACATTATTCTTTGTGCCCAAAGCATTAGACAAAATATATTATAAGAACATTAAAGAATAACTGCTCAGGAGGTTTTGATGAAATAACAGATATGTTTTGAAGAGAAGTTATAAACATATATTTCAGCCATTGTGCCACATCATTAATCTTTCACTTAGTACACAAGAATTTCCAGATCAATTGAAATTGGCAATAGTCAAACCAATTATTTTAGTTAATTGATGGAAATGAATCATTTCTTCACACTAGCCGTAAATAGGCTAAGGCTTTTTATGGATAGAGTCAACATGAAAAATTCAATGCCATGGCCTGGATTTGAACCCAGTCGCTCTGGAGCTACCGGTGAAATATATAAATCAAATGGAGAATATTAATGTCAGGATGGCACGTTGGCCATGATAGCAGTCTTGCTAATAGGCGGAGTGGAACCGAACCCAGGACCAAAAGACTTGAACCAAATTGCAGATATGTTGAAAAAGATGAAAAAAGATTTAGCAGATGTAAAGAAGATGGGGATTGAAATGGGAGCTAAATTGGACAGAAATACCGAACAACTCGGAAGAATAATTAAAGAACTAAAAGAAGACACTGAACAAAAATTTGCCGAATTTGCAAGAACAATAGAAAAGGTAAAGAAGAACTGTGAAAATGGACAGCACAAACTGAACCTCATTATATTTGGAGTAAAAGAAGACTTAAATAGGAGGTTGTACAAGATCATGGCAGACATTTTAGAAAGAAGGCTAGAAATACCATGTCAAGGTTGGGAGATTGTGGAGACATACAGGTTAGGAAAATAAGAAATGGAAAACTGACCAATACTTCTAAAAGTAGCTACACAGGAGATGAAATGGAGGATAATAAGCAGTACAAAGAAGCTAAAAGGATCAGGAATTTACATAGAAAGGGATTATAGTGAGGAAGAAAAGAGATACAAGAAATCCTTATTAATAAAAATGAAGGAGGCCAGGGACGAAGGGAAAAAGGCATACTTGAAGGGGCTTAATCTTTTTGTGAACGAGCATTGGAGTATCCATGTTAGAAGAGGAAAGAAGAGAAAAACTGGTATGCAACAGGATCAGATCCAGACAGCAGGCAGATCAAAGGTTGGAGCTCCAGGAATGCAGAGTCAAATATCAGAAAATGCGAAGAAAGACGATGCTACCCTGATATTACATGCGGCGATGACGTATCCAAACTAACAAGTGACAACATCCGGGGGTGTGACGTAGTGATACACGGTGACGTAAGAGGAGCTTTATGTCAAACTTACAGTGAGAGCCAACAAAGCGCACAGATAAGTGAAGTGTTATGTTTCAAAGACATGGCTGAGGCGCAAAGGGTTATAAAAGAAAGAAAGTTAAAAGTTATAGCAACGCAAGAAGGTAGTATTCTGCAAATTGGTGGAAACAGAATAGTCAACAAGTGATGGTGGGGGTGGGATTTTAACAAGGGGAAGAAAGGTAGACATGTTGAAGAAGAAAGACAGTGAAAACTTAAGATAGGGAAAGGGGATACCTATGATGTTTCGCAATGTGGAAGGTCTAAAAGCAAAGTTAATATGTGTGGGGAATTATATTAAAGCTGATATTGCATATTTGTATCTAAATATATTTTAAAATTCCATATATGGACATATAAAGTAAACATAGCCATCTGAAATTGAATGTAAATCAATAACCAAGAGGGCCATGTAGATGATGCAATGAATGCTTAGGTTTATTAAAATCCCAAATTCAGAAAATTCCGGAATTTAAATCTACACAAATTGTGACGTCGGACCAATCAAAATTTAGTATTTCAGTAACCTAGCAACGAAACAGAGAAAAGAACCTTTATTTTATACTTAAATTTCTTTCTTCTTCTTGCTTGTACTCTCGAAGCATGTGGACGTGTTTTTGGGTAAAGGCTCTTGAAAACTACAGGAAGTTAGTGGAGTTCAACGTTATTAACATGTAATAAACGATTAAAATATATGCTGAATATGCGACACGACTAGAAATAACATAAGTGGAAAACCGTTGCATCATTCGCAAAGCGAAGGAGAAAATTAATAGTGAAGTGCTATACCAGTGAAATAGTCGCTTGTGAAGCAAAAGATGTCGAGAAATAAATGTAAAGTGAAACGGTATTCATAATTTTATTTCATAATTGCTCAAACGCAAAATCCCTTTTGAATCGATACCACGACATTGAGGTTTCACATCTCATCGGTCACCGCAGCTACCGGAAGGAAAATTTACAGAAATCTTCGAGACCATCATCTTCACGGCCTCGAGACAGGAGAGTTCATTGAGGTAAGGTGTGGCTTCTCCATGCATCGCCACACTGAGGGAAATGCAAAACCGTTCGCGCATTTGGGGCGTGGACCTCACGACAACAAATCCTACTTCAAATATGTCGCCGCATTGAGTGGCATAAATCTACCTTCACCAATATAACCACTTCAATATAATGTGGCGAAAGGGGTGGATGCTATTGGTTTAGTGGAAACATTTATTTATTTAGCACCAAAGTGAATCGAGAAGATATTGACACACTACTTCACTCTCACTGTTTATTCACAGGACATGTTTCAAGAGCTTTTGCTCTTATCATCAGCTGGTACTCGACTTATTTATTTTATTTATTTTCAGTCCTATAGTATACACAAAAACAGTGTTACATGGACCACGTCAGTTTATAATACAAAATAATTACAATATAAAATAACACTGTACACATATAGACAATTGTTCTTAAGACCACATCAGACATGTGATAAAATATACAAGTTTATAAAATTAACCTAAATATTGATAATGTAAATCTGTGTATACTATTATGTTAAAAACTCAACTATGCTTAAAATGTGATTAATTTCCATTATGGATAAGAAACTCATCTTCATTATAAAAACAATGGATTAACAAATACATTTTGAGCTCTTTCTTAAAAGTGTTTCTGTCTATCGCTGACTTCAGTCTGTTTGGTAGTATGTTGAAGTATTTTGATCCAGTATAAATAATATCTTTATTTCCAAATTGGCCCCTATATGATTGAAGAAAAAAATCATTTTGTCTGCGAGTGTGGTGTTTGTCTATATCTCTATTTAGGCAAGGGGATACTGTTGAGTGTTTTTTACATACAAAATAACATAATTTACATATATGCAAAAGAGAGGTAAGATGACACATGGTTAGATGACAGGGAATTAACTGAATTAAATGATTTATTATGGGTTACTAAAGGTGCAAGTAAAGTATCTGGTATGGGTAGGGCATCAGGAGATATTGTATTTATTTCATCCTTTGGAACATAATACATATGTTATAGGACACTTCAGTTCAAGATACAAAGACAAATATAAAATGTTACATAAGACTAAAAACTGTAACAGATGCAGGATACAACAAAAGTCTAAAGTAGAAAAGGAAATAAAAATAAAAAATATAAAGACCCTAGAGAAATGCTATATAAAAGTAATTGTTCACAAATGTGGAGTTTACTCTATTTCATGATTTAGGAAATCCTCTACACTATAAAAGTTTCTCTCCATTAAGAAATTAAATAGAGCCTTTTTGAATTTTGGTTTGGGCTCAATATTCTTTATACTCTATGGTAGTTTATTGAATAAATGTAGATTAGCATATGTGAAGCTACTTTCATACAATTTGGTTCTATGTGAATTGATAAATAGATTGTTCTTTGCTCTAGTATCATGTGTATGAACTTCTGCATTTGTTTTGAATGAATTTAGGATTTCTTTCATGTAGTTAAGTGTTTCATATGTATATACATACATGGCAAAGGCAAAATTTTAAATTTTCTGAAGTATAGTTTGCAACTAGTTTTGTTTGTGACATTAGCCATAATTTTTTTTAGTTTGATTATGAGTCACTATGTTTACACTCAAACTTCACTTACTTGTTGTATAATAATAATAATAATAATAATAATAATAATAATAATAATAATAATAATAATAATAATAATAATAAATAATAATAATAAATAATAATAAATAATAATAATAAATAATAATAATAAATAATAATAATAAATAATAATAAATAATAATAATTAATAATAATAATTAATAATAATAATTAATAATAATAATTAATAATAATAATTAATAATAATAATTAATAATTAATAATAATAATTAATAATAATAATTAATAATAATAATAATAATTAATAATAATAATAATAATAATAATAATAATAATAATAATAATAATAATAATAATAATAATAATAATAATAATAATAATAATAATAATAATAATAATAATAATAAAGTAAGTGAAGTTTGAGTGTAAACATAGTGACTCATAAATCAAACTCAAAATGAAGAATACTTCACTGTTAATAATGCTTCTGCTTTTAATATTTATTAGCCATAATCCTTATTACTTTCTTTTGCATTCTAAAACCCTTAATGCTATTTTTTGAATTTCCCCAGAAGATTATCCCATATGTTAATAGACTATGAATGTATGCAAAATATACCACTCTAAGAATATGTTCACTTGACATAAATGTTATTGACCTTACTAAGAAGCACATTTTACTAAGTCTGTTAGTGAGGTTATCAATATGCATTTTCCAACTTAAGTTCTCATCTAGTAACAAACCCAGAAATTTGTTTATTTTAACATATTCTATCTCATCTTGCCCAGCTTAATTTTTGTATGTGTAACATTCTTACTAAGTCATAAGTTGACTATTTTAAATGCTGTCATACTTTCTGATTCTAAAGCAGCATTATGTGCAATAAGTTCATATAAAATGAGGTCAATCCAAATTAAAGACGGTCACAAAATGATCCAACAACTTCAAAAACTACAGAAAAGAATTATATTACAGTGAATACCTGCACATTGTGGAATTGCTAGAAATGAATCAGCTGATTTTCTTGCCAAAAAAGGTGCAAATTTAATTCAGAACAAAAGTTGTTGTTGTTGACTAATGGCACTGGGAATTAGTTGATTTGCATCATTTTCCCCCTAGCTTCCCAATATAAAGCCTGTAGGTTCCCAATTTTGAGACCATTACATTTGTCCAAGTGGTGTTTGTTCATGATGACATCCTCTTTACAGATAGTATTGGTTTGTTTCATAAATTTTTCGATTCTTGTTACGTGTTTACGACAAAGAACGCCTGCACTGTATGCCCGCATAACAACTACGGCAACGAAGTTGCCTAATTATCTAGGGGTAATCTGTTTACATATGCAAGTTCATCGAAAGTAAACAAGGCAATGAACTTTTCAAAACAAACTTTATTTTGTGGAGTATGCACCATTATTATCAATAACATATCTCCATTTCTCAGGAAGCTTATCAATTCCATTTTTCCAAAATCTTGCAGTTTTCTGGTTGACGAACTCTTCTACGGTGAGTCTGCAATCCTCCAAGGAAGTAAGGCGTTTGCCATTAAGGAAGTTTTGCAGGGATCGGAATAAATAATAGTCGGATGGGGCAATGTCTGGAGAATAAAGCGGATGAGGTAACACATCCCAGTCGAAATCCCGTAATTTCTGACGAGTTACCATAGAAGTGTGTGGTTTGGCATTGTCTTGATGAAAGACGACTCCACCATTGGATGCTAATTCTGGCCTTTTCTCTCCTAGGGCAACCTTCAGACGAATCAACTGAGAACAGTATTTCTCTGAATTGATGGTCTCCCCAGGAGGAAGAAATTCGTAATAAATAATTCCTTTCCAGTCTCACCAAATGAACAGCGTAATCTTCTCAGGATGAAGCCCTGGTTTAGGAATTGAGAGTGGTGGTTTCCCTTTCTTACACCATGACTTTCTCTTTTGGATATTGTTGTACACAATCCACTTTTCGTCTCCTGTAACCAGCTGTTTCAGAAAAGGGGCAGTTTCATTGCATCTTATCAATGCGTCACAGGTGGAAACGCACTGAACTAAATTTTATTCACTCAGTTCGTGCGGAACCCATACATCCCTAAGATTTGCGTAACCAAGTTTCTTTTAGGTGCCTGGCTACAGTTGCATGAGATAAGTTTAGCTCCTGACCTACCTCCCGAGTTGTTATTCTGGGGTTGTTCGCAATCATGTCCTTTATCCTTTCCTCATCCGCAACCACAGGTCGCCCAGAATGACGTTTGTCTTTCACAGAGAAGTTCCCAGTTCGAAATCGAGTAAACCATTTTTGACATGCCCGATTCCTCACTGCATCTTCTCCGTAAACAGCACAAATTTTCCGTTGAGTTTGTGAGGCTGTTTTACCTTTACGGTAATAAAACAGCATTAAATGTCGAAAATGTTCCTTCTTGCCTTCCATATTAACATTCACAAGTTACAACTCCACACTGTCACATCCACAAACTCATACTGAAGTTTGGTTACCAATTCTTAAATAAGCTGACCTATTTACCTTTGCCCGTGAGGTCACTGTGGTTTGTGTTCATAGCATTCTTTTCAATTATTGTATTTGCAAACAAACCCCATATTGCAATTCCTTTCTTGGAAGTGTTGAAAACAGTGTTGTTATGATAAATTAACTTTAAAGAGAGTCGACTCTCTTTAAAGTTAATTAATAAACCCCATATTGTTAGGCAATTTCTTTGACGTAAAAGTAAGGGGGGCATGCAATGTTCTCAGGAGTTCTTAGTCGTAAACACGTAACAAGAATCGAACGAATTTATGAGACAACCCGATACATTTGGGTGTAGGTATGCAGTGTATTTTATAAAGGTGTTCTGCAAGACAATCATGGCCAGTTTCCAATCTAAATAGGGCCACTGCAGTTTTTCTTGGTAGTTTTTGTATGTCAGTTTTGTCTCCAATGTTCTTATAATCCTAGTCTTTTAGTTTATCTTCTTCATCAAGTCTCTGCTGTCTTTTAAAATGTAGCTTAATGTTGTTTAATTGTTTATTAATTTCAGTTTGTCTTACTGGTTTTACATTTTGAATTGCACCTTTTTTTGCTAGTTGGTCAGCATGTTCATTACCTAAAAGTCCAACATGGGCTGAAATCCATTGCAGGGTGACATGATTTCTTGATTCGACAGCTTTAATTAAACTTATTTCTTTGATGTTTCTTGTTGTTTTTATAATTTACAATCCCATCTATGGCTGATTTTGAATCTGTTAAGATAACTATGTTTTGCAATTCCTTTCTTGGAAGTGTTGAAAACAGTGTTGTTATGATAAATTAACTTTAAAGAGAGTTGATTAAAGACACTAAACACCACTTACTTTTAAATTTTTCCGGAACATGTTTCTGAGGGTTTGCCTCTATCGAGAGCAGGCTGATGATAGAGGCAAAGCCTCAGAAACATGTTCCGGAAAAATTTAAAAGTGTTGTTTAGTGTCTTTAATCGACTCTCTTTAAAGTTAATTTAACTATGTTTTGCTTTATGTACGGTCTGTACAGGACATTCTGCAGTGCTGCTTTTATGGCTGTTAGTTCTCCATCATAATGGTTTGAAGTTTCGTCTAGTGTTAGATACTGTGCAAAATGTTTGCAGCATACTCCTGTACCAGCATCTTGTTTGTTAATAAAGGATCCATCTGTATATATTCGGAGCCATTCTTTTTCTGGATATCTTTCATTTTCTGTGGCTATTGCTATTGCTCTCATTTCATCTGGTAAGTTGTTTTGCTTATGTATTGTATATAACAGGTCATTCTTATAATGTATGTCAATATATTCTGTTGGGCTTGTTTCCTCTATTGTTACAATGTTTTTGTGTTTTGAGTTATTGATGTATGTTATGAAGCTTGTTTGGGTTTTTAGATTGTTTATATTATCCGCTGTGTGATACCACTTGTGTCTATTTTTGTTAACTAGTAGTTTTTGTGCTAGGGTAATTTCCTTTAGTTCATGTTCCAGTTCTATGGCCATATTTTTTGTGAAGCTCTGTAGTATGGCAATTGGTGTTGTTTTCACAGCTCCTGTTATTATTCTTAGTGAATTGTTTTGTGAGGTTTCTATTTTCCTTTTGAGTTTCTTGCTTACTGTTGCCAGCAGTTCTCCTCCAAAGAGTAAGTTGGGTTTTATGTATGTTTTATATGTGTTATTAAGGAGGTCCATATTTCCACCCCATTTTTTTCCTGCTAGGCGTTTTAAGATGTTCTTTTTGTTAATCTTATTTGTTACATTGTTTACATGTTCTTTCATTGATAGTTTCCGGTCTAGTTCTATTCCTAGATATGTTGTGGATGCTTCTTGTAGATTTTTGTTATTGATTTGCAGACATATATTTTCTGTTTTGTATTGCATTGTGAACAGTTGATATTGGGTTTTTTCTGTGTTTATCTCCATATTGTTATGGTTAGTACATTGTTCCAGTATTATAATTGCATTCTCCATTGTTTTTTTGTAACATTTTATAATGTTTCCCAGAATTTATATTCTTTTCCGAGGTCCATATTACTAGGTCGTCGGCATACATTCCCACTTGTGTGTTATCTAGTTTCTTCAGTGCATCTGCTAGGTCGTTTATAAATATATTAAAGAGAATAGCACTTGTAAGAGATCCTTGGGGTAATCCAACTCGGGTTTGTTTCCATTTGGATGTGGCTGTTTTGTACTGCACTGCAAACCATCTTTGAGATAAGGCTTGAGACCAGTTTAGCATGTGACCTGATATGTCATATGATTTCATCTTGTGTAGTAACATTTCTCGCCATTCAGAACAAAAGTAAAAAGTTACCCTTTACATCCATAAAAAAATTAATCAAAAGCAAATATAAAAACAAACAAAACCAATCAATATCTAACAAAGCCAAAGATAAAAAAATGGAACATTTTAATTAAAAATCCAAAAATTATTCCAGAAATCCCACGTAAAGTTGCAGTAGCTAATTTTTTATTACTTACGGAACATGATTATTTGGCCAAGCACTTACACAGAATAGGAATTTATACAAGTCCAAATTGTCCTCTGTGCAACAAAGAAGAGGAAATGACTGAAGAACATCTTTTAACCTGTGAAGCCATACCTGCCGGACCCACTACATAGAAATATTGGAGAGCAAGAGAGCTAATGGCTTCATTGCCAAAGCCTAGCATTTGAAAACAACAACATTCTTATTAAGTTTACTATGGAAGCTTATTGCTGCTGTTTTCTCTTTACTTAAGAGTAACAAGTTTTTATTGAACCATTCCTGAATATATTTCAATGTGCTGTCTATATGTAGATTCACATTATTTTCATTTGCCCCTGTTAAGAAAATACTCGTATCATCCGCAAAATGTGTTATGCTCACATTCACCATACTATTTACATTGTCAGCTAAGTCGTTTATGTATAGTATAAATAACAGAGGCCCGAGAATAGATCCCTGGGGTATACTATATTTTATATTTTTGAAACCATGACAGTTCTTTTTTAATTTTATTGGTTTTAGTATCAAAATATTCAATTTCTACACACTGTTTTCTATTTTCGAGATATGACTTAAACCAACTTAATGCTAGGCCTCTCACACCATATACAGACAACTTTTCAAGTAGCACTGTATGATCTATTATGTCGAATGCTTTTGTTAAATCTAAGAACACACACTAATTTTTTGTTATCAATAAAATGCATTACTGCGGAGTTTGTTGACTTATTTTTCCTAAAACCATTTTGATTATCATTTATCATTCTAAATTTATCCAAGAAATTTATTAACCCTGGAAATAGTCCACTTGTTAGTGAAAGGTTTGTTAAATAGCACAGCAGTTCTACTAGAAATGTGGCACTTTTTTTAATAACATAATTTGAATATCCATCAATTCCTGCAGATTTTTTGTTTTTTAAGATTTTAATTACCGTTTTGATTTCTTGCATTGTTACTAGTATTAAAAAAAAGTATTTTCATTATATTTTAGGTTTAAGTTATAGCGATTTTTCTTTTAGCACCTTCTCAGCCACACTTGTATAGAAACTGTTGAATAATTTGGAAATATCTTTAGGAATGTATATGTTTTTACCATTGCTTTTAATACAATAGTTATTTATCCAGTTTGTTTCAGCTTTAGTTTCACTCTGGATTACTTCCCACAATGACTTAGATTTACTTACTGCACTCTTGATTTTGCCATCATAATGTAACTTTTTTGCTATTAGGAATCAAAAAGGTTTGGAAGTGGAAATTGAGAAAACTGAGAGCAAAAGTAAACAAGTGGTGGGATACAAATAAATAAAAAAAGAAATGGGGTTAAAGCAAGTTATGTCTTAGGATTAGCTTAAAATCCTCCAGAAAGTTCACACTTTTTTTATGAAAGAATTTATAACTTAGAAGAAGATATTGAGAAAGCTAGGGAGTGCTATCCAGAATCAGAAATAATAATTATGGGGGACTGGAATGTGAGAGTAGGAGAGGAAAAAATGAGAATAATTTGTAAGGAAACAAAAAGTGAAAGAAATATAGATGAAATGTAGACGAGAAGTAGGAGATGGCTTGCAAGAAGAGACATCCCAATATTGAAAGTTTGAAGTGCTCTCTTCTGAAGGCAGTTGCCGAGTTCACTCTTGATGTGGTGCGTAATGCAATTGATGAGTAGCCACAAAGACTTAAGCACTGTGTGCGTGCTAATGGTGGCCATTTTGAATAATTATATGTGATTTCAATTCTCTATAAATCTATGTAACTAGTGGTATAAGGATATTAAAATATCTCCAAGCATTTTGTGTCAGTTGAATTAGAATGTTGTGACAGTATTTATGGTAAGACTAGGTAGACGGAAATATACGAGTCAACTGGAGAATTGAATGTCAGGACGGCACGTTGGCTATGGTAGCTCAAAGGTTAAGAGCGACTGGACGGAAACCAGGAGATCCGTGGTTCAAATCCCGGCCATGGCATTGAATTTTTCATGTTGACTCTATCTATGAGAGGGAGGGTTTAGCTTTATAAAGGACAGAAGCCATATTGAGAGGCGGTTCACCAAAGGAGTGCATTCTATGTGGAAAAAAAATAAGCTTAGAACATTATGTAGTGGAGTGTAAAGAAATTTAAAACTGGAGGAAATTAATATGGGATAAGAGCTGGAATAATAAAGGGACTTACATAGTAATAAAATGCTTACATTGAAAGAAGAGAAAAGAATAAGGGAGGTGTGGAAATTTGCTGACAAAATCAAAGAAAAATGGTTGAGAAGGGCAAGGAAGTAAGAGGTAGAGAAATGGAAAATACAATCAGAACATTAGGTTGAGGTCGTATAAGGGCTAGGATAGAGGTAAAGGGCCAGGGAGCCAATACTACTATCAGTCCGTAATATAAGCAGCTGACAAATTTGTACCTACTCTCTGTTTCATATAACCTTGCCCTGCTGACATGTATCACTCCACGTGCAGCTACCTTCCCTCTCATCTTAATTGGCTAATGCTTTCCGCCATAGGCCATAGGCGGTGCCTTCCCGTCACATTTAAACCTGTAGTAAACATCATATGGGTAGAAGAGGCTTGTACTCCACGCTTAACAGCACAAAGGAGTTAGAGAAAGAAGAAGAAGTTAACATCATAATAATTGACAGGAAGATAGATAAAATCATACAAATAAGAACATGAAGACATGCAAAAATATTGAAGTTTATAATGAAACTGAGCAAGTTGAAGCTGAATGAATGAGCAATGAAACTGAAACAAGTTTATAATGAAAGGCCTTCGGCCTTTTCCACTGGGCTTTTTTAAAACTAGCACACATACCTTGCAAAAATGCTTGTCTTTCAGTCTTAAAAGTCGTGTCACGCCATACTTGTCGTGTGTCCTTCATTCACCCAAGTCTCGTCAAGGTAGTATATTTTGCGATTTGGACAATTTGATTGTCCTTAAATAACGTCTTCGCCACACAGCAATATCGCCCCTGGAGTGGTAAGTTTACCTGTTGTCTGAATTTCATGTCGCGATGTTCCTACGGACCTAATACTCACACCTGTAAGTTCAGAGCACAGCTGTTCGACTTCTCTCACTGACAAAGATGGATTCTTCTGTGAGTGCATTAAATACATGCAAAACAATTCTTTTTTCGCCGTTTTCTAAAGGTTTTCCCTTGCGATGCTTCAGCGAAAACCTGGCGGTAGACTCTGCCATTATACACGTGCAATAAGTATATATTATACACACGTATATTATACACGCATAATAAGTACATGTGCAATAAACGATCAATAAAATAATTTAGTTCTCTCATTCGGAATAGCACACCGTCGAATGGCGATATATGACTAATCCAGTTCAAAACAAGGTCAGTGATAAAAGTGATATAAACAAATATGTCATCACTACTGCTAAATCACATGCTATCGTGCCATGTGCTTGCGAGCAAAGGAACCTCCTCTTTACTTCGTTTAAGAATTAACATGCATTTCAGATAAATCAACTATGTTGTGTAATATATTTCATTGAAACAGTTACGAAAATATGAATTTGACAATTCTCTTCCAACATATAAAGACATATCACCATGTTAAATAATGAACTAATTTTACCGCACAACAGTCTGCACCACAACAGCCAATAAGATGTGATAAGGTCACGTGACCGTTAAGAGATACGGGGCAAGCTTACGTGAAACAAGGATTAGCTTCACATATGCTCAGAACCTAATAAAAGCTTGAAGAACCTGTTAAAGTACCTCCCAAAGATCAGTACTGTCCAAAAACCAAAATCCTGTATTTGCAGGATTAACTTGCCAAGAGTGCAACAGAGTATACATCAGTAAGACTAGGTGTAACGTATAACTATACCAAAGAGAACATCCAGAACTTAAAAGTATAAACAGATAAACATATCAGCCATCGCAGCATGCTTTTGGGAAGCTCAGCATGAAAAAGATACAAACTCCAAAACCATTAAAAGAAATGAATCACCCATCAGCATTACTGTATGGGAGAAAATTCCCATATAAAAATATAAGCATAGAATTATGAATCGCAAAAACTATTTGTAGTTGGTTTATTGATACTCGTCACTTACTTTTTTTATATTAATGAGAGACTAGTTTCAAAGGCAATTGCCTCCATTTTCAATCTCTTTGGTGGTGGAACTATGAACTTTTTTGTCAGAAAAAGAGAGCAGACAACAGATGCCAGTTGGAAAGAGATTGAAAATGGAGGCGATTGCCTTTGAAACTAGTCTCTCATTAATATAAAAAAAGTAAGTGACGAGTATCAATAAACCAACTACAAATAGTTTTTGCGATTAATTTTGATGTCACTGTTACTAAATTCCTCCAAACACATATAGAACTATGAACTTTGAAATCCCATATCAGGACATCTACACCAAATTCACCATGCCAATCTAACAGTGATCAGAGGGAAGAAGACACCAACGCTATCAATCAACCTACAGCTGAGATGGAAGCAAAAGTTTCTGAAACATGTTCTGTTAATTTAATGTAAATGAAGCACATGTGTCCCAAAATATGATTCATAATTGAAAAAAAAAAAAAAAAAAAAACTATTTGTAGTCGGTTCTTTGACACTTCATCACTTCAGGTTTTTTTTCAATTATAAATCATCTTTTGGGACACATGTACTTGGTGACATTCACATTCAATATTATCTTTTTGTTTTTCTTTTTTCATTTGATCTTTCCCCCTCCCCCCTTTTTATTGCTACATACATTAATGCACTTACATGTTTACTTTTAAACAAATCTGTAGGAAAGGTAATAACATTTTAACTTGAACTGCGGGCTACATCTACACGAGGATCGACGGAGAACTGCGAAAGATTAAAAGAGCCGATGGAAATGGAAGAAACGAAACAGAAGAAAAATTACGAAGAAAACACAGCGGATACATCAGTCAGCATAAAAAGTTCAGAAGAAATAGTGGTGCTAGGGGATTCTATAGTCAAACACGTGAATAGTCAAAAGTGTACGTGTTTCGCAGCATAAAATCAAGTCAACTGGAAAATGTGATAGAAACACGGGAAGTAATTAAACATAGTAATCCAAAACTCATCCTTTTCCACGTGGGGACAAACGACTTAAAAAATGCAAACTCGCCAGAAGAGGTTATGGGAGAAATCTATAGTTTGGCAAAATGTGTTAAGGACAAGTACCCTAAGACGCGATTAGTAGTGAACGGTATAGTGCGGAGAAGGGATGTTAACCAACGTTATTTAAATATGGTTAACGAAAACATCCGATGGGCATGTGAGGCGTTAAAATGTGTATATGTAGATGTAAACAAATAGGAATGGACTGTTTAGGTAGAGATGGACTACATTTAAATAGGAAGGGAGTTTTCAAGCTTCAAAGTGTAATGAAAAATGTAATAAATCTGTGCTTGGGGCAGGGAAACTAAATCAATGGGGGGGTGCTCCAACTCTCATAGAAGTAAAGAAGAAACATAATAATACAACTCAAATGCAAACACATGAAGGTAAGGTAAATGATTGTATAAAATATGCCAAAGTAGGTAATAAATTATTAATACAGGAAAACAATGTAGAAGTAGCATTAGAAAGTGAAAAAAAGAACATACATAAACATTTCAGTGTTTTTCATCAAAATATACAATACATAGCCAACAAAAGAGCAGCTATTGAACATTCAATTATAGAATAGCTGCCAAATGTGTTAGTCTTTACAGAACATGGGTTAAAAAATTATGAAATTGAGGAAAACTGCTATGGGGAATATATTCTTGGTTCAAGTTACTGCAGGGAAATACATAGAAGTGGGGGAGTTGCAATATATGTGCAGAAGAATACTAAGTATAAGCAAATTGACTGCAATGTTTATTGTGAGGAAATGTGTTGTGAACTGTCGGCAATTGAAATTGTTTTTAAAAAGGGAAAACTTATTGTATTAGGTGTTTATAGTCCACCAAAAGCAGAAAAAAATCACTTTTTGCGAAAATTAGAGTTGTCTGAACAATTTGGTTAAGAATAACAAAATTATAGTGATAGGAGACTTCAATATAGATATCTTAGTAAATAGTATGAAGAAAAATTTACTCATAGAAGTGATGAGAAGGAATAATTTGAAATTAATAAAAACAGGCCCAACAAGAGTGACCAATCACTCATCAACGTGTATTGATCATGTGTACACAAATTTCAGAAGGGAGGAGTTAAACGTGTCCATAATTAAGGGAGGACTTAGTGACCATTTTGGTCAGTTAATAGAAAGCAAAATAATAAATTCACTGAGGGTAAAAATAAACAAACTAACAGAAGTTAAAAGGATTATAAATAACGAAAGACTAAACTCTCTAAGATCCAATCTTAGTCTGTCAGTATGGAGAAAAATATATGAAATGGAAAACATACACAATAAATTTCAGCTCTTTATGAATATATTAGCATCATGTTTAGAAAAATCAGCTCCGCTATGCAAGGTAATTTGTAACAAACCTAAAAATCACAGTTGGTCTACAAAGGGCATAAATAAAATTTAAAAAAAAAAGAATGGAGTTCCTAAATAGTTTAAAATCTCCCAAACTAGACATAAAATCACAGACATACATAGAGAATTATAAAAAGATATTAAATAGAGTAATGAATGAAGCAAAGATGTTACATAACAGAAGGCTTCTTCAGAAAGCAGATAATAAAATTAAAAAAACATGGAACATAATAAAAACTGTACAGAAAGAAAGCACTGTAGCATGGGTGGAAAATATTAAAATTATTAAAAATAACACAGTAATATCAGACCCACAGGGTGTAAGTAGTGCATTTAATGACTATTACGTAAATATAATAACAAATATGGGAATTAAGAACTTAAGGCCCCAAGCCACAAAGGAAAGAAGTATTTGTAACTCCATGGTAATCCGGAAAATCACAAAAGAAGGAGTCCTTAGGCAGATTAATACATTAAAATGCAAGAAATCCAGTGGTTTAGACGAATACTCAAACGAGATGGTAAAATATTGCAAATATGAGCTAGCTGAGACTTCTCACATATTATAAATGAAAGCTTCAACTCAGGAATTTTTCCAAACACACTAAAAAAAGTCATAGTGAGGCCAATATACAAACAGAAGGGCTGTAAACAAATGATGGAAAACTACCGGCCAATATCTTTATGCTCTGTTTTTTCCAAAGTGATGGAAGGAGTCTTTCTGGAACAGCTCCAAAATTATTGTAAAAAATTTCATATAGTATCAGAGTTCCAATTTGGCTTTCAAAAATTGAAATCGACTATATATGCAATAAGCAAAGGAAATGACATAATTATCAAAGCATTAAATAGAAAAGAACTAGTGGTAGCAATTTTTCTTGACTTTTCTAAAGCATTTGACTGCGTTAATATTGAAAAATTATTGGTAAAAATGGAAAATTATGGCATTAGAGGCATTCCACTAGATTGGCTAAAATCATATTTATTAAACAGAGAGCAATGCGTAGAAGTAGTACAAAATATAGATGGACAGCTATCCAAAATAAAATCCCCATTTAAACGTATAACACACGGTGTACCACAAGGATCAAAATTGGGGCCATATTTGTTTATTTTATACATAAATGATCTGTTTAAACGACTTCAGAAAGCAGGAGGATTAGCCATTGGCTATGCTGATGACACAACAGTTATTGTAACAGGGAGTACAGCGGCTGAATTGCAAAGTAATGCAAATGCACTGTTGGAGATGGTTAATACTTACCTGGAAGAATTAGGAATGGCACTAAATACAAAGAAAACAGAATGGATGCAGATTAGTATAAGTAACAAAATGCAGGCGAATATCTCCTTGGAAATAAAAGGTGAGCAAATCAGGCAAGCTAGTGAAATAAATTTTTTAGGACTAGTAATAGATAACAACCTGAAATGGAATAGACATTTAGAAAAACTCAAAAAAACTCAATAGGGGTATATATATTCTAAAACAGGTTAAACAAATCATGGATGAAGATAGTACAACACAAGTATATTACGCATTTATGCACTCACATTTGAGCTATGGGATTATTTTATGGGGATCAGCAGGGAGGAAACATATACTAAAAATATTTAGACTACAGAAAACAGCGATAAGAGTTCTTAAAAATATCAAAAAAAAGAAACACCTGCAGAACAGCATTTAAGAAATTAGGTATATTAACGCTGCCTTGTCTATATCTATATGAATGTCTAAAATATGTTGTAACTTCCCATAAAGAAGATAAAAATACAAGTATCCATGAACATAACACAAGAACAAAAGAAAATTACTTTAGGAATAGACTAAGAGGCTCATTACAAAATAAATCTATTGAAAGTAAGGCAAAAGATTTGTACAATCATTTACCTCACTGGATTAAAGAAATAGGGAAAGAACAAATAAAAATAAAACAAATAAAATCTTATCTGATTAACAATGCTTTCTATACAATAGAAGAATATAAAAATTGCAAAAACAAATAAATAATTAAAAACTGTAGAGTCAAAATTGTAAATATAGATAGTAGTACCTCTCCATTGTAACTGACTTTATGTATATACTTCACATGACAAAACCTTGTAAAACTATTACAATTGGTGAATAAACAATCTCAATCTCAATGTGTAGGCTTCCACGGCCTGTATCCTTAGGTTCTGGTGAAGGCTGCATCATCTTGGCTAGACTTGCCGTTTCACTAATTTTGTTGTAAGCTTCTTCCACACTCTTGACCAATAGCCCAAGAGCCCAGAAGAAGCTTACAACAAATAAGTAAAATGTCTACAAGTCTAACCAAGATGATGCAGCCTTCACAGGAATTTAAGCATACTCATCAACATTTTAACTTTCTTTTTTCTAATAAGCCCTAATAAAACTGCATATTAAAATATAATCTTTTTTATTTTTGGAACCTAAACATGTTACTTACACTGAATTATGATTCTTGTGTACCCCTGTAATTTGACATATTAAATATATCTAATACACATAAAAGAGTAATTGGTGAAATTTTACAAAAGACTGTAATAAATATTCAAACTTCAAACAGCTACACTTAAACAAAAATTTAACTTAGTACTGTATGTTAATAAATGCATAACATTTATGCAATAAATGGTAAATATCTAACATTGAGTTATTTATACTAGCACTCAAACAATTAAGATTATCTTGCATTATAGCAGTATGATAATTTATTCTGAAAAATTTGGATAAATTAAATATGGTCTTCAAGAAACAAGTTAGTGTTCCTAGGCCAGACAAGACATGGTCTATTATGACTTTTACTGAAACAAGCTGTGTATTATTAATTTTTGATACAAAGGTTCCATGAGCCCTAATGTTTATACTTATGAATAGACTTGATATAAAGGGAGACCCATATATTTATAAAAACTAAAAGAAATCATTGAATTATAAGAATTATTACAATTTACTTTTCTATAATTTGTGACAGCACCATGATCGAGTGGTTGGACTGCTTGCCTCACACCAAGGTTTGATTTGAGGCATATGTGGAGATTTTGGGGGTCAAAGCAGCATCTAGGCAGGTTTTCTCTGGGTTCCCCAGTGTTCTAAACCAATGCTCCATAATCGTATTTCTTTTCATCAATTTCATCATCATTTCATAAATTTATAACATCTCCTTCCTACTCTGATACCAGGCTTTAGGCTGATCATCCAATCCTGAAAATCTGATCCAGCTTGCATCTACTGTTCAATGGGTATATCTGACACCAGGTACTGACTTCTAGGGCCTGAGGCTATCGGTCCTACATATAAGGAGGTTAAAATAAAAACAAATAAATGGGTGGGTCCTTCCTTTACTGTAATTTGTAAACAAATTCTGGAAGGATTAGATTTGAATTTGGAATTGTCTTTGATACTGCATAAGAAACAAAAGAAGTAAACTAAACAGCTCAACAACAGTAAATATGTATTATGACATCTACATTTGCATAATCAATTCCATATTTTCAAAGGACTGAAGAGTCATTGTTCAGGTATTGCATATTTCAAGAGGGCATTTGTTTAAACACTACTGGTGATCCTGTTTTTGTGAAACCAAAGCATGATCAAGGAAGATGGCTATCTCATAAACAATTTGAAAAATTGCACACCTCAGATACTACATTTATCATTAATATACATAATCTCAAAAGATTTTGTCATATGGAGATCTGTGTGCTCATAAAATGTAATTGTTCATGTGTTTTGGTTTTGTGTCATAAAAATATGCAACAATTATGTGATGACATTCTACTACCTGTTATTCTACTGCCCGATTTCACAATCAACGTTAACAAATATAATGTAATAATTGTCACAGTGCTAACAAAACTGTTAAATTTCTTGCATTTCACCAACCTGTTTTCTGAAAATGTTAAACACATGTTAAGACCAAGAGACTTGTAAATATTACAGCTATAGAAGGCTACGGATGTGTCATACTATTTTCTGAATGTACTACGATGCGCTTTTGTTTTCATTTTCGTCTGCACACAGCTGCAAAAATGGGGGTAAACAAAATCTTATACAAAAGCCATGAGACAAATTTCTCATAGAAAGAACTGTTAATTGAATTGGTGACAAAGTATAAGGATATCGTGGGAAATTACAGAACGGATGCGGTGAATATAAAAGAGAAAGATGTCACATGGGAAAAAATTGGAAATTAATTTAATTCAAATGCATGTGTCACTAGTAGAAGCACGAAACAACTTTGTCAGTAATACATAAATTTAAAACAAGGAGCGAAGGACAAGTGACGAGTGACTTGAACGTTTCAAGTCGGGAGGTAGACAGTGTATTATCTACATAATTCAGTGAATTATAAAATCGCAAAGTTATTAATACTTGAAGGTGAGATCAGCATATTCCTTTCGATGCATGTTCTAACCTCTCTTGTACTTCTGCAGGAACCTTCATAGCAACTTGTTTTGACAGTTTATACCTCTGTAGAAATTTTTTTTCTGATAGCTCCTCAAAATACTTTCTCCTCATAGGCCATACTCTATTACAAATGCTGTTAAGGACTTAACGACAGAAATGTGACAAGAGATTTAACATGAGTGTTAAGGTAACACTTGTTGGTGAAATGCAACTTTTATTAACTATTGCTAAACTCGTGTTAAGTCTTTAACATCTGTTGGTGAAATCGGGCATAAGAAAAGGATAAAATTCTCTCATGCTCTTCTTCATTCCAAAATTAACATTAATGCCCAATATCACCAACAGATGTTAAGACTTAACATGGGTTTAACAATAGTTATAAAAAAAATTGCTTTTCACCAACAAGTGTTAGCTTAACACTCGTGTTAAATCTCTTGTTAAACTAACAAGTCAAATTTCTGATGTTAAGTCCTCAGCAATTGTAAATAGTCAAGATGGCGGACGAGAACGCAGCTGTTGTCGTCCAATTGCTATATTTAAGACCGTGTATATGGCATTCGTAATAGGGTACAGCCTATGAAGAGAAATTATTTTGAGGAGCTATCATAAGAAAATTTTCTAAAGAGTTATAGACTGTCCAAACAAGTTGCTATGAAGGTTACTGCGGAAGTACAAGAGAGGTTAGAACATGTATCGAAAGGAATATGCCGACCTCGCCTTTCCTTCAAGTATTAATAACTTTGTGATTTCATAATTCACTGAATTCACTGTCCACCTCCCGTCTTGAAATGTTCAAGTCACTCGTCACTTGTCCTTCACTCTTCATTTTATATTTACGTAATACTGAGTTAGAACATGCACAGAAAGAAATATGCCGATCTCACCTTTGCGATTTTATAATTCACTGAATTATGTGGATGATACACTGTCCACCTCCCGTCTTGAAACGTTCAAGTCACTCGTCACTTGTCCTTTGCTCCTCGTTTTAAATTTATGTAATACTGAAGATGTTTCGTGTTTCTAGTAATGACACATACATTTGAATTAAATTCCTTTCCAATTTTTTCCCACATGACATCTTTCCCTTTTACATTCACCACATCTGTCCTATTGTTCCACAATATGTTTTATACTTTGTCACCAATTCAATTAACAATTCTTTCTCCGTTGATGAGAAATTTGTTTCAAGGCTTTTGTTTATTGTTTATCTGCCATTTTTTTAGCTATGTGCAGACGAAAGTGAAAACAAAGGCGCATCACAGTATGTTCGGAAAATAATATGACTCATCCATAGCCATCTATAGCTGTAGTATTTACAAGTTTCTTGGCATTAACACGTGTTTGTTAACATTTTCAGAAAACAAATTGGTGAAATACAAGAAATTTAGCAGCTTTGTTAGCGCTGTTACAATTGTTAACGTCGATTTTAACATGTTGGCGAAATCGGGCATAAGTGAAGTTCACATGCTGCATTGGAATGCTCTTAGCAGAACTATGCTCATCATGAAGTGGATGCAGAATTTACATGCTCTAAGTCAAAGATTTATAACACAAAACTTGCAATGTTCAACAAAACAACTTTGTTTTATTAACATCCATTAATACTTCAGTCATCAATACAACAAAACTGCAAGAGAATGTTCCTCTAACTTCTTTTTACACAATATTAAAGGAGCATGTTCTACTTCCGCCCTTCTAAACAGTCATGTACATTATTATAAAAAATAAACATTACTGTGAACACCTAACTGTATTCATAACTTATTATCCTTTGAGCAGTATAATGACTAATTATATCCAATATATTATGATTAAAAAAAAACAGTAAATTCATTTTCTTAAATTGCTCTGTTTAATAATTGCTCTTCTGTGGAGTGATTAAAACTTACATCAGCTCCAAATATGTATTTATCCAGCATGTTTCCTACCCTTGACTGTCCACCAACATCCCAGATATGTAATGTCACATTTCGAGTGCCTGATATAGATATTCTTTTCAAGTAAAAATCAACACCTGCAGTTGGATAATACTGGCGTGAAAATTCATCATGACAGTACCGGGTAGCCAAGCAAGTCTGAAACAAATATATACATGGGTGGTTGTAGGTTATCACTGGGTATGTGCCTGCATTGAACCATGCACCAATTTTTTAAAAATATATTACGTACTAATAGAATTTAATAGGCTGTAATGGTAAACTCATCTCAAATACACAAAACATTATTTCCTTAAGTTAAATATTTAAACCATATTATGATAATTATAAAAATTAATGTTACTTAAGTACCACTCCCTCCTCCTAGCTTCATCCACTGCAGTCTTTTGTTATACTTGTACACTTTTCTACAGCATTTTGCCAGCAGAATATTGTGAGTGAATTAGCCAACAGGAAACATGCTATTTCAAATAAAAGCATAGATAACGTACAGTAAAATAATAACAGAAAAACAATGAACTCCCAAAATGTTATAATTATACTTTTTGTTTGTTTATACTTATGCTGAGAAAACCACATTCATTTCTGGCACATACAAGATATTTCAGATGCTGCAAAATTTTTCCCACTTGGATCAAGTATAACAGTGAGTAAAATGAATGAAATTGAAACAATGGTATTTGTTACATTCATGTTGGCTGCTCCACCATTGCAATGGCAGTGTTTTTTAATCTCATAGTAAATAAACAAGTAAAATAAACAAGCAAGAACACATATGAAGCTAGCCCCTGATTTTTTGGGTCCAAGTAGAAAATATTCTCCTACACTTCTAGTTTTGCAATAATGATAAAGGAGTATGCTTCAATGTTAACACCGCAAGATATTTAATCCAGCATAGAATTATTGCTTCATTATTCTGTAGAATTAGGCACCTGCTGCCAGCAGTGCAAAATCTGTAAACACACCAATATATTGCCTATTACTCCAGTTCTGGGTTTTTAAACACTCCAGAATATTTCCATGTTTATTTAGTGCCTTCTTTGACTACTAAAGTAATTTAAGTATCCATTTTACTAAAAAAAATGTGTTATTTCCCACAATATACTTTTAAATTTTATATCAAAATACAATCATGACGCCCGCCTCGGTAGCGTAAATGGTAGCACGTCTGCCTCGCGTTCAAGAGGTCCCGAGTTCGAATCTCGGTCAGGGTCTGTTACCTGGATAAAATTTCTTCCGGGGGTTTCCATTATCCTAACTCTAAGCTCCATATACCCCGGGCCCATTTGAGCATCATTTCACCCATTCCATAAGAGTTATGAAGTTAAAACGACGTAAATTAAAAAAAAAGACATGCGCAAAGCGTTAATGAGATCCGCGGCGTAGGGATATAGTGGTTCTGGCGAAATAGCTGCGGCATTGCCAGCTTCCAGAGCATGCTATCGCGGAAAATTGCACTCTTTCTGCACTTCTATACCCAATTATAATAATAAACAAAGCTTACTACACACTATTCCCTTTACTATCGCTAGTTTATAAGGAAAAGAAAATGTGTTTGACAACGTTCTTCTGTATTTGCGTGTATACAGTAGCGCTAGTTTATAATATGAAAACGAAAATGTTGGCAACGCTCCCTTGTTTTCGCGTATATCGGAGTGCCGCAATTGGCGACAACTTGTTTTCGTGACGTCATTCCGTACCAACATAACTGCGCACCTATTCTGCACTTTTACCCTTTTTTTTTTTACTATTATCTTCTTTCCCCACCCATTCAATATATGATCATTTTGGTTACACAATGTTTGTTTAGCGCCCCGATGTTCCTTCGATTGGCAACGCTTAAGCTGCCGGCCAAGCTTTGGCCGTTATACTACAAAATAACTCAATCTTCAATTCAAAGAAGCCATTTCCTATTAAGATGCACTCCAATTAAAAAAGCGCATACCTTGCCACAACTTGGTTCGCCTATCAAAGCAATCTTTATTTGTCTTTCTGCTGTCTCATCTTCGGAATCAGACATTCTGCAGGATATGCCGATTCCAAAATCTTAGATAAAACAGGCAAAACCATAACCGATTCGAATTTTCTGAACTTGACTTATAGTTGTATATAGATCGAACAACCAATTCATTTATCGAAAGTACTTGCAAACTTGCACCCACAGATTAATACTTTCACCTTTCCCTTCCTCGTAGGTAACTTTTTCAGTTAAGTAGTTCTTTCGCTTAAAAATACTTATTTTTCCAATAATCAACTCACGATACAACCACAATGGCAAAACGAAACGATAATTGAAATTTCTCATAATCGCAACTGATCGCAACTTAATCAATGACTACCTTTATTAAGTGGTTACTAGTGAAGAATCGAATCGTTCAAGAATCGAATCGTTTAAGAATCGAATCGTTTAAGAATCGAATACAACAAGCACCAAGTAGTAGTAGTAGTAGTAGTTTTATTCATCCGTTAAGTCAATACAATGACATTGGATACGTCCATACAAATATTTAGAACAATACAAATAATATAAGTATAAAAAATAAGTTGCATCAACTGTAATTAATAAGATCTAAGCATGAACTTATAAATTTGATTTGATTTGATTTATTGATTCATCCATTAAAACATGTACATGTTATAGGACACGTCAAATTAAAAACTAAGAACTAAAAAACTAAAAACTAAGTACAATTTTTTTTGATTTGATTTGATTTATTGATTCATCCATTAAAACATGTACATGTTATAGGACACGTCAAATTAAAAACTAAGAACTAAAAAACTAAAAACTAAGTACAATTTTGTTTTGATTTGAATATATATAGTTGCATGGCTCTGCATTTAAAATGCATCACAAATATATACAATTATATGGCCAGCTACAGTGTATCTAGAAGTTCGTTATATCATAATATGAATCATTTAATAAAATTTCTTTCAACGATAGCTTGAAACACCGTATGGATTTTGTTTTTTACAGATTGGCCGGTAGTTTATTATACAGAGTGACTGCTGAATATCTAACTCCTTTGGAATAAAGTGTAGTTCTATGTGTTATTTTTCTTAAGTCTGTTTTACCTCTGGTGTTATGATGGTGTATTTGATTATTTGTGGTGAAATTTTCAAGGTTTTGTTTTGTATAACATAGAAAACAGTATATATACAGACTGGGCAGGGTCAAGATTTTCAATTCCTTAAAGAAGTTCCTGCAGGAGTCATATTTTTTTCCTGACATTAGCATCTAACAATACTTTTTTGTACTTTAAAAACCAAGTGACTGTCTTTACTATCCCCCCAAAATATAATGCCATACCTCATTAGACTTTCTGCATATGCAAAATATAAGGTTCTCATGTCACTTGCATTCAACTCATTTTTATTACTTTTAATGAGAAGTAGAATTTATTTAACTTTATTACTAGATATTTTATGTGTGCTTCCCAGTCTAAATGCTGATCTAACCATACTCCCAGAAAATTTGCTTCTGTCGTATAAGAAACACACGCACCATACAACTTGATGTCAGGTTTGCCAACATTTTTATTTTGTTTGTGTCGAAATGATATTGCTGAGGATTTGTTTCTATTAATAAGCAATTTGTTTTCAGCAAACCAAGTTTCAATTTTACTGGTTATGTGTTTTGCATTTTCATTTCCTTTTATTATTAACATTTGTGTCGTCAGCAAACATAGTTACCCGAGTTGGATTTAAATAATTTGGGAAGTCGTTTATGAATATTAAAAAGAGGATAGGTCCTAGTATGGATCCCTGGGGAACTCCATATTTAATTTGTTTCATTTTTTTATTAGTGATTACGTACGGCTTTCTGCTCATCGACATTTGTGATTTCCACCATTTGTTTCCGATTTTTTAAAATATGATTGGAACCAATCCCATACTATTCCCCTTATCCCATAATAGTATAGTTTTTGTTACAGAATTTCATGATTAATCATGTCAAATGCCTTGGTTAGATCTATTAGTAAGCCTGTACAGTTATTATCATTGCCAATAGTCTCCAATATATGATCTGTAAACTAGAAAATTTCTGATGTTGTGGATTTTCCTCTACAGAACCCATTTTGTGCAGGGTTAACTACATTATGCTTCTCCAAAAACCAACTAAATCTTACTAGCATAGCTTTTTCTACAATTTTGTATAAGGCTGGTAAAATAGATATTGGCCTGTAGTTTTCGACTTTTTCTCACTCACCTTTTTTGAAAACTGGTTTTACTTTGGCAATTTTAACTACATCTGGAAATTGTCCGGCTTCAAAAGATTTATTAATTAAATAACTTAGTACTTTATCCAAAACACTACTGCAGTATTTGAACACTGTTATAAGTACCTGATCATATCCTTCACTTGGTTTATTTTTTAGAGATTTCAGTATTGTATTAATTTCTGCCTCTGACACCGGTTTTAGAAACACACACATTCCAACTGAGTTTATGTGCTCCTTATTTAAATTACAAGGCTGATTCCCAACTAACCTCTCCACCATCTCGCTATAGTAAGTTTAAAATACGTTGGCTATTACTTGAGGATCTTCAGGCAGTGAACCATTTGGCAACCTAATAGATATGTTCTTAATCCCATTACTTTGCTTTAAATGCTTTTTAGTTATACTCCACATGGCTTTTTGTTTATTCTCAGCATTATTGATAAATTCACTATTATACTGCTTTTTTGCTTATATTAAAACTTTATTATATATCTCTTTATATTTCTTAAAGTATTGTTCTAAGCCCGGATCAGTACCCCTTTTCCTCAAAGAATTCAAAAATCTTAACCTTGTCTCAGATTTCAAAATACCCTTTGTTACCCAGTTCTTTTTGTTCCCCTTTAACAAAGGCTGTTTGGTGTTTCTGTTTATGGTAGTATAATCATTTAAGGTAGCTGATAATGCATAGTGATCAGAAAAACTTGTATGACAGTATTAGTAAAATCATTGGGTATTACAATCTGGTCTAAAATTGTGGCTGAATGTATTGTTACTCTAGTTGGTTTACTCACGGTAGGATGAAGGAAACATAGCGTCAGTAAATCTGTTAATCCACTATCTAATTTTTTTTTACCAAAATCAAAATTTAAGTCCCCTATTATGACCATTTTCTTGCTCGACCCAATGGCTTGTACCACTTCCTCTAAACTTTGCACAAAATAATTGATATCCCCTATAGTAGATCGATATATACAAAATAACACACACTGATATGTAGGTAATTCAACTATACTTGCTTCAAAATCTAACTCCTTATTTAAGTGATTATATCGATGGATTTGTTTCGACTTGGTATGTTTGCTCACAAAGACACAAGTTCCTCCATGTTGATAATTTTTACGGCAGAAACTGGCTACTAGGCTAAACCCTTCAATTCGAATAGTCTCTAATTCTTGCTCTTGCAACCAATGTTCACAAAAACAAATCACTTGTACCTTTTTAAAGTATGTATCACCTAATGATTCATATGCTAATACCTTATTTCCCAGACTCTGTGCATTCTGATAAAATATTTCTAGGGGCTGTACACTCTTATTTGTTGCTTTAGTGGTTGAGTTACTTCTAGGTGTGTCCACATCCCCACTCACATCCTGTTTAACATTTCCTTTCCTGTACAAAAACTTACAGTTTTGCTGATGACGTTACAAAGAATAAAGGACCCTTTTCGATTTAGGTGCAGACCATCTCTGCCCAAGCCCCTGGAATCAAGGAACTTGTTTACATTCACAAAAAATTGCTCCTAGTGACTCACATGACCAGTTAATGCTTTCGTTTATGCTGTGTATAAACCTATTGTCCCCATCTGCTCGTTTTATTACACCATTCACTATCACACGAGATTTAGGAAAACATTCTCTGGTTGATCGTATTACACTGTAGACTTCAGCCATCACTTCATCAGGATTGTTTGCACTCTTAATGTTATTAGTTCCTGCATGCAGCACTATTACTTTTGGTGCAGTCACAGTAGCATTTTCCATCTCCTTGTGAAGTTCTCGTATCTTCTTTTCCAGTTGCTCTGCCCTAATTCCTCTATATACCATGGTTCGCGCCTCCTTGATGCTCATGTGCTTCACCATTGAGTCCCCCATAACCAGTACTTCTTGTTGGCGGCTGCTTTCCGTGCTGGTTAGGTTAGGATTCACCCATTCAAATTTATTAACTGCTGAATTAGATACCGTAACTTCACTATTTGGCAGTGTGATTAACGGATCAAATCTGTTTGAGGTTTCAATGCATAGTATTCTTGGCTCCAGCGAAGTTACTGCATGCAAGTTTGAGGTTTTCGAATTATTCACTTTGGTTTCTTTTCCGTGATCTTTTCTTGCGACAGTTTCCCATTTCAAATTTGAATTTATTTGTTGCTGTTTAGGTTGCTGCGAGTACTGAAATTCTTGAATCTGCAGCTGTAGGGCCGTTCTCTCATTTTGTAGCTTCTTGAGGTTATCATTGTTTGCTTTAATCACCTTATCTCTCTCTTGCATCTCTATTCCCATCGAATTAAATTTCTGGCTCAGGTGTTGATTTTCAGTTCGTAATTCTTTGATATCTTCTCTTGCCCTGTGAAGATCTATGTATAATATTTCAATGACTTTGTGTAGCGATGCCACTACTTCCATTTCATCACGTACTCCATGGTGCGAAGCGTGGTTCCTATTTTTGGCTTGATTTTCCGCTGCGACACTTTTGTTGTTTTTTCCATTTTTATTTCCGTTAACATTTGAGTCCATCACGTTTCCGAAATTACACCTTTCATTACCATTATCCGTAGGATTATCGATGTTTTGTTGAACTTTGCGGAGCACACTTCGCGTCACAACTTTCCCGGTTGCCATCTGGGAATGAATGCCAATGCCAATGCATTACATGTTGCATTCTGGATGAATACTTGTTTGTATTTGAAATCACGGTCTCGGATGCTACAAACGAGGTCATTTGCTTATATTCGAATGCAAGTTCTCGGATGACATCACATGCTGCGAATCGAAAACACTTGATTGTATTCGAAATCAAGTTATTCGTTACTATAACCGAGAAAATTTGCTTGTAATCGATACCAGTGTTCGGAATCAGTAGTGCGTTCCACTGCGTAAAGGATCACGGGTTCGAGTCCTGCACTGGGCATTGTGTTTATATGTACTGTGTGTATGAATAAAATACAGAGAAACGACAAAAAAAAAAAAAAAAAGGGATCTTAGTATAAACAGACAAACGAGAACGAGAACTTTGCATGTGAATTCGAATACACTTCAGGTTTCCAGAACATCTCGAAAACATTCAAGAATCGAATATATAGATTTTTTTGTATTCCAATTCACCTATAACTAACAGCTACCGTTTTAACGAAAAATATTGGTCACATCAAAGAATTGATTTGCCTGCTCCTGTATAGCCTTCACCGAAATAATTATTTTTGGATGAAATATTCAGTTACCTCAAATTGTATGAATTGAATTTAAATGCGCGTAAAAATTCAACAAAAAGATGCATTCTTTCGCCCTAAAACTTCACGTGACAACATTAAATTTTGTCGCTTAATTATGAACATTGCATTTTCAGAGCCATCAACCTGTTTTAAGCCCAGAAAATCAGTCTTATGATAAATGTGGTGTTCCACAGTCTTAAATGCCTCTCACGATGCATCGCGAGTATCGTTCTACTGAGAATGTGCATGGACCAATTCATCTATTGGTTTCAGTTGGTTTGGGTTCAGTGGATTCACTAGTAGGCACAAAGGCCTGTGAACCGTGAACATTGAACATGTCAAAGAAATATAAATTTTTGTAGCATATGTACTTGAATAAACATAATACACATTATATATTATACATTATGCATATTATATATTATACACATTATTATAATGTTAGAGAGAGGGAGAGGCAATATGAAAAGAATATGATAGGATAGATTCTTACGGAGGAGATTCGGCGCTCCGACCAGTCTGTTTCTGTTATGCCAATGCACCAAGTTGGTATCCCAGGAAGGAAGGATGAGGCGAGAGGAGACAGAGGCCGACCGAGGAGTAATGGAAGTGCAGAGCGCAGGGTCCCAACCATTGCCCATTGGGAACTCCCAACACGCCAGTACAACAGGCATCCCACCCCTATAGTCCTGAAACGGCCCACTAGGCCAGCTCGAAGGACGAAGTGTTTACCAGAAGCATATCATCCTGCCATGCAGTACCCAGACACCCACCGACATATTTTACCCTGAAAGAGAGCACCAGATGAGAGTTAAAGATGAAATGGAGGGACAGGAAATTCGGAGGGCGTAATTAACCTGCCAAGCATTCGCCTGTCAAACCGAAAAAAAACATGGGTCAGGTAGACCAGCTACGGGAATCGAACCCTGACCTCCCGAATGAGGGCCACAGAACCGCCTGGGCCATCCCATGCGGTTGAAGGGAGGGATAATTATGTTTGGATACGTGTTTGTTAACATGTATGTTATGTTTGTTTAGTTCTAGATATAACCTAATGGTTTTAGTTAATTGATGGAAATTAATCAGTTCTTCACACTAGCCGTATATAGGCTAAGGTTTTGATAGAGTCAATATGAAAAATTCAATGCCACGGCTGGGATTTAAACCACGGATCTCCGGATTTCATTCCAGTCGATCTAATCTATTGAGCTACCATGACAACTTGCCGTCATGACATTAAATTCTCCATTTGACATATATTTCCCCGGTGGACCACTAGGAGCTATCGCATTCAAGTCAAATGGAGAATTTAATATCATAACGGCAAGTTGACCATGGTACCTCAATGGGTTAAAGCGACTGGACGGAAACCAGGAGATCCGTGATTCAAATCCCAGCCGTGGTATTGAATTTTTCATGTTGACTCTATCAAAAACCTTAGCCTATATACGGCTAGTGTGAAGAAATGATTAATTTCCATCAATTAGCTAAAATAATAAGAGTTAAATGATGAAACCTGGGACTCAAGTACTTACGATAGTAAGTCGCCACAAATGGTGTATCTCGAATGCGAGAGGTCCCAGTGGTCTACCGGATAAATATATAAGTCAAATGGAAATGTGTAGTGTTTAACGCCCGCTTTTACTACATACGGCACCGCAGGCGATGACACTGATGATACATGAGATGAAGATGGAGCACCGGTGGCATGAGATGGCGGGGGAAACCGGAGATCCCGGAGAAAACCCGCCCCAGCTTATGTTGTCCACCACAAATCTCACTTTGCGGTCACCTGGGATCGAACCCGGGCCGCCTTGGTGAGAGCCAAGCGGTCTAACCACCGAGCCATGGCGCGGCCATAAGTCAAATGGAGAATTTAATGTCATGGCAGTAAATTGGCCATGGTAGTTCAATGGGTTAGAGCGACTGGGTGGAAACCAAGAGATTCGTGGTTCAAATCCCGGCCGTGGCATTGAATTTGTCATGTTGATTCTATCTATCAACAACCTAATGGTTATTAAAGTTCAGGGTAGTTTGCCTGTGAAGCAGCACATTGGCACGATACTCCATTCTCGAGAGCGATCCCCCATAACAGGTATTCCATTGTGTGACATTATTAAGTGGCTGCTGTCGGTTTATTTTGTGTGTGACTGTGAAAGGTAAGTGTTATATGAAATGAAATGTGTAGTGTTTAACGCCCGCTTTTACTACATACGGCACCGCAGGTGGTGACACTGATGATGCATGAGATGAAGATGGAGCACCGGTGGAATGAGATGGCGGGGGAAACCGGAGGTTCCGGAGAAAACCCGCCCCAACGCCGTGTTGTCCACCACAAATCTCACGGTAAGTGTTATAAATTCACTTCAGTTATTGCATGAGTAATTTAATACTACGCAAGATTTAACCAATAAATAATCAGCTCGGTTAATTAATTTCTGAAAACTCTCTTTTCAAAATGGAGAATTTAATGTCATGACGGCAAGTTGGCCATGGTAGCTGAATGCATTAGAGCGACTGGAATGAAATCAGGAGATCCGAGGTTCATATCCTAGCCGTGGCATTGAATTTTTAATTTTTTTCTTGCCTTCTGTTCGGAAGTACTAATTCATGGTCTACGACGGATGTTAAAGATCTTGGTCACATAAAATAGTATTCAAATAGCAAAAAGCACATGAAAAACTCCTTTGATTTCTCAAAGCTTGAAGCTGTAAATATATGCATCGCAGCTGAGTAGAGCATACCAGGAAACAACGCAAAGGCATAATGAGCAAGTCAAAATATATATATATATATATATATATATATATATATATATATATATATATATATATATATACACGAATGTTGTCAAAGTTTTTTTTTTTTTTTTTTTTTTTTTTTTTTGCAAGGATTAGATTGCATCAAATTTTGTGATGTATATGAGCTTGCCTTACGTGGACACGATGAGACCGAAACATAGATAATCCCGGCGTGCTATTAGGTTTTATAAATCTCATAGGTGGTGTGGAACATGCGGCAAAAAAACTAACGAAAGCAACAAAGTTTTTAAAAGGTTATCTAAGACCATCCAAAGTGAGTAACTCGATGGCAGGTTGGAAGGTGCCACAAAGAAATTGAAAAAGAATTAAAGGAGGTGGCTTAGATGCTATTATTGCAGATGAAACTAGTTACACATCTGAAAAAATTCAGTGGATTTAGTTTTATATAAGAAAAAAGCAGTTTTATACATGAACAGCCTTGGGCGTTTTTAAATCCAGTAATCAGACCGCCAGTACTAACGCATGTTGTATTTTGGAACAAGTTGACACCATAAGGACGATCACCTTAAGATAATTGCTCAGACCAACGATGGTTTTATCTGTAATGAGAGGTAACACAGGGGGTGTAGAAATCAAAGTGAAAGAACACTATTCTCTCCCTCAAATGTGCATTGTTACGCACATAAATTAAATCTGATAATAAGAAAGCAACTTCACAAAATCAATGTGCTCGGATATTCATCTGCAGTCTATCAGTTTCTTCAGCATTTTTTCAAGATCTCCCCAATCTTTGACAGCTTTGGAAGCAGCTGTTGCTCGGAAAGGAGATCGAGGCTCCGTAACGAGGTGAATTTAAAATCAAGAACTGTGAACACCATATACGAGCACAGAGAATCTTTGATAGCCTGTTTTGATGAGCTAGAAAAAGCTTTATAGGACAAGACAGTGCAAGATGCTCGAGATCTGCCTTACAATTTGGAGGACAGAGAGTTTAATCACTGACTCAGCTTTATGCCGTCCGATATGACTTAAAGTTGGAAGACGTAAATTACCAAAAGAAAAAAAAAAAAAAAAAAAAAAAAAAAAAAATCACCTCTGCTTTATTCACAAAGTTATGCCTCATATTGATTTGTTATATAATTAGCTTCAGGCACGACAGGTTGGTG
>CM060951.1:131467359-131652359 GCA_030765055.1 Mantis religiosa
CTCCACAATTTTTGTTATAAATTATTGGAACTTTGGATTCTGGTTCCTTTAGATAGTAGTTACAAAACTATATATGTATATACTCATTTGCCCATGTCTAATGGTTCTGGAGGAGAAAATTTAAGGAATATGATAGAATTTTCTTGAAGTTTTGTCAGTTTTATTTTTTCAATACCAAGCATTATTAATTTTTTCATATACAGCCATACTGATACCAATTTTTATAGACAACTTATCTAGGAATATACATATATGCAAAACTTAAAGAAATTCATTGAAAACTTTAGTGTCTGGACTGTAAGGAGTATTAAAAATGCTAAAAGTTGGACATGAAGAAAAATCTAGTTAGAAGCTCTAAATATAAACATTTCTTTTTCTATGTTTCTAAACCCTCCTGCACTATATGAAGACCACTCAGCTAGTTTATTATCCTCTTCTTCTTTTAATTTAGTCACCTTTAACTGCTGCTTGGCAGATTTATATTTGCTCAATGAACTCTGAGCACTTTGTTTTAGCTTTCACCTATCCCTAATGCTGTTAATTTTCTTGCTAGCAGGACTTACTTTGCTTGCTGCAACTTTTGCCTTAACTTTCAGTCTATCTTTATAACCCATATTAAATTCACTAATAGCTGCAATCACTGCAATTTGCAATTTCTTTCTTAATACAGAAACTTCTTTGTGACATTTACTCCATGGAAAATTTCATTAGCATTCTGTGCTTCTCCTTTAATGCAACTTTCCCATATAAATATTAACTAATATCTTTATTTTTGTCTATGAAATGGAAATTGTAAGTAGAATAGTTCATGCAATTCATACCCATGGTCATACAAAACTTCTGCATAGACATCAACCATTCTTCTATTTACATCAAAAGGTGACCTACTAGAATCACTGTTAACTCTTGGGCTATAATATGTTTTCACTTAACATTTACCTCAAGCAGAGCATTCTAGTATCATTACTTACTATTATGGCTAGAAAACCATATATATCATTATATTTGGCTTCGAAATAGCCACTGTACTCCTAACCTAACCTGGTATGAATCATATACCTACTGTTGCAACAAGAAAGCACTACAATGTTAAATCAAGCTTTATTCCTATTCTTAACAACAATAATTTAGTATAAGCTGCTATCCACAGCTTTCACTTACATGTAAACCATATTTCACAAACACTACATGCCAGTGGAAATGTTTGTTTACTTTCAAAAGTAGTAAGTGGGAAATAATATACAGAAAATGGTAGCGGAGAAGTTCAGTAGCTTCCACAAACATCCACAAGATGTCTCTGCACATTACCACAGTTACAGAATCAAACTGCATAACTTAAACGTGAGAATTTCATCAATTTCTTTGCAACACACTAGAAAAAGCAATATAAATGGCCACGCTCAACCACACATGGGCATTTAAATAATGACGTAGTGGCTGTTTAAATGGTGCTAGGGCCTAACTGATGGCAGATTCTGAAACTACAACGTTTAAACATAATTTTAATGCAAAAAACGGAAAATGTCCTTTTTTGTCATTTTTGACGAAATTTCACCGATGCCTCCCCTTAACAGATGCAGTGAAATTTGCTATTTTCTGTGATTTCAGGTTTTCTTGTTATTAATCATTCCAGAAATTATAACACCAAAGGGTAAATCCCTGTATTTATTACATATTGGACACACTTTGCATGTTCATGATGAGTATATGTTTAAGAAAACGTATGCTAGATATAACAAACTACTGACATTAGAAACCACAATAGAATTTCTACTCCAAAAGGTGAACATATATTTTAAAGAATGTGTTAGAACAAAAATGAAAGAGCGTAAAGTGTTAAATGGTGTAATGAAAGATGAAAGAAAAGGTGAAAGAAAATAAATGTTATTTGTGCTATACAATTGTGATACAATTAAATGCATATAAACCATTCCTTAATTTCTAATTTTTCTGCCAATCCTACTTCATTTGAATTTAATACGTTTATAGCCCATTCTTTAAGTTCTGTTCCTACCTCACATCTTACATCATTTGGAGTTAGCTACAATGATGTTGGAGCAAGGAAATTGGCAGTGTTTAATAATTTGTTAGTATATGTGTTGTCTAGATACTGGACATGCAGCTCACAGCACAGAATGTACAGGATGATTGCATGAAATAACATTTGTTACAAGAGAAATTTTATCCAGAATATTATTTGTAACAAAACAGTTTTCAAGGTAAAAAGTAGCACTTTTTACTGCAATGACTAAAACCAGTTTTGTTATTTGAACTTGTTGATATACCAACATTAACCTAGACATCATAACCTTGTTTGTTTGTTCGTTGAAAAAAGCTTAGGGACGGAACATGGCACTCGTATCATACCCATCCTACTAGTACATTAGTACTTTTGTTTTTATTTTAATATTCCATTAATATAAAATATAATTGAATTTTTTGAACCAATACCTTTTCAAATATTAACTTAAGAACCTACTGTCACATTCGCGATTGAAGGTCTGACGCGGAAGAGTTGAGCGCGAATAGGTTGTAACATGTTCTGCTGCTGTGGAAGTGTTGGAGAGGGCTGACTTCATGAAGCTAGTCGTATTATTACTGCGCAAATATGGTTACACTGTTCAGACACACAATTCAAGAGATGTCTAGTTCCTAAAGTTTGTTGCCACTCTATCAGGACTATTTAAGAACTGATGCGAGGGCTAGTGAGTAGTACTTAGAGTTGGTGTGTTTTGAGCTTCGAATGTCAGTCGAAAAGTGTGGCTCCATGGTGAGGAATCTGCCCAGTGAAGTACTTGGCTGAAAAGAGAATGAATTTGGCCAGTGTGTTAACGCCCTGGATGACCTGAGCGGAAAGCTTGACGTTCCGGAAGGCGGAATTGAGAAACGGCGGTGCCTACAGGTGGAGAAAATAGCACCGGCCCATGGGCTGCCGAGTGGGATAGGAACTTTCGGTGCTGTATCAAAGTTCCTAAAAGGGCCTCCGTAAGGTACCTTTTGAGCACAACCAGATGCGAACAATATTCAATGTTATCAATGCAATTATTTTGCTAGTTATGTTGCATACTAAATAATATAAATATAACCTTTATTTAGTTCAAAATTTAATATTTATTGTATTATTTTATGCAGATGAAGTCATTTCCATAATATTATTGGCCTTTTTTGTACCCTATTTGAGCTCAATCTACGATGTGAAAAAGACACTATGTTGGCTAACCTGTACTATTTGAAAGAAATTTTAAAACTAAAAATTGCTATTTAAGTTTTAACAATATCAAAGCGAAGCAAAATTAAGCATGAATAAAATGTTCATCAATTTGTAAAATTTGCAAGATTTGAAAGGCCTGCGAGTGCCTATGAGCAGCAAGAAGAAAGGAATTAGATTTTCACAAAGGCCTATTAGTAAGTAAGATGTTAGCATATAGCTAAATACCAAAAATTAATATGACATAACCTGAATTGTACCTTCATACATATTTATCTATGATTAAATTCTTTAGATTAATGTAGCATTTTATAATGTCCATATCAAGGATGTTATAAATGCAAAAGCATTACTTTCAGTAACTTTGTTACCTAATTATTGTTTCAGTAATGAGGTTTTTCTTTTTTTATCGGTCATCATCTCAAGCTACCAGGAACACGATGGCGGAAATCGAATATGTAGTGTTAATTTTCTTGTTTTGGCGATGTGCAGTGATGTCCTGGAATATTATTAATGTGGCACAAAGCTTACTTTCTCACCTATGCAGCACTTTGTGACATATCAAATATTTCTTTAACTTTGAGTTTCATGTGAAGTTATTTTAGGCAGTTGGTTGGCTATATTAGTTGGCTTTGTGTTAGTAGTTTTCAATTTAAAATATTGGAGTCATAATAACAGTCCATGTAAGGTAAGTAGTTACCAGTTTAAATTACTGCAAAAATAGCTTGCCTAAATTACAGCCATTTGTAATTGTCATTTGATTTCCATGTGTTGATATAAAGCAACGCTAAGCCAAAATTGAACACCATGAATATCATGTTAAACACCATGTGTTTTCTTCAGTATTTAAACTTTGTACATTCATGGTGTAGTTATCCTTCCCTGAACAGGATTCAGACATAATTGTTTTCTTTTGGGGGTGGGTTTAATTTAGTTCATATAGTTACCTATCATCAAAGGCGAAAATACTTAAAACAATAAACATCTCTCTTTGCATGTTGTCACAAATCTTTAACTCTCATGCTTTTTGTACTAACATGTGTACAACAAACTTATACAAATGTGCATTTCAGCCAAAGTATTTTTCCCTGGATTAAGTAATCTAAAATATATGAATTATTTATAAGGATGTATTTGCAATGTTTCATGGCAGAATCTGTTCTTGATAGTACAGAGTGAACTGACACATTTCTTTCGTTAATTGTTTCAAAATGAATTGTGCTAGTGACAACTTATTATACCTAAAATGTAGAGGAATTTTGGAAGATTGTTTACTTGTATAGCAAATGTTGAAAATGTCCTCCATCCTGCTGGCCACTCGTTTGGAGAACTCTGTTGTCAAGAGTTTGAATGTCCTGTGTAATGTTGTGTTTCAGATTGTCCAATGTCTGGGTATGCGTGGCGTAAGCCCGGTCTTTAAGTAGCCCCTTAGAAAGAAGTCTGGCAATGTCAGATCCGTAGATCTCGGTGGCCATAGGTTCCTGGAAATTAATCCAGTCGTCAAAGAAACTTGCAGTTTGTTCCATGGATTCATTTGATGTATGGTATGCAATGCCATCTTGCTGAAAATATCCTTGATTCAGCTCACAGATTAATACCAGATGCTCAACTCCGTGTTAAAATCTGAAGACGCATAGGGCGCTCTTTCCTAAATCTTTAGACCCCGGCGACCTTGGCAACTACGGCCGGTGCGGCCGGTCATGTAGTATGCTTCTATTGCGACCGAGCTATGGTGCATTCACCTCCCCTTCCCTTCGGCTCCCATTTTCACTGACTGATGGAATCCAACTTCTTTCGAAATCACTTCTCGTCACACATGAATAGTTTATGGCACATATCAACTATTTCATATTAGGATAATACGCGTCAAATACGCTGAGGAAATGTGCGATAAACTATTCATCAGTGTGCGAAATGTGACTTCGAAAGAAGTTGTCCAATTTGTGAAAAAAATTGGAAGAATCCACTTGAACTTTTCCTGTTAAATATGAATAATTGACTTCCACAAAGCATTATATCTTTATTCATGTTGCAAATTGATAATTTTGTCTTTAAAAACAATTAAAATTTAAAAAACGAGTGAGTGAGATCACTTAAGATGCTGTTGAGATTATACAAGACATCTGTCCCTTTCCCTCAAGCTTCTTACTGTAATACTTAAAATAAACATAACTTAACACTAAAATAATGATTCTGTAGATACAGGAAAGCAGGTAAGGATACCATAAGGTTATATGTAAAGCAATTTCTTTGTACACAGAATGTTGAAAAATTCCCTGGAATAACAGTGAGAAAAAAAAACCCTAAAGAAATATGTATATAAATTTGAAATGATAACTATGTACAAAAAAATAGCACTATTTCTTTAAAATGACAAAAAGCAGCTCTGTTAATGGTTATATTTAATAAGAATTTTAAAAGCTCAATAGTACATACATTAATTTCAGCACAAGTATACTAAAGTATATTCAGAGAAAAACATGAAATTTGTGATCGATTCATATAAGATTAATAATGTCAAATTAGTACAGAAGTCAGTATTAGCAACTGGTGACATAAATTTCATAAATGGCACTATTTTATATACTTCTAATCACTTTGGTTGAATTAACATTCACAAGTGCAGAATAAATTATGAAAAATAATAATTACATTAAAGCTGTATCATTCATTTAAAATTGTCCTAAGCTTAACTCTGTCTTCACAACACAAGAATATTACAGCGTTGAATTTTTAAATGCTTCAATGGCATGCATATGCACAGTAATGAATGCTGAAGAAGAAAATGTGCAGTTTTAAAAATAAAATTTAACGCACAGTGTATCTTCCAATAAGAGATTATTTCATGTAGTTATCTGACTGTGAAATATAATTTGCTTAATGTGCAGAGCAATTGTTTGGATAAATGGCTTGCTTTAACTTGGTAAGACTTTAAGCAATGTACTTTATGACTAAGATGGCAAATGGAGCCCTCTGCATAGTGTAAACCTCTCAGTCCATGACATACAACTGAATGTGTGTCAAATAAATAACTCAATGAAAGATTACACTATGAACTATTAATGCTGTTTGTAGTTTTAGTTAAGAAGTGAAAGTGATGGAACTGTGTGTTTGAGTAGTTAATAAAAAATAGTTTAGTAATGTAATTTATTTGCTCACACATCTAACCATTATTTCTTTTGACAGTCCATAATTCCCTTATGTGTTCACTACAAAGAAACAAGAAGTGCATTATATAGCAAAATAATGTGCAGTTTTATCTACTTTTCAAAATTATGTGGCTTCGCATCACTGCATGTAGCAAATGGCTCATATATTAGGTTAAACATCTTTTTCCCATGCCAAAGATTGAGATTTTCATTCCAACTTAGAACAATGAGAGGATGTTTAACAGTGTAGTTTCATGTGACATGTAACATTTCTGTGGGTCACGCTAGAAACGTTATATCACCCTTAAAATTGTTATCATTACAGAAATTGTGTACCAATATTACTCATAAATGGTGGCAAGTACATGCTGAGAACAGAAATACCACAGAATATATAAATGCTGTGCAAATATCACTTTAACTTGTTATTTTTCTGAACCCATTTGTGTGTGTGTGTGTGTGGGGGGGGGGGGGGGGGTGGGGGGGGTGAGTGGGGGTGGGTGTGTGTGTGGGGGGGTGGGTGTGTGGGTGTGTGTAAGAGGATTTCTAACCTATTATTGTGAAGCTTTACTAATTTGAGATCAAGCCACACTGTGTTTAGGTCCTAGCTAGCTGACATTGTGCATGTTTTAAGAATAACTGGAATATTAGAAATAAAATTAAAATTGGCATATAATGATGATGACACAATGACATTTTAATCATTTCTTGCAATGCACAATTACACCTAAAAACTTGTAAAGCTTTTTCAAATAAATTCTAATCCCATCAGATCTCTTCAAAGATGGTTATTCAGGTAAATAATTTACTGTAGTGTGTACAATAATATTGCATAGTGACTACTGCATTAAACAATATAGAACAAATTAGGTTTATGTAATCTCAGATCATACTTTTAATTGCTGTTAAAAGCTGTGACATTCTTGATCAATGATGTAGATATACACTGATGAGTAAGGTTAAGAGAACTTAGTTCTTCAAAATACTTATCATTGCAATTTAAAGAAAAAGTTTATAAAATTCATATCAAGCATCTCGCCCAAAAATTTTAATTTGAGCCCCCTAGATTATACGTAAACACAGATGATGCTAATTTTGGTATATCTGAAAATTCACAGCTATTTTTTCAGTAATTTAAACTGCATATTACTTACCTTACATGGAGTTATATATTACATATATTTTAAATTTAAAACTACAAGTACAAACACAAAAACTAATACACCCAATCAACTGTCTAAAATAATTTCACTTTTCACTTTTCCTTGTTGGCCACAGTTATCCTCAAAGTTTTTGTTAAATTTTCCACTGATATGAAATGAAACTCAAACTTTCAGAAATATTTGATATGCCACATTAAATTGCTGTATACGCGGGAAAGAATGCTTTGTGCTACATAACTAAAGCTCCTGAAGATCACTGCACATCACCAAAACAAGAAACATACACAATATCCAGTAATCCTGCACTCTGATTTCTGCCATCGTATTCCTGGTAGGCTGAGATGATGGATAACCCCTGAAAGACAAAAAACAGAAAATCCCATTATTGCATTAATAAAGTAACAAGGTTAATGAAACTAATGCTTTTGTATGTAAAACAACACACTTTTTCCATTATAAGGTGCTACATTAATCTAGAGAATTTAACTGTGCATGAATATGTATTAAGGCACATTTCAGGTTATGTCATATTAATTGTCGGTATTTAGCTACATGCTAAATCTTACTTACCAATAGGTCTTTGTGAAAATCTATTCTCGTTCTTCCTGCTGCCCATACGTCCTCGTAGTTCTTTCAATTTTTTACAATTTCACAAATCGATGAAAATTGTATTCAGAACACAGATTCAGAACTTAATTTGGCTTGGCCTCCTTGTCGTTAAAGCTTTAATTCAAATATTTACAGGTTAGCCAATGTAGTGTCTTATTCATATAGTACATTGAGCTCAAATAAGGTCGATAATAGGCCAATAATATTACGCAAATTACTTCGTAAGTAGTAAAATAATACAATAACTATTAAATTTTGAACTAAGCAGAAGTTATTTTATATATTAGTTAGTATGCAACACGGCAGCCAAAATAATTATATTGACAGCATTGAATCCGGCGCCTGCAGCGCTCAAAACTGTATCTTTAGACCCCGGGTGTTTCGCGAACCTTAATGTGTCTCCTGGTCTCCTATCTGAGTTATCAGGCCCTGATTCAGCTCTACATTGTCAGTTGCTTAACAAACTCCATGAAAATCAGTGGGTACTCTGCACTGTTCAGTCTGGTTAAAAAAAAAATTGGCCCCATTATTCTCTGTGCAGATATTGCGCACAAAACCCTGTTTTAACCGGGTGCATGGGTACTTTATGGATGACGTGAATTTTAATGGCCCAATGGCGTGAGTTCTTTGAGTACACATAACTGGATAAATGGAATCATGCTTCATCTTTGAACCATGTGGTGGACATTATGGCAGGAGTTTGCACAATGAACATCTGAAACCAATGTTCAATCTTTTATCCTTATCTAGTTCCTGTAGCTGATGAACAACCGTAACCCTATATGGCCTTAGGCCTTCAGTTTTTGCAGCTGACACATTGAGTAGGTGTACAGATGTATTTTTTTATCTTGAAAAGTGCAGAGTGATGCGCAGTGGTATCTGGACGAGTCCACTTCAGAACGGTTGCAACTGGAGGGGAGGGCGGGTCAGTTGGGTATCAGTTGCGAGCAAGTAAACAAGTGCAGAGCTACTGAGTGATACTACTCCTTGTTTCAAAAAGTGCATGTTTCCTGGTTCCAAGAGAGCATTTAGAAATGGCGCCTCCTAGCAGCAAATTAGGAAATAAGGTGCTACATTCTCAAACACGAGAAGTAATAAGCAATATGTATACATTTATGAAAAAGGAACAACGGTCTGGGTCTGCTCAGAAAATCTGGAAAAGGGTATCAGAGACAACAGGTGTGTCTGTAAGCAGTTAGGAGAATTATTAGGGAAACAAAAACCATTGATTCTGGTGCAACGACGTCGTTTTCTACCCCAGGTAAACAAAAATCTAGAACATGCACAAAATCTAATTTGGATGACTTTTATGAAGAAGTAGTTAGGTGAACTGTCAATAACTTTTACATCACAGAAAAAGAACGACCGACTTGGAATAAAGTACTTATGAAGCTTCAAAATTCCATTGACTTCCAAGGCAGTGTCTCAACATTAAAGAAAAGTTCTTTTGAAGCTAGGATTTAGATGGAATAAAAGCAAACGCAACAGACTAATTTTAATGGAACATCATAACATAGGGCAAAAAGACTTAAATATCTGCGAGATATTCAAAGGTACCGCAATGAAGGTCGCAATATAGTTTATATGGATGAGACTTTACATCAATGCAGCACATGCAACGCCATATGCCTGGAGTGATAACTCGCTACAAGGACTCTTTGCACCAATGTCAAAAGGCCAGCAGTTGGTAATCGTGCATGCTGGAGGAGAACTGGGTTTTGTTCCAAATGCCTATGTACGATTTAAGTTTCAACAAAAGCGCGGAGATTACCACGACAATATGAATTATAACAGTTACCAAAAATGGATTCCAGAAAAGCTTATTCCTAACCTGGCTCCTAGATCTGTGCTAGTTATAGATAACGTCTCATATCACAACATGCAAATTGAAAAACATCAAAATTCACGCTCTAGAAGAGATCAAATGATATCCTGGCTACAGAGACACATGACTGAAGATGAGTTCAAAAACACTAATTTTTCGGACGTAAGAAACCCTGAAATTTATCAACTTATTATACCCCTAAAACCAGCACCTTATAAAATAGATAAAATACTTGAGGGGCACAATCATACTGTCCTAAGACTACCTCCCTAACATCCGGAATTGAACCCCATAGAACTAATATGGGCCACACTAAAAAACTGGGTTTCCAAACATAATGTTCCTTTTAAAACGGATGATATAATTAAACTTACAGATGAAAAAATTAAATCAATAACAGTAGAAAAATGGCAAAAAGCATGCAAACATGTAAGGAAAGTCAAAGTGGAATATATGAGAACCGAGGGACTTCTAGATGCAGGAGAGGAGTTAGTTATTCACTTAAATGGTGACAGTGGTGATAGTGATAGTGAACAGGAATAAAATGGTGAAGCAGATCAGTATGAAGAGGATGAAGATGGGCCAGAACACCACCAACAGGCAGAGGATGAAGATGAATCGCCAAAATGTTAGGAAAAAATGTTAAGAGCTACTACTGTCCGGCCGCTGTATCTTCGGCTCTGACATTTAGTGGCTGCAGGAGGTGGAGGGGGAAGGTTACTAGTACCAACATATAATAATGAGTAATTGAAAACATATCGTCAGAATTATCTTTATAATGAGAGTATAGGAATCTATTAGCTTCAAAACATTGAAATACAACTTGTAATTTCATTATCATGCAAGATATTCTTTACAGCATCACTCCATTCAAATATTTCGTTCACACCTTTCACGCACACCAACTGCTTCTGTTGGTGATACTGGGAGTCTGTACATTCGGTGTCGTGGTCAGGAAGCTAAAACTGTCTGCTAGCGCCAATCAGCGTTGTCGCTGGTAGGCGTGGCTCCCGAACCCAACACCGTGTTGCCAGCTTAAATTTGTTTGAGCCACGTGGCCTAATAAAGGCTTGCGCTGGTGAACTTTCTTTGGTATAATTTTCGTGCGTGAACTCCGATGTTTAGTGTTCGTAAGTCCTATTATTATCGCTATTATAATAATATGGCTACTGGTTCGTGAAATATGCAAATACATGAAATATTTAAAATACGCATTGTTCCTCTGCTTGAAATTCCCGCTCAAGAACTGGCAACAGCCCGCTTCCCCCTCTCGAGAAATGTCAGAGCCGCAGATAGAACGGCCGAGGTATACAACAAAAAGAATTCCAGGAAATAGATTCTAATCCACTCAACCGATGCATAAAAGATGTACAAAAAACCATCATTAATAGTAATATTTTAACAACTGCAGAACAAAAAACTATCAAACCGGACAACCCTACCCTTGCAAGACTATATGGTTTGCCTAAAATACACAAACCCAACATACCCATGAGACCCATTGTAAATAATATAAACACTCCTACTTACCTTCTGGTAAAATGGCTGTCCAAAAAATTTCAGTCCTTTCCACAATTCCATACTCTGAGCATAAAAAACTCTTTAGACCTGGTAGAAAAAATTCAAAATCTTAAACTAAAACCTCATGACACTTTAGTATCCTTTGATGTCCGCTCCCTCTTCCCTAGCATTCCATTAGACAAACTTTTGATTCAACTGAAAAAATGGCTAAATTCTATAAACCTAGATGCCAATGCAATAGAAGAATATTTGGCAATGACTGAAATATGTATACATCAAAATTATTTTGTCTTCGATGAAAAATATTATAAACAAATTTCAGGACTAGCTATGGAAAGCCTGCTATCACCATTTTTGGCCAATCTGTACATGAGCTTTTTCGAAACACATATAACTAAAGCCTTCCCTCATATTTTTAAAACATGATACAGATACGTAGACGACATCTTTGCAATAGTGTCCTACAAACAAATAGATGATGCTTTGAAACTATTCAACCTGCAAGAACCCAGCATACAATTCACAGTGGAAACTGAAGAGGACTGTACTCTACCTTTTTTAGACCTTAAAATCAAAAAAAGCAATGAAAAACTAGAATTTGGTATCCATAGAAAACCAACACACACAGATAATTACATCAAAGCAAATAGTTTCAACCCAATTCCACAGAAACATGCAACCATCAACAGTCTCACACACAGATTAGTAAATCTACCCCTCAGCCAGCAAGAATATCAAAACGAATACCATCAAATCTTAAAAACTGCAATTAAAAATGGATATGGAAAAAACCTTGTAGATAAAAAACTAAAATCATTCAAACTTCAAAAGAGATTAAAACAGATCACAGCTCTCACACCAATAAAACAAGAAATTAGATTTGCTAAATTTACTTACCACCCCTGGGCCACAAAAAAGTTCCAAAAAATATTTAAGAAATACAATATAACATTGGCACCAAAAAACAATTACAACATTAAAAACCTACTTCACAGTAATAATACTGATAAGATAAAACCAGAGGAAAAGTCAGGCATTTACAAGATTAAGTGTAAAGACTGTGAAAAAATTTACATAGGGAGGACAAAAAGAAATATAGGCACTAGAAAGAAAGAACACTTCAGGCACTTAAGATACAAAAATATTGATAAGTCCGCAATAGCAGCTCATTTCTGGTCTGAAAATCATGAAATTGAAGATAGCACAAAATAACTAAAATACGTACAAAAACATAGTGAACTCGTCATATGGGAAAGAATATACATAGAAAAACATAAAAACCAACTAATGAACTTTGAAATCCCGCCAGAAGAGAATCCCACATTTAAGTTCATCACTAAATCAACAGATGGCAGCAGCAACCCCAGAATTACCCACACCACTGGATCAAGCTTTAGTCGCATAAGAGCCGAAGATGCAAACGATTATTTGCGAAACATGTCCTCAAAATAGGTACGAAAGTGAAGCAGATGTGTAATAAATACGACTCATCTAAAAATTAATAATTCGCTTCACTGTGGTGTTCCAATACAGTTAAATCTCGATATAAGAGAAACTTGTTAACCAGGCAAAAAGAACACCAGAGGAACATTAAGTTGAAACAAACAGAAAAATCTGCAGTTTCACACTATTTTTGGACAGAAAACCACAACATTGGCCACAACATTAAACAGTTAAAATCTTTAAGTACACCCATAGAATTGGATATTTGGGAAAAAATATTCATAACCAAAAACCGTGATAAAGTTATAAATTTTGAAATCGTGGCATTAAATGAAGTATTAAAATTTAGTGCCCCTAACACCAGATGACAGAGTAATTGGAGCTCCGTAGTAGTGGAAGAAGAGGAATGTTCAGTTAGTCACCAAACAGCTGAGGATGAGATCAAATGATCTTGAAAACGTTTCAATTATACAACAACAAGTAAGTGAAGTTTGATTGTAACTCATAAATCAAACTCAAAAAAGTATTCTATTTCCACGTTGTATCTGATATAGTGGTCTTTTCTTTACGGAAACACCCTGTCATTTGAATTGGATTGTGCCGTCTATAAATAAGGCCAAATCTTCACCTATGCACATGCTGAACTGTTACCACTGAATTATGTTTCAGAAATTCCAGGGGAGAAAAGCTTTTGGTGAACAAGTTGCCATATTTTATTTTGTTAACAGGCTAAAAAAATGCAAAATAAAATCCAGAAATGCAGAATAATTCATATGTTGACAGTTACAAATAATGATTTGGGACAGGAATTGTATGCTGTAATAATCTTGCATAAAATTTCCTTAATATGCATACAAATATGCTGATATAGAAGGATATAATAAATTCCTAATAATAAAAAATCTGGTATTTATCAATTTAATTGTTTAGATTGTGATCAGGTTTATATTGGAAAGACAAAACGTAATTTGGAAACCAGAATGAAAGAACATTTTCCTAACATTAAGTATAAACAAACTGATAAATCAGCCGTAATTTTTGGTTATTTAACCATGAAATAAATCCTGAAGTTAAATTATTAAAACAATTAAATGATCCAATAGATTTAATAGTTTGCGAAAAATTATTTATTTTAAAAAATAAACATCGCATAATGAATTTTTAAATACCAGCAGTTGATTCTGTTTTTAGGTCTTTCGTTTTCAGATTTTGGTAATACTGAAAAAACAAAAGAAAAACATGGTAACCGGTATCCTTGACAACAGAGTTTGTGGACTGAAGATACAAACAATTTATTTGTGAAATCGATCTCCATTAGAAAGAAGTATTAACACCAATTTCTTAAGATAAGTGAAGCCTTTGTATCAAATATTTATATTTGTGTAATTGACCTTTAATATTGGAGACTAAAATATTATCCTGTAATCTAGCTTTGTTACTCACTTTTACTTTTGGCATGATAAAATGAAAACAAGACCCTCACCATGTACAAACACTACATCATTGGAGTTGAACGACCTGTTTCACTGGATAACCTGCAGGAATATTTTCAGAAATCAATTTCAAAAACTATTTATGATTGAATATTTTGAACTCTTACGTTTTGTAAATTATTTAGTTATATTTTTGTAAATGTGAAGAGATACTAAACAATAAAGACTTAAACTAGATTTGATATAATATATAAGTACTTCATATAATGACCAAAGTAGAACTTAATTCTGACATCTCTTGAATGGTACCTTCATACCATTAGAAAATGGCTAGGTATTACCAATAAGGTGGGGATTCACTATGGGACGTCAGCCATTTATTGATGTAAGCTGGCATCAGTGTTGACAAGTTACAAAACTGGTTCAGTTGCACTATTGTATTTGTAAATCTAATATGAAGATAAAATTAATAAAATAAAAATATATTTTATAATATGTATGTAAACAAATATACTGCAGAATTTGCAAACTGCTGCAATATTGTGCTCCTGTTAACAGGCAAAATATCAATGTATGCAACATAAAATACTGTTTAATTTGTGGGTAAAAAATGAATTTTATTTATAAATATTTCTTAACTGCTATGGTTCTTATTGTCCCATTCTTTAATGGTTTAATTTTGCTTAGAGGACTCTTTATTGCTTGAGGTTCTTTTATATCCTGAAAATCTACAATAAGGGACCTTTGGCTTTACTTCTCTTTTGAAGGAAGAGCTACTAAGGATTTTTACACACACATACAAAAAAATCTATTATTAAGTTAATTTATGGAAATTATTTATTCACACTAGCCGTGTATCGGTTAAGATTTTAGATAAGAGTCTGTGGTTCAAATCTCAACAATGGCATTGAATTTTTCAGTTTGACTATCTAAAACCTTAGCCTATACACGGCTAGTGTGAATAATTTACATCATTTAGCTTAATAATAAGAGTTAAACGATGAAGCCTAGAACTCAAGTACTTACAATAGTAAGTCGCCACAAATGGTGGATCTCAAATATGAGCACGCCTGTGGCGCTAGCATGGTGTGTGCATCAGTTCCTGGTCACGTGGGCTTGTGGGGAAATGAACTCGCGGATTTGGCAGCTAAGGAGGCAACAATAAAACCCAGTTGTACCATCCCTTTTGTAACCATGGAAGACTTTGGGCTTGTTGTCTGTAGGGTGGCGCTCTCGTGCTGGCACAAAGAGTGGTCCGCTTTGCATGCAACAGGCTTCGAACGGTGAAGGAGCTTCCGATCAACTGTACGACCTGCTGTCACTTTTCGCGGCGGGAGGAAATTACTTTGGCTCGGTTGCGCATTGGACACTGTTATTTTAGCCATAGTTTTTTTATTAAATAGAGCCCTGGTTCCCGTTCGCCCGCTGTATGGTGCTGACCTGACGGTCCGTCACTTGCTTTTAGAATGTTTTAGCTTGGCACGTCTCTGCAGGTCTCTCCAGCTGCCGGCCAGCTTGGCGAAGATCCTTGCAGATGATGAGACGGTGGTGGGCAAAGTTTTAGCGTTTGTTTTAGCTGTCGATTTTAGAATTTAGGCCCAAGCACTTCGGGCATTTTAGCCATTTTAACCATTAACTGGTTTTAAGTTTTATTTTAGTCTTTGCCTCACCGTTATGCAGATGTTTTTATGTTGATTATATTTTACTGTTCTGTAGTGTTTTAGAGTTTTAGACTTTCATTTAGTGTTTTTAACCCACTTTTTTTAAGGGCGTTGATGACCCAGAAGTTGAGCGCCCTGAATACAATCATCATCAAATACGAGAGCCCCTAATGGTTTACTGGGAAAACATATGAGTCAAATGTATCATTTAATGTCATGACGGCACATGGGCCATGGTAGCTCAATGGGTAAGAGCGACCGAACGTAAACCGGGAGATCCATGGTTCAAATCCCGGCCAGGGCATTGAATTTTTCAGTTTGGCTCTATCTAAAAAAAGATACATTGACCTCTGCAGGATTTGAACCCATGACTGCAGGAACCAACTAGATCATGGAAAATGACACATTTATTGGACATTTAGTATTTAACTCACCAGCATACTTTCTGACAGCTTATTAAAAAAAAAAAACATTTGCATTAGAATTAATTATGTTCTTTACACCACAGGAAATTATTTGAAATAAAAAAAAAGTATATGTAATCATTTGTGTATTGTCAGTATTATATTAAAGAGCTAATGTTGGCTGTATTTATTTTTAACATTTCAGAATATGCATTTAAGGCTATAAACCAAGGTGGACTGACATCAGTAGCTCTGAAAGGTGTTGATACTGCTGTTGTAGCTACACAGAAGAAAGTACCTGTAAGTACGAGGTGAAATGCCGTAAATAAATATTATTGCAACATTGTACACTTATGATGTGCACTATGGAACCTATCAAATTGTAGGTTGTTGCTTGCCCTTAGCTTGCTTGTTTAACTTGTCTGTCTGTACAGTAGTATGCAGTAATTTAGGAACCTCGATTTTTATGATAGTCACTGCTACTTAGCTTACTACAGTGTACTGATTTAAAATCTTTGCTTTCTTATCAATTGGTTGTCAACTGAATTGTGTAAGATGCTTTCTATGAATGTTAAAATTTAAATAATATATTTATAAAATTATAAAATAGAAGTATTTAGAAACAGTGGACCTTCATCAATAAAACCTTTCTAAACCACTTGTCAAACTATAAAAACACTTTAGCTACACTTACTTTTAAAATTAGGACATGTTTTGAGGAACATGCATCCTCATCATCAGCTGATGTTTGATTGGTTCTTCAGGTGACCGCCTCCTTCTCCTGGCTCTGTTCAACGAGTTGAATGACGTCATCAGCTATTGGTATTTCAAAGTTCATACTTCTCTTTTTATTCTTAAAAATGTGTATATTTTCCCAAACTGTTAATTCCCAATACTTTTTTGCTGGTACCAAAATATTTTTGGAAATATGATTTTTTGACCAAAAGTGATGGGCTATGGCTGATTTATCTGTCTGTTTGTATTTTATGCATATCATGTGTTCTTTCATCCTTGTTTCTAAGTTTCTTTTTCTTTTTCCAATATATATTTCATGGCAATCCTCACATTTTACACTATAAATTCCTGATAATTTGTTGGCTGGACTCGTTTTTGAGCAGGTGATTTAGTATGTTTCTCATGCTGTATTTTTTATGTGGCACTAGTTGTATATGAAAATGATGGAAAATGCTTTTAAATTTATTAAAAGCCTTAGGATGATATGTAAATTTGCAATATATTTTCTTTAAGTCATCAGCTTTTAACGTACTAATGTCCTTGATAGTTTTTGTCTTTTATGTTTGTTTATCATTTTAGTAATAAATTTTGGATCAAAGCCATTCACATTTGCAACATATTTTATGTGATCTACTTCCTTGTTATATTCTTCCATAGTCAATGGAATGTTCACTAACCTATGGATTAAACTGTGAAATACTGCATATTGGTGTTATTTTGGGTTGGAGATATTGTTTTTAATGTAATTATCCACACGCGTTGATTTTCTATATATATGCCAAATTCTAATTTGGCTCAAATCTACAGTTGAGGCCTATACAATGTTACAGGAGGCCTATGAAGAGTATGTTCTTCCCTACAGCACAGCTCGAAGGTGGTTTAAAATATTTAAAGAGGGGAGACAATCAATTTCAAAGGAAGGCGGACCCGATGCTCCAGTTACTGCTCTTACAGAAGAAAACATCAACACTGCTACTGCCATTGTGAGAGAGGACTGATGAATTACCTTAAGATCACTTTCTGAAATACTCAACATTTCATTGGGTGCCACCCACACGTTGGTGACAAACATTACACATGAGACGTGTTTGTGTGTGATAGGTTCCAAGACTGTTGATTCCCGAACAAAAGGACATTGGTGTGCAGGTCTGCATGCAGTTAAAGTTGATGCTAGAGGAAGATCCGGAGTTTCTTTCAAACGTAATCACTGCTGATGAAACTTGGCTACATCATTTTGACCCTGAGAGCAAACAGCAAAGCTCAGTGTAGAAATCTCCTTCATCACCAACCCCCCAAAAAGCAAAAGTGGTTGCTTCTGTTGGGAAAGTTATGGTCATGTCATTCTTTGATATTCATGGAATGGTTTATCAGCATGTTGTACCTGTACACACATCAGTAACTGGACAATACTACAGGGATGTCCTGAAAACATTGCAAGTCTCTATCAGGCGCAAAAGACCACATTTCCATGAAGCAGGCTGGATGCTGCACCACGATAATGCCAATTCATATTGCCAATGTTGTTGCTGAATATCAATGTGAGGTGCATCCCTCACTTTCCCTATAGTCTGGATTTAGCCCCGGATGCGATTTTGAAGGATCTCTCAAAAAATGGTTTCCAGCATGTCTTTGAAGATAGGCAGAAATGCTGGGACAAGTGCATCACATTCAGGGGAGACTATTTTGAGAAGGACCATCAAAATTATGAGGATGAGTAAAGGTACGTTGTCAAAAAGAAAATTGTTATCATTCTTTATTGAACAGCCATCGTAGTGTGAAATGAGAGGATTGCCATGAAATATATATGGGAAAAAGAAAAATAAACTTAGAAACAAGGATGAAAGAACACACGAGATGCATAAAATACAAACGGACAGATAAATCAGCCATAGCCCATCACTTTTGGTCAAAAAATCATATTTCCAAAAACGTCAAACTTTTGATACTGGCAAAAAAGTATTGGGAATTAACAGTTTGGGAAAATATATACATTTTTAAGAATAAAGAGAACTATGAACTTTGAATACCAATAGTGGATGATGTCATTCAACTCGTTGAACAGCGCCAGGAGAGGGAGACAGTCACCTGCAGAACCAGTCGAACATCAGCTGATGATGAGGACGCATGTTCCTCGAAACATGTCCTAATTTTAAATGTAAGTGGAGCTAAAGTGTTTTTATAGTTTGACAAGTGGTTTAAAAAGGTTTTTATAAATATATTTATCTATCACAATGCTATATATGTATTGATTTATGGTCTCCTATTTTCAGGATAAGCTACTTGATGCTTCAACTGTAACACACCTCTTTAATCTAACAGATAGCATAGGTTGTGTAATGACTGGAATGATAGGTAAGTACATTTTTATAATTTTGGAAATTGAGTACTTTTTGATTAATCTTAAGATGATGATTTTCGTTGCATTATTAGGCATTAGAAAGCATATTAACTAAGTGTCTTTCATGAAGGAAGGCCAGTGGTCTTTGATGCTCAGGGCAGTAATAATGTCTACTAATTTTCTGGCCAGTCGATTTAAATATGCTCTTGACTCTGTCTTATGTGATATGTATTAACTTTTATTTTTGTTGTGTGAGCGAATGATTTTTAGTACTCAATGCCAATAGTTTGCAACTTTTTTTTAAGATGGATTAACAGGGCAATAATTCTAAGTAGCCATATGTACTGTTGCAAGTCGTATCTTATGAATTCATGTGAGCATGATTGAATGTTAGTGGGGAGGTTGGGATGAAAGGTGAACAGACATCTCTTTCTTCCTAAAAAAAAACCTTCTTAAAAGAAAAGTAATGTAATTCAGTAAAATACCAATTATGTCCATGAAAAGAATTTATTTAAAACTAAATATTATATTTGTGAGTTTTGTTCCTCTTCTTCTTTTGTGTATCTCTCGTAGCAGCTGAAGAACATATTTGTCATGGCGGCCTTGAATACCTGCTGCAGAGGACTTGAGTCCCACCACCTTTGTTATTTTCCAGCTGTGAAATGCAATAATGAGTCATTCAAAAATAATCACTAATCCCTCTTCAGCCTGAGAAACTTCCTTTTAAGCATTTCAAGAGACTGGCTTCAGTGAATGTCTGAAAAATTCTACCAAGACTTCAGAACTATACAGGAGAGTGCTAAAGCTAGCCAGGGTGTTACTTGACCAGCAGTAATTGAGTGCCAGCGAGTCATTCTGTGAACATTGAAGCAATATGAGTGGGTGTGTGCAGCACAAACATAAGTAAACATTAGCGCTATGGAAACAGTTATACATTTCTGTGTATTTATAAAAGTGAAGTTAATAAGTTACTACTGTTCCTTCAGTTTTAGTGATAAAGTGAGTTTAACACAACTTATTGTTGTCATTTTGTAATACTGGTGTGAGGAGAGGATCAAACACTGCAATGGAGGAAATACTTCAACAATTAAGGGAAATGAAATTCAAGATGAAGAATACAAAAATGGAATTCTGAATGGGGAAGATGACAAAATCAAAATTTGGAGAGAACAGTATACACAGACAAAGGTTCACAAACAACTGGCTGACATGAAAGAGGATGTAGAAGTGCTCTGTGGAAATTAGGAAGACTTCAGCCAATGTATTAACACTCTGGAGGACTTGGGGAAACTGCTTAGCATCCTGCAAGGCATTCAAGGAGTGGGTGGTACCAGAAAAAGGACTGGACAGTGGAGGCTTGAGCAAAGAGTAGTTGGCAGCCAAGGTTACAGCACCCCTCATCTTGAAGATCAGGGTTATTTGGCAAGTTGGGATGAAGGATCAGCTCAAGAGTGTTGACATTCTCCCTAGAGAAGTGAGTTGGCGATGCGTTCACCTGGGACATCTGGCAAGATTGTCCATGGCCAACCCGATGGATATCAAGTTGTGCATGCTGGAGATGTGGCCAACAAGGACATTGCAATAGCTATGAGTAAAAGTAGCGTTAAAAGTGAAGCTATTTCAGAAAAGACTGAATAAGATTCAAAAGAAACGAGCAGGAGGTATAAGAACAGAAACCACTATATGTATATAAAAATTATTTGTGGTTGGTTTATTGACACTCGTCACTTACTTTTTCATATATTTATGAGAGACTAGTTTCAAAGGCCCTGGCCTCCATTTTCAATCTCTTCCCAAGTCTCTCATAAATATATGAAAAAGTAAGTGACGAGTGTCAATAAACCAACCACAAATAATTTTTATATTAATTTTGACGTCACTGTTACTAAATTCCTCCAAACACACATCCAGTATATTGTGACTTTGTGGGTTCGTGAAATGAAAAGTCCAATTACACCACTCAAAAATGTTCTTTATTTCCACCGACTTACAGTTAAACTCTTGCCAATTACACAGTATTACGTGCTGCACACAATTACAATTCACCAGTTCGTCCGTTACAACTTCCTTGTACTCGCGATTACATAAACTCCGATACACATACACAGTTCGTACAGTCTTCCGTTGCACAATCCTTTCGTTCGTTAACACGTCACTGACTAACTCTTACACCAAGAACTGCGACTGTCTCCTCACTCACTGACAAAACCAACTCACTGACTGACTAAACCAAAACCAACTCCACTCCGTCTGTCTGTAACCTTCTTTATATAGGAATATCGCCGGTTTCTAGTGACCAGGAGAATGTTCCAGATTACGTAATTTCTGGAACCAGGTGGACAGAAACAGACGGCACACTGATGTTTTTCCTCCCAACCGCTGCCTGTCACCACTACAAGACAAACGAGGGGGAGGTGTGGCTAACGCGGTTCTCCCCCTGCCTTCCGTTCCCAGCTGGTTCACAGGGTGTTCCAGCGCTCCCGTTACAATATGTATGTTAGAAGTATTGACCCTGGCTGTTGAGACACTTATCCCACTGTGACATAAGGCGGTGAATGACTCTTCATAAAATTCCTGGGTCTGTGTTGTGAACCAGTTTTGCATGTACAGTTTGATGTCATCCGAGGTGAATCGTTTGACCTCAGAGCCATTTTTAGGGGACCAAACATGGCGTAATCACAGGGAGAGAGATCTGGATTGTATGAAGGGTGGCCAAGAACCTCCCATTTGAATTTCTGCAAGAGTGCTGCAATTGTGTTGGCCATTTACATTGTCGTGGAGTAGAATGACCCCACGGGTGTGATTGCCTGGTTACTTTGATTTGATTGCTTGATGAAGGATGGTCCAGGTATGCAAGTAATGCTGGGCATTCACTGTTGTCCCATGCTACAGGAAGTGTATCAGAAGCGGGCCATCTTGGTCAAAGAAGAATGTCAGCATAACCTTTCCTGCACTCCTGTGGATAGCTTTGGACTTTATTGGTGATGGTGATCCTAGACTGGAGACTTCGTTTTGATTCTAGTTTGAAGGGATGACACCAAGACTCATCTCCAGCCACCACTCTGCCAGGATGTCATTCCCTTCCCTAGCTCTGCAGATGACCAAGACAGTGGGCCATTCAACATGATCCCTGGTATGGTTGAAGAATGTGGGGCACCCTTTGGGTGCACACTTTGCACAAGTGCAGTCATTCCTTCATCATGATGTGAACACTTCTGACTTTCAATCCAACTTTAGCGGCTATGGCTGTCACTGTCACTCGGTGGTCCTGGGTAATGAGTGCATCAACTAGCAGGATGATGTCATCGGTAATGCAATGTGGTGCTCCAGACTGTGCACTATTGGCTAATGACACCCATCCTTCCCTGAAGCACTTGAGCCACGTCTTGACCCTTGCAAAGGACATGCAAATGCTCGCCATACACTTGTGACATTCGTCAGTGAATGCCTGTTTCCCCTACTCCTTTTGCTGCCAGAAAAAGAACAACACTTCCTTATTCTTCTTTTGACACCCCCATTTCACTGCAATGCGAATGACAGCGTTGGACAATTGAGGCCTGCCTCTGCTAGCTGTGTATAGTCATGTGACTTGCACACATGCTCTCTAGCGATGGGCTGTGAACTTCCACACTCTTGTTGGAACCACTCTTAGTTATGTAAGCCACGATATTACCATCGTGTCACTGGTTTGTGCATTCCAGATTTTGGCTTCTTTTTGAATGCTCCTTAGACAACAAGACCATGTAGTGAAGGAGAGTCAACAGCCAAGTTGACGAGCCAGAAGAGTGCGATTAAGAGCTGACATGGTGTGCAACACATCAAAGCAGTCTGCTTGAGTGACACTGTATACCTTGGATAGATGGGGCAGGACAACTTAACTGCAGATGGCATGATGCAGGAAAAGCTGTGCCAGATACTGGTTTATATGGGTGCAGTACTATCAGACCCAGTGTGGTGAAAGGTTTGCCATCCATGAAACCAAATTGGGCCTATCAAATAGAGACAGCTTAGGCGACACCTTGCTTTTGAAAAGGGAGCCTTGGGGTGAAGCTTTATAAGTCTGTGGGTATTTTGTTGTGAGGGTGGCTGAGGAACTGTTACTTTAACTGGGTACTCTCAGAACCCATGAGGCAACGGTTGACATTGGCAGTGCATCCTGCAAGTCAGACGAGATATGGTAGTGTTCCGAAGCTTCAACAAACTTTTCTAGTTATATTCAGTGACACTATTAATCATAATAATTTAGTATCCTAATCCTTATTTCAATCTTGCTGTGTTTTCACTTAAATTGACAGTTTTTTGAAAACGCTACATGACCATAAAGCATCAACTAATAGCCAAATTGTGAACTAGTTAACTATTTATATGGAACAGCTCAAATGGTGGGGGGAAGGAGATTGCAACAGATGGTAGTTGACCAGCTAAGTCACTCAGCTGTTCTACTATTCTGACCTTTGCGTATTTAATTTGCTTTAGCTTCTCTTTGTGCTATGCATGATTTAAAGTACAAATAATCTAACCTAATAATGTTTTAGATTCCTCCATAATATCTTAATGTGATGAAAGAATATAACCATAAATAACTTATATTCTGCATAAGATTGAAGCTAATCCATATTGTTGAATAAGCTAAATGCTTTATTGGTTCTTAATGTTATACCAAACATCACTTCTGCTGGAAGAAACCTTGAAGGCTGTAGAATAACCCAAGAAATATTGCAAATACTTGTGCATTCCTTTGAAATAACTTGTGCAGATATAAGTTTGGAAGTTGAAGACTTTCATGTAAACATTGAATGTCACATGTCACATGTTGCCTTTAGTAAATACCAAGGTACACACTTTTGTTTATACATTGCATCTTTATGGCTTTTTGTACAATGATAGCTAAATAAATGATCTGTAAACTTGTTGGTTGGTTCAGAATAACACCTCTATTTAATTAATATATATATATATATATATATATATATATATATATATATATATATATATATATATATATAATGTTAAAAACTTTAGGATAGAAGAAAATATGCTGATAAAACAAACAAGGAGGAAAGAAAGGTCATAAGTATTGGTAAGAATTGGAATGTGAGAAGTGATTTATAAGGAACAATGTCTATCACATGGAGGGGAGAAAAGCATAGAGTACACCATATTTCATTGTAATGTATCTAAAAACTGAAGGGAAGATATTAATTAATCACAACTGATTTATAAAAGATCGAAGATCAGTTTTAAACAATATTTAGAGAAGGAGGCAACAATGGGGTTCAGTATATAATGTAAAGAATAACTGGAAATGGACCGTTAAGAGACAGAAAGACAATTTAACTTTGGATAATAATACTTAATAGTTAAATTTGCATGAACTCTAATAATTATCTATTAAATGAATGTTCAGGGCCATATTTCAAGTAGATAAACAATTGAGAAGTCAAAATAAATAGTTCAGAATATGTAGGCCAGATTTTTAACAAAAAATTGTCAGAGAACTTCATATTAAAAGGCTATTGGGTTAATTTGATACTTTAGTGGTATGTGGAGTAATGCCGTAAAAATGGAAATCTTTCTATTTTCAGCCGATAGTAAGTCGCAAGTACAACGTGCTCGCTATGAAGCTGCAAATTGGAAATATAAGCATGGTTATGACATTCCTGTTGACACACTGTGTCGTCGAGTTGCCGACATTTCTCAAGTTTACACACAGAATGCAGAGATGCGACCGCTTGGATGTAGTAAGTTTAATGAAAAGTTTTATTTTGTTAATTTTAGTAGCTAGCTATTAATGATACTATTGTGCTAAATAACTTGAACCAGAGATAGATATGGTCATATGTGTGTTTATTTCACAATAAATTTATTCCTTTAAATAAGGACTATGATACAATGAAGCACAAAATCAATATAATTTTGAGTTAAACTAGTACTCAATGCTCCATTTATTGCTAATGTTTACTTAGAATGTGTTTCGTTATGACCTTCCTAACATCCTCAGCTAATGTCGACTATTAAATGGTGGTTTGGTGAACTCCTTGGAGGCAATAGGGGCGTCTCTTTTGGTATCCTGATAAACTTGAAGTTTGGGTTCTCTTAAAAGGTAGTGTCAAAATTGAACAGTTTACTTGCCTATTTCTTTATGAATGTCTTTTCCCACGTGGTTAATGATCACTTTTAATAAGTGGATTTCTCGTTCTATATCATGATTATCATTCCAAAAAAGAAGTCAAATAGTACGCTATCTATTTCTTTGTTCCTGATGTTCCTAAAGTGATCTTTAAGCCTAATGTTCAAATTCCTTTTAGTTTTTCCAATGTAAAAGTTGTCACAGCCTTTGCAGTTTATCCAGCACACATCTGATTTTTTGTCTGTAGGTATCTCCTCTGTATTACATGATTTCAAAAGGTGTTGTACACTGAATTTGTTCTGTGGGGCCAAAGTAATGTTCATGCTCTTTGAAGACATTTTGGAAAAGGTATGTAGCTCTGGGATAATATGTAAATTTTCTGTATGAAGTTTTATTGCTGATTGGGGAAAGAACAGTTATTATTTTAGTTAATTGATGGAAATTAATAACTTTTTCACCCTAGCCGTAAATAGGCTAAGGTTTTTGATAGTCAACATGAAAAATCCAATGCCACAGCTGGGATTTGAACCACAGATCTCCAGGAAATCATGGTTCAAGTCCCGACCGTAGCATTGAATTTTTCATGTTGACTCTATCAAAAACCTTAGCCTATATACGGCTAGTGTGAAGAAATGATTAATTTCCATCAATTAACTAAAATAATAAGAGTTAAATGATGAAGCATGGGACTCGAGTACTTACCACAAGTCGCCACAAACAGTGTATCTCGGATGTGAGAGCCTCTAGTGGTTTACCAGGGAAATATACGAGTCAGATGGAGAATTTAATGGTATGGCGGCAAGTTGGCCATGGTAGCTTAGTAGGTTAGAGCGACTGGATAGAAACCAGGAAATCCAAGGTTCAAATCCTGACCATGGCATTGAATTTTTCACGTTGACTATCAAGTAGTTACTTATTAATTTTTAGATGAGTCGTATTTATTACTTATCTGCTTCACTTTCGTACCTATTTTGAGGACATGTTTCGCAAATCATCGTTTGCATCTTCTGCTCTTATGCGACTAAAGCTTGATCCAGTGGTGTGGTGGGTGTGGGTAATTCTGGAGTTGCTGCTGCCATCTGTTGATTTAGTGATGAACTTAAATCAACAGATGGCAGCAGCAACTCCAGAATTACCCACACCCACCACACCACTGGATCAAGCTTTAGTCGCATAAGAGCAGAAGATGCAAACGATGATTTGCGAAACATGTCCTCAAAATAGGTACGAAAGTGAGGCAGATGTGTAATAAATACGACTCATCTAAAAATTAATAATTATTTCGCTTCACTGTGGTGTTCCAATACAGTTAAATCTCGATATATAAGTAGTTACTTGTTTGCATCTTTGTTGTTTTTTGAATTCATTTTCTTTTAGACCAGTTCAGCACTGAATCCATTGTATTCTGCAATGTGAATCATATGATTGTACTCTGATATATTTCATCTTGTTTAAAGGTACATAACCAGCCTGTAAGTAACTGTTGATCTTGGGTTATATCCATCTGATATTTTGAAATGTTCTGTGTTTCTTTGCTATGTATGCCAAATTTTATTTTGTATGTTTTCTGATTAGTTAAAGTTTATTGCAGGATTTTGTAAATTAAGTAGTTTTAGCGCATCATCCACTTGTTTCTCATTTACTATCGCTCAAATGTCATCCATATATCCATAACAATGTTTGAAAATTACTGGGAATTCCTTTTGTGATATGGGTTTCCAAAAGGCTCATGAAGATGTCTGCCAGAAGTGGGGACAATGGGTTGCCCAAGACAGTCCAAGTTTTTTTTTGAAAAATTTGTCATTGAGTGTAATAAAGGACTGTTCAATGCAGGTATATGTTAAGTGAAGATATTCCTCACTGATATTCTGGTCTAACTGTAGGGACTGAAGTGCATGCAAATATGATTTTGAATTTAATAATTTAATACATTCAAAAAGATCTTTAAGGAACAAAATATCATCTTGGCACCTACTATTAGACACTCAGTTTAAAATTGCTAAATTCAAAAACAAAAATGAAATCCCATCAATTAACCAATCCAGAATATACCAAATAGGTTTTAAGAATTGTGAAAAATGCTACATAGGTTAAACTAAAAGAAATCTAAAAACCAGAGTCAAAGAGCACTTTAAAAACATCAAAATGAAACAAGAAGATGAGTCAGCAGTAGCATTTCATTTTTGGAAGTAAAATCATGACATTGATCCAAATCCAAAATTATTAAAAGGAGTGATAAAACAAAATAAACTGAAAATATGGGAGAACATACTCATATGGAAAAATAAGGACTGAGTAATGAACTTTGAAATTCCACCAGTAGGTAGTTTGACAAAGATGTTCACAGTTCCACTGCCAGAGAAAGGAGAGCAGACGACCACAGCTGTTAGTTGGAGAGAGGTTGAAAGTGGAGGCAATGGCTTCCGAAACTAGTCCCTCGATAATATAAAAATGTAAGTGATGAAGTGTCAATAAACCAACTACAAATAGTTTTTCCCATTGAGTACCAGTTCGACTCAAAATTATATCCTATTAAATGTTCATTATAATATTAACTAAAAGTCTGATCTGTTGCATTTAAATGAATGTTTCTACTCACTCTTCTATGAACTAGAAAATCTTAGTCTTTTACTTTTTGTTAATATAGATAAAGCATGTTTACAGTAAGCTTAAGTGATTTTCAAAATTTCTTCAAAGCTCTTTTCACTATGCAGTGGCTTGTTTGTCTTAGAATGCATGTATAAAAATGGTGGGAGGTTGATGAAACTGAATAATAATTTGCAATGGAGAAAGGTATCAAGTATTGAAAATTCAAACAAGTGACCATGAATATCTTGGATGTGGTTCAACCACAAAAAAAAGTTATGCACTTGTGAGATCTATACTTCTTCTTTAGTAACATATTATCTAATTCTTACTGTTTACCATTTATACAGAAGTCATTACCTTGTAGACTACTCACAGAAAATCCAAAATTGTTAATGCAAATATTTTAAATGGTATTTTGATTGTCTTTTAAAGAATCACTTTTGAAAAAATATAAATAATTTTTTTTCCATATATATAAGTTTTGGATGAGAGGATGTTCTTGAAATTCATAGTGTCGCATCTCTGGGATAGCCTGCACTTAAGTACAGTGTTTGTCCAAGATTTTGTAATTTTGTGTTAGGCTGTTTACACACACATGCATGCACATGCACAGATCATTCCTAAAAATGCTGTTTTTAATTTATCTGATTGGGCTACAAAACATGTATTTCTAGTGAAATCTCCACATAAAATTGTAGCGCTATTTATTATAGGTAAGCAATAGAGAAATTAGTAAAATTCATTTCTGTTGAATATTTATCATAATTAGCAGAACCAAATAAAATATGAGTAATTAGATATGAAAATTAATGGTAATGAAGAGAGTCATATGAAATACAGTAAGTTTTACATTTTATTTATTATATCATGATATTCATTACTCTAATTTGGTTTTTTGGGCTTTCTTTTGTAATTTTCTTCTCATGTATTTCACCTTTTCTTATGCAGGTATGATTTTGATTGCATATGATAATGAATATGGGCCATGTGTGTATAAGACGGATCCTGCAGGTTATTATTGTGGTTATAAAGCTATCAGTGTAGGAGCCAAGCAAACTGAAGCAAACAGCTATTTGGAGAAGAAACTTAAGAAAAAATTGGAATATAACAGTGATGAAGCTATTCAAGTAAGTGCAAAATATATTTTAAACAAAGGTGCAGTTTTATTTGAAGGATGTATGTGTGTTAAAGTTTGTGCCAATCATTGTTTTATACATCAGAGACAGTCCACAGTAAAAGATATTCTGCATTAAACATGTGCATGTTTCAGTTGTGCAAAATATAATTTAATTGCTACAGCATACAGTGACAAAATGACAACACGAAGTTGCACCAAACTCACTTTGTCACTAGAATCATTAGCCCAATCTAATTTACATAACTTTCGCTTTTTACAAATACACACAATCACATCCTTTAAGTGTCTGTTGCATGCACCATGCTCCAAAACTTCCTCATGTTGATGGCTTGCAGACCAAATACTCACTTTTACACTGTTCTGCTTGACGATTCTGGCAGCTGCACAGCTGCTCCAACCAACCATTCACAACTCTGATACTCACTGATCAACTCATCAACAACTGCTTGAGGCTGGCTTTTGCACTCTATTTTGTAGTCAGCAGGCCTTGGAAGAGATATTTTCGGAAATTGAAATATCTCAAAAGGAATGAAACACTGTTGAAATAGATTCTTCTAGATCTAAAATTGCCTGGAGAATATCAGTGCAGTATAACATGAGGCTTGCATTTCCGGCTCTATGACATTAGCTTGTGGTTGTCTATGGATGTTCCACTTTTTGTTCTACTCAGTGGGCAAACAGAACTGGTGGATTGGGATGATTCAGACTTAATCCTTATCCCTGTACCATCCGCATCTTTTGTTTCAGGCAACCTCTGGATGTGATAGATTTCATTGCTAATCTTCTGTAGGCAGTGAGATGCCTGTCTCGGTAGTTGGAGCTTGGGGCAGCATCTCTTAGACGGAGTAGGGCAATGCATGTCATTCCACATAAAATCTCTGTTGTAGGCTCCCTAGTCCTGCCGGATCTTCCTCCAATCACTGCCACCTGTGCGTGACGTTGATCTACAGGGTTCCTTGATTGCTTATCCTCTTGGTGCAGCTCCTAATAAGTGCCTTTGCCAAGATTACCCTGCAAACCCCAAGATGTTCAATAGAGCTACAGAGCACTGTTTCATCTTGTGTAAGTTGCATCCTACAAGTGTCAAACATTGCATGGTGGCTTCTGAGGGTGTCCAGTCTTAGTATCTTCTCATCAGCCATCTTTGCAGCAAACACCCATAAACGCTTGGCCACAAGGTCAACTCCAACAAGGCTTCCTTCTCCGTAGGCAAAGGTTCACCCGTTGCCTGCTATTTTGTAGGGCTGTTGGGCTGTTCCGGTTTCCTTGATGGCAAGCCCTCCACCACATCGGGTCTGATAATGGTCACTCTTGCACCCATGCCCACCATTATCCAATATTGCTTTCCCTGTATTCTGCCGTCTGCGATGACATCTCCAATTTTCTAACCAAGGAATACAGCTCACTCACATATAGCTTCAAGGAATATAGTTCACATGTGGCTCCTCTGTGCCACATGCCATGCCACCATTTGCTTGTTTTCTACTGGCTCATCGACTTGGCCATTGACTACTCTTAATGAGTCTTGGATGACCATATCTCCAGCATACTGAAGGACTTTGTTGTTATTCCTGGTTGACTCTTTGTCTCCATCGTGCTGCATACTTCTAATTTCCGAGATGAGGATAGCGATTATCTTGGGCATAGGTGCTCCCTCCTCAGGCTTAGGCTATCCCTTCCATCCATTGGCACTGCCAGCTTTGACTTGGCATGGGCATATGACCATTTTAGTCAATTTCTGAAGCATTTCTTCCATCCCATATTCTTATGCCACTTCTGATACCAGTTGACATAAGTTGCTCCAATCTCACTTTCTTACTAGAATTGTTAGCCCAATGCTAACTTACAATCACTTAAAACATTTTACAAATACACAGAATAAATATGTAGGTCTAGTTTTCTTTATATCTCTGTTGCAAGCATCAACTTCCGCTGCTCTAAACTTCCTGCTCACAGTACTCACTTATACACTGCTCTGCTTGCCAACTCTTGATGGTTCCAGCTAATGATTCGCAACTCTGATACCAACTGGTCAACTCATCAGCAACTGCAGGCTGGTTTTGCAGCCCCTTTTATAATCAGTGGTAATGGAAACTGAAATCTCTGGAAATGGAGATATTAGGCATTGTTGAAGTCAAATCTTCTAGTTCTGCTGAAATCGAATGATCTGAAAAACATCAGTGCAGTACAACAGTTGGCTTGCACTTTCGACTTTATGACATCAATTAATGGCTGTAATTGAATATTCCACATTTTGCTCCTTTTGGTCGGCAAACAACAAAGAATGGTGGAATGGGATGATTCATATATAATCCCTTTACAATAAGCATTCGCTGCTGCCAGAATAATAAAGATATGCATACTTTGCATTTTGAAAGACACTAATTGCATGCAGCCCAAGTATGCAAAATTTGAGTATGACCTGAAAAATGTCAGTCATAACTGGAATGTTAAGTGCAATGTATACCTTCCCTCTGATATATCTTAACTTTCATAGTGCAGTAGTGGTTATTTTTGAAAATTATAATTCTACAATTGAATATACTATGAAGGATTGCCAAAGAATATGTTTGTTTCATACAAGAGGGAAGTGGCTGGCCCCGTAGCTCAGTCGGTAGAGCACCTGCCTGCCGTGCGAGGGGTCTCAGGTTTGATTCCTGGCTGGGAGTGGGGATTTTCCTCCAACCAAGATGATTCCCCATCTTCCCCAGTGTCTAGAAGTATGAATGAGTGTGCGAATGTGTGCATGATCTAATGTTTAAAAGGCCCAAAGTACTTGCAACCCAACGTTTACGAGTTAACATCATCGCCTATAGGTGATATGTTTCAAAGGAGAATGGCCCCCGATATAACCATTGCGGTTAAAGGCAATGAAAAAAAAAATCATCAGCATTAAAATTTTTTTGGTTTGATTCCTGGCTATAACATTTAAATGTTCGAGACTGATGCCACTTTATATCCTAAGTCTACACATTGTGAGAATAACGATTTCTGATAGTGGTAACATATCCAAGAAATTATTAAATTATAGATGAGTTGTATTTATTACACATCAGCTTCCCTTACGTACCTATATTGAGGACATGTTTCGCAAACCATTGTTCGCATCATCAGCTCTAATGTGACTAAAGCTTCATCCAGTGATGTGGGTAGTTCTGGAATTGCTGCTGCCATCTGTTGATTTTGTGATGAATTTAAATGTGGGGTTGTCTTCTGGAAGGATTTCAAAGTTCATTAGTTGTTGGATAGAGTCAACATGAAAAATTCAATGCCATGGCCGGGATTTGAACCACGGATCTCCTGGTTTCCGTCCAATCGCGATTGGACGGAAACCAGGAGATCCGTGGTTCAAATCCCGGCCATGGCATTGAATTTTTCATGTTGACTCTATCCATCAAATATCTTAGCCTATAGGCGGCTAGTGTGGAGAAATAATTAATTTCCATCAATTAACTAAATTCATTAGTTGTTTTTATGTTTTTCTATGTATATTTTCTCCCAGATAAGGAGTTCACTATGTTTTTATACTTATTTTAGTAGTTTGGTGCTATCTTCAGTTTTGTGATTTTCAGACGAGAAATAAGCTGCTATTGCGAACTTATCAATATTTTTGTATCTTAGGTGCCTAAAATGTTCTTTCTTCCTAGTGCCTATGTTTCTTTTTGTCCTCCCTATGTAATTTTTTTCACAGTCTTTACACTTAACCTTGTAAATACCTGATTTTTCTTCAGGTTTTATCTTATCAGAATTATTACTGTTAAGTGTGTTTTTAATGTTGTAATTGTTTTTTGGTGCCAATATTACATTATATTTCTTGAATATTTTTTGGATATTTTTGTGGCCCAGGGATGGTAAGTAAATTTAGCAAATCTAATTTCTTGTTTCATTGGTGAAAGAACTGTGGTCTGTTTTAGTCTTTTTTGAGGTTTGATTTTATTTTATCTACAAGGCTTTTTCCATATCCATTTTTTAATTGCAGTTTTTAAGATTTGATGGTATTCTTTAGGCTATTCTTGCTGGCTGAGGGGTAAGTTAACTAATCTGTGTGTGAGACTGTTGATGGTGGCATGTTTGTGTGGAATTTTGAAACTATTTTCTTTGATGTAATTATCTGTGTGTGTTGATTTTTTATGAATACCAAATTCCAGTTTTTAATTGTTTTTTGATATTTTAAGGTCCAAGAAAGGTAGAGTACAGTACTCTTCAGTTTCTGCTATGAATTGTATGCTTGGTTCTTGAAGGTTGAGTAGTTTCCAAGCATCATCTATCTGTAGTGTACTGTTGCAAAGATGTCGTCTACATATCTGTACCATGTTTTAAAAATAAGAGGAAAGGCTTTAGTTATATGTGTTTTGAAAAAGCTCATGTATAAATTGGCCAAAAATGGTGGTAGCGAGCTTCCCATAGGCCAGTCCTGAAATTTGTTCATAACACTTTCCATCGAAGACAAAATAATTTTGGTGTATACATATTTTACTCATTGCCAAATATTCTTCTATTGGCATCTAGGTTAATATAAGTTAGCCATTTCTTAAGTGGAATCATAAGTTTGTCTATTGGAATGCTAGGGAAGAGGGAGCAGACATCAAAGAGTACTAGAGTGTCTTGAGGTTTTAGTTTAAGATTTTGAATTTTTTCTACCAGGTCTAAAGAGTTTTTTATGCTGAGAGTATTGAATTGTGGAAAGGACTGAAATTTTTTGAATAGCTATTTTTCCAGAAGGTAAGTAGGAGTGTTAACATTATTTACTGGTATTTGGTATTCATAGAAAATCAACACATACAGATAATTACATCAAAGAAAATAGTTTCAAAATTCCACACAAACATGCCACCATCAACAGTCTCGCACACAGATTAGTTAACTTAACCCTCAGCCAGCAAGAATATCATAAGGAATACCATCAAATCTTAAAAACTGCAATTAAAAATGGATATGGAAAAAGCCTTGTAGATAAAAAATAAAATCATTCAAACTTCAAAAAAGATTAAAACAGATCACAGCTCTTTCACCAATAAATCAAGAAATTAGATTTGCTAAATTTACTTACCACCCCTGGGCCACAAAAAAAGTTCCAAAAAATATTCAAGAAATATAATGTAATATTGGCACCAAAAAACAATTACAACATTAAAAATATACTTAACAGTAATAATACTAATAAGATAAAACCTGAAGAAAAATCAGGCATTTACAAAATTAAGTGTAAAGACCGTGAAAAAATTTACAAAGGAGGACAGAAAGAAACATAGGCAATAGGAAGAAAGAACATTTTAGGAACCTAAGATACAAAAATATTGATAAGTTTGCAATAGCAGCTCATTTCTGGTCTAAATATCATGAAATTGAAGATAGCACCAAACTACTAAAATAAGTATAAAAACATAGTGAACTTGTCATCAGGGAGAAAATATACATAGAAAAACATAAAAACCAACTAATGAACTTTGAAATCCTGCCAGAAGACAACCCCACATTTAAATTCATTATGAAATCAACTGATGGCAGCAACAACTCCAGAACTACCCACACCACTGGATCAAGTTTTAGTCGCATTAGAGCCGATGTGAACGATGGTTCGTGAAACATGTCCTCAATATAGGTACGTAAGTGAAGCTGATGTGTAATAAATACAACTCATCTATAATTTAATAATTGTTTCACTTCACTGTGGTGTTCCAATACAGTTGAATTTCGATATGTGCAAGAAAGTTACTTTTGTGCAGTGAACTGTAATTTGGTATTGGTAATACATGAAGATGGAGAATAGATCTTGTGAAACTGTATTTTATTCAAATGGTGAATAAAGAGGACCACTACCATCACCACCACCTTTCATTGATATAAAATCATCCCTAAAGAAAGCATTTTTATATTGGAATTTCCTTTATAACTGTTACTAATTTAATATAATACAGTTTTATTTTTTAAGATGTAGGTTGAAGTGATTGTAGAAGTAATTCAATTGTCTTATTTTCTTAATGTAACCAATCTTTACTAATAAATAAGATAACATAAAGTGATTTTTTTTTTCAGTTGGCAATTACATGTTTGTCTACAGTACTTTCGGTAGACTTCAAACCTACTGAAATTGAAGTAGGCATTGTAACAAAGGAGAATCCAAAATTCAGGTAACTATTAAATATTGCTCTTTATTATTAATTGTAATATGCATTCAAAGGTTTAAAAAGATTGGAGCAATTCATAGTTGTTTCATTTTATTAGCAATTTATAGCAATTTAGTTTTCTCATCTTTCTTCTGCATACATTTTCATTGATACATTGGCATTTGTAACATTTCTTTCGCACGATAACAAAATGACTTATTCGCATCTAATATACCCTTCCTACCTGCTTGCCTCAAGTCTCAGTCTCAATACACATAACCCATGGTTTTTCATGTATTGATGACCCTCCTCTCCCTTGTATCCCTCGTTCTAGTTTTCAGTCCTTAATTGTTAGTTATTCATCAATCTTAACCATTTCTCTCTAACTTTCCCCAGATATTCACCTATATTTCTTACATTCTTTTCTCCTTTTACCAATAACATTTTCTTTATTATTAGTACCTCCCCCCACCTTAAAACTGTCCCACTTTAGTTGCCAAATTTGTTCTCTCCATATCTTTGTTTGCAATAAAGTAAACTATGCCAATCTGTATCCTCTTCTCCACACATTGGGCATTTCCCTGTATCCTTTGGACCTACGGGTCCTGGACTGATTGGGTAGAACCTCTGCACTTAACTGTATCCTTATCATATCTAATACCCTTCAAATATCAGAGAAATTTTTTTTTTTGTGCTACACTAGAATATTTTCTAAGTCCAAAGGTGCATGTATATGCATGTGCAAGCAGAGGAACAGCTGGTTCTGGCGTTGCAGCCAACATGAGAAAGACTTGTAGCCAACCTCTGCAAAAATGCCCTAGACATAGCTGACGCAGTCCGTGTACAAAGGAACATGGTTTGAGCAGGCTAAGTTATCGCCCGGTCAAATTTTGTTACTCATGCACTAGCTCTTCCATTTCCAATGTAAATTTACATATCACAAAAACTTTTCCAAGTTATTTCAAAGTTTGGTATCGCTATGTTGACGACATTTTTGCAGTAGTACCTAAAAAACTCATACAAGATGGTCTTAGACTTTTGAATATACAAAATTTACATTGGAAATGGAAGAGGATGGTGTGCTTCCCTTTTTGGACATCAAGATAAAAAAAATGAACAACAAACTCACCTTTGGTATTGTGACTTTGTGGGTTCGTGAAATGAAAAGTCCAATTACACCACTCAAAAATGTTCTTTATTTCCACCGACTTACAGTTGAACACTTGCCAATTACACAGAATTACGTAATGCACACAATTACGATTCACCAGTTCGTCCGTTACAGTTCCACTTGCACTCACAATACGTAAACTTCTCCGACGCACGTACGCAGTCCGTCCCCTCACTGGGTGCTCCTCACAGGGCGCTCCTCACTGCTTGCCAACAACTGACTGAACTCAATCATTGCAGCCCTTTTTATAGGAATATCACTGTTTTCTAGAAGTCCCTCGTTTCAGTGAATCACCGCGAAGGTTCCAGACGGCAGGGGAAGGGGAAAGAGGCGGCCAGCGACAAGTGACACTTCCCTAATCATCCCCTCAGTTAGTGACTGAGATTAATGGGTGGGTGTGGCCCGGATGCCTCTGGTCCCTTCTCAGGTGTCTCCCGTAGGGGAAGGGATCCGTCCCTTTTAGCTGCCAAAGTGCGGGCGCTACGGACCCCTAGCACTCGTGGTACCTCTGACGTTACTAGAGGAACCTCGGGCCGAACATAACGAGCCCCTCCCATATGGGAGTTGTTCGGATTGGGTTGGTCTCGAGGGGGCAGATGGTTCCCGTCACCCACGGGCAATTGGGTACCTCCGGCCAGGTCGCCAGGGCCGCCCGGAGGGGGCAGAGGGTTGTCCTATAAGTCCCGGGGACTAGCCTGCAGAGCTAGTAGCTGGTGAGCTAGACACTGGCGGCCCTACCAAGGTTATTTGGTAGCTGGTTCATTAAGGACTGGCGCGTATGTGGCGTATCCACATCCGTCCTGTTTGCCGTAAGGCAGACGGGGGGGCAGTTTATAAAATAGGTACTGTCCTAATGGAAATAACAGATGAGGCCCGGGTTCCCGGTCCTACGGGGCTGGGGCTTATGGGAAGTAGACCTCGGTGATCAATTCTCAGGTGTCGTTGGTCGGGCTTTCCGATAATTTGGTAACAGTATTTACAGGAAACCGACACACACAGATAATTATATTAAGAACAACAGTTTCAACCCAAAACAACACCAACATGCCATTTTCAACAGTTTAGTATTTTGGATGATCAACTTTCCACTAAACAGAGATTATCAAGAAGAATACCTACATATAAAAAAAGTAGCTATGTCCAACGGTTTCAACCCAAATTTAGTAGACAAAACAGTTAACCAGACTCAACAAAGCTAAGAAAATAAAAGAAACCACCACCCTAGAACCTACAGGAGAAAAAAGGCAACAAATTTTTAAAAAATTCACCTTCCATCCATCAGCCTATAGTAAATTCCAAAAAATCTTCTCAAAACACATCATTTTTGCACCTCAAAGTAGGTTTAATATCAGAAATTTGTTAAAAGGCTCCCCCCCCCCCAAAAAAAAAATTCAATTACTACCAAAGAAAAACCAGGAATCTATGAGATCAAATGTGAAACTTGCACTAAAATTTATATAAGAAAAACAAAAAGAAATATTGACATCAGAACTAAAGAACATATAAGAAACATTAAAAATGGTGAAACAGAAAAATCAGCAGTAGCTTTTCATTTTTTGAATACTAGACATGACATCAACTTGGAAACATCTTTAATAAAATACGTTAATCACCCCCATAGACCTTTTTGTATGGGAAAAAATCTTCATTAACAAAAATCGTCATAGAGTCATGAATGTTGAAACTCCACCACCAGACATCTTTGACAATTACATCACGCCATCTATCGACGATACGGAGAAAGAGGAAACCACTACAATTTGCACTAGTCGAGTACCAGCTGAGAGCAAAAGCTCTTGAAACATGTCCTGTGAATAAACAGTGTGAGTGAAGCAGTGTGTCAATATCTTCTTGATTCACTTTTGTGCTAAGTTACGCTTCACTGCTCTATGCTTCTTTCAAGTTTATACTTTGATATTATCAGTTGTTCTCCTCCGTGGTCTAAATTTTGCTTGGAACTCTGATAGCTTCTTCTCCTTCTCTACCCACTTCTGTAGTCTGTTTGCTACAATACCTGTAAAGATCTTCCCTATAACAGAAAGTAAGCTTATCTCCCTATAATTTGCTGGGTCGCTTTTACTTCCCTTTCCTTTGTAAATTGGTACTACCATGCTTAACCTCCACTTCTTGGGAACCTCCCTCGTTTCCAATATTTTATTAAATAGCCTTATTACTATTTTTCTGCGCATCCCCTCAGCTGCCCATACCTTCCAAACCTCCCCTGGTATACTATCAATCCCACTGGCTTTGTTGGCTTTTAACTTCCTAATTTGTTCACATAACTCGTCGTCTGTAATTTCTCCATCTAGATAATTTATTAAATACTGGCTTCCCTGGAATCGCATTTCCTGTAAACAAGACTGTCGTGGTAAATTTTTAAAATCTCACACCATTGGTCTGAACTTACATCCTTAGGCTTTTAACCTACACTGTAGTCTTTAGTTTGTAAATGATTTACAGTCAAATATTACAGCTAAAACAATAGTTCAATATGCTGACGACACAAATATATTAGTAGATAGACAATATGAAAAATTCAATGCCATGGCCGGGATTTGAACCACGGATCTCCTGGTTTCCGTCCAGTCGTTCTTACCCTTTGAGCTACCATGGCCAATGGACCGTCATGACATTAAATTCTCCATTTGACTCATATATTTCCTCGGTAGACCACTTAGGGGCTCTCGCATCCGAGATACACCATTTGTGGTGACTTACTATCATAAGTACTTGAGTCCCAGGCTTCATCATTTAACACTTATTATTTTAGTTAATTGATGGAAATTAATCATTAATTTCCATCAATTAACTAAAACAAATATATTAATTGAAAGCAATGCACTTGAAGAGCTACAAATCTTATTGAGCAGAATCTTCAGTAATATTTCTAAATGGTTCAGCAATAATAATTTAATTGTAAACTTGGATAAGACACATGTAATTCATTTTCACTTTTCTCAGAATAAGTCTCCTCTACAATCACAATTAATTTGTAATAATAAAGTAATTAAGTGTGTAAATAAAACTAAATTTCTTAGTCTGTGAATACAAAGTAACCTAAAGTGGGAGACACATGTTGATCATCTAATTAAAAAACTGAGTACAATTTCTTATAATATCAGACAACTGGTACACATAGTTAACATAAAAACTCTCAGAAGCGTGTATTTTGCGTGTACTCACTCCATTTTAAAATATGGCGTAACATTATGGGGTAACTCACCACATTGTAAATCATTATTCATAATGCAAAAACGGATTCTAAGAATACTTCTATGTTGTGGCGTTATTCTCCACTAGCAGCAGATAGGAAGCACACAGACTTTTTGGAAGATCCAGGTCGAGATTTGATTAAATAAGAGTCATGAGATCTGTTCTCAGCTGTAGATTTTTGGTGACTGAAATAAAAGTTTATATGACTCCGATTTCGTAATATATTATTTAATTATATAATCTGGATTACAATTCACTCGAACTTTCTTTCTTAATCAGTCACTGTAGATTACCTCCAACACATCGATAAATCCTAATTTTCAAGTTAATATAATTTCTATTAATTACTTAAAATTCCTCTTCTATACGTCCACTCATTACTATTACGAATACCGAATAACTCTTTTTGACGATTATTGCTTTTCAGTTACAAAACTTTTATATTCACCGCGACAGTGTTCCATCGTCATGAAAGAAGACTAAAGAATATATATCTCAAGATTGATTTTCAGTAACTATCGTTACTCCTCTATTAATTTTGTGATTGGCCGATTTACTGCTATGTCATCACAATATGTAATACAATTATTACTACAGCCAATCACAAAATTACACATATATTTTTTTTAATATTGTCATTACATGACCTACTAAGTCATATCAGAAAACAATATTCATCTAAAAAGTTCTAACTAAAACATATTGTTACAATGTGCAGACCATTATTTAAAAAATTTAAAATCTTACCTCTCCCATGTATTTTCATTTTTGAAATTTTAAAATTTACAAAGACAAAGACAAATTTAATGAAAGGAAATGGCCACTGTACCTTTAATGGCACAGTTCATAATCATAATACTAGACAGAGAATGGATATTCATGTGAATAGAAGTAACACAAGAGCTCATCAAAACGGTGTAATAAACCTAGGAATCACTTTTTTTAATAAACTGCCTATATAAATTTGAATTTATGAGTCACTATGTTTACACTCAGTCTTCACTTACTTGTTGTTGTATAATTGAAACGTTTTCAAGATCATTCGATCTCATCATCAGCTGTTTGGTGACTAGATGAACCTTCCTCTTCTTCCACTACTACGGAGTTCCGATCACTCTGCCATCTGGTGTTAGGGGCACTAAGTTTTAATACTTCATTTAATGCCGGGATTTCAAAATTTATAACTTTATCACGGTTTTTGTTTATGAAAATTTTTTCCCAAATATCCAATTCTATGGGTGTACTTAAAGATTTTAACAGTTTAATGTTGTGGCCAATGTTGTGGTTTTCTGTCCAAAAATGGTGTGAAACTGCAGATTTTTCTGTTTGTTTCAACTTAATGTTCCTCTGGTGTTCTTTTTGCCTGGTTAACATGTTTCTCTTAGTTTTTCCTATGTAGCTTTTTTCACAGGTTTCACAATTAATCTGATAAATTCCTGATTTCAAATTGTTGGGGATTGTATTTTTCAGTGGTTTATTTAGCAGGTTCCTCAGAGTGAATTTGTTTTGGGGTGCTAGTTTTAAGTTTAGTCTTTTGAAGATTCGTTCAAATTTTCTAAAAGCCCATGGATGGTAGGTGAATTTTCTATATTGCCAATTTGTGTTATTAAGTGGTGTGAGAGTGGTATTTTTTGATCTTATCTTCAGTTTTTCTTTCCTCTTCATCATATTCCTTATGATGGCTGGGTTGAATCCATTTAATACCGCTATGTCTTTTATGTGTTGTTGTTCTTTCAAAAATTCATCCTTACTCAGTGGGACGTTGTATAGCCGGTGAATTAGACTTCTAAAGGCAGCTAGTTGATGTGAAACTGGGTTGTATTCATTTTTCTTTATGTAATTATCTATGTGTGTGGGCTTCCTGTATATTCCAAAATCTACACCATGATGATTTCTAGTTATCTTGAGGTCCAGAAAGGGTAGGGTGTTGTCTCTTTCTACTTCCATAGTAAATTGGATGTGATTATCTTGCAGGTTTAGTAATTTTAGAGAATCTTCTCTAAGTTTTTCTGGAATGATAGCAAAAATATCATCAACATATCTCTGCCAAAATTTATAAATCTGTGGGAAGGCCTTTACTATGTGTGTTTCAAAATAGCTCATGTATAGGTCTGCTAAAATAGGCGAAAGTGGGCTCCCCATTGCTAAACCTTTTGATTGTCTGTAGAATTTTTGGTTAAACATGAAGTAATTATTCCTTATGCATAAATCTGTAAGATTGATAATATCATCTATTTCTCTGGGGTCCGTTGTAGTCTGGGTTAGCCATTTTTTGAGGAATGTAGGTATTTCTTCTACTGGAATGCTTGTAAAAAGTGCCTTAACGTCAAAAGAAACCAGTATGTGATTTTCCGGGATGTTGTATTTCTGTAGGTGGTTTATCAATTCCAAGGAGTTTTTTATTCCCAAACTTTGAAATTTGTCATATGATTTTAATTTTCTTACTAACCATTTTGCTATGTGGTATGTAGGTGAATTGATGCCATTGATGATGGGCCTCATGCTGTTGTCTTGTTTGTGGATTTTTGGCAGACAGTACAACCTTGGTAGTGTGGGGTTGGACGATTTTAAGTTGTATTTTTCAGATGTACTTAATGTTTTTGTAATTGATAAGAGGAAGGTTCATCTAGTCACCAAACAGCTGATGATGAGATCGAATGATCTTGAAAACGTTTCAATTATACAACAACAAGTAAGTGAAGACTGAGTGTAAACATAGTGACTCATAAATTCAAATTTATATAGGCAGTTTATTAAAAAAAGTGATTCCTAGGTTTATTACACCGTTTTGATGAGCTCTTGTGTTACTTGTATTCACATGAATATCCATTCTCTGTCTAGTATTATGATTATGAACTGTGCCATTAAAGGTACAGTGGCCATTTCCTTTCATTAAATTTGTCTTTGTCTTTGTAAATTTTAAAATTTCAAAAATGAAAATACATGGGAGAGGTAAGATTTTAAATTTTTTAAATAATGGTCTGCACATTGTAACAATATGTTTTAGTTAGAACTTTTTAGATGAATATTGTTTTCTGATATGACTTAGTAGGTCATGTAATGACAATATTAAAAAAAATATATGTGTAATTTTGTGATTGGCTGTAGTAATAATTGTATTACATATTGTGATGACATAGCAGTAAATCGGCCAATCACAAAATTAATAGAGGAGTAACGATAGTTACTGAAAATCAATCTTGAGATATATATTCTTTAGTCTTCTTTCATGACGATGGAACACTGTCGCGGTGAATATAAAAGTTTTGTAACTGAAAAGCAATAATCGTCAAAAAGAGTTATTCGGTATTCGTAATAGTAATGAGTGGACGTATAGAAGAGGAATTTTAAGTAATTAATAGAAATTATATTAACTTGAAAATTAGGATTTATCGATGTGTTGGAGGTAATCTACAGTGACTGATTAAGAAAGAAAGTTCGAGTGAATTGTAATCCAGATTATATAATTAAATAATATATTACGAAATCGGAGTCATATAAACTTTTATTTCAGTCACCAAAAATCTACAGCTGAGAACAGATCTCATGACTCTTATTTAATCAAATCTCGACCTGGATCTTCCAAAAAGTCTGTGTGCTTCCTATCTGCTGCTAGTGGAGAATAACGCCACAACATAGAAGTATTCTTAGAATCCGTTTTTGCATTATGAATAATGATTTACAATGTGGTGAGTTACCCCATAATGTTACGCCATATTTTAAAATGGAGTGAGTACACGCAAAATACACGCTTCTGAGAGTTTTTATGTTAACTATGTGTACCAGTTGTCTGATATTATAAGAAATTGTACTCAGTTTTTTAATTAGATGATCAACATGTGTCTCCCACTTTAGGTTACTTTGTATTCACAGACTAAGAAATTTAGTTTTATTTACACACTTAATTACTTTATTATTACAAATTAATTGTGATTGTAGAGGAGACTTATTCTGAGAAAAGTGAAAATGAATTACATGTGTCTTATCCAAGTTTACAATTAAATTATTATTGCTGAACCATTTAGAAATATTACTGAAGATTCTGCTCAATAAGATTTGTAGCTCTTCAAGTGCATTGCTTTCAATTAATATATTTGTTTTAGTTAATTGATGGAAATTAATGATTAATTTCCATCAATTAACTAAAATAATAAGTGTTAAATGATGAAGCCTGGGACTCAAGTACTTATGATAGTAAGTCACCACAAATGGTGTATCTCGGATGCGAGAGCCCCTAAGTGGTCTACCGAGGAAATATATGAGTCAAATGGAGAATTTAATGTCATGACGGTCCATTGGCCATGGTAGCTCAAAGGGTAAGAACGACTGGACGGAAATCAGGAGATCCGTGGTTCAAGAAGAATACTTCACTGTTAATAATGCTTCTGCTTTTAATATTTAAAACTGCCTATAGCCAATAAAACAACTTGCGATTTTTCAGCATTTAAAAAGTCAGTTTTGGCATACTTGCTAGACCACTGTATTTATTCAGTTAGTGAATTTATGGAAAGTTTATAATGTTGTTACATTACTGAATTAATTGTGTATTTTATAAAATTCTTGAGATATCTTTATAAAACATTATTTTGTACAAACACTGACTTGTCCTTGTTGGATGTGACCTGTTAATTTACAAGTATAGTTAATTGCACTGTAAATTCACAATTTGACATGTCTTATATCATAGTACTCATGTACAATGTATGGTTTATAAGATGAATAAATTATCTATTTATTGACCATATCTTTTTCATATCATTAGTTTTTGCTGCCCTATTTAACATTCGACCTAATTTTATTCCCCATTCCCTCTTCTTTTCCTCCAGCAGGCATCTATATGCCCATCTAAGTGTCAATTTTCTCTCTCCCCTTTTGCTCTTGACTGTCTCCACCACCTCAACACTTGTCTTACTCTCATTTTAGCCATTTTACAATTCTTATCAAACCAACATCTATTTTTATCTTGAAACCTACTATTTTAATTCCACCCCCCGCCCTCTTTACACAATATTCTAATGCTTCAACAGCTTACTGTATTTTATTGCTATTTACTAAACCACTTACTCTCACTTGCAGTATTTTCCCCCTTCTGAATTTAGTTCCTCACAAAAAGTATCATGTTTCTCCTCTCTCCATTTATAAATTTCCACAACACTTAGACAATCAGTGCCTACTTCTGTAAAGTTTCTACTGACCTCCTAATTTCAGTTTCACTGGAAAATGGCAACTCTGTTATAACATTCATAACCTCAAAATCTATTATCCATTTGTCAATCCCCAGCGAGCACATTACCATGTCCACCACACTCTGGCCATTTCTATTAATAAATGTATATTCCCCTCCTGTATCCAATCCCTTAAGGGGAGGCATCTGTGAAAAATACTAAAATCCAGAGTTCACATCAGAACTGCTCGAAATTGTTTCTTTTTCTTCTTTACAGAATCTACAAATATTTGTCCCAATCTTACCCATCTTATACAGATGATCTCTTAGAGGGCAGTGTCCAATTAGAAGGAAATTAACTCCTTAACTCCTGTTTGTTGAGAGTGAGGATCCTCTTGGATCTCTTTGCAGAGCATTCAATGAACTCCTTTGCATGATCCTGCTTTGGAACATTTTCCCAATAGCGATTGACTTTCTTGATTTCCCAGGCCTTTATCTTATCTTTGATATAGCCACTTGGTACACCACAGAAAGGTTGAGGGCCAATAAAAGGGGTATTAGCACCTTCTTTGGCAAGGCGATCAGCAATTTCATTGCCTTTGATTCCTTCATGTCCTGGCACCCACACAAGGGTAACCTTATTGTATTTTGCCAGCTGATTTAAAATCCTCACACAGTCATTTACAAGTTTTGACTTACTGGTGCAAGCACCAAGAGCCTTTAACGCAGCTTGGCTGTCTGATAGAATTTAGAATTAGCACCACGAATACCTCTTCTGACATTCTCATGGGCACTGATTTCTATGGCATGAACTTCCGCTTGGAAGATGGAGGGGCTGGTACCCAGGGCTTTAGAAAGGCTAAAATATGGCCCATGAACCCCAATTCCAGTTTTCCCATCCATTTTTGAGCCATCTGTATACCATACAGATGACTTATTCTCATATATGGGCTCTCTCCAGTTCAGCCGTTCAGGAATCCTAAAGGAGAAGGAGAGATCCAAATTAGGTTGGGGTAACATCCAGTCCCCTAACGTTATGACATTTTCCTCCTTGATTTCCCGGAGAATTTCCATGTGACCTAATAGGTCACCGGCTTTAAATACCATACTTCTCTGCAGCTGAAAGGCACTGCTTAAGGCCATCCTTTCAACTTCAATATGCAGAGGCGTTAGGCCTATAAGTGCCTCCATGGCGGCAGTAGGACATGTGCTAATAGCACCAGTTATGCATAAACAGTCCCAAGTCACAGTTTTTCTTTTAGAAACTTTAAATTTTAGATTCAGGTTTCTTTATACCAACTTTATTAAATATTTATTTAGGAATATGTATGCAAAGTTGAATACAAATTCGTTGAGAATTGCAGAAGTTGGAGCATTTTGAAGATACAAAAATGTTCAAAAATTGAAAGTGGAGAAAAATGAATTTAAAGTTTTAGATAGAAACTACACTACTTTCTTGACTTTGAAAACTCCATGCATCATATGCAGGCCATACAGCTATCTTATTATCTTCTTTCTCTTTAATTTGGTTACCTTTGGCTCTTTTTCTTATAATTTTTCTATCTACAATAGTTTTTACCAAAAAAATAATTTCATTTTTTGCTGCAATTTCTTTACATTGGGAAACATATTACATTCTCTAAAATTTTTGTTATAAATGATTGGAACTTTGGATTCTGGTTCCTTTAGATAATAGTTACAGAACTATATATGTATATACTCATTTGCCCATGTCTAATGGTTCTGGAGGAGAAAATTTAAGGAATATGATAGAATTTTCTTGAATTTTTCTCAATTTTCTTTTTTCAATACCAATCATTATTAACTTTTTGATATACAGCCATAATGAAACCAATTTTTATTGAAAACTTATCTAGGAATATACATATATGCAAAACTTAAAGAAATTTATGGAAAACTTTAGTGTCTGGACTATAAGGAGTATTAAAAATGCTAAAAGTTGGACATGAAGAAAAATGTACTTAGAAGCTCTAAATATAAACAACATTTTTTTCTATGTTTCAAAACCCTTCTGCACTATATGAAGACCACTCAGATAGTTTATCTTCTTCTTTTAATTTAGTCACTTTTAACTACTTGGCAGATTTATTTGCTCAATGAACTTTGAGCACCGTTTTAGCTTTCACCTAACCCTAATACTGCTAATTTTCTTGCTAACAGGACTTACTTTGCTTGCTGCAACTTTTGCCTTAACATTTAGGCTATCTTTATAACTAACAGCTGTAATCACTGCAATTTGCAATTTCATTCTTAATACCAAAACTTCTTTGTGTCATTTACTCCATGCAAACTTTCATTAGCATTCTGTTCTTCTCCTTTGATGCAACTTTCCCATAGAATAGTACTAACTAATCTCTTTATTTTTGTCTATGAGATGGAAATTGTAAGTAGAATAGTTCATGCAATTCATACCCATGGTCATACAAAACTTCTGCATAGAAATATGACCCTTACCAATGCCCAGAAATACATAAACCATTCTTCTATTTACATTAAAAGGTGACCTACTATACCTTGTTTCACGTAAGCTTGCCCAGTATCTCTTAACGGTCACGTGACCTAATCACCTCTCATTGGTTGCTGTTGTAATGACTGTCGTGCGGTAAAAATTAGTTCGTTATTACACATGGTGATATATCATTATATGTTGGAAGAGAATTGTCAAATTTATATTTTCGTAACTGTTTTAATTAAATATATTACGCAACAGAGTTTATTTATCTGAAATGCATGTTAATTCTTAAACGAAGAGGAGTTTCCTTTGCTCTCAAGCACATGGCACGACAGCACGTGATTTAGCGGTAGTGGTGACATTTGTTTATGACTTATCACTGACCTTGTTTTGAACTGGATTAGTCATGCATCGCCATTCGAGAGTTCGGGAGCTAAATTATTTTATTGATCGTTTATTGCGCATGTATTATATGTATAATGGCAGAGTCTACCGCCAGTTTTTCGTTTAAGTATGGCAAGGATAATTATTTACAAACAGGCGAAAAAAGAATTGTGTTGCATGTGTTTAAAGCACTCACAGAGCAGAATCCATCTTTGTCAGTGAGAGAAGTCGAACAGCTGTGCTATGAAGTTACAGGTGTGAGTGTTAGATCCGTAGGAACATCGCGACATGAAATTGAGGAAACTGGAAAACTTACCACTCCATGCAAAAGCAGGAATAAACAAAAGTTCGCGCTCGGAGAAAATACGTGAAAAGTGTTGTGCGTCGTCATGTGTGTAGTTTTTCTTTAGAAACGAACTCCCTAACATAAGTAACATTTCGTCTGCTGTAAATGAGGATGCAGATTTACCAAATGTCAGCAGATTGCTTATACAGCTGGGATTTGTGAATGAAAAAAGAGGCAAGAAAAATGTGCTAAAAGACAGAGGCGATATTGCTGTGTGGCGAAGACGCTATTTAAGGACAACCACACTGCACCGAGATACAAATCGCTAAATATACATGAAGAACACACGAAAAGTAAAGTATGGTGTGACACGACTTTTAAGACTGAAAGACAAGCATTTTTGGAACGTATGTGTGGTGGTTTAAAAAATCCCAGTGGAAAAGGCCAAATGCCTTTCATTATAAACTCTTTCAGTTTCATTGCTCAGCCATTGTTTCAATTTGCTCAGTTCATTATAAACTTGTATTTTTGCATGCCTTCATATCCTTATTTGTATGATTTTATTTATCTTCCCGGCAATTATTACATTTACTGCACGTTTAAATATGACGGGAAGGCACCGCCTATGGCATATGGCGCGAAAGCATTAGCCAATTAGGGCGAGGGGGAGGGTTGTTGAACGCGGAGTGATACATTTCAGCCGGGCAAGGTTATATGAAACAGAGAATAGAATCACTGGTAACTTGGTAACTCTTATGTTTTCACTTAACATTTACCTCAAGCAGATCATTCTAGTATCATTACTTACTATTATGCCTAGAAAACCTTAAAGTTTCATTATATTTTGCTTCGAAATGGCCACTGTACTCCTAACCTAACCTGGTATGAATTATATACCTACTGTTGCAACAAGAAAGCAATACAATGTTAAATCAGGCTTTATTCCTATTTTAAACAATAGTAATTTTAATATAAGCTGCTATCCACAGCTTTCACTTGCATGTAAACCATATTTCACAAACACTACATGTCAGTGGAAATGTTTGTTTACTTTCAAAAGTAGTAAGTGGGAAATAATATATAAAAAATGGTAGCAGACAGGTTCAGTAGCTTCCACAAACATCCAGAAAATGTCTCAGTACATTACCACAGTGTATGGAATCAAACTGCTTAGTTTTAATGTGAGAATTCCATCAATTTCTTTGCGACACACTAGCAAAAGCAATATATAGCCATGCCCACCTGCACATGGGCATTTAAATAATGACGCAGTGGCTCTTTAAATGGTGGTAGGGCACACTGATGGCACATTCTGAAACTACAATGTTTAAACATAATTTTAACACAAAAAACAGAAAATGTCGTTTATTGTCATTTTTGACAAAATTTCACTGATGCCTCCCCTTAAACCCATTACAAATCATAAGATTCTGCTCCTCACAAAAATCTAAAAGCTTCCTCTCTTTACTATTGATAACCTTATCTTTGCTCTGTCTCCTATCTGATGCATACTCTTTATCATATTCTCCACTTGGGCTATTCAGTTTAAATTGGTTATCCCCAATCCTTGCACTTAAATCCCCTGCAAGTATTATTTCTACACTTTCATATTTATTTTTCAGTTTCTCAATTCCCCAACTTAATTTCCTGAACACATTTGCATCAAAATTTATCTTATGTAGACGGTGGATTATATACTACAGCAATACACACCATTCCTCCTTTCTTAAATATATCACTCATGGATAGCAACAACACCGATTTACTCCATAGGCCCTTTTCTTCTGTCACCTTGCACCCCTTATCTACCCTTACAAAACATCCTATACCACTTGAGGCTCTGCCCCTTCTGTGGCTCTTCACGCCCTCAATACTATAAAAAGTAAACCCTGGTATCACTATATTTACTTCCCTTTCTGACCATGTTTCTACCACCAATAACATGTCACATCCTTTCAACACAGTTTGAACTTCACCGTTGCACACTTTTTCATATAAACCTTCCACATTCCAAGCCACCACCGAAAACTCGAATCCCTATACTGACCCCTTTCTTTCAAATGTGTATTTTTCTAAATTCACTTGCCATCTTGTCCGCACCTGCTCTTTTAGCTCCAAAATACTGCCCGAAGGCCTTGAAACTACATTCAAATCTTCCTGATTCCAGCTGACTCCTTTATCTGTTGTTCCACTAGCCTCCCTTCCTGCAGTTACCCTCAGCTGATCTCTTGAGCCATGTGCATCTTGTCTCATGTATGGCGCTGTCTGCTTTGCCCGCCTATCCGATGACATCACTGGTGATGAAACTGTACTCCCCCTCCTATGCTGTTGTGACGTTGATGCCACTGATGACATATCTCCCCTCACCCTACTCTGTTCTGTGGTTGCCGCCGTTGCTTCCGTATGTATTCGCCCTTCTTGCCCTGTACCATCTGCTGACGATATACAATCACTGCCATGTGCCACACGTAGGATGTAGTTCCTCTCCCATGCTATGTAATGCTGACTGAGATCCTGTTTCACACCATCTAAGTCCTTTCCTTTAACAAAGGCTTTTTTACCGGCTTCTCTTGCTTTTTTTCATTTCCATTAGTGCTATCGATTTTATTTCCCTTTGTTCCTTTCCCAGATCTTGTTCTATGAATATTTTTGTCCCTTTTAACTATTTACTGCTCCTCAACACTTCCCATTTGAATTTCATTGTTGCAGTTTTAACTATTATGGATCTTGGTCTTGGTCCTGGTCCTTTTCGCCCTATCCTGAAACAGTCCACTATTTCCCATCTCACAACTTCAACTTTAATTTCTCTTGAAATAGCTCTTCTACGTCCTGCCAGGCTCTTATGTCCCTTTTCTCTTCCACCCCAAAGATAATCAAATTCAGTTTCCTGTTTCCTTCCTCCTCCTTCCTTATTATTAGATGTAATAATCTGCCTTTACACTCTTTTATTTCATCCTTTATCTTGTCCTCAAATTTTCCCAATGCTAATTTGACCTCGTCGAACTTTTCTCCCATTCTTTCTCCTAGTCTGCTTTCCATACTTCTCATTTCCTTGGTGATATTTTCCAGCATTTTACCTATCTGTTCCATTGTCGATCCAGGATTTAATTCTACTTCTCCAGTAACCAAAAGAGTGCATATTACCAAGATAAACCACCAATTTATGCCCATTGTGCCTTGTTCTTTCTGAAATTTAATTTTGCTGGCATCGAAAGCACCTGTCCTTGCTCGGTACATTTGTATATCATCTTTGTTTGCGAGCACGCGCACTTACACGTCCGACCTCTCTCTCTCGTCCGGCAAGCAAGTCCTCATTTTATTATACATTACCAACTTATTCAGTATTGCATGGTGCATTTTTACTTGTGTTACTTTCATTAACCATTGCCTACTCTGTCACCACATTCTTTGAAATGAAATGTGTAGTGTTTAACGCCCGCTTTTACTACATACGGCACCGCAGGCGTTGACACAGATGGTACATGAGATGAAGATGGAGCGTGGAATGAGATGGCGGGGGAAACCAGAGGTCCCGGAGAAAACCCACCCCAGTGCCGTGTTGTGCACCACAAATCTCACTTTGCAGTTGCCTGGGATCGAACCCAGGCCGCCTTGGTGAGAGCCAAGCGGTCTAACCACTGAGCCACGGCGCTGCCTTATTCTTGAAAAAACACAACATATACCTAACAGTTCTTTTTAATGTTCATGTCAACTAAACTCTCAAATCAAATACTGTAGTTCCAGAAAGGTTTTACACTGAGTTAAACAATTTTGTCATTAATCATAATTTAATTCTTCTACACCTGATACCCTCTTCCATTGAGTCATTATCAGTCATCCTCCTTGCTTTCTGTCCCATTGTCTTCAATTAAAATTCTTTCATTAGTACACTTTCTTCCCAGTACTTCTGTTTATGCACATGATGGCATACTTTTTCTGTTTCATTTGTCCAATTTGCTCAAATTGTTGGTGGCACAATACATCAACATCTTTCATTTTAATGGTTACATTTCTGCAAGCAACCCATTGTTTGACATCTCCCATATTAATTCTATAGGATTAAGATCCAGATGGTATATGTAGGTCATGCAATGGTTAATGGTTCTTGAACACTGAAATATTTAAATTAAAGCTTTGATGCAAGTCTCTTACATGTTTTCCCTGGTCTTCATTGGCAGCAATATCTCATTGCAATGACTTCACCCTCTCAAACATCACTGGATTATTTATTTCATGTGTCGCTATCCAGGGAAGTCATAAAGTCTCCAGCAAATTAAATACTGTATTGATAGTCAAGATGAAAAATTCAATGCCATGGCCGGGATTTGAACTACTGGTTTCCTGGCCATGGCATTGAATTTTTCATGTTGACTATCAACCCAATACCTTAGCCTGTATACGGCTAGTGTGAAGAAATGAATAATTTCCATCAATTAACTTAAATACTGTAGTTCCAGAAAGGTTTTTCATTTACCTCAACTTAACACAAAGTTAAACAAGTTTGCATTAATCATATTTTAATTCTTCTACACCTGACGTATCCGTCTATTGAGTCATAATCACTGTATTCCTCATCACTACTTTCTATTCCACTGTCTTCAATTATATCTTTCAATTTTTTCTTCCGTTATCCTTCCCAGTACTCCTGTTCTACTTTATCCACATGATATATCTTTTTCCATTCCATTTGCCTAGTTGCTCAAATCGTTGCTCATTTTAAAGGTTACATTTTTGCAAGCAAATTATTGTATGAAATCTGCCCATATTAATTCCATAGGATTCAGATCCGAATAGTAGGAAGAAAGTCTTAGGTTGCATGGTTATATTGTGATAATATTTGGTCAATAAGTTCTTCTGAAGCTGCTTATTGATTAGAATTAAATGCTTTGATGCTAATAATTCATATATATTCTTAAAGAACTTGGCATTGGAGGCTTATCTACTTTACTGTTTGTGAAAATTGCAACAAATTAAAAATTGATTAACTTTCCAAATCTTTGAGCCCTAATATTCAGTATCTCGTGTGGCCTCCATGCGTTGCAATTAGAGCTGCTATACGCCGTGGCATTACATAAAAAAGGTTCTGAATATGTTCCTGAGGGATTTCCTTCCACACAATTTGTATTCTAACCCACAACTCCATGACCTTAGTTTTTGGAGGACCATGATGTACCAGGTGCCGACCAACCATATCCCAGACATGTTCAATGGGCGACATGTCAGGCAAATGTGCAGGCCAGGGAAGCAATGGTACCCGATACTCTTCGAAGAAGGCTTGTATAATTCTTGCAATATGCGGCCGGGCATTGTCTTGTTGAAATATGGCCCGAGAGGATGCCTGAACCAGGGAGAGTACCTGAGCTTCTACAATCACTGTTAAGTACCGGTTGATGTAAATGCCTTCAATTCGTAGGAGGCAAGATCGGTTGTTGTAACCAAAGGCTTCCCAAACCACCACACCTGGTGTTTGTCTGCTATGGTGCTCAACAATGCAGCCCTTCAGGTTGCATTCACCATGGTACTGTCGGACATGTATGCGGCCATCACTATAGGACAGTTGAAGCGGGACTCATCCGCAAAGACTACATTTTGCCACTTAGCACCCCAGTGACGGTGCTCATGTGCCCATTGCAATCTGAGGAGCTTGTGGTTTTTGGACAATGGAAGCCGATGTAATGGCATACATGCAACCAGTTCAACCTGCAGCAGAAGCCGACGAACCAATGATGCAGACAAGTTCATACCTGTTGCAGTGCTGCAGCATTGAGTCAACGCTGTGGATGAAGCTGTACGGTCCGTCACGGCCAGATGGAGAAGAAGACGGTCATCCCATACTATGTCATTTTTCATGGTCCAGTTCTGTTCTACACTTTCGCCAAGTTTGGAGTTATTCAATTATTCCTTCTTGGTGTTGCAATTTTCACAAACAGCAGTATATTACTAGCACTGAGTTAAGGGGTAAATTCTAATTAAAATTGTGTGTGTAACCATTTATTATAATTTTAGTATTCATTTCTTTATGTATACTTAATATAAATATGGTGTTACATTACTTTATAGTCAATTGTAGTTCATGAGGGGGTGGCAAAGATTCACACGACATATTGCATGAAGTAACAGGAGCAATAAGTTCTCCGAGTATCGATTTGGAAAGACAGAAGAGAAAGAAGGTTAGATCTCCACTTGCTGACTGTTCTCTGGAACCATTGCACGACTTAATACCACTTCCAGAAATTTTCTTGTTGATTGTGAATTCTCCTATTGTAATACATATACTTAACTTTGTTATTACTCTTCTGGATATTTTGAACCAGTCTTAACCCTAATACAAATAGTTCAGTACATTAAAAACTTTATTTTATCATTTTAAGGGCTTGCCACATCTTTAATTACTTTGAAATGCTATACAGCTAGCCATGATCACAACATAATGTATCACTGCTATTGCTTTGATCCGGTAAACAGTGCAGGAAGGAGTGCAGATGTCTGCATAGCAGTGATAATTACCATTACATCCTTGAAATATGTTCACGTAGTTTTTCACCTAATGATGTTTAGAATGATAAATTTTAACACATGCTTATAAAATTAAATGGAAACTATTTGAAATACTTTAAGCATAAAAAGGTGTTAATATGTTTAGTGCAGTAACAAACTATTTTTATTCGTTTGAAAGATGTGCCGTGGTGAAGGCTGGATTTATTATAGATATTTTAGTATTAGAACACATCTAAGGTTTGCAGATGACATTTTGTTAGTAGAAACTAATGCAAAAGAACTACAATCAATGTTGGTGGAGCTGGACAGGGTTAGCACAGAAGTGGGATTAACTATGAACTCAAAAAAAGCTAAAGTAATGCCAAATGCCGTGAAGGAGCAAATCAGGGTCAACTGGCTAGACTTGGAGTATGTCAGAGAATATATCTACTTAGGCCAAACAATATCCTTTTCAAATACATTCACAATGGAAATAAAAAGACACATCAACCAGGCATGGAAGAAATACTGGATTCTCAAGTTCATCATGGAAGATAGGTTCCAAAAGCAAAGTATACCTTAAACCTGCGTAAACCTTAAACCTGTTATATGGATGCCAACTTTGTCCTGTACCATGCTACAAACCAGTCAGCGCAAAATGGAGATATTGCACGTGACAGGGAAGGACTGGATAACAAACGAAATCAGGAGGAAGACAGGCATAACCGATGTGGTTTCATGGGTGCAACAGCTGAAATGGAGATGGGGCGGTCGTGTCACCAGAATGCACCACCTCTGATGGATGCGACAAATAACAATGTGGGATCCCAGAATAGGACATCGAACAGTAGGGAGATCAAAGATAAGATGGACTTTCTTTCCTTGTAATTTACGTCCTCCAACTTTGTCATATCGGACGATGGGTGAAATGATGCTCAAATGAGTCCAGGGTCCATGGAGCTTATAGTTACCTGACATTAATTTATCAGGATAAGGAAAAACCTTATACGGGTAACTCACCCTATCCAAGATTCAAACTCGGGACCTCTTGAATGTGAGGCAGACACGCTACCGAAGCAGGCAAAGCTGAGATGGATAGACAGCTTCAAAAGAATAGCAGGGACACTGGTCAACACAAGCTAAGAACAGAGCTACATGGAGGTTCTGGAAGAAGTAGCTACCCAGGAGCTATAAACTTAAGTGGGTGTACTACACAAATATAATTATTTCTAAAACTTCACTTATCTTTTGAAACTGATGTAAAATTCCAGTAAATTGTGAAAAAGCACATTTTCAAAATATTAAGTATAAACAGACTGATAAATTGGCTATAGCAGATCAGTTTTGGTCATTTAACCATGAAATAAATCCAGAAATTAAATTATTAAAACAATTAAATGGTCCGATAGATTTAATGGTTTGGAAAAAATATTTAAAAAAATAAAACTTGTGTAATGAATTTTGAAATACCGACTATCGATTCTGTCTTTAAATTTATTTCATTTTCCGAGTTTGATATTACTAGAAGAAATTTAGTGATCTCTGGTTGCAGTATATCGATGAAGAGATAGTGATTGAGAATGTAAACAAGAGTTTACGAAATCGCAATCTCACAATTTATTGAAATTTTACATCAGTTTCAAAAGATAAGTGAAGTTTTTGTTACAAATAATCATATTTGCGTAATATTTGTTGCTTCACTGTTAATAGCTTCATTTTTTACATAATTAAAGTTGAAACATGATTATTGATGATGACATGTGAAATGGGATGATTCTCACCTGATCTCGTCCTGCGTTGTGACTGGGGTCCTGGGTTGTATTCAGCCCTTGGGAAGAAGATGGTGAAGAAGCCATGAGATACAAATTCTTCTCGATCTGAATTTTTGGTTCACATCTGGCACTCATGTATTGATATATATAAAATCTCCTGTACTGCTTCATTCGTTATGTGAGAACCCTTTTCTTAGGCATGGTTGCAAGAGAAGGAATCATTTGGTTAAATAAACTCAGAAATAAGTAAATTTTGTTCAATTTATAAAAATCCAAAACACATCTGTTCTCTTCAACATTATGCAATTGAAAGACACTTTCTTTCCTAGCTGTTTTACCAAAATTATTGATCTTTTTTTCACTTGTTGCCTTCACTACCAATCAAACTTAATTTTTACTGGTCCACGTCACATTACATAATCTCATTTTTAAAACTACCTATCATAAAACATATGTTGTGTTGTCTCAAGACCTACAGGATTTTAACAATTTCTTTTCTTGCTTATTCTAACATGCCCATATTGATTCTTTAACCACATATTTAAATATTTTTCAACTCTCGGGACCCAAACCAAAACAATGGTTACAAAGTGTGTGTGTTTACATTAGCTAAATATATACAATGGTGTATCTGTCAAGGGATTTACAGCCCGCCTCGGTAGCGTAGATGGCAGCGCGTCTGCCTCATGTTCAAGAGGTCCCGAGTTCGAATCTTGTCAGGGTGAGTTACCTGGATAAGGTTTTTTCCGGGGTTTTCCCTTATCCTGCAGGATGAATGTCGGGTAAGTCTAAGCTCTATGGACCCTGGGATCATTTGAGCATCATTTCACCCATTGCATTCATCATCCAATATGACTTAGCGTTGGAGGACGTAAATTACAAAAAAACAGGCTTTTCATTTCATATCACTGAAGTGAAAAATATTACGTCACTTAGCAAGACTTCTTGCAGGTTTCAAACATATTTTAATAAAATCCAATATTTTTCATCATAGTAGCTGTAGGTATTACATATTTTGAAACCTAATATGGCTAGGGGATTAATCACTACATGTTTGATATTTTTTGAGAAATACTAAAAATATTTTATTTGCATTTCATAATTCACTTATTTGTGGGGATCAATCAGAAACAGTGTGTTCTAACACCTTTCTATTATCCTAAGTATTCCTGGAAATAAGTGTAGCCAAGGTGGGATGCCCTCCATCCAGCCCATTTAGTCAAATGAAAATTATTGATTGCTGAGGTCAAGTGGTTAGAACACTTACTCTCACCAAGGCAGCCTGGGTTTGATTCCAGGTGACTGCATGTAGGATTTGTGGTGGACAACAGAGCACAAAGGCAGGCTTTCTCCATGACCTCTAGATCTCTCATTTCACCAATAGCTCCATTATCACCCTTCCTATGATTCATATCACCCTCATTGTCATCTACTTCTCTCACTTGTACCTGGCATAGGACTAATCACCTATCCTGGGTAATCTATCTGATCCCGAGTTTTTGTCCCTCAAACCCAACACCTAAAGTCATAAGGAGAAGAGGAAGAAAATTATAGGTTGTAACGGTTTTGTTCAGCAAAACAGGTTTCAATCATGACTGCATGTGCTGGTTGGCTGTGGGAGTGCTCTTTGGTGAACAAGAGGTCTATGGTCTGTAATACAAATAGAAGACTATTGTGTGTTGGAAGTTGGATTTAGTAGGAAAATTCCAGTGCTTTGTTTCCTATTTAATCCTACAAAATGTGCTAAATTGACTGTATTCCCAACTGGCTTCAAAGCAACATACTAATTCTCTCGGTTATCGTGGAGCATGAAAATAGTAATGTCATCTAGCAATGTGCACTAAATTAAAATATATGAGAGAACTCTGGTTAAAAATTGTTGAAGTGTTTCTCATTACAAGTATTCATTGAATAATGGATATAGTGTTAGTTGAAAGTAATGGGGTGAAGGATACAGGGAAACAAAATGGAACAAAATGAGCAAGGAAATTATTGCAATTAAAATATTGATTGATATGGGGAAGAAAGAATGAAAATAATTGAATACTTTAGTAAAAGAAATGGATCAGGTAGTTAAAGAAAAATGCAATTATGAAATGTAAAAGATGAGCTAGATCTATTACTTAAATTATAACCAGAGAGCAGGGTATAATGGACTATCAATAATAACTAAACACTAGTAACACAACTTCACTAGTGTGTTACTGGTGTTTAGTTATTATTGATAACCTAGTTTACTTCACTGTAGGCAGCTTCAGTTTTTTACATAACTATAATGGACTGTTTTTAAAGGTAGATGTTAGTCATTATTGTTAGGTATCAAAAAAAGGTGTAAAATATATCAAATGGACCTCAGATAAGTGCTAGGTGGCTATTGCTACTACTGGATTCAGTGGAATTTCTGATTACACATAAGCAAAACTGGATGAAATATCTATAATTTTGCTGTATTCCAGATTAAATTTTCAACAGATTGGTTCTTGGAGGATCTGCAAGGGCATCTGATTCACTAAATAATTGGTTGGAGTTTGTTCATTTCACTCTGCCTTTCCTTAATTATCTTAATGTAATTTGAAACTTGATATCACCCTTTCACAGCTACATATATGATGGCTGTGGAAACAAAGCTAGTAAAAAAATGTTACCTAAGTCACATTACACATTTGAATCTTGCTGCATTTATGGTTTAATTATTGGAAATTTTCACTAATGTATTCATTCTTTATTTGCAGGGTCTTAGCTGAGCAGGAGGTGGACAGACACTTGACAGCCATTGCCGAAAAAGATTAAATAAATTGCTGTAATACCTTTATAATCACAGGTGTATTTTTTAAGAATATAATATACAATTAACTTGCAAAAGTATTTCTTTAATAAAATGAAACTGGTGTGATCATCACAAATACATTAATATTACAAAATAAAATCACTTTTAAAAGTTTGCCATACACACAGTCATTTTCTTATTTTACTTCTGTGCCGTTGTTGCCAATGGATTCCGCAGTACCAGTATAACGGAGTCGCCACGAAGAAACATTTTGGATATAAATCTATCCTTATTGACTGGCTTGGCCTGAAAAATAGAGGTTACATGTTAATATGATAATTCTTGGTGCTATACCTTTTAATAGTTCATCTTGTGATTCATTTTGAAGTAGATTCCCATAAAAAAGCTTGCTTCAAAGAAGCCATTCATTTCACAAGCATAAAAGTATACATAACACCTTTCAATTTGAGTGTGGGCATTATTGTAGAGCAGCTGTTTCAAAGTAAAAGTCCACAAATTATCTTCAGTGTTAAACTTACTTTCTTTTATGAGATGGGAGAATATTTTCGAAGTCCAAAGGTGCACGTATACACATGCACAAACAGACTAACAGCCAACATGAGAAAGATATGTAAAACCCATAGCTAACCTCTGCAAAAATGCCCCAGACATAGGTGATGCAGTCTGTGTGCAAAGGAACATGGTTTGAGCAGGCTAAGTTTGTGCCCGGTCAAATTTTGTTACTCAAGCACTGCTTTGAACATAAACAATCCTACGACACGACAATAATGGAGTGCTCCATAGGAAATACATGAAATGACGTGGCCTGAACCACCAATTTTCCCTCTTGCAGTATACTTGGTGTCTTTTGACACCTTTCACACATTGGCAGCAACCAGTCCAATAGTCCCCGAACTCATACATTTAGTCTACTAGATAGTGTAATTTCGGGACAAGTAAGACTGTTGGCAGCATTGCTTTCAGTGGAGAAACAAGCATAGTTTGCACTGAATTCTTCAGTATGGCTACATTATGCAGTAAGTAAACAATTAAGAACGTTAAAAGAATGCCCTCCAACATAAAATTGCACTAAAAATAGAAGAAATTATATTAAAAATCATGGTTGTATATAAAAACATAAAAAAGTGTGAAGATTAGAAAAAAGTGCTAAATAATGGGTAAGGTAGAAATTTCCTTATTCAGCTTCTTGCAAAAGAATCGCAAACCTATTCCATGGTAACTACACCTTCGAGGATACAACACAATTTTCATGAAAATTTCTACCCCAAAACTATCCTTGACAGAAAAAAGCATTTTATTTTCTAAAACTGTTACAATTTTGATTAAAATGTCATATGCTTAATATGACAGAAGAAATACACTGTAAAATCCTCAAGTCTTCCTTGAATACTTCTTATAAAGCTCTTGTACCAGCTCTTTTTTTAATTTGGAAAATTTCCTTTGCTGGATTGAATTTGTATAAGGAGATTCTTTCAAGAAAGTAAATGTACACTTTTCGTTGGTGAGGAACATTCAGGCATTCTGTGACTTTGAGGGTATGAAAACTAAATCAGCCTTGGTTGTAGATGCATATTGTCATGGTCACCATTTTAAGTCACTCACTTAGAGGAAAGATGGACTAATTAACAATTCACTTGCAGTTGAGCCATTAACTACATAAGCATTAACTAGAAAACATGCGGAATGATGATTTTAATGGAACATCTTATTTGTATAAATGAGGCGCTCTTAACTCTCATAAGTCAGTGGTAAAATACATGTGTTAAGTGGGCTGATGCAGTAATTAACCAATTTACTTATGGCTGAATTATTACTATATAACATAGAATATGCAAAATATGTGGAACGACTGCTTTTGTGGAACAAAAATCTATGTTTTACATCACTGACATTCTAACATATGTTGTAGTTCAGCAGCAAAATGCACACTGTGTAAATGAGCCTGGGATTCATGGTTTGAACCCAGCATACAACCATACATTTTATTCTAACTTTTTCACCTTGTACTTCTGTCGCATGTGCAAAATGTTCTGTAAGTTCTTTAGTGAAATATTTGAGGGCAGTATATAAAGACATCAGTCAGTCAGCATGCATTGTCCACAAGATTGCATGAAGCTGAATGCAACTGAAAACTGTGAATTTGTAGGCCTGGTGGAAACCAAGAATTGGGTTGTGAGCAGAAACCAGTGATCCAAAGGCTAGACCATATCACGAAGAAGAAGTTGAATGGCTCAAATAACATGACACTCAGGTAGGCCTTATGCAACAATACTTGCTCCAGAAATAGCCCTGGTAGAGATGAGGAACGCAAGACACAGGTCTTTCTAGATAAATTACTTAGTATGGTTGCTCTTATGAAACCATATGCCAAGTAATGGCTGCTATTGCAACACATCCTCCTGGTCCTTTACACATAAGGCAAGATTGCTACAATGGGTCTAGTGCAATATTGAACTTTCACAAGCTTACTGGGACCTGATAGCAAACTGGAGTGGTGAGAAGGTATTTCAAACTGACCAGCAATGGGCCTATGTCTGCATAGATCAAAGTGGAACTAGATAAAACTTCAGCACATAGTTAGTACCTTCATGGGTGATCAGCCATGTCAAAATAACTTCAAGCTTTTGGCCTTTCCAAGCTCCATGGCCAAAAGATGTAGTTACTTTGACACTGCTGATCAACCGTGAAGCTTTAATAACGCTCACCATGAAAGTTCTGAAGTCTTATTATTTGAAGCAAAAGGTTAGAAACTGTGAAAGTAATGGGTCGGTAATTCTAACACAAACATCACTTAAATTATCTTTACTTGGACATGTTTTGGGGAACGGTTTGTCCCCATCGTCAGCAGTTATCTGACTGGTTGGATCTGTGGTTTCCTGAAGTGAGCTGATTGTCTGTGGTGGTATCTGTTGTCTGTGAGATGAACTTCCAAAGAGAGTTTTCAGGCGGCAATTCGAAATTTAAAGTATACTGTTTGTTTTTATAATTAGCAACTTTTCCCAAACATTGAGTTCGGCTGCATTACTGGCTAGGTTTAATAGTTTTATATTTGGTAGAATTTCATGATTGGCAGACCAGATTTGGTGGGCTATTGCTGATTTCTCTGTTTGTATTTCACACATATCATGTTCCTGTAACCTAATATGTAAACTTCTTTTGGTTTTTCCTATGCAGAGCTTATTGCAGTCTGAGCAGTTGATTTTGTATATACCTGATTTCTTGTTTTCAGGTACTGGGTCTTTCAGGTTGTTGCATAATAAGTTTTTTAACCTGAATTTATTTATTGGGGCTAGGGTGATGTTGTACTTCTTGAATATCTTGTTGAATTTATGATGCACTCTGGGATATGTGAATTTTCTGAACTGTGTCTCGGTTTTTGATTCTGTTAATTTTGTGGTATCCAAAACGTGTTTCTGTTTCTTGAATTTCCAAATTTTCTTTTCTATTGTTTACTGTATCCATTAATTGCAGCTATGTTAATCATGTGGTTATATTCTTTGTTGTATTCATTCTTTTTCAATGGATGTTGACTAGTCTATGTGTTAAGCTGTTCAAAACTGCATGTTTGTGGGGTGTAGGGTTGTAGCTATCGTTCTTGATGTAATTATCTGTTTGTGTTGGCTTCCTGTAGATGCCAAAAGATATGTTATTTAATTCATGGATTATCTTCAGATCTCTGAAAGGCAGGTAGCCATCTTTTTCTATCTCTATTGTGAACTTTATTGCTTTATTCTGTATGTTCAATAGTTTTAAGGAATCTTGTATGAATTTGTGTGGAACAATGGCAAAAATATCATCTATTCCGGTATTTGAAGATGTATGGGAAGGATGATGTACTATGTGTTTCAAAGTAGCTCAGAAAGAGGTTGGCTAGGAAAGGTGAAAGTGGATTGCCCATTGTTAGGCCTGAGGTCTGTTGATAAAATATACCGTTGAATGTAAAGAAATTTTGATGTATGCATAAATGAGTAAGTTTTGTGAGATCTCAGTTGTGGTAGTTATCCCTTCCTCTGGTATAATAATCATAAAGTGTGGTGTTTACTTGTGCCATTATTTTCCTTCTCAGTTGCAATTACAACTACCTTATATACATATAGTCCAACTACAGTAAGAATCTTATTATCTCTAAATACATTTCTACATGAATCAGTACATGCTAATCTATAGATACAACGTAGACATTTTTTTTGTAACACTAATACTCTATTCATGTGAGCATTACAAGTGCTTCCCCATAATTCTATGCCATAGGAAATATGAGGATAGATGAGTCCAAAATATAAAGTTTGTAACATGTTTTTGTCTAAATACAATGATAATTGTCTTAAAGCATATATATTTGAGCTAATTTTTTTACATACATAGTCAATATGAGCTTCCCAAGTTAACCTATTGTCTATGTGAATCCCTAGGAAGTTATGGTTATCAACTTTTTCTATCAAATATGATCATTTTGCTTTTCTTAGAATTAACTCCTAAATTTATGCTACTTAGGTAGGTTCCTAGCTGTTTTACAGAGTGCGAAATTTCTGTTACCAACTGAGTACGAGAGTTTTCACTGCAAATCATTGTGGTGTCATCTGCATACGATACTATGGCATTGGTAGTTATATTTGGTAAATTATTTACAGATATTAGATACAAAATTGGACCCAGAACAGACCCTTGCGGTACTCCAGTTGTTACTACTTTTTGTTCTGATACATACTTTACATTTTTTTAAACCTATTTTATGGTTGATTTCTGTTGAACATTTTCTATTACTTAGATAAGACTTAATTATATGTAGCATTTTGCCTCTTATGCCATAAATTTCTAGTTTATTAAGCAGTATTTGATGTGAGACACAGTCAAACACCTTTGAAAGATCAATGAATACTCCCGCAGTGCTCAAACCTTTGTCTAGATTTTCCGAAACTTTGTGCATAAAATCAGCAACTGCTGTGGTTGTTGACATACCTTTTGGAAAACCATGCTGGTGACAATTCAATACATCGTATCTACTAAGAAAGTCAACCAGTCTAACTAATAAAATCTTTTCAAAAACTATTCCAATCACAGAAGTTAAGGATATTGGCCTATAATTATCAACACTATTTCTATTACCCTTTTTATAGATAGGTTTTATGATTCCCAGTTTTAAGCAATTTGGAATTAGTGACTCGAATTTCAAAAACACTCAAAAAGATCAGCAAGAAAAGGTGAAAGTATTACCCATTGCTAAGCCAGAAGTTTGTTGAAACAATTCACCATTAAAAGTGAAAAAATTTTGATCCAAACAAAAATCAGTATAACAAAATCAACTATTAAGTCCTCACGTAAATTTATTGAATTCAAACACTTTTTAAAATAAATTAAAATTTTTTCTCTAGGAATACTAGGAAATAAGGCAGTTACATCAAAAGAAATAAGTGTATCAGTTTTAGATAATACAACACTATCAATCTTTATTAGTTCAAAAGAGTTTTTAATACTTAAACTTTCAAATTTATCAAAATTAATAAATTTTTTGTGTAACCATTTTGCTAAATTGTAAGTTGGTGAGTTTATACAATTAACAATAGGTCTCATTTTATTACCGGGCTTATGAATTTTAGGAAGGGCATGAATTCTAGGTAAAGCAGGATTACTAACTTTTAAAAAAAGGTTTTTCTTTGTCTGATATAACTTTCACTTCATTAAGTATTTTATTAAAATTTGTAATACAAGATTTTAAAGGGTCTTTATTAATCTTAATAAAATCACCTTGAAGTAAAAGGTTTACTCTATTAATATAATCTAATTTATCTAAAATTACAATTCTATTACCTTTATCCGCTTTGGTGAAAATTAAATCTTTTTGATTTAATGATTTAATAATATGTTTATTATTATTATTTCTTTTTAATTTGTATTTATCTTAATTTTGCAATATTTTGCTAAATTTTAATTTCATCAAAGATTTATTATTTTCATTTAAATCTTCACTAGCAATTTCTATATCTGCAATATAATCTATATTGTTTGAAAAATATACACACGTATTTTAACCTTGATTTAAAAATTTTAACTCTTTTTCATTAAGGTTAGAATTTGATAAATTAACATTATCTTTATTATTGTTAATAACTGGGTTTAATTTATTTTGTTTCAAACGCAAATTATATAATTTCTGTTATAATTTAGTAGTTTTATTTTTCATATTTATATCAAGAACATGAACTAATTTGGATTCTAAATTAAATACGAAATAATTTGGACTCTAAATTAAGCCATATTGTATAACCTAAAATCTTTGTTAATTTAAGATATAAATCATATAATTTAAGTTCAATATTACTTAAACTTTTAAAACATAAACTTCTTTCAACTTGAATTACTTTTTTCTCCGCCGCTTGTTGATTAATACTATTATAAAATTTAACAGTTTTTCTAACGAATACAGGAACTACTTTGTTTCAAACAAAGATTTAGAAAACGAATGTCTGCAAGAATAGATTTTTTTTTCTTTTGAAGCTTTAAATATAGCTTAATTTCAAATTTGGTATCTATAAAATTTAAATTAAATGCATCAATGTTGTTATAATCCATAGTAACCTAAAAGTGAAAACAACGAAAATGGATGCTTCAAATTATAAACTTCTGATTACACAGAAAATGAAGCTATTTACAGTGGAGTAACAAACACTACACAAATAAAAATATTTAGTGAATATTCTCTACTTAACTTAAGAAGTCGATGACAATACTTCTATTATGTTTTTGCGAAATTAATTTCATGGACATTTGCGCACATCTTCAGTCAACACAATTCGTTGTCAAGGATACCATGCATTTATGTATTTACGTATTACCAACATCCGAAGACGAAACAAACCTAAAAACAGAATCAATTGCTGGTATGTCAAAATCCATTACGCGATTTTTATTTTTTGAAATAAATATTTTTTCCCAAACTATTAAATCTATGGGACCATTTAATTCTTTTAATAATGTAACTTTGGGATTTATTTCATGGCTAAATGACCAAAAATGATCTGCTATGTCCGATTTATCCATTTGTTTATATCTAATGTTACGAAAATATTCTTTCTTTCTGGTTTCCAAACTACGTTTCGTCTTTCCAATATAAACCTGATCACAATCTAAGCAATTGATAAATACCAAATTTTTTATTATTAGGAATTTTATCTTTTTTTAGAAAATTGTAATACATTTTTAATACTATATTTATTTTGAGGAACTAAAGTTATACCAAATTCTTTAAAAAAAAATTGAAAATGTTTATTAACCCAACGATGGTAAGTAAATTTTTTAAATTTATAATCATATTTTATTTTTTTAAGAGTAGAAATATCATTAATACTTTTTTTATATTTAAATTTTTCAATCTTCTTTTGTATAAAATCTTTATTAAAACCGTTAATTAAAGCAGTATTAATATGTTTATATTCTTTATTAAATTCTTCTTTATTCAGCAGTATATTTATTAATATAAATTTGGATAAATTTGAGTTTGATTTATGAGTCACTATGTTTGCACTCAAACTTCACTTACTTGTTGTTGTATAAATGAAACGTTTTCAAGATCATTCGATCTCATCCTCAGCTGTTTGGTGACTAAATGAACATTCCTCTTCTTCCACTACTACGGAGCTCCAATCACTCTGCCATCTGGTGTTAGGGGCACTAGTTTTAATACTTCATTTAATGCCAGGATTTCAAAATTTATAATTTTATCACGCTTTTTGTTTATATTTTTTCCCAAATATCCAATTCTATGGGTGTACTTAAAGATTTTAACAGTTTAATGTTGTGACCAACGTTGTGGTTTTCTGTCCAAAAATGGTGTGAAACTGCAGATTTTTCTGTTTGTTTCAACTTAATGTTCCTATGGTGTTCTTTTTGCCTGGTTAACAAGTTTCTCTTAGTTTTTCCTATGTAGATTTTTTCACAGGATTCACAATTAATCTGATAAATTCCTGATTTCAAATTGTTGGGGATTGAATTTTTTAGTGGTTTATTTAGCAGGTTCCTCAGACTGAATTTGTTTTGGGGTGATAGTTTTAAGTTTAGTCTTTTGAAGATTCATTCAAATTTTCTAAAAGCCCATGGATGGTAGGTGAATTTTCTATATTGCCAATTTGTGTTTTTAAGTGGTGTGAGAGTGGTATTTTTTTATATTATCTTCAGTTTTTCCTTTCTCTTCATCATGTTCCTTATAATGGCTGGGTTGAATCCATTTAATACCGCTATGTTTTTTATGTGTTGTTCTTTAAAAAATTCCTCCTTACTCAGTGGGATGTTGTATAGCAGGTGAATTAGACTTCTAAAGGCAGCTAGTTGATGTAAAACTGGGTTGTATAAATTTTTCTTTATGTAATTATCTATGTTTGTGGGCTTCCTGTATATTCCAAAATCTACACCATGACGATTTCTAGTTATCTTGAGGTCCAAAAAGGGTAGGGTGTTGTCTCTTTCTACTTCCATTGTAAACTGGATGTGATTATCTTGCAGGTTTAGTAATTTTACAGAATCTTTTTTAAGTTTTTCCGGAATGATAGCAAAAACATCATCAATATATCTCCGCCAAAATTTATAAATCTGTGGGAAGGCCTTTACTATGTGTGTTTCAAAATAGCTCATGTATAGGTCTGCTAAAATAGGCGAAAGTGGGCTACCCATAGCTAATGTGTAATAGAGCCCCTAACACCAGATGGCAGAGTGATTGGAGCTCTGTAGTAGTGGAAGAAGAAGAATGTTCATTTAGTCACCAAACAGCTGAGGATGAGATCGAATGATCTTGAAAACGTTTCAATTATACAACAAGTAAGTGAAGTTTGAGTGTAAACATAGTGACTCATAAATCAAACTCAAATATGAAGAATACTTCACTGTTTAATAATGCCTCTTCTTTTAATATTTGGATAAATTTGTTTGGAAATCAGAAAGAAAGAACATTTTCGTAACATTAGATATAAACAAATTGATAAATCGGCCGTAGCAGATCATTTTTGGTCATTTAACCATGAAATAAATCCCACAGTTAAATTATTAAAAGAATTAAATGGTCCCATAGATTTAATAGTTTTGGAAAAAAATATTTATTTTAAAAAATAAAAATTGAATAATGAATTCTGACATACCGGCAAGTGATTCTGTTTTTAGGTTTGTTTTGTCTTCAGATGTTGGTAACACGTATGGTATCCTTGACAACGAATTGTGTTGACTGAAGATGTGGGCAAATATCCATGAAATTAATTTCGCAAAAACATAATAGAAGTATTGTCACCGGCTTCTTAAGTCAAGTGGAGAATATTTACTAAATATTTTTATTTGTGTAGTGTTTGTTACTCCACCGTGAATAGCTTCATTTTCTGAGTAATCCCATATTTAAGTTCATCACTAAATCAACAGATGGCAACAGCAGCTCCAGAGTTACCCACACCACTGGATCGAGCTTTAGTCGCATAAAAGCCGACGATGCAAACGATGGTTTGCGAAACATGTCCTCAAAATAGGTATGTAAGTGAAGCCGATGTGTAATAAATATGACTTATCTATAAATGAATAATTATTTCGCTACACTGTGGTGTTCCAATACAGTTAAATCTCGACATAATTTCATGTTTCTTTCCCATTCTTTGTTTCAACATACTTCCTACAAAATTAACTTTTGTTTACCAATTTGTGATCTAACAGGTGATATTAACGTGTGTTTGGAGGAATTTAGTAACAGTGACGTCAAAATTAATATAAAAATTATTTGTGGTTGGTTTATTGACACTCGTCACTTACTTTTTCATATATTTATGAGAGACTAGTTTCAAAGGCCCTGGCCTCCATTTTCAATCTCTTCCCAACTGGCATTTGTTGTTCTCTGCTCTCTCTGGTGGTGGAACTATGAACTTTTTTGTCAAATTATCTGCTGGCGGGATTTCAAAGTTCATTACGCGATCCTTATTTTTCCAGATGAATATGTTCTCCCATGTTGTCAATCTATTTTGGTTTATCACTCCTTTTAATAATTTTGGATTTGGATCAATGTCATGGTTTTCATTCCAAAAATGAAATGCTACTGCTGACTTGTCTTCTTGTTTCAATCTGATGTTTCTAAAGTGTTCTTTGACTCTGGTTTTTACATTTCTTTTTGTTTGACCTATGTAGCATTTTTCACAATTCTTGCAATTTATTTGGTATATTCCAGATTTGTTACCTGAAGGAATTTCATCTTTTGTTTTTGAATTTAGTAATTTTAAAATTGAGTATCTATTAGTAGGTGCCAAGATGATATTTTGTTCCTTGAATATCTTTTTAAATTTATTAAATGTTTTTGGTGGATATGTGAATGAACTGAATATGCTGTTGCTTTCTTTTTCTTTAATAAATGTGGTTGCTTCCTTAATGGTTTTCTTTAGTTTAGATTTTCTAATTTTCTTCAACACCAAACTTTTGTTGTATCCGTTTTCTTCTGCTATGTGTATTATTGCTTTTTGTTCCTTGAAATATTCTTCTTTTTCCATGGGTATGTTGACTAGTCTGTGTGTAAGGCTGTTTATTATTGCATGTTTATGTGTAATTGGGTTGTGGCTATTATTTTTTATATAATTTTCTGAATGTGTTGGCTTCCTGTAAATTCCAAATTTTATTTTTGTATCATTCCTGATGATATTTAGATCCAAGAAAGGTAGTTGTCCATTGATTTCCTTTTCTATTGTGAATTTGATAGTCCTTTCTTGCAGATTGAGTAATTTTAATGCATCATCTAAATGTTTACTTGGTACAATTGCAAAGATGTCGTCAACATATCTATACCAAACCTTGAAGATCAATGGGAAGGACTTTTTAATTTGTGTTTCAAATGCACTCATAAATAAGTTAGCCAAAAAAGGTGAAAGTGGATTGCCCATTGATAATCCTGATTTCTGCTTGTAGTGTTTTCCATTAAAGCTAAAGAAGTTTTGTTCAATGCATATTTTTGTTAGAGAAATATATTCTTCTGCTTCTATTGCTTCCATATCAATTGTGGCTAGCCATTTTTTTAACACATTCTGCAATTTTTCTGTTGGTATGCTTGGAAATAAAGATGTGACATCAAATGAAACCAGTCTGTCATTTTTGTCCAAATTTATATCTTTGATTTTTTCTACTAAATCTAAAGAGTTTCTTAAGTTTGCACTTTCAAATTTTGGAAAACTATTAAATTTACTTAGTAACCATTTGGCCAAATTATATGTGGGGGGATTTATGCTACTAGTAATAGGTCTCATGCCTTTCCCTGTTTTATGAATTTTTGGCAGCCCATATACTCTTGGTAATGTTGGATTATCTACTTTAATTTTGTGCAATTCTTTTTTGTTGATTATTTTGCTCTCTTTTAGTGTTTTATTTGTGGTTTCAATGCAGTACTTTAATGGATTAGTTTCTACTTTTTGGTAATTACTGTCTTCTAACAAATCTTCCATCCTCTTTGTGTATTCTTCTTTTTCCAGAATTACTAGTTTATTTCCCTTGTCTGCTTTAGTATAAATAACCGGTTTCTTTTTAAGAGCTTTTATGATTTGGTTACTAAAATTCTTTTTCTTTTCATTTTTAATCTCTTCTACTATTTTGGAGCATTTGTTTTTTACTGTGTTTTTACTTTCTTCATTAAGTGTTTGTGTAGCAATTTGGATGTCAGCAATGTAATCTTCAATTTGGTTGGAATAATCTACACATGTCTTTAAACCTAGATTCAGCATATTCAGTTCTGTTTTTGTAAAATTTTGGTTTGATAGGTGGTAAACCTATCAAACCAAAATTTTACAAAAACAGAACTGAATATGCTGAATCTAGGTTTAAAGACATGTGTAGATTATTCCAACCAAATTGAAGATTACATTGCTGACATCCAAATTGCTACACAAACACTTAATGAAGAAAGTAAAAACACAGTAAAAAACAAATGCTCCAAAATAGTAGAAGAGATTAAAAATGAAAAGAAAAAGAATTTTAGTAACCAAATCATAAAAGCTCTTATAAAGAAACCGGTTATTTATACTAAAGCAGACAAGGGAAATAAACTAGTAATTCTGGAAAAAGAAGAATACACAAAGAGGATGGAAGATTTGTTAGAAGACAGTAATTACCAAAAAGTAGAAACTAATCCATTAAAGTACTGCATTGAAACCACAAATAAAACGCTAAAAGACAGCAAAATAATCAACAAAAAAGAATTGCACAAAATTAAAGTAGATAATCCAACATTACCAAGAGTATATGGGCTGCCAAAAATTCATAAAACAGGGAAAGGCATGAGACCTATTACTAGTAGCATAAATCCCCCCACATATAATTTGGCCAAATGGTTACTAAGTAAATTTAATAGTTTTCCAAAATTTGAAAGTGCAAACTTAAGAAACTCTTTAGATTTAGTAGAAAAAATCAAAGATATAAATTTGGACAAAAATGACAGACTGGTTTCATTTGATGTCACATCTTTATTTCCAAGCATACCAACAGAAAAATTGCAGAATGTGTTAAAAAAATGGCTAGCCACAATTGATATGGAAGCAATAGAAGCAGAAGAATATATTTCTCTAACAAAAATATGCATTGAACAAAACTTCTTTAGCTTTAATGGAAAACACTACAAGCAGAAATCAGGATTATCAATGGGCAATCCACTTTCACCTTTTTTGGCTAACTTATTTATGAGTGCATTTGAAACACAAATTAAAAAGTCCTTCCCATTGATCTTCAAGGTTTGGTATAGATATGTTGACGACATCTTTGCAATTGTACCAAGTAAACATTTAGATGATGCATTAAAATTACTCAATCTGCAAGAAAGGACTATCAAATTCACAATAGAAAAGGAAATCAATGGACAACTACCTTTCTTGGATCTAAATATCATCAGGAATGATACAAAAATAAAATTTGGAATTTACAGGAAGCCAACACATTCAGAAAATTATATAAAAAATAATAGCCACAACCCAATTACACATAAACATGCAATAATAAACAGCCTTACACACAGACTAGTCAACATACCCATGGAAAAAGAAGAATATTTCAAGGAACAAAAAGCAATAATACACATAGCAGAAGAAAACGGATACAACAAAAGTTTGGTGTTGAAGAAAATTAGAAAATCTAAACTAAAGAAAACCATTAAGGAAGCAACCACATTTATTAAAGAAAAAGAAAGCAACAGCATATTCAGTTCATTCACATATCCACCAAAAACATTTAATAAATTTAAAAAGATATTCAAGGAACAAAATATCATCTTGGCACCTACTAATAGATACTCAATTTTAAAATTACTAAATTCAAAAACAAAAGATGAAATTCCTTCAGGTAACAAATCTGGAATATACCAAATAAATTGCAAGAATTGTGAAAAATGCTACATAGGTCAAACAAAAAGAAATGTAAAAACCAGAGTCAAAGAACACTTTAGAAACATCAGATTGAAACAAGAAGACAAGTCAGCAGTAGCATTTCATTTTTGGAATGAAAACCATGACATTGATCTAAATCCAAAATTATTAAAAGGAGTGATAAACCAAAATAGATTGACAACATGGGAGAACATATTCATCTGGAAAAATAAGGATCGCGTAATGAACTTTGAAATCCCGCCAGCAGATAATTTGACAAAAAAGTTCATAGTTCCACCACCAGAGAGAGCAGAGAACAACAAATGCCAGTTGGGAAGAGATTGAAAATGGAGGCCAGGGCCTTTGAAACTAGTCTCTCATAAATAGGTGATATTAACTTACATTGATATGCCAAATTGAATGGTGCTTTCCATTTTTCTTTATCACAAGGTTTTCTCAAAAATAATATTTTGAAAAAAAATTTTATGTTAAAAAATATGCATTATAAAATAAATACATGATGTAAAATTTCTCAATAATAATTGAAAATACCTACAAATTACATTTTCCTTGGCTAGACAGATGGCTACATTGGTTTACACTTATGTCATGGTTAAGGAGCTTCACTTTTCAAGCACCAACCTAGTGCGCTAACATCACAATGTTCTTGATTTCTCCTCTCTCTCCCTTTGCTTTCTTGAGGAAATCTTTCAACTCATTCATTACTGAGGGATCCTAAATTATCGAGAAAATGAATATGTTCTTCCATATATCGAGATTTAAGTGAAGCAGATGTGTAAAAAATACGACTCATCTAAAATTTAATAATGTTCTTCCATGTTGCCAGTTTATTTTGGTTTATCATTCTTTTAATAATTTTGGATTTGGATAGTAATTTTGAATCATGGTTTTCGTTTCAAAAATAAAATACTACTCCTGACGTACCTTCTCGTTTCAATTTGATGTTTCTAAAGTGCTCTTTGACTCTGGTTTTCAGGTTTCTTTTAGTGAGACCTATGTAGCATTTTTCACAATTCTTACAACTTATTCAGTATAGTTTGTTAATTCAAAAACAAAATATGAAATCCAAACAATTAACAGATCCAGAATATATTCCTTGCTTTGCCAATTCTTTAACTCAAGACAGTGACATGTCAAATACATTACGCTCCTGAACATGTTTTACTTCAGATCAAGCACACTCAATAGCATTTAAAATGAATGATTGTGGTTTAGGGAGCTCAACAGCGTGGTCATCAGCGCCCCGATGGCAATCTGACAACAGTATATACACAAAATTCTCTGGATATACTAAAACCGAAAAGACCTTCTTTAGACTGTCAGATCTTGGCTAGATGATTTTGAATGGTCTGTACTGAACTATCATGAGTGTCATTAACAAGCACTAAACAAGTATCAGATTGATGGCTAATAAGCAATTTTCTCCCATCCTCATTCACCTGGGACTTACTTTTTTTGCCGTGACAAACCGCAATCCTCTGTCTCAAAATGCATGAGTATTTTTATATCCTCCTTGCTGCTCCAGTAAAATACTGGACTGCACAACAGTAATTGAAGATTCTTGTAATTCTTTCTAAAAACGGTTCCAAGATTTTCACATGATTCTTTGGTATTGAGGGAAATTTCCTTCGAGTGCAATAAAATGGCTTTTAGACTTCTTTTTGAAGCATCAATTAACAAATCCCAGTGAAGCAGATGTGTAAGAAATACGACTCATCTAAAATTTAATAAATCCCAGTTGTTACTATCATATGTTAGTCTTCAAGTTCAATTGAACTTGATATGTCACACAATACTGAACAAATTTATCTTCCATCTTAAATAATTTGGTAAATCCTCTATCCGTAATCCTATAACAGGAAAATGTGGTGTCTGCAGCCAGTATATTCTTCCCTTTCAACCTTGATTCATGTAATTTGATCTTGTCTTAAGTAAAACCTAAGTCTCTTACTAAACTGTTCAACTCTTCTTGCCTAAAATGCTGTGACTAGTCTTCAGCATGGTGTGCTAAGAAATTTTCATTTGTATTGAAATTTTTTGTTGACACACATACAGACCTCTTGATGTCCTTTGAGTCGGTGGAATAGGAATAGGAACATCTATTTCGTGTAATGCAGGCCTTATAGCTGAAGCAAGGCCATCTGGATATTTAATTATTGTTTTGTCTTATTGTACACTGATACTTTACACATGCAGAAGTAGCAATCATCATAGTGATTTTTTTTATTTGTTCATATCATAGGAATCCCGAACTTCATTCACTTCTGTTTTCCATTGTACTACTGCCTTAGCCCTTAACTATATGTTTTGCAGATTGCAGAGCCTGTTATACTTTGATCTCCAATCTGTTTCATATAACCTTGCCCCACTGACATGTATCACTCCGCGTGTAACTACCTTCCCCCTCATCCTAATTGGCTAATACTTTCACGCCATAGGCCATAAGTGGTGCCTTCCTGTCACATTGAAACCTGCAGTAAACGTCATAACAATTGCCTGGCAGATAAGAAAATCATACAAATAACAATATGAAGGCATGCAAAAATAATGAAGTTTATAAATATTAAAAGCAGAAGCATTATTAACAGTGAAGTATTCTTCATATTAGTCACCAAACAGCTGAGGATGAGATCGAATGATCTTGAAAACGTTTCAATTATACAAGTAAGTGAAGTTTGAGTGTAAACATAGTGACTCAAATTCAAAAATGAAGTTTATATTGAAACTGAGCAAGTTGAAACTGAATGAGCAATGAAACTGGAACAAGTTTATAATGAAAGGCCTTCGTTCTTTTCCACTGGGATTTTTTAAACCAGCACACATACCTTGCAAAAATGCTTGTCTTTCAGTCTTAAAAGTCGTGTCACGCCACACTTGTTGTGTGTCATTCATTCTCCCAAGTCTCGTCAAGGTAGTATATTTTGCGACTTGTATCTTGGTACAATCTGAATGTCCTTGAATAACGTCTTCGCCCCACAGCAATATCGCCCCTGGAGTGGTTAAGTTTTCCTGTTGTCTCAATTTCATGTCGCAAAGTTCCTACGCATCTAACACACCTGTAAGTTTAGGGCACAGCTGTTCGACTTCTCTCACTGACAAAGACGGATTCTTATCTGAGAGTGCATTAAATACATACATCACATTTCTTTTTCCGCCGCTTTGTAAAGGTTTTCCCTTGCAATGCTTCAGCGAAAAACTGGCAGTAGACTCTACCATTATACATATAATAAGTACACGCGCAATAAACGATTAATAAAATAACTGCTTTTGCACTTGGCATAGCACACCGTCGAATGGCGATATATGACTAATCCAGTTCAAAACAAGGTCAATGATAAAAGTCATATAAACAAATGTCATCACTACCGCTGAATCACGTGCTATCGTGCCATATGCTTGAGAGCAAAGGAACCTCCTCTTTACTTCGTTTAAGAATTAACATGCATTTCAGATAAATCAACTCTTCTGCGTAATATATTTCATTAAAACAGTTACGAAAATATAAATTTGACAATTCTCTTCCAACATATAAAGACATATCACCATGTTAAATAACTAATTTTTACCGCACAACAGCTGCACTAGAACTACTGCACTAGAAAAAACACAATCCATGTGTTTTTCGTGCTCGTGCATATTCACTAAGGTCATGTAGAAATAGTTAACCATAACAGAACATCTGTAAATTGATTCATTACTGTCTAACAAATTAAAAAAAGTTGGAACAAAAATGTAATTCCATATTGGGGTTTGAACTGTGAATGCTTAGCCCAATTACAAAGCATGTGTTTTGAGACTGAACTATCACAGCCGTTATTAGAACACTGCTTATATACAAACACAGATATTGATTACATTAGAATCACTCCATGTGTTCTCTTTTCTTTCATATTCTCCAATGATATATAGTAACAGCTTAGCAACAAGATAATACTTCTTACTTTTGTTATTGTATCTAACAAAGTAAAAAATCTGGAATAAAAAGTATGATCACATGTTTCATGAAATGGAACATGAACCCTCGACTCATTTGCCACAGCATGTTTTCTGCTACTGAACTATTAGAGTAGTTGGTCAAGCATGCCTTATTTATAAAACATACCTAAGTTAAAATCATAACTCTACATTTTCTTGTATATTCTTTAATGTCATGCAGTTAATAGCTCAGCTGCAAGAGAATTGCTGCTTGCTATGTGATATTTAATCCACATCTCTGCATAATGGGTTAATATAGCCATAAAAATCTTTGAAGAGAGTAACAGAGTAAAATGTGACCATGTCAGTATACATCTACAATCAGAGCTCATTAAGTTTTCATACCCTCTACTCACAGAATGACTGAGTAATACTGACCTGTGAAAAGTGTACATTTACTTTCTTGAAATATAGTAAGAAAACTTGCTGCAGAAAAATGTAGAGTCCATTAATATGCACAATTTGTATCAAGTCCTTTTTTTAAGTGTTACTTGCTCATGAAACATTCTATCTTCCAAATTTAGAACTTTCTTAAGTATCACCTAACAGACAAGTTGGAAAGTTACAAATTTTGCTCTTCTCCCGTTGTATCACAAGGGCTTGTTACTGGGAATAAAAATTTGAGTGCTGTTTTAACTTTGAAACCACTTAGCATAATTTAAAATCATTGCTGGATAAAGATATATCCACCTGACCTGGCTAGTAAAATCACTTTCATGTGAATCTATATCAGATTGTTTTATCTGTTAACTGCACAAGTTTTCTACCTAATTTTTCCAACATTTAAATATTTTACAGAAAATGAAGCTAGTTACAGTGGAGCAATAAATATTATACAAATAAAAATATTTGCTAATTAACTTCCACTTATCTTAAGAAGTTGATGTTAACATTTCTATCTTCTTTATACAAAATCGATTTCATGGACATTTGCCCAAATCTTCAGTCAACACACTTCGTTGTCAAGGATACCAATTATTTATGTATTACAAACATCTGAAGACGAAACAAACCTAAAAACAGAATCAATTGCTGGTATGTCAAAATTTATTACGCGATTTTTATTTTTTAAAATAAATATTTTTTCCCACACTATTAAATCTATGGAAACATTTAATTGTTTTAATAATTTACCTTTAGGATTTATTTCATGGTTAAATGACCAAAAATGATCTGCTACGGCCGATTTATCAATTTGTTTACATTTAATGTTACGAAAATGTTCTTTCTTTATGGTTTCCAAACTACGTTTCGTCTTACCAATATAAACCTGATCACAATCTAAACAATTAAATTGATAAATATCAGATTTTTTATTATTAGGAATTTTATCTGTTTTTTAGAAAACTTTAATAAATTTTTAATACTATGTTAGTTAATTGATGAAAGTTAATCATTTCTTCACACTAGCCGTATATAGCCTAAGGTGTTAGATATAGGGACAAAGGCTTGCTAAAGGATATACGTCCTGAGAATTTAATGGAGAATGTAATGTCAGGATGACACGTTGGCCATGGTAGCTCAATGGGTTAGAGCGACGCGACGGAAACCAGTAGATCCATGGTTCAAATCCCGGCCATGGCATTGAATTTTTCATGTTGACTCAATCTATTTTAATACTATATTTATTTTGAAGAACTAAAGTTATACCAACTTCTTTAAAAAAAATTTGAAAATGTTTATTAACCCAAGGATGGTAAGTAAATTTTTTAAATTTATAATCATCTTTTATTTTTTTAAGAGTAGATATATCATTAATAGTTAATTTATGTGAAAAAGGGTTAAAACTTATTTTTTATGTAATTATCAATATAAGTAGATTTCCTATAAATATCAAAATTTAATTTGTTATTATTTCTTATTATTTTCAAATCTAGAGAAGGAAGAAATCCATTAATTTCAGTTTCTAATGTGAATTGTATAACTTTATCTTGTAAATTTAGTAATTTTAAAGCATCATTAATTTGTTTTTCAGGAACAATAGCAAAAATATCAACATATCTATACCATGTTTTAAAAATCAAAGAAAAAGCTTTAGTGACTTGGTTTTCGAAAAAACCCATAAAAGGATCAGAAAGAAAAGGTGAAAGAGGCTTGATTACCCATTGCTAAGCCAGAAGTTTGTTGAAAAATTTCACCATTAAAAGTGAAAAAAAAAAAAAAAAAAAGATCCAAACAAAATCAGTTAAGTTTAACGAAATCAACTATTAAGTCCCCATGTAAATTTATTGAATTCAGTCACTTTTTAAAATAGATTAAAAGTTTTTCTCTAGGAATACTAGGAAATAAGGCAGTTACATCAAAAGAAATAAGTTTATCAGTTTTAGATAATACAACACTATTAATCTTTTTTATTAGTTCAAAAGAATTTTTAATACTTAAACTTTCAAATTTATCAAAATTAATAAATTTTTTGTGTAACCATTTTGCTAAATTGTAAGTAGGTGAGTTTATATAATTAACAATAAGTCTCATTTTATTTCCGGGCTTATGAATTTTAGGAAGGGCATAAATTCTAGGTAAAACAGGATTACTAGCCTTTACAAAATGTTTTTCTTTGATATAACTTTCACTTCATTAAGTATTTTATTAAAATTTGAAATACAAGATTTTAAAGGGTCTTATTAATCTTTATAAAATCTTCACCTGAAGTAAAAGGTTTACTCTATTAATATAATCTAATTTATCTAAAATTACAATTCTATTACCTTTATCCGCTTTGGTGAAAATTAAATCTTTTTGATTTAATGATTTAATAATATGTTTATTATTATTATTATTATTATTTCTTTTTGATTTGTATTTATCTAAATTTTGCAATATTTTGCTAAATTTTAATTTAATCAAAGATTTATTATTTTCATTTAAATCTTCACTAGCAATTTCTATATCTGCAATATAATCATCTATATTGTTTGCAAAATCTACAGACGTTTTTAAACCTTGCTTTAATTAATGGTTTTAATAAAGATTTTATACAAAAGAAGATTGAAAAATTTAAATATCAAAAAATATTAATGATATTTCTACTCTTAAAAAAATAAGAGATGATTATAAATTTAAACAATTTACATACCATCCTTGGGCCAATAAACATTTTCAATTTTTTTTTTTTTTTTTTTTTTTTTTAAGGAGTTGGTATAACTTTAGTTCCTCAAAATAAATACAGTATTAAAAATTTATTACAATTTTCTAAAAAAGATAAAATTCCTAATTATAAAAAATTTGGTATTTATCAATTTAATGGTTTAGATTGTGATCAGGTTTATATTGGAAAGATGAAATGCAGTTTGGAAACCAGAAAGAAAGAACATTTTCGTAACATTAAATATAAACAAATTGATAAATCGGCTGTAGCAGATCATTTAACCATGAAATAAATCCCAAAGTTAAATTATCAAAACAATTAAATGTTCCCATAGATTTAAGTGTGGGACAAAATATTTATTTAAAAAAATAAAAATCGCGTAATGAATTTTGACATACCGGCAATTGATTCTGTTTTTAGGTTTGTTTCGTCTTCAAAGGTTGGTAATACGTAAATACATGGTATCCTTGACAACGAAGTGTGTTGACTGAAGATATGGGCAAATGTCCATGAAATCAATTTTGTATATGGAAGATAGAAGTATTAACATCAACTTCTTAAGGTAAGTGGAAGTTAATTAGCAAATATTTTTATGTGTATAATATTGAAATATTTTGTTACTTTTTAAGGCTTAAAACTATTAATTGTTCTCTGGGAGTGTATATTACAATGAACATTAGCTTTGCGCCACTATTTGTTCATAAAAGTAAAGTCAGGTTATTTCTAACCAGTGCTATTGTTTACCTTCTTCTTGCCTTTTCCTGTACGTGGAAGTTCAGTCCACATCTCCTTCACATTCTCCAATACCATATTGCAATGTCTGTCAAAAGCCTTAACTCGACCTAGCAGCTTCTTATTATTTCTACAATTGATTAAGACCTGTAACATTAAACATGCAATGAGATTATAGTTAAGTTTTACTGGGTCTTTACATCAGACATTTTATTTCTATGACAGGGAAAAGATTTTCCTTGAGATCTTCAATAGAGAAGAACCAACTGCAACAATACAGTTGACTTCATAGTTGCTCCTTGCATTTACATATTAAATGTATAAACTAGAACAAGCCATTGAACCAGAAATAAATTTCAGCTATATTGTATTACTCATAACACATTATTTAAAATCTGCAATATTCTGCAATATTAACCACCCAGCACTTTTACAAAAACTGAAATAATTAGCTCCGAAAATATTTAGGAAAAGTATAGTATGTATATTGTGACTTTGTGTTATCCCACTTCTTGACACCAATTGTGACTTTGTGGGTTCGTGAAATGAAAAGTCCAATTTCACCACTCAAAAATGTTCTTTATTTCCACCGACTTACAGTTAAACACTTGCCAATTACACAAAATTACGTAATGCTCACAATTACGATTCACCAGTTCGTCCGTTATCGTTCCGATGCACGTACACGGCGCTACTTCACTAGCACGTCAAACACTAACTGACTAACTGTCTCTCTGAAACCCTTTTTATAAGAATGTCAGTGTTTTTCTAGAAGTCTCTAATCACCGAACGTTCCAGACCACCGGAGAAGGGGAGAGAAACATCGAAGGACCGGCGACACTACCGCAAATCACCCCTCAGTTAGTGACAGGAGACAGATGAGTGGGCGTGGCGAGGCCTCCGGCCCCTTCTCAGCTGTTGCTTGTGGTGCTTCCCGATAACTGGGTGACACTGCTCCCTCCTCAAAGCTGGTCGTCCCGAACAGCACCATCATAGCGGGCTAGACGATCCAGGTGTACCACCAACATCTTCCCTCGGGGAACCTTCTGGATGCGGTAGACCACGTCGTTAATCCTCTTCACCACCCGGTACGGTCCTTGCCATGGCTGCTGGAGCTTCGGGCACCGTCCCTTGGTCCGGGTAGGACGGTACAACCAGACTAGGTCACCTTGCTGGAACCCTTGGCTGTTGGCTTGCCTGTCATACCTGGTCTTCATGCGGTCGCTCGCCTTCTGGATGTTCTGGCGAGCCATCTCGTGCATGTCGTGGAGATGGTCCACCAAGTTCTCCACATACTCGGTCGCTGGCTGTTTCACTTCCGGAGGGCTTCCAAAAGCCAGATCACAAGGGAGGCGTAACTCTCGGCCGAACATTAAGCTGGCTGGCGTCATCCCAGTTGTGTCGTGTGTAGACGAGCGATAGGCCAGCAAGAACAGTGGCACCTTGACGTCCCAGTCTCGCTGATGGCTGGCCACGACTTTCCTCAGGTGTTCCTCTAAGGTCTTGATGTACCTTTCGACCATGCCATCCGATTGGGGATGTAGAGGCGTAGTGCGAGTCTTGTTCACCCCAAGCCTTTGTAGTGCCTCCTTCATTAGGTTGGACTCAAAGTTGGTACCCTGGTCACTGTGTAGCTCTAACGGCACCCCAAATCGACAGAATACTTGCTCCACGAGGCAGTCTGTGACTGTCTTTGCCTCTTGGTTTGGGATGGCATACACCTCCGGCCACTTGGTGAAGTAGTCCACGACCACCATTAGGTACTTGTTGCCTCGGTCGGAAACTGGGAACGGTCCAGCAATATCAACGGCGATCCGTTCGAATGGCGCTCCGACGTTGTACTGCTGCATGCGACCCCGGCTCCTAGTCTGAGGGCCACGACACGCCGCGCACACGTGACACTGACGGCACCATCTCTCAGCATCTGCTCGGAGTCTCAGCCAGTAGTAGCGCTGCCGTAGTTTGTCAATCGTTCGGTTCGCTCCCAGGTGTCCTCCCGAAGTACCGGCGTGTACTTCCTCCAGGACTTCCGGGACCTTACTCCGGGGAAGTACCAACTGCTCTCTCTGCGTCTTCCCATCGGGTGATTCCCATACCCGGAACAGCACGCCCTCTCTGATCTTCAACGAGTCCCATTGGGCCCAGTACGACTTGTAGGTGGCGCTCCTTGGTGCGATATCCTCCCAGGTTGGTCTTGTCCCTGCCTCCACTTCCCTCAAGAGTGGCCCCAAGTCTGCGTCCGCCAGCTGCTCCCTCCTCAGGCCTGCGCTATCCCAACCGTCCGCAGGCACTGCCACAACTACTCGGACTGCTGCGGCACGCTCCTCCTCTTCCACTCTTGTGCGCTCGTGGCCGTCCTGGATCTGCGATAGGACACCTCCAATGCAATGGTCGCTGGCGTCGGTGTCCACAATGAAGGCGCCACCCGGTTGTGGGAAACCCAAAATAGGAGCACTGCACAGGGTCCCCTTCGGGTGCTGGAAAGCGTCTTCGGCGTCCTCCGTCCACACATAAGGCCGGTTTTCCTCCGTCAGGCGGGCGAGGGGCTTTGCGATGTTGTCGGCCTTTTCCTCTAAATCATTAAGGCGGTCGTCTACTTGACCCTTCCGCTTGCCCGGGTTCGTGACGTCATCCCCCACGCCGGCCAACCGTTCCTCAAACTTGGCGGCGAGAGCCTCATTCGCCACCTTCATTTCGGTAGCCAGACCGTCATTCGCTGCTCTCATTTCCGTGGTTAACTCGGCCTTCATTTGTTCCATCTTCTCGGCGATGTTCTCCCTAGCCGTCCTGATTAGTTTCAACTCCGCGGCCAGGTTATTTCTAGTCTCCAGCACTTCCGCGGCCAGGTTATTTCTAGTCTCCAGCTTCTCTGTTAATTCGGCCTGCATTTCTTCCATCTTCCTGGTGATGTTGTCTTTAGCCGTCTTTATTTCTTGCAGTTCCGCTAAAATCTTTTCTAATGCTGCCTCCATCGTTGTAATGTTCGGTGATGTTGTTTTCCCGCTTCCTGACACCAGTGTGACTTTGTGTTATCCCACTTCTTGACACCAATTGTGACTTTGTGGGTTCGTGAAATGAAAAGTCCAATTTCACCACTCAAAAATGTTCTTTATTTCCACCGACTTACAGTTAAACACTTGCCAATTACACAAAATTACGTAATGCTCACAATTACGATTCACCAGTTCGTCCGTTATCGTTCCGATGCACGTACACGGCGCTACTTCACTAGCACGTCAAACACAAACTGACTAACTGTCTCTCTGAAACCCTTTTTATAAGAATGTCAGTGTTTTTCTAGAAGTCTCTAATCACCGAACGTTCCAGACCACCGGAGAAGGGGAGAGAAACATCGAAGGACCGGCGACACTACCGCAAATCACCCCTCAGTTAGTGACAGGAGACAGATGAGTGGGCGTGGCGAGGCCTCCGGCCCCTTCTCAGCTGTTGCTTGTGGTGCTTCCCGATAACTGGGTGACAATATTAATCATTTCATCTATTTCACTTAGTTAATAAGAGTAATATCTGCCCACTCAACTGCAACTACCATTACTTTGTCGCTTATTAGTAACACATTTAGGCTCTTATTTCCATTATGTCCTGCAAATTTTTTTCTAACTTCCGAATTAAACTGAAATACTGAATCCTACAAGAAGTCACACATATCAAAACAAATTAAAAGAGTTAAATACTATTTAAAACTTCAAAAATACATAAATTCATTTGAAATAAAACTAAGTCGAAATGTACTTATTGTGCATGCACCAGTTGCTGCCAACATTGTTCTCATGATCACACTGCTCTTTGATGCCATGTTAGAAAGGTCAATACACAAGTCAATAAATGAACTGGCAAATCTGTAAACAAATGTTTTAAATAAATAACAGGGTAAATCTGTGGATGTCCAAGATCAGCTTTCCTGTTTCCCCCAACCCTTCAGTCTTGCCATCATAGATACTCTGTTAAATGTGTGTGTCTAATGCTCAAGAATTAACAACCAAGGCATTCTCCTTCTAGCCTCCCAGTATTTGGTGACAATGTCAGGACATATCTTCAAAGCTTGGCATGATTCTAGATGTTCCATATTCAAAATTTCTTCTCTGGTAGGCAGTATGGTACGCTTGTAAGTTCAATCCCATAAAGATGGTTATTCAGACAATCATGTCCGAAAGATGGTAACAGCTGATTTTCTTGGTAATTTTGGAATTAATTTAGGGTTTTGTAGCCATTTTGAGTTTTTATTTTCTTGTGTTATTTTATATACACAGTTTTTATCTATTTTTCTTTCAACAGTGTGTCTGATTGATTCATAAGAAAATTTGGCCACAGACAGCCAATGCTGAACTGTCACAAACTTTAACATCAGACGTAACGCTAAGAGTTAAACTTAAGTGTAAATGGGCAAGTCACATCGTGAGGTTGAAAGACGACAGATGGACCTACAAGATGGGAACTGCGCATAGGAAAACACCAAAGAGAAAGACCACGACGAGATGGGCAGACTTCTACACAGCACAAGCAGGACGGCAATAGTTTACATGGAATGGCTCAATGTGTTGGGCTCAACACAGCTACCCTAAGTATAGGAGTCCTTGCCCTTCGTGGGAATAATAGGCCATCTCTAATCTTTAATGTTGTCATGAATGAAATGGGTGAAATGATGCTCAAGTGAGCCCAGGTTCCATAGACATTACAGTTATCTTTTAGGATAAGGAAAAACTCCAGTAAAAAGCCTTATCGAGATAATTCACCCTGACTGAGATTTGAACTCAGGACCTCTTGAACATGAGACAGACATGCTACCTTCTTTGCTAGAGGCACCCAATAAATGGTAAAGGTAGCATTACTTCTAACAATGATAAATGCTCAGTTTTAATATTGTCTGCAAGAAAAATTCTGAGGCATTGGTGTCAAGGTTGGTAGTGAATGGCTCTGTAACTATCAGGTCCCCTGCATTGCTACTCATGGCAACTTCGGCAGGTTCTGATAGCACTAGTTTCAGCTGGTCCAATGTTGAACTTAGAAAAAATGTTTTTGGGACGCAATCCAAAAATTTCATGTTGCCAATCGAATGACAATTTACCCATCCACTTATAAATTACTTGGGATCAATGCATATGAGTAAGAACTACTGGAGAAATACTGTATCTAAAAAGAAAACAGGTAGACAATTTTGCTATATGGGTGTCAAACTAACCCTTTCAGTCCCGGCAGGCACTATAATGGACAAGCCTTTCTTCCTACTTGTAATGGTTTTAACAGTTTTTTCTGCTATATTCTTGGTATACTATCCTTAAACCAATTAAACATATGTGTTTGAGATATTCTGCATTGTAAAAAATTATTATAATTTTTTTTTTACATTGTACTTATTTTTAATATAAGAAAAGCAAAATCCATGCAATTGCAATCAAATGATACCCCATCAGCATCCAAGCATGCCATCACACCATTTTACTTGGGCTTTCCCACATCCTTTACCACAAGCACATTCAGCTGTGGTTGCCGAGACTGAACTCATGACCTCCCTCCACCTTTGAGTGCATGGCCAGTGCACTGCGTGTCGCCATAACAAACATAGCTGTTCAAGTCAGTTGCTTGAAAGTGTCCCAGATGGCATCATGAAAATCACTTTTGAATTAGAGGAAGACCAGCATAAGTAGAAAAGTCTGAAAGGAATAAGGGTGCTAATGAAACGAGTTTCAAGAAAGCTACTGGCAATTCAACATTATCAGCAAAACTAATAGTTGTCACAGTTTTGTTCTATGATTATATGGCAATATACACAAAGCGGCAAAAGTGCATTACTATACTGGCACAATGGCCACATTGTACAACCATGTAGTAGTTTACAAAGAATAAACCTCTCTAGGATGTCAAACAAACCATGTGGTTTGTTTACAAAAGGGTCTAGAATGAATACAATATTGGTTTACATTTGCCTAAGTTTGGTGCTGGGGCCTTTCTTATTTTTAATTTATATAAATGCCTTAAGCCATAACTTACTTGCACTACTATGTTACATGCAGACACTACCTTACTGAGCAAAAGCAATAATATCGATATACTAAAGCAACAAATGCAACTATTCCTGGAAAGTGCAAAAACCTGGTTGTCCTTAAACAATCTAAATCTAAATATGTCTAACAGTGAAAATATATTATTTACATTGCAACACAATGATATCCACAGTAATTCAGTAAATCTGTTAGGACTACATGGGAAACACACATACTTTACCTGTGTAAAAAGCTTGCTAGAATCTGGTATCTTGTAGGGAAACTAAAGAAATGTTTTAGTCAAGATATGTTAGGAACATCTTACTATGCCTTCTTTCATCCATATATATTGTATGGGGTTAGGCTTTGGGGAAATTGTGCTACCTAGAAAAATGCATTCATATGTAGGCCTAGCTTTATAGACTTTAAGATAATGACTTTACCCACAATGTGCATATATACATATACACACCAATATCATACATGTTAAAGAAAATCAAAACTTATTTATGAATCATTCCTTAGTACACAGTTATGACACTCGATGCAAACCTAATTTAGATACACCCCACAACCGACTGAGTAAGACCATAAATAGTTAATATTATTTAATAAGCTTCCTCTGGAAATAAAAGAACTGCCACAAAACAGATTTGTTACAGTATTAAAAAACTGGTTTAAACAAAATACATTTTATACTGTACAGGAATACTTAGAATATAATATCCATGCTAGTGAATTTTGTAAAACTATTGTAAATTAAGTAGGTACCTAACTGCTTTATTTTATTATTAGTATAGTAAAGTTTATTAACTTACGATAATTACTACCTTAACCCATGAAAATAATCTGATTTCACCTAGAATTTTATATGTATAAATTTGTAAACCTTCTGTACTTGTAAATACATTATAAATACTTTTTATAACTGACGAAACCTATTGCTTCATGTAAGCTTAATGATAAATAGAGGATTATGATTATTAACTTTATCTTACAGCACTTGTTAGGTTCAAATAAGCTACTTTGTCACACCGCAGATGCCCGCCTCGGTAGCATGAACCGCCTGCGGTGCCATATGTAGTAAAAGCGGGCGTTAAACACTACACACACTTTATTTCGGTAGCGTGGTGGTAGCATGTCTGCCTCACGTTCAACAGGTCCCACGTTCGAATCTCGGTCAGGGTGGGTTGCCTGGATAAGGGCATTTTTCCGGGGTTTTCCCTTATCCTGAAAGATGAATGTCGGGTAACTAAGCTCCATGGATCCCGGGCTCATTCAAACATCATTTCACCCATTTCATTTATCGTCCGATATGACTTAACGTCGGAGAACATGAATTAAAAACACCACAGACAAAGCAATGTAATTGATATTTTAGTACTTTCTCTACCAGCTGGCAGCTCAAATATTGCCCTTTACTAACCCCCCTAAAAATACATATCAATAACTGAGACATACTGTATGAAAGCACTATGTTTACAATTCCTTTCTTGGAAGTGTTAAAAACAGTGTTGTTATAATAAATTAAATTTAAAGAGAGTTGGTTAATGACATTAAACAACACTTACTTTTAATTTTTTCCGGAACATGTTTCAGAGATTAATACAATTTTGTGCTTCATTGTATCATAGTCCTTAAACAACGGAATGTTTCAGAGACTTTGCCTCCATCCTCAACCAGGCATCGACTGGTTCTCATTGGTGTAGTTGACGATATTTTGTCATAGGTCTCCTCTGGTGGCGGTTCAAGGAACTTGCCGAACAAATCTTTCTGGGGGATGTCGAAATTGAATACTTTGTTCCTATTTTTTGAAACGAAGATTTGTTCCCATGTGGATAGTTCTTGTTTTCCTGATGTATGTTTTAGTAGTTTTGGTTCTGGATTTATGTTGTGTTTTTTTTTCCCCCCAAAAAATGCGTGGCAACTGCTGATTTTTCTAATTGTTTATATTTTATGTTCCTAAAGTGTTCCTAATGTAGCTAATGGCTACAACCCAAGATCACACAAACAGGCAATCTTCAATAGTTTAGCACACAGACTGGTCAACATCCCTCTCACAGCACAAGAATACAAAACAGAATACAACAAAATTATTGAAATAGTACAAAAATGACTTTCCCAAATCCTTAGTAGACAAAAAGGCGAACTTAGCAAAAAAGAAGCTAATAAAGGAAACCACAACCCTCTCAGCTACAGAAACTAATATGATTTTCAAAAAATTCATGGGCCTATGATAAATTAAAAAAAGTCTTCAAAAATCAAAACATTCAACTAGTACAGTCAACCATTTCTCCTTAAAAAAATCTAATTTGCTCAAACATCAAAGATGCCATTCCATCTAACAAAAAATCTGGTATATATCAAATTGAATGCAGTGACTGTAGTCAAATTTATATTGGAAAAACCAAAAGAAATTTAGAAACAAGAGCGAAGGAACACTTAAAGAACATAAAATATAAACAATTAGAATAATCAACAGTTGCCACGCATTTTTGGGCAAAAAACAACATAAATCCAGAACCAAAACTACTAAAACATACAGGACTATCCACATGGGAACAAATCTTCATTTTAAAAAATAGGAACAAAGTATTCAATTTCGACATCCCCCAGAAAGATTTGTTCAGCAAGTTCCTTGAACTGCCACCAGAGGAGACCTATGACAAAATATCGTCAACTATACCAATGAGAACCAGTTGATGGCTGGTTGAGGATGGAGGCAAAGTCTCTGAAACATGTTCCGGAAAAATTTAAAAGTAAGTGTTGTTTAGTGTCATTAATCAACTCCCTTTAAATTTAATTTAAGCACTATGTTTACAACTTTATTAACAAAGATTTAACTTATAGTCAGAGAGTAAAGAAAAGGGAGTTAATTCTACAAATAAAAGAAGCTGCTAGGGGCAAGAGGGCCGTCATTAGGGGTGTGAAATTTTGGATAGATGGAGAGGAAGTGGTAGATGTTGGCAAAAGAGGTGTAATGGACACTGCAAGCAGATTAATTAAACCACTATGTTTTTAGGTAAATTGATGGAAATAATCATTTCTTCCACACTAGCCATGTGTAGGCTGTAACCAGATTTCTATGTTGAAGGTAGGATGCACATTGACTATTTCGAAGACCCAGGTCGGGAAGCCAGATGTAACAGGTTTACTTCATTGTAGTTTGAATTGTTTCTTGATTATTGTGTCTGCTTACATAAGAGTCATGAGATCTCTCATTTTCAGGTGTGGTTTCGAGTGAAATAAATAAAATTATGGATAAGTCCAATTTCGTAATATATCATTTAATTGAATAATCTGGATTACATTTTACTCGAACTTTCTTTCCTAGTCAATCATTGCGGGTTACCTACAGCATATCGATAAATCCTTACTTCCTTAATGAATAGTTTCTGTTAATTACATAAAATTGGTCACTCCTGCACGTCCGCTCATCACTATCAAAACTTTTTATCTACCCCACATCGTCTTTCCTCCATCAAGATTACAGAACATATCTTTTTGAAGATTGATTTTCTGTTAATATGCAAAACTTTTATATTCACTGCGACATTTTTCCATCATCATGAAACAAGATAATTGATTTTTCCTCTCCTAGCAACTGTTAATTTTTTTTATATTGTCATTACATGGCCCACTAATAGATCAGAAAACAAGAATTTCCAACTGGATATTCATATAAAAAGTTCCAACTAAAACTTACTGTTACAAGGCTAAGATTTGGATGAATAGAGCCAGACTGAAAAATTCAATACCATAGCCAGGATTTGAACCACAGATCTGCCGGTCTCCGTCCAGTTGCTCTAAACCACTGAGCTACTATGGCCAACATGTCGACATGACATTAAATTCTCCAACGGACTTGTACGTAGCATAGTAGCTCAGTGCTTTAGAGCAACCGGACGGAGACCGGGAGATCCATGGTTCAAATCGCGGATCTGGCATTGAATTTTTCAGTCTGGCTCTATACATCCAAACCTTAGCCTATAAATGGCTAGTGTGGAAGAAATGATTATTTCCATGATTGCAGGATTCTGGAAAGTAGTTAGATGCCAATTGGAAGATATGGATACACAAATTTTATGGGCTATGGTGGAGAAAAGAAGTTCATTAAAATTTTATAAGGAATTTGGAAGTAAGGAGGGGAAGAATATGTATATTGAGAGGTGTAGTAAGGAGCAAAGAGAAGGTACTGTGTAGTATAAACTAAGATTTTGCAGACTGAAAGGTTACAGAGGAGGGATAGAGGAAGGTGACTGCCCTAAATACAAAGACTGGGAGGATGCAAGCCATATTTTATTAGAATGTACAGGTACATATGGAGGAAAGAGTTTATTCAGAGCAGATGGTTAAAACTGGCAAAATCATTAGTAATGAGAAAAATGTTTTGTAATTGATTCCAGGTGGATTTTTGCTTAGAGTGAAGAGAGGTGTATGGTCAGGTGAATAGTATGAGATAGATATTGGTTGAGATCGGTAATAGATCGGGTGGTAGAAAGGATGTATTGACTATTGGCTATCTTATTAATAACAACTAAACACTAGTAACACAACTTCACTTATCTTATATAAATCCTGGGGACCGGTTTCAAAGCAAACATCTGCTTTATCTTCAGCCACTCAGCTTGACATCCACCCACTAACTGACTGACTGACCTTGACCACTACCGGAGTTTGAAGGATAGCTCCTTATCTAACTGCCATCTACCGGGGACAACACAAACTTATTGATGATGTCTATAGGAGGGATATCAAAATTCATTACGCGATCCTTATTTTTCAAAATAAATATCTTCTCCCAAACCATTAAATCTATCGGTTCCTTCAATTGTTTCAATAATTTAACTTCTGGATTTACTTCATGGTTATATGACCAAAAATGATCAGCCACTGCCGATTTCTCGGTCTGTTTATATTTAATATTTCTAAAATGTTCTTTCGCTCTGGTTTCTAAATTACGCTTGGTTCTACCAATATAGATCTTATCGCATTCTAAACAGTTAACTTGATAAATACCAGATTTTTTGTTGTCTGAAATTTTGTCTTTTTTAGAAAACTGTAGCAAATTCTTTATACTGTAATTATTATGAGGTGCTAGTATTATACCCACTTCTTTGAAAATTTTTTGGAACTTTTTATTTGCCCACGGATGATAAGTAAATTTTTTGAAATTATAATCCTCTTTTACTTTTTTAAGAGTGGAAACATCATTAACATTTTTTTGATATTTAAATTTTTCCATTCTTCTGATTATAAAATCTTTATTAAAGCCGTTAATTAAAGCAGTGTTTATAATATGTTTATATTCCGCATTAAATTCTTCTTCATTTAGAGGTATGTTTATCAATCTGTAAATCAAACTATTAAAAACAGCAAATTTGTGTGACATAGGGTTAAAACTTTTATTTTTGATATAATTATCCGTGTGAGTTGACTTTCTATAGATGCCAAAACTTAATTTATTGTTATTTTTCATTATTTTTAGATCTAGAAAGGGGATGTAGCCATTGTTTTCAATTTCTATTGTGAACTTGATAGCTTTATCCTGTGAATTTAGAATATTTAAAGCCTCATCTATATATCTTTCAGGAACTATGGCAAAAATGTCATCTACGTATCTATACCATATTTTAAAAATTGAAGGAAAAGCTTTAGTGACTTCTATTTCAAAAAAACTCATAAATAGATCAGCAAGAAAGGGTGAAAGGGGACTACCCATGGCTACTCCTGAAATTTGTTGAAAAACATTTCCATTGAAAGTAAAGAAATTTTGATCTAAACACAGATTAGTAAGTTTCATAAAATCTTCTATTGACTCCTTATCCAAATCATTAGAACTCAACCATTTTCTTAAAAACGTTAGAAGTTTTTCCTTGGGAATACTGGGAAATAGGGCAGTTACGTCAAAGGAAACAAGCCTATCATTTTTTGACAATACTATATTGCTGATCTTGTTTACTAACTCAAAAGAGTTTTTTATACTTAAGCTGTTAAATCTATCAAAAGTATTAAACCTTTTGTTTAGCCATTTTGCCAAATTATACGTGGGTGAATTTATAAAATTTACAATCGGTCTCATTTTATTGCCAGGTTTATGTATCTTCGGCAAGGCATACATCCTCGGTAACACTGGATTACTGACTTTAACCATATGCTGTTCTTTTTTAGGTATGACTTTAACCTCATTAAGTGTTTTATTTACATTTATAATGCACGATTTTAAAGGGTCATTCTTAATGCTTATGTAATCTTCTCCTTGCAGTAAAAGTTCCACTCTGTTGTTGTACTCGTGTTTGTCTAATATTACAACTTTGTTCCCTTTATCAGCTTTAGTAAATATAACATCTTTTTCTTTTAATGATTTAATGATATGTTTATTGTAATGTTCTTTAGGGTGGTTTTTATTTAAATTTTGCAAGATTTTGCTACATTTCATTTTAACCAATGCTTTATCATTTTCTTTTAAATCCTGACTTGCGATTTCAATGTCAACGACGTAATCTTCAATATTTTTTGAAAAACCTACACACGTTTTTATGCCTTTGTTTAGAAAGTTAGTTTCTTTTTCATTAAGATTACAAGTTGAAAGATTAATCACATTATCCTTTTTATTATTATTTTTTGTCGTTACTTTTATTTCTTTTTGCTTTTCGCACAATCTTTTTAATTTATCCTTTAATCTTTTTGTTTTATTCTTCATACTGAAATTAAGATTTGCCAATAATTTATATTCAAAATTAAGCCAACCTACGTTTCCTAAAACCTTCATTAATTTTAGATGTAAGTTATATAATTTCAATTCAATATTCTTTAAATTTTTGAAATGTAAATTCCTTTCTGTTTGAATAACTTTTCTATCTGCCGCCATTTGCTGAACACTATAATTTTGAAATTTAACGGTTTTTCTAACAAACACAGGTGTAACTCTACGTTTCAAACACATATTTAAAAAACGAATATCCGCAAAAGTGTGCCTTTTCTTTACTTGGAGTTTACAGAACTGTTTAATTTCATATTTAACATTATTAAAATTTAAATTGAACGAGTGAATACTCTTCTTTGAGCTATCCATAATAAGGATCGCGTAATGAATTTTGATATCCCTCCTATAGACATCATCAATAAGTTTGTGTTGTCCCCGGTAGATGGCAGTTAGATAAGGAGCTATCCTTCAAACTCCGGTAGTGGTCAAGGTCAGTCAGTCAGTTAGTGGGTGGATGTCAAGCTGAGTGGCTGAAGATAAAGCAGATGTTTGCTTTGAAACCGGTCCCCAGGATTTATATAAGATAAGTGAAGTTGTGTTACTAGTGTTTAGTTGTTATTAATAACCTAGTTTACTTCACTGTCAGCAGCTTCAGTTTTTTACATAACATATTGGCTATCTGTTGATTGTTAAGTATCAATTATTGTATAGTGTTTTTAAATGGATATGACTGGCAAAAAGCCTGGGCTGAACGTCCAGTTATATCCATGATTGTAAATGCCTAGCACTATATAAACTCAAAACCTACATCATGCAGTATATTGTGGGATATTTTTTCTATAAAGTTTGGTAAATTTGGATCACTGTTTACAGGTTGCAGCACTTTTGAGATTTTGGGGCAAATGATGAACTGCATTTTAACAAATTCATAAATTCATTGAATTCAACTTCTGCTATAATTTCACTGCCTGAATCAATGTGTGACACTGAATTACTAGGATCTAAGGTACAACTGCCCACCTCGGTAGCCTAAATAGTAGTGTGTCTGCCTCACGTTCAAGAGGTCCCCGAGTTCAAAGCTCAGTCAGGGTGAGTTACCTGGATAAGGTTTTTCCGGGGTTTTCCCTTGTCCTTAAAAACAAATGTGGGGTAACTCTAAGCTCTATGGGCCCTGGGCTCATTTGAGCATCATTTCACCCATTTCATTCATTGTTCGATATGACTTAATGTTGGAGGACGTACATTACGAAACAAACAACAATAAGGTACAACTTGTGTAAAGCATTCCATATAATATGCATTTCACTATTTTTTAAATGGTTTCTGTTCCACATATTGGCCAGAAACACCCATTTTGTACAAATTGAATGCTGCACTTTCTTGCCATCTTAATAGCACAAGACAAGCACTCACAGTAATGCATACAAATGATGAAATAAAATACAAATCAAGACTATTTCACTAATGTAATTTTATGTTTATTACAGTAAACATAAAAATCTTTGAAAATCATTGGAACCATTTTAGAGTGCATGGATTCTATTGAAACTACTTTCAAAAAGAAAAGGTAGTCTGTGACAGATTTGTGACATATTATAGGTACAGTGCAAAGATTATGCCTGGAGGTAGGAAGGTGAATACATCATGCAAGACAATCAAGAATAAAAAGCAACAATGTGAACCCCGACTGGATAACTGTTAGCTTATTGGTTTGTAAGATTATTCACAATAAATTATGAACGGTAAAACTTGAGCATTGAGAGCTTCTGATTCACAATGAACAGTGGATAGCAAGTAAATAATTTGTCTATGTGAGTTTTTGTTTATAATATTTTTTTTTTCATCTGATTGTAGGTTATCAAATTTTTTAATTCAATAAGGAATATTGTTACTGTTTAAGACTGTTAAAACAGGATAGCTATACAGTAAACTATGCTCCAGATAAACTAGATAAAGGTTGTCTATGCTCAGATTTAAAACCCTTATTCCTTTTCTGGTTCCCATTCTGTGCAATTTTGTATAATTGCTTATAGTTTGTCAATTAACATGCATAATATATAGTAATTATGTAATATAAAACACTAGCATACAAAAACTGAATTTCCCATATTGTGACAAAAATGACAAGAAGAATTTAACCTCAATTATGTCACTAAAATCATTAGCCTAATGCTACTCCCTTCTTGGAAGTGTTGAAAACAGTGTTATGATAAATTAACTTTAAAGAGAGTCGATTAAAGACAGTAAACAACACTTACTTTTTTTTTAAGCTTGATTAAGTGTTGTTTAGTGTCTTTAATCGACTCTCTTTAAAGTTAAGCCCAATGCTAACTTACAACCAGCTATTTTTTTAACAGATACACAACAAAAACACTTGTCCTTGCACTGTCTTTTAATGTGTCTGTTGATGCACAAACTTGTACTGCTTGTAATTTCTCCAATGCATACAGAACATTTCCACTTTTCATGTTCTGCTTGCTAACTCTTGACACACCAACTTTGATATTCACTGGTGAACTCACAACTAGCATCTGCTCCTTTGCGCTCCTTGCAGAACAAGTAATGACTACTTTGTTCTTGCGACTGTTCTGAACTTATTCTGAATTTCTGAATTGTAAACTGCAGAGGCTGACTTTTGTAATATGTTTTATACCCTACTGGTTGTGGCTAAAGGTTCTGGAAGTAGAATGGCTGATTTCTGGAATTCGGACAGCCAATAACAAATCTGCATGATGACAATGTGCTAGTAGTGCTTTTGGCTTTTTCTTTTTTTCCTTCTTTAATCGTGGGCAGCCAATAAAGGTGGTAGAAATGGGTTGACTCACGCTCAGTTTCTGCTTTCAACTGATCGTCCCCTTTATGGACTGCCTTTGATTTGCCACTCCATATGGGTCCAAATGACCTTGCTGTCGACAGGCCCTAAAACATCACACACTCACTCACTTGCCACTCACTTGCTTTGCTGGTTGGAGCTTAGAGTAGCGATCCTTAATCCAGCTAGAGTGATGCATACCTTTTTGCTGGTCATGCCAGATCACTCGCTAACTGGACCTGATGATGCTCCACAGGATTCCACAAGCATTGGCCCTCTTTATGCACCTCCACAGCCATCTTGCCGAGTTACCTTGCAAATCCCAGGATTTTCATTGGGGCTTTGAAGTGTTATGTCTCATCCAATTTACAAGATTCTCCTGCCTACATCGACCATCACCCTGAGGCTACTGAGGCCATTCAGACCAACAATCATCTCCTTGGCCATCTTCATGACAAATACCTACAGATTTACCACTCTACACTAGTTAACTCTAGCCAGGATTCCTTCTCCACAGGCAAGGTGTTGCATGATGCTGTCACTATTTGGTAGGGCCAATACAGCCTCCTTGATCACAAGCTCTCTGCCACGGATCTGATCATGATCACTGCTGCACTCATGACCACATTTATCCAATACTGTTATCCCTTTATCCTGCCATCCACAATGATGTCCTCCAATCTTCTATCTAAGGCATGCAGCATCACTCGAGAATATGGCTACCTGTCCTGTATGCCACTCATCCACTTGGCCATCAACAGTCCTTCACACTGTTCCAAGTAGTCGCCTCCCCACCACACATCTCTGGGGAACTCCCAGCATTTTTGAGTTGATCCTCTGTTGTCAACATACCAAATACTCCTAATATTCTAGATGAAGGCAGTCATTACCTTGTCCGCCAGCTGTCCATCCTCAGCCCAGCACTATCCACTCCATCTGTACATACCACCCGTTCCTCAATTCCACCTTCCGGAATGCTAAGCCATCTGCTCAGTCTTACAGGACATTGACACGTTGGACAAATGTTTCCTCCATACTGGATAGTCGTCCATCAATTTTAGTAAATAGTTCATCTCTGACATTTCTTAATTTTGTCATTCACTTTTCATTTTCGTCTTCATTTCTTCCATCGTGGTGTTCAATGTTGTTATTTTACTCTTCATTTCATCCATGAAATAATTATTTCTTTATTCACTTCTGCCTTCATTTCTTTCATTGCAGCATTCACCCTTATGTTTTCATTTCCCATTTTGTTCAAGATGGTTTACATTTCACTCTTCACTTCTTCCAGCTTTTCCATTCTGGATTCCATTTTTGATGCCATCTTGTCCATTTTAGCCAATAATCTATGAAGCATTTTCTCAATTGTGACTTCTTATCCTGCTTCCTGACACTGGTGTAACAAAAACGATACTGCGAAGTTCACCTTAACTCACTTTGTTACTAAAATCGTTCGTTCTATGCTAATCTACTATGACTTTCATTTTCTACAAATATACAGCCTAACTGCATCTCTTTAAATAGCATTCTTTTTTATGTCTATTACATGCACCAACTTGTGCTGCTTATAATTTCTCCAATAAATAAAGAATGTTTCTATTTTCACCGCTCTGCTTGCAGACTCTGACCATAGCCTGCTCACATTCCTTTAAGCCTCAGCACTCAGTCGGATTCTTACCCATTTAAGCGACCGATGCACTATAATAGACAGAACTACATTTCAAAGCTCTCCATTTTTCCAAAATCCAGGTCTCCAAACCATACATAGCAATGCTCCAAATGTAACAATTACGTATTATTATTATTATTATCATCATCATCATCACAGCAGTGGTAGCAATAATTACAACAAACAGCATAGCAGCAATTATGAGCTCAATACTTTGTATTTCAGATGGTGTATTGTTGTGTACCCTTCTGTAAAAGTAAGAAAGGAAAATCAAAAGGGATCAGTTTCCATGAATTTCCAGTAGAAGAGGAACTATGTAAACAATGCCTAAAAGCTATATTGCACTCTAATTTCATGGTAAATGATAAATCTAATTCAACAGTCGTGTGCGGTTTGCATTTTACTGAGGACGACCATAAGCCAGGTTGTAAAATTAAGGTACAGGAAGTATTCCAAACATTTTTCTGAACTATCCAGACTATAAATTAGTGAAACAAGCAACACCAAGATGACAAATTTCAAGCATACGCTTACACACAGAAAGCAGAAAACGGAGATTCCGTTCTAGCAAAGAAAGCGTTAACAGTGCTGCTTATGTTAATGCGCTGGATCATGACACAGATGCACGTACTTATAACTGCACTGCAATTCAGACTGAGGAAGACATAATTTCCAAATTAAAGAGATTGGAAAGGGAGAATAACACCTTGAGATGTAAATTATGGGGAGCAAATAAAAGGTACAAAGAACTTGTAAACAAGCAACAAGCAAATGAAGAAAGATTACATTATTATGAAACCAATAATGTTCATAAATCAATTCAATTATTGATAAAGGATACCATTGTACACTGCAACACAGCTTCCAGACACAATCGCAATATTGGGTGAATTGAACATTAAAGGTAATATGAGTTCCATCTTAAGACCTACTAACGTATATTGTTAAACTGCTTTTAACTGTTTACTTACTTAGTTTGTTTCTTTTGTTCCTATACAGACCCGGTTCATGCAACAGTAGGTTTTATAGTTATAAAAATAGCAGCTGAATTCTCTTGAGCCACCTGTCTTACAAAAGTGTCTGTCGCCAAGTGTACAGCATCCCTTGTAAATCTAATATTCAAAAGCGACGAAAACTCCACGTTCTATTGCCCATATCCAGAATGTGTTTCTCTTTTGGCAGTTATAGAGAAATTTATAACAAGTGATGTACCTAAGCTACCTAAATTATGTGTGAGAAAAAGCCTTGAGGAATACATAATGTCAGTAATGCAACATTGTTCTTATCTCATGTGTGCAGAGAACTCAAAGCATTCAGAACTGTTAAGTGAACTGATATGCAAACATTATATTCCTGTGATATTAAAGTGCATTGCCTCTGCAAAAATGGAAGTGTTTGAAAAACCTTGATTCCTAAACTAAACCACTGCATTGGAAAGTTCTGCATCTGTAATGTCAACCCATTGCAGCTGTCCGCTGGAAGAGGGTTGCAGAGGGATCATCAGCCAGCGCCATACGGTGAGTAGTGAAGAAATCTGTAACTTTTAGTCATAACACTCCAGCTGGCAAGTGCCGAGGCTTAAAGGGATGTGAGTGGGCTATGCTCTGACAAAAGAACTCCAATATTCACTGATCAGTTCACAACTAGTGACTGTTCCTCTGTACTGCACATACTACCTGCAGACTCGTCACTATGGAGCTGGAATATATTGCACTCCTTGCAGAACAACTACTGCTCTGAATTAATGACTTCTCTGCTCTGAACTGTTAACTGCCGAGGCTGGCTTTTGCACCCACTTTTAGTCTGTCGGTTGCAGGGAGAAAGTTTTAGAGTTCGAACAGTCTGGAACAAATGCGCACAGCTTGCGCTTCCAACTTCACAATGCCCGCTAGTGGCTGTCCTTGAATGTTGAATGTTTTTTGGCTTCTCGCTGGAAAAAACAAAGGTGGTGAAACGAGCAGGCAGATGTGGCAATATGTTAGCCATTATACCATTATCTTGCTCTCTGTGTTTATATGTTTGTTGGCAAATTTTATGTTTGCTGTTCTTAGCCCAGGCTATGCTTCATTTCCCCCTTTTCAAGTTCACAGAACTAGATGGTATGGCATTTACTGCAATTCTATACTATTCTACAGTAAATCGTAGAATATTAATATCACTGAACTGCAGCTTGTTTGACCTGATTGTCTACCCTATCTATTACAAGATTACAATGTTTATAACTGACATAGAATATATTATCCATAAAGTAAATTGCCTAAATAAAACTAAACATAATCTAGTCTAAGCTAAGCTGTCAATAATTACTCTAGGTAGTACAGAGTGGGCACATTAGCTGCAATCAACTGGGGTCACATTTGAGCTAAATAGCTGTTGAAACTGCACACTTATAGATGTTCTACAAAGTTATGACTTATAATAGGTCTACGTATATTATTCCACAAGTGTTTATGGTATGAATGTGTATATGGAATAGGCTTATGCTGTAGGATGATTGTTCCAAATTGTGCAGTAATTTGTCAAGTTGTGTTCGAAGTTATTCCTCTGAGAGAATAATGGAAGTCTGATGAATAAATTCATTAGATGATTCAGTTTGGAAAGTTGAGAGCATTATGAACTTAGGTGGCACATGTGAAAACATGCTTTTGAAGTAATTTTTAGCATTTTGCTTGTAAACATCATGTTGACACGCACAGCTCTGAGTATAGGCTATATGCATAATATTCAATCTGCTCAACCACTCTTAATACACTGAAGCATATAGATGCTTTGAGTTGAGTGTACTACAGTAATTTTTATAGTTTTAAATTTATGGATACCACAGATTTTAAATAATTTTTATTTTTCACAATATATAACTAACAAACTTCAACAATTCGGTTTTAAATTGCAAATCTTTGTGACATAATGAGAAACAAGTATAAAAAGAGTATTCATTTGAATGCTTATATACATTCACTATCACATATGTTCAAATACATAGAATTTCCGAGTATTATTTTTACCTGTGTGTTATTTTTCACAGATTGAGTCAAAACGGATAAGGGACCAGTACTGAATTCCTCTTCTTCCCTTTTGGAAAGCTCCTCTGGGGTCATCTCAGACTTCGGTTTAGTTAACAGGGAACTGTAATTTAACACAGGTTACAATTAATAATCTTGAGTCACATCTGGCATTGCTAACATAATTGGCTATGTATTACATGTTTATCAGCAGAACTATGTAATGATCAATATTCTGGATATTTTATTCAATTTAATTTTGTGAATTTTTTTATTTCATTAACATTTTCATCACACATGTACAAGTATTTGCATGCATAATATGCTTGTTTAGAAAATTTATGTGAGATATGCTGCAATAAATGGCTAAATCAAATAGATATTTAGAAATAAAGTATAAAGTACTTGGTATAGGAAGCTGCATATTCAACTGAGTCACAACAGACGAAATTTAAGAAAAAATGTTTATGCGCCATGTTTTTCTTGTCAAATGATGCACAATATTTAAAAGAGCTCTTCTTTACTCTATGTCCTGCAAAATTGTTTTCTAATTATAATATCTAATTTTTCAATATTATCTAAACCATCAGATATACATAAATACAATGGAAATAAAATAAGTACAGTAGAAGCCCAAAATAGTGCAGTGTGAAATACTGCAGATTTGGATTAAACACAGGTAAAAATCTGTCCCCCTTAAATACTCAGAGAAAATTAGAGCTGGACAGATTGAGTCAGACTGAAAAATTCAATGCCACAACTGGGATTTGAACACAGATCTCCCGGTCTCCATCCAGTTGCTCTAACTATTGAGCTACCATGGCCAATGTGCCAGTATGACAATTCTCCAAATGACTCGTATTATCTCAATAAACCACTAGGAAACTCTCATATACACACAGGACAAGTCCTTAATGGCAATTTACAACAAGTAAGTACATTAAGTTCAGGCTTTATAACCCAACCACTATTAGGTCTATTAATGGAAATTAAGTTGTTCTTTCACACCAGCCATTAAAAAATCTGTGAAAACGGATTCGTGTTCAAATCCCAGCTATGGCATTTAATTTTTCAGTCTGACTCAACCTGTAGAGAATTTGGCCTACATAGCTGAAACGCTTATGTACAAGTGCTTACGTGTTGTAAGTTGCCATTAAGGAGTTGCCTCATGTATATATGAGAATTTCTTAGTGGTTTACTGGGATAATGCAAGTCAGTTGGAGAATTAATGTCATACTTGCATATTGGTCATGGTAGTTCAATGGTTAGAGCAAGCGGATGGAGACTGGGAGATCTGTGTTCAAATCCTGGCTATGGCATTGAATTTTTCAGTCTGACTCATCCAGTCCAGAATTTGGCCTACATACAGCTGGTGTGAAAGAACAATTTAATTTCCATAACTAGAGCTTTTCGATAAGGGGCAAAGTAAAGCAAATTTGTGAAACAATGACCATTGCATAATTTAATTATGCCATCAGTGTACTTTATAAATTAGGATCCAAAACATTACACAGAGTCCAGAAATTGTTTCATATGTATGAGCATACATGAAGAAAGAAGTTAAAAGTAAAGAACTGGTTACATCAGAAGATTTTTTCAAAAAGTTTCGAAAAGGTAAATTACAATTCAGGTGACACAGAAGTGTCAAAAAGAACAGTGAAAATGAAGTTTTAAGGAATGCAAACAAAATTAAAATCAGAGTACATCTTTGGAACACCAGGAATAATGGACAGTGTTCCAAAACGAATAATAAATCTAGATGACTGACAATGTGCCGTTAGAAGAAAGATTCATTTCTTTGTTCAGGAAAAAGGTGCTCCTGCAATAGCTAAATTACTATTTTTAGAGAAAGCATTAACTTTCAGGGCAATAAAATCATCCTTAAACAGAATAGTGAGAGAACAGTTTTAAATGGAAAAAGACTATAACAGAAAATACTTCTAGAAAAGCACAACATTCATTCTAAATGTACCTGATGAAGAAGACAGTCTATATTGTATTAAACAACTTGAATAAATCTAGTTAAAACATTTGCAATTATTACACAGAAAATGAAGCTATTTACAGTGAAGTAACAAACACTACACAAATAAAAGTATTTAGTAAATATTCTCCACTTAACTTAAGAAGCCGCTGACAATACTTCTATTATGTTTTTGCGAAATTAATTTCGTGGACATTTGCCCACATCTTCAGTCAAACACACTTCGTTGTCAAGGATACTATGTATTTACGTATTACCAACATCTGAAGACGAAACAAACCTAAAAACAGAATCAATTGCCGGTATGTCAAAATTCATTACGCGATTTTTATTTTTTAGAATAAATACTTTTTCCCAAACCATTAAATCTATGGGAACATTTAATTGTTTTAATAATGTAACTTCGGGATTTCATTTTTCAATCTTCTTTTGTATAAAATCTTTATTAAAACCATTAATTAAAGCAGTATTAATAATATATTTATATTCTTTATTAAATTCTTCTTTATTCAGGGTTATATCGGCCTCTTAAGTTAAGTGGAGAATATTTACTAAATATTTTTATTTGTGTAGTATCTGCTATTATGCTTGCATTAATACGAAGAGATTTACATAACTAATTTAGCGGTAAATTGTGTGGACATTTTTCTGCATGTATTGTACCGCTTTACTCGAGTACATTATCTGAGAAGATTGGTTACAGGTTGGAATACATTTCCCAGCTTAGCAGGGGAGTAATTTTAAAAGTACTGTAATATGTTTGCCTTATATATGAGAGTTTAATATTGTAAAGTAATTTATTATTGCATGCATATTTCCCTCCTCCAACTTATAAGAATTGATTTTCGTCCCTTATAGTATTACATGTATATATACCGCAATAAGGTCAAGGCTGTTCCCCAACAATTGTCTTATTTTGGGCTTCCACTGTAAACACTAAGTCCAAATATACTTATGTGCATACACTAATGTTGGCAGCTGACAAGTTGTCTTGTTATAAATAAATTACCACAATTTGACAAACTTCACTTATCTGTTTTTAATTGACTAGTTCTGGAGAATTCCTCAATTAAAAACAGATGAGCGAAGTTTGTCACAAACTGTTGTAATTTATTTATAATTGGATTGCTTCACGTAATAGCTTCAAGTTTTATATATATAGTCTTGTTGCTAACATTGCTTCCACAATCATCTTGCTCTTTGTGCCAATATTAAGGTCTTAAACTAGAGTCAATAAATCAACCAATAAAGTTTGCACTGACCTTAAGTGCTCTGAAGTGTAATTGAACTATTGTCTAAGCTAAGCCAACATTTTATTTACATATCTAGGCTATTCTACTAAACCACAGAATAAATCTGGATACCTTTAATTAGCTTTAGAAACAGGTTGATTTTGCTATTTTTGCATCTCGATGCCACAGGAAAGGCATCAAGGCATACTGACCTTCACTGACAGACCACTACACTTGCTTGTTAGCTTGTTTACAAGAGTGAAATATTAGTAAATTGGCACACAGTGACAATAGAAATGGAGCACTTGGGAGCTGCATGTGTCTGATATGAAGCTTTCGGCAATTATTATATGGAAATGTAATTTACGATTGTAGCCGAACTTGACAAAGGGATTTTGACTGCCCCATCTTTCTCCTTGTCACAATATCTGATCACATTATACATGATTTGGTTTCTTACACTGGCCAGTGCATGACACGTTGCTGTCTAGGAGACATGACTGCACTCGAAAAGTGTACATACATTGACTCGCCATGCAACAGGCTCGCATAAACAACTCTGTTGGGTTCATATTCTTTCCAACACTTTGCCAAGTAATACTCTGGCATATGTACAATCTTTTTTAGTTAATTGATGGAAATTAATCATTTCTCCACACTAGCCGTACATAGGCTAAGATTTTTTATGGATAGAGTCAACATGAAAAATTCAATGCCATGGCCGTGATTTGAACCTCGGATCTCCTGGTTTCCATCAAGTCGCTCTTAACCTTTGAGCTACGGCCAACGTGCCGTCCTGACATTAAATTCTCCACTTGACTCATATGTTTCCCCGGTAGACCACTAGGGGTTCTCGCATCCGAGATACACCGTTTGTGGCGACTTACTATTGTAAGTACTTGAGTCCCAGGCTTCATCATTTAACTTTTATTATTTTAGTTAATTGATAGTTATTATTTTAGTCAAGTACTTACAATAGTAATTTGCTACAAACGGTATATCCGTACAATCTTTTGTTTCTTTATGATGCAGCATCTTGACAGCATTGCCAGCATGACAATGTTGCTTGTGTGGACATTATGCTCACAAAATGCAGGCTGTGGTTTGCATTTATGAGGGCTGCAAAACCCCCAGCAAGCCATAGTATCCATTCCAGCTGTTAGAGTGGATTGTAATAATAAATTCTACATAGTTGCCTGATGGAAGAAAAGAAGAGGGAATGTTAAATAAGGCAGCAAAAACTAATGATACGAGAAAGATATGGTAAATAGTTAAAAGCCTACATAAAGAGGGGGCATGAAATGAGGATGTAAGTTCAGACCAATGGTGTGAGCATTTTAAAAATTTATTAGGATAGACTTGTTTACAAGTAATAGAAATGCGATTCAAGGGAAGCCAGTATTTAATAAATGATCTAGATGGAGAAATTACAGATTAGTGTGAACAAATTAGGAAGTTAAAAGCCAACAAAGCTAGTGGAATTGATAATATTCCAGGGGAGGTTTGGAAGGTATGGGCCGCTGAGGGGATGTGAAGAAAAATAGTAATAAGGCTATTTAATAAAATATTGGAAATGAGGGAGGTTCCCAAGAAGTGGAGGATAAGCACGGTAGTACCAATTTACAAAGGAAAGGGAAGTAAAAGCAACCCAGCAAATTATAGGGGGATAAGCTTACTTTCTGTTACAGGGAAGATCTTACAGGTATTTTAGCAGACTACAGAAGTGGGTAGAGAAGGAGAAGAAGCTATCAGAGTTCCAAGCAGGATTTAAACCAGGGAGAACTGATAATATTTTTACTATCAAAACAGTCATAGACAAATATTTAAGCAAGAAAAAGGTGAGAGTTTATATGGCATTTATTGATTTAGATATACAACTGATAGAGAGGCATTGTGTATAAAATTAAATAGCAAAGGGCTAACTTGTAAATTTTTTGAAATACTGCGCAAAATATATCACGATAATGAGTTCTGCATCAAGCTGCTTGGAAACAAAGAACTAATTGTATGGAGAGCAAGGTGGGTGTAAGACAGGGATGTAAACTGAGTCTGGTGCTATTTAACCTTTTTATAGATGATATTCTAGAGGAGATTGCTAAAAATAGGGTTCAAAGAAATCCCAGGTTTGTTATATGCAGATCACTTTGTAGTTGGTTCTATATCTGTTGGAGGGCTGAGAAGGGCAATTGAAGCAATAAGTGGTTATTGCCAAAAATGGGAATTGAGAGTTAACAAAAAGAAAACAATCATGGTTTTTAAGAAAGGTTATAGATGGTGTAAAGATGAGAAATGGGAGATAAATGGAACAGAAATAGAGGTCGTAAAGAGATTTGATTATTTGGGGATAAGACTGAGCTGTGATGGTAAATGGACTGAACAGAAAAAATTGCTTCTAGCAAAAGGTAAAATGACCATAAGTATTGCAAGAACATGTTTAAGGAATTATTAAATTTTAGATGAGTCGCATTTTTTAACACATCTGCTTCACTTTCGTACCTATTTTGAGGACATGTTTCGCAAATCTTCGCTTGCATCTACGGCTCTTGTGCGACTGACGCTAGATCCAGCGGTGTGGGTAATTCTGGGGTTGTTGCTGCCATCTGTTGGTTTAGTGATGAACTGAAATGTGGGATTCTCTTCTAGCGGGATTTCAAAGTTCATTAGTTGATTTTTATGTTTTTCTATGTATATCTTCTCCCATATGACGAGTTCACTATGTTTTTGTACGTATTTTAGTAATTCTGTGCTATCTTCAATTTCATGATTTTCAGACCAGAAATGAGCTGCTATTGCGGACTTATCAATATTTTTGTATCTTAAGTGCCTGAAGTGTTCTTTCTTTCTAGTGCCTATGTTCCTTTTTGTCCTTCCTATGTAAATTTTTTCACAGTCTTTACACTTAACTTTGTAAATGCCTGACTTTTCCTCTGGTTTTATCTTATCAGTATTATTACTGTGAAGTAGGTTTTTAATGTTGTAATTGTTTTTTGGTGCCAATGTTATATTGTATTTCTTGAATATTTTTTGGAACTTTTTTGTGGCCCAGGGGTGGTAAGTAAATTTAGCAAATCTAGTTTCTTGTTTTATTGGTGTGAGAGCTGTGATCTGTTTTAATTTCTTTTGAAGTTTGAATAATTTTAGGTTTTTTCCATATCCATTTTTAATTGCAGTTTTTAAGATTTGATGGTATTCGTTTTGATATTCTTGCTGGCTGAGAGGTAGATTTACTAATCTGTGTGTCAGACTGTTGATGGTTGCATGTTTGTGTGGAATTGGGTTGAAACTATTTGCTTTGATGTAATTATCTGTGTGTGTTGCTTTTCTATGAATGCCAAATTCTAGTTTTTCATTGCCTTTTTTGATTTTAAGGTCTAAAAAAGGTAGAGTACAGTCCTCTTCAGTTTCTACTGTGAATTGTATGCTGGGTTCTTGTAGGTTGAGTAGTTTCAAAGCATCATCTATTAGTTTGTAGGGCACTATTGCAAAGATGTCGTCTACGTATCTGTACCATGTTTTAAACATATGAGGGAAGGCTTTAGTAATATGTGTTTCGAAAAAGCTCATGTATAGATTGGCCAAAAATGGTGATAGCGGGCTTCCCATAGCTAGTCCTGAAATTTGTATGTAATATTTTCCATCGAAGACAAAATAATTTTGATGTATACATAATTCAGTCATTGTCACATATTCTTCTATTGCATTGGCATCCAGGTTTATAGAATTTAGCCATTTTTTCAGTTGAATCAAAAGTTTGTCTAATGGAATGCTAGGGAAGAGGGAGCGGACATCAAAGGATACTAAAGTGTCATGAGGTTTTAGTTTAAGATTTTGAATTTTTTCTACCAGGTCTAAAGAGTTTTTTATACTCAGAGTATGGAATTGTGGAAAGGACTGAAATTTTTTGGTTAGCCATTTTGCCAGAAGGTAAGTAGGAGTGTTTATATTATTTACAATGGGTCTCATGGGTATGTTGGGTTTGTGTATTTTAGGCAAACCATATATTCTTGCAAGGGTAGGGTTGTCTGGTTTGATAGTTTTTTGTTCTGTAGTTGTTAAAATTTTACTATTAATGATGGTTTTTTGTACATCTTTTATGCATCGGTTGAGTGGATTAGAATCTATTTCCTGGAATTCTTTTTGTTGTAGTAACTCTAACATTTTTTCTTTGTATGTAGCTGTATCTAAGATTACTATTTTGTTCCCTTTATCAGCCCTTGAGAAGGTTACATCCTTTTTCCTTAAAGATTTAATTATCTGAATTTGTTTCAAATGTTTTATTGGCTTTTTATTTATTAAGTTTTCCAATATAGGAGCTGATTTTTTTTCTAATTATATTTTTGTCCATGGTTTCCAAGCCTTCTACTGCTAATTCTATGTCTGCAATGAATTCATCCGGGTTGTAAAGACTGTGAAAAAATTTACATAGGAAGGACAAAAAGGAACATAGGCACTAGAAAGAAAGAACACTTCAGGCACTTAAGATACAAAAATATTGATAAGTCCGCAATAGCAGCTCATTTCTGGTCTGAAAATCATGGAATTGAAGATAGCACAGAATTACTAAAATACGTACAAAAACATAGTGAACTCGTCATATGGGAGAAGATATACATAGAAAAACATAAAAATCAACTAATGAACTTTGAAATCCCGCTAGAAGAGAATCCCACATTTCAGTTCATCACTAAACCAACAGATGGCAGCAACAACCCCAGAATTACCCACACCGCTGGATCTAGCGTCAGTCGCACAAGAGCCGTAGATGCAAGCGAAGATTTGCGAAACATGTCCTCAAAATAGGTACGAAAGTGAAGCAGATGTGTTAAAAAATGCGACTCATCTAAAATTTAATAATTTTTCGCTTCACTGTGGTGTTCCAATACAGTTGAATCTCGATATGTTTAAGGAAATTATCTCACAATTTCAAATGGCTGGAAAGGATCTATACTGCCATAGTAAAAAATAAGATGTTGCATGGGGCAGAGATATGGGGAGTGGATGAAGCATGGGAAGAGGTGGACATTATTAACAGATCCTTCTGTAAATATATTTTGGGCTTACTGGTAGCTTTACCAAATGGGGCAGCACAATTAGATTTGGGAAGACATTCAACAAGGGTTAAAATTGTCTCAACGTCATTGAAATATCTATACAGAGTTGCCAATTTAGAGGAAAGCAATATTATCAAGGAATCTTTTCTTTTGCAGATGAGAAGCAATTGGGGATAGTCTTGGGCGCAAAAAGTACGAGAACTGATGGAACAGATAGGTATAGGACATATTTGGAGAAATGAGGAGTATTATTATAGGGGCTTTTGGAAAGAGGTAGAATTAAGGCTGGAAGATTTAGATAGCCAAGTTGTACTTACCAATGTAAGGGAGAAACGATCATTGAGGACATATAGGGAAATAAAGAAAGTGTGGGGGAGGGAGAAGTACATAGATGTGTGTAATAAGTCAGGGCAAGAAGGATTTGCCTGGGCAAGGACAGGAATTAGAAATCTAAAAGATATTAGATATGATAAGGAAACAGGGAAATGCCCAATGTGTGGAGAAGAGGATACAGATTGGCATAGCACACTTTATTACAAACAAAGATATGGAGAGAACAAATTTGACAGCAAAAGTGGGAGTTTTAGGGAGGGGAGAGGTATTAATAATAATGAAAATGTTATTGGTAAAAGGAGAAAAGAATGTAAGAAATATAGGTGAATACCTGGGGAAAGTTAGAGAGAAATGGTTAAGATTGATGAAGAATAACTAACAATTAAGGGCTGGAAAACTAGAAGGAGGGATACAAGGGAGAGGAGGGTCATCAATACACGGAAAACCAGGGGTTATGTGTATTGAGACCGAGACTCGAAGCAAGCAGGTAGGAAGGGTATATTAGATGTCTATAAGTCATTTTGTTATTGTGTGAAAGAAATGTTACAAGTGTCAATGTATCAATGAAAATGTATGTAGAGAAAGATGAGAAATAAATAACTCTAATTCTAGTTAACTTTTTTTTAATTTTCTTAAACACTAGACTTTTGTTGTATCCATTTTCTTCTGCTATGTGGAGTGTGGCTTTTTCTTCTTTGAAGTATCCTTGGGTATGTTGATTAGTCTGGTGTAAGACTGATTATTATTGCATGTTTATGTATAATTGGGTTGTAGTTATTCTTTTTTATGTAAGTTTCTGAATGAGTTGGCTTCCTGTATATTCTAAATTTTATTTTTGTGTTATCCCTGATATTTAGATCCAAGAAAGAGAGTTGTCCATTGATTTCGTTTTCTATTGTGAATTTGATAGTCCTTTCTTGCACACTGAGTAATTTTAATGCATTAAAACTTCACAAATTTTATAATTGAGCGAACAGCACCTACAAATTTGTTATACCAGCATTTCACAGTACCAAAGGATGGAGCTTCATCGCCAAATGTGGAAGTTAGTTGATTGAGCACTGTCTTGATAATCCACATCGAAAGTTGTAAATAAATCATTGCACTAACATTTTCATGAGTTAATTCCATGTTTTTGTTGAGACACAATTTTGAAGTTAATGTAAACTAAACAAATGATGCTCTATTGACAAAATGTTTGAAGTAGATTGTCAATAATGTCAAACTTTCCATTGGAAACGTTAGATGGTACCTACAACATTCAGGGTTGTCAAGGCTCAAAATATAGTGTCGCTCTTATATATCTTTCTCTATTTTACCATTTTTTATTGTTTCCATTTGATTCCTGTTTGTTTTCTATACTTTTTACACATATACACTATACATATAAATGTCCAAGGCAGGACTTAGCTGCCTTGGTAGCAAGGATGGCAGCGGGTCTGCCTCATGTTCAAGGATAAGGTTTTTCTGGGGTTTTCCCTTATCCTTAAAAGATGAATGTCGGGTAACTAAGTTCTATGGAACCTGGGCTCATTTGAGCATTTCACCCATTCATCGTCCAATACGACTTAAGGTTGGAGGACGTAAATTACAAAAAAGGCAGGACTTGAACCTCTATTCACAATGTATTTGGCACCAAATATTTTGCCCCAGTTGCAATCACTGTCCAGAAAGATATGCCCACCTCCCAACAGCGGCTGAATTATTCAGCTATTGTTTTGCAGCTTTTGTTTGTGTCTCCAATAGAAGAGTGGATAGGAATTTGCTTGTATGATAATGCATGGGCATACTAGAAGTATTTGGGCAGCTGATATTTCAGAGTTCTTTAATCAAGTACCCATTGCCACAAACTCCAAGGGCTGTTTATGCACTCCTCTATATGAAAATAACTTGTATCTCCAATCCTGTTTCCTAACAAGGTGAAAGGAAGAATTAGATGCTTAATACATTAGTTATTTAGGAAAGAATACATTGTCATTGATACAATGGTGGGAGATCAACAATATTTATGTATCTAACCATAGCAGTGAAACACAACTTATGCTTACAAAGCTTACTTGGCGCAGACCAAACAATATATTCATTTTCACAATAAACAGTAAAGGTACTTTAGCACCAACAATAGCATATGTGCAGAGGTTGGCAGCCAATGGCTCTGTAACTATTGAGGTTACCAGCACTCTATTCCTAGGCAACTTAGGCAGGTTTCACCAGCGCTCTTCAGATTAAGGAACCTATAAAAAATGTTTGCAGGATATACAGTAAAAATACTTGAAAAAAGTTTTATTTTTGACTGAAGTAAAGCAGGAGTATGCATTTCAGTATAGAATATAAAGTTGTACTCGAGAGTACCCATATGTGAACTATATTATGTGTACTATGAGAACTAAGAGAATAGACAAATAATATACATTTCTTACATAATTTATATATTTATTCTCAGTCCTATAGTATACACGAAAACAGTTACAACACTTCACAGCTGTTTACTACTACTAATCTGTTTGCAATTCCTCTGGCGTGCGACAATCCCTTATATATACCGCCATTGATAATTTCTAGACTGTTCTAAAACAAACCAGAAACCGAATAATCTCTATCCATCAAGAAGTCACAAGAAATTTCTATTTACCTCACTTATCTGTGTCGGTAGGTCTTTTATCGGCTCTTTGTGTACACAAGCCACGCTATCGTAGATAACGGGTTTGCGACACTGCTCCCTCCTCAAGGCTGGTCGTCCCGAACAGCACCATCGTAGCGGGCCAGACGATTGATTGATGTTTATGTACGTGTATTTTTAATAGTTTTTGTTAAACTTGTATAGATTTTAGAAAGTTTTATATCTTGCTTTTGCCATGACTAGTTTTTTAAAGGGCGCTGATGACCACCGTAGTTGAACGCCCTTAGACAACATATATATTATACGATCCATGGGTACCACCAACATCTTCCCTCGGAGCACCTTCTGGATGCGGTAGACCACGTGTTAATCCTCTTCACCACCTGGTACGATCCTTGCCACGGCTGTTGAAGGTTCGATCGTCCGGTTTGCTCCCAGATGTCCTCCAGAAGTACCGACGTGCACTTCCTCCAAGACTTCCGGGACCTTACTTCGGGGAAGTACCAACTGTTCCCTCTGTGTCTTGCCATCGGGTGATTCCCATACCCGGAACAGCACGCCCTCTCTTGTCTTCAGTGAGTCCCATTGGGCCCAGTACGACTTGTAGGTGGCGCTCCTCGATGCGATGTCCTCCCAGGTTGGTCTTGTCCCTGCCTCCACTTCTCTCAAGAGTGGCCCCAAGTCTGCGTCCGCCAGCTGCTCCCTACTCAGGCCTGCGCTATCCCAGCCATCCGCAGGCACTGCCGTGACCACTCGGACAGCTGCGGCACGCTCCTTCTCTTCCACTCTTGTGCACTGGCCGCACTCCTCTGGGCAGGATCTTCGGGACATGGTGTCTGCGTTACCATGACTCTTCCCTCTACGATGTTCACAGGCGAAGTCGTACTCCTGCAGCCTCTGTACCCAACGGGCTGTCTGGCCTTCCAAGTTCCTAAAGCTCAACAGTCAGATGAGGGCGGAGTGGTCAGTCCTCAGTGGAATGGCTGACCGTACAGGTATTTGTGGAAGTGCTCCAAGGTCTTTACTACCGCCAGTAGCTCTCGCCGGTGACACAGCAGTTTTCTCTGCCTTGGCTGAAGGCACACTGATATCATCTCAGCAGTTGTCGAACCTTCTCCAGCTGTTCTACGGTCAGGTGGTCGGCCGCCCTCTCCAGCAAGACTTCCAGCCGGGGCCCCAAGTGTTGCGTCGGCACCGGCTCCTGTGTCTTGTCCATTGCTGTCAGCTGACTACGGGCTCGCACATCCCCAGTTCCGTTCCGGCCTGGACATCGTGATCGGTGTCTGCCAGGTTGAGCAGCCTCACTGGCACCTCCTCTCGACACGGCAACAATGTCCTAGCTACACATAGTCCGTGCACAGGCGTCTTCTGGTCCAGAATCATGTTCTTCGTACGCTGTCCTTTCATTCGCGCCATCACCACCACCTCGCTTCTCGCGGGGACCATCACGTCTTCCTTCAAGACGACCCTGCAAATTCCCAGGCGCTCTTAGGGTTGCCGGAGTATGACTTCTTCTCCGTTAAGCCGCAGGACCTTCCTGCCGACGTCGACCATTGCCTCGTGGCTCCTGAGGGCATCCAATCCCAGTATCACTTCCTCAGCCACCTTCGCGACGAACACCCACAGAAGTACGGCACTCCGTCCCAAGGTCAACTTCAGCAGAGCCTCCTTCTCCATAGGCAAGGTGTCGCCAGATGCCGTCATAAGCTGGTATGGTCGGCTTGGCTTCCTCGTCGGCAAACCCCTGGCTATGTCAGGTCTGATGACGGTCACGGCTGCCCCGGTGTCTACGAGCACGCGGCATGGCTTCCCTCTCACCCAACCGTCCGCGATGATGCTGTCATCCATACGCCGGCTGACGGCGCGGTGTCACTCGAGGGGGTGGTGATGATGCCGCCGACGTGCTCCTCGCCATGCCTTACTCGTTCTTCCGGCTGCTCTTCTTGGTGTCGGTCGCCGTCATTGTCGCGGCGACTAAAATCTTCCGACATCTTTGATGGTATATGAACCCTGGGCTGTGTCGTTGCCGTCTTAGCAGCCAAATCCACCATTTCGTTCTCCTGCAAACCGACATGTCCAGAAATCCGGGCACACTACACTAATGCCAGAGGCAAGTAGAACGTGGAGAGCATCCTGAATATGCTGTAATTGTACAGATGAAGTAATTGAACAGCTGCTGAATGCTCTGAAGTGCACTGACTCGCTTAAAATTAACCAGTCGTGTTCAGAGGACCCATCATCCCTCCTAAGTGATAGTGTGGTGGGGGATGAGTTATTCTGGTACCACCCGGCTATATTTTTGCAAAAGGGTATTAAAACCAGCACCAGAGTGTATGAAAGCATCATTATGGAGCCTATTGTCAAGAACATGAGTGGCACATTGTTTCAAAACCAACCATGTACTTTCTAGCAGGATTCTGCCCCTGCCCACAAGGCCAGGTCAATGCAAGCATGGATTCCTGACTTCATTTTGCCTGAAGATTGGTCCAGTAGCAGTCTGGACCTGAATCCATTGGACTACCGACTATGATCACTGCTTGAGGGCATCGCCTGCAACAGGAGACACCCCACCATTGGAAGTTTAAAGTGTTCCTTGTCAGCGGATTTCCCCATGGATGTCATCCGTTCCACCATAGACAAGTGATCACAAAGACTCAGAGCCTGTATCTGTGCAAAAGGTGGCCATTTCGAAAAGTGATTGGTGCTGTGTAATGAATACCTGTAGGTACAACATACTAAAAGCCAATTAAAATATTCTGCATGGTATTTGAGTTTTTCACTTTTCAAGCTGTAACAGTATTTATGGCTAGACTTGAGCACTTATTACTATTTCTATTATTTAGTAGTGCATCATGCTTTGTCATACATTTGTGTATCATCATTTCAGTCATATAGTGCTAGTATTTTTAGTGCATTCATGTTTCTTTGATTGGCAATGTTCCACGTGCCAAGCCGGCCTCTGGCCACTATTCCAAAGGACAAAAGCTATCTTTTTAAATTATTTCAATCTGAAATAAATTCAATAAAATTATTTCAATCTGAAATAAAACTACAACCTGGCATTATTTTAAATAGCTTTAAAAGCTATTATTTTACTGAAGTATGTTGCTCTACATGGTACGGAGACACAACATTTAAAGAAATCAGTATTATTACAAAAGACATTCAAAATATTTTACTCATGTTTTAAGTTTTAAAAAGATTAATAAACAGCAAATATAAAAAAAATATATATAAAAAAATCAACCAATATCTAACAAAGCCAAAGATAAATAAATGGAATATTTTAATTAAAAATCCAGAAATCCCACGTAAAGCTGCAGTAGCAAATTTTAGATTACTTACAGAACATGATTATTTGGCCAAACACTTACACAGATTAGGAATTTATACAGGTCCAAATTGTCCTCTGTCCTGCCGGACCCACTGCACAGAAATATTGGAGAGCAAGAGAGCTAATGGCTTTATTGCCAAAGCCTAGATTTGAAAACAACATTTTACTCATTTAATTACTTATAAGTTGGTACTCATAAGCTCATGCACAAATGAAACTAAAGGGAGAAACATTCTGGGACGCATTTCATAAAGTGTCTCAATGTTGTCTCAATGGGTGGAATCCAGGTTTTCATAAAATTGTTACCTAGTACCTTTCCTCATTTTTTTAATGGGTTGAGTACTAAACTTCCACAGTGGCAAGTTGCAAAATATCAACAGCCTCAGAAGATTTCGTCGCAATGTTCAGTGATTTACACGGATAATGCATTTATTTTAGAAAGGCCACGCTCCCGCCGCTGAGAGAAGCTTCGCCGCTATTATACAAGATAGCCAAATAAACTGAATATTCAAGGGAAACTATGTTCATTTTAACTTAAAACACCAACGCCTAAAGCAAACATTAAGGTAATTAATGATGACTGAGTACAGAACCGTGAAATCTCTTTAACAGTGAAACCGGCTTGGTAGTTATGTACCGTAACAGTACATGTTTGCCAGTTTCCGTTATTACCTCGTGTGTGGATTCCCCACATTAGTCAGTATTTAAAAGATACTCACGTCATTATGTAGTTTGTAAGATATCCTTAATTTCACACAACTATAGCTCAATGCGCTCTGCAGATTTCGTAACAATGTTACACACTGATATTTTAACCTTTCACACTGGCACCGCAACTTTTATTCAAAGCTGCCAACATAGCTATGAATAGGTGTATTCGTCAGCCTTCCACTTGGTGTATTAATCTGTGGGTGTTCCATTGTGGCCACAATGCAATTCAATTTAACCAACAAATAAAAATTAAATACATTGGCTTCTATCGCCAATTGTGTTAAACTTCCTTAAGTTTTTCTCACCGTGGATTTTAAAGGTGCGTAAAGTGTTTATAACCACGGTGGAATGTTTATTTATAAGTATATAAATGATCACTATGGTGATAGTTTTTATAAACATCATTCTGTAGTAATTGGTAGTAATATTGTTGCTCATAAATTTTGTCAAAAGGTGCAAGACTACAATGTTGGTATGAGTATATAGGGAAAATAAACATTCGCAAAAATATCGATTATAGTTGTATTTGGTTGGAAGTTGGAATGTGTTGATTTATGTAATTAGTGCATGTTTTCCATATGCTGTTCCGCTAAAATATGAGCTGAATCACAATTAAAAGTAAAATTATATTATAGTATATATAAAGGATCTTTTAAATAAATATAATTTTTACATTCTAGAAACTTTTAGTTTAAATTGCATACCTTTGTGGAGACCTTTACATTGATTTCGATGTATGTATGTATGTATGTATGTATATATAAAAGAAAAGAACAGCAAAATGGAAGGAAATAGCTGTTATATTTTGTTGGATGTATCTATAGTCCAGCAATGCAAAGAAGGTCCCTGTAAGGAATGTGCTGCGTTACAGAGTGGTGATAAGTACAGCGAATGTGCGTGGCAGAGAACGCCTGCTACACAAGGAGCAGTTGTTAAATAAACATGCACCCTATTCACTCTGTACACTAAAACCAAGAAGATCCATTCACAAAAGTAGAAGCGGTCAGAATGTTTTTGAATGGTCTGTAACTGTACTGACACGGGGTGTCATAAACCTATCCAGGGAGGGAGTGGGAACCTTCGCCAACCCCCCTGCGTCTCAGGCCTCGGAGACGTTCTGTCCTGTAGAAGAGTATACTTAAATTTTCACGGTCGGTGTCCATTTGAAGTCATTCATTTCCTATTTTTTGACCACTAAAAATATAAGTCCGGAAGAACTAGTGTTCACTGAAATGTTAACAGCTAACATCCTTTCATGATGGATATCGAAATACATTACAACCAAAAAAATGTGTATTTGACTTGGTATACTGTGACTCTTTGATTTGCTTATAAAATATGCAACACTACTAATTTAATAGGGAAATGGCTAATCACATTACTGAGTGATTAAATGAGTTTAGTCACTTTTTGAGGATAATAAAGATTGAAACAAAATAACCAAAAATACACTTTATCCGAATTGAGATTTTAACTTGTGTCCTCCGGATTAATGAATTGATATTTTAATTATTTTCCTTAAAGGACATTTTAATGGAAGATAAAATAAAATATCTATCTTCTTTCTCTTCCCTGTTGAGGCTAAGTATTCGTTGATGTTAAAAGTACATTAATTATCAATAATATATCAACATCTGAAGAATTTTATTGTCCTATTCATCCCGAAAAAGTTTTCCTTATTGCAAAACAAAACGCTAATCCTACACTTAAATTCTAATCTAAGTTATCAGATAGGATGTTTTCCTAATAGGACACATCATTCCCACAGTTTTAATAATTTATGACTCCCAATATAATGAACTGACATTTCATTGTTTTTATGAATTATAAGTATATGAAAAACTAAGATTTGAATACAAATACTAAGCTTACCAAATAAAGTCAGCCCTTATTTGCTTACCTCACATCAACAATGCTCAACAAACAATACATAAAAAAAAGCTAGCCTTTCATTCTTATGAGATTTGTGCTGAAAGTTTTAAGCTGTTCCCAAAAAAGTCAACCAAATTTCAAAACTCTGTCACCTTTTCCTCAAGTAGTCCCTCAACACTTATACACTAAACCATTTTGCAAACATTCCTTGCCACATTTTTTTCTTCGACACTGTTCATAGCCTCCAAATATGCACTAATGACTTCACCATCTGATGTAAATTGTTGCCCTTGTAGTCATTCATTTTTGGGAAAATTAAAAGGTCACAGGGGACCAGGTCTGGTGAATAAAGAGGATGTGGTAGCAGCCTGATGCCCTCCTTATTCAGGAAGTCCATTGTTCTGGCAGCAGAGTGAGAGGAGGCATTGCCAGGAGATGCAACAGGAGATGTGCCTTCTGTGACCTTGGTTGCTGCTCCTTCCACTGCTTAGTGACCTCTGGACGGCAGAACTCGATATACTATAGCGCCATGACTGTGTGTGTGTGTGTGTGTGTGTGTGCGTGCGTGCGTGCGTGCGTGCGTGCGTGCGTGGGTGTGTGTGTGTGTGTGTGTGTGTGTGTGTGTGTGTGTGTGTGTGTGTGTGTGTGTGTGTGTGTGTGTGTGTGTGTGTGTGTGTGTGTGTGGTTTTTTCTCAAGTGGAATGGCTGCTATGTGACGCTTTTTTGAGGAAAAAGAGGCAACCCATTTTTTTTCCAACACTTTTGTTGGAGGTGGTTCATCTTCAAAGCACCAGACACGCAACTGCAGTTTAGTTTCTGAGTTCTAAATGTATATCCACATTTCATCGCCCATAACAATGTTATATACCTTCCAACTTTCATCAGAATTAAATATTTTTAGCATAAATTCACACCAAACCACCCAGACTGACTTTTGGTGATCCGTGAGGGAATGTGGGGCCCAATGAGCACATCTCTTGTGAGACCAAGAGGTTGATGCACAACTGTTGGTGCTACTGTTGATCCAATTATAATATATCTTCTATCTGAAGGAATGAGACTTGTGCATCTTCTTTCACCATTTTCCTCGCAGCTTCTATGGTTTTGGCTGTCACTTTAGTTTGTGGGCTTCCTGCATGAGGCTCATCATGTAAGGATTCTCTGCCCCTTTGAAATTCATGAAATCAGTTTCTAACTGCCATTGAAGGAGCAGGGCTACCAGAAGTTTCTGACAGAATTTGGTGGCTCTGCTTGGGGTTTAACCCCTTATTGAAATCATAATAGATCATCGCTCGAAAGTCATGTCTGGATGACTTCATTTTTCATAACTCACTGGTTAGCAGATGACGTGGTACTCAGTCCCCTTGTGACTCAACCTTACAGATATTGCATTGTTTTTCCAGGTAGTCCTAAATAAACTTCAGGCTATCAGATGTAGTTGGAGGCAACTTCCTCCTGTGACATATTGTGATGGAGTTAAAAGCTTTTGGCATGCATCTCGTATTAAGTTTTGAGAAATCAGTTTTTTTTTGTTGGCAACATTCAGTTGGCTAAACCAGCCGAGGTCTTTGAAGACTCTAAGTACCCACTTTTGTTCAATCTTTAAATAAGTTATGAAGAAAATAAGAAAATGAAGCTAGCTACAGTGAAGCAATGAATATTACACAAATAGTTACATTTGTGTAATAGCAAAATGTCTTCATTATTTTGTGAGAAAATATTATGCAATGAAAGATTTTAAGAGAAAACTATAATACATACAAAATTTCAGTAGAATTACTGATATAAACTAAGTGATACAACTAGGCATATTAAATGTGCATATTTGACAGCTATTTTCTGAATAATGCAGAAAGCGTATAAACCTGGTGACAGTAGTGAGAAACAGGAACATGTTTGTGTGCTACTGTTAACCTTAGAGCAGGTTTATAGAATATTCTGTAAACAGTACAGATGAAGTGAATTTCACTAGATAAATTATACATTACAAGAAGTATTATAAACTAATCCTTAACAATTGTTTTATAAATGTTAACCTGAGAATGCAAACTGCTTTTCTATCAGATGACTGCTGTTGAGAGTGGTATTTGCAAACAAAATTACTAAGTGAGACACATCTTATGGTTATGGAATGATACAAATTTCACAGCTGCCTGTTTTTGTCCTTAGCATTTTTGTATACTCATATCTTTGACTTTGTATGAATGTAGACACAATGTGCTAATCAGCATATCAATATGGTATCACATCTTTTTTAGTTCTTGAGAAGACACAATATTTTTTTAGGGTACACAGGATGTCTTGATATACATATTAGATTTCATCCATTTTGTTTGTTTGTCCCCTAACAAGAATTAAATTCAGTATGAGAAGAAAATACTCTTTCATCACTTTCAATTTCAGAGTCAGTCTTGAAACTTAATATTATTTCTCCTCTCCATCGGAAAACAAATCATCAGTATCCCCATAGTCTTCTTCATAAAACACTAGTCCACCCCGATTCTTCCTATTTTAAATTTGTTGGCTCTAACTTGAATAACTGACAACTAATAACTAGAATGATCATCTCTAAAATATACAAGGGTTGTTTGATAAGTCTGGTAAAAAACCAAGAATAATTGTGTGTGTGTGCGTGCGTGCGTGCGTGGGTGCATGCGTGCGTGTGTGTGCGCGTGCGTGTGCATGCGTGCGTGCGTCATCTTATTTCTCGACATAGTCTCCATTGATGGCTATATACTTGCTCGAGTGATGTTCCAGCTTTTTCATCTTGTCAGAAAAATTGGTTCCGTCAAGGTCTGCAAAATACTTGTTGACAGTAACTATCTTATCACTTCTTCATTTCGGTTAGGATGAATTACCAGGGTAAGGTTTTTTCCGGAGTTTTCCCTTATCCTGAAAGATGAATTTTGGGTAACTCTAAGCTGTATGGATACTGGGCTCATTTGAGTATCATTTCACCCCTTCCACTCACTGCCCGATATTACTTAACGTTGGAGGAGGTAAATTAAATAAAAAACTTCATTTGATGAAAATTTCTTACCACCAAACCAAATGTTAAAGTTTGGGAACAGGAAGAAGTCACTTGGGACTAAGTCTGATGAATAAGGTGGATGAACCAATTCAAGCCCCAACTCATGCACTTTCACCATTGCAATTGCTGATATGTCCGATGGTGCATTATCCTGGTGAAAGAACACTTTTTTGCATTTTAATCTCGCCTCTTTTTAGTCGTCATGTTGTAAACAATCCAACATTGATGCATAATAGGCTCTATGGTTCTGTCTTTTTCCCAAGTAGTCTATGAGGTTTATTCCTTGAGAATCCCCAAAAAAGTTGGCCATCCCCTTACCAGTTGACAAAATGCTCTTTGCCTTCTTTGTGCACTTTCACCAGCCTTTGTCCATTGTTTTGACTGCTATTTTGACTCTAGTATGTAATGATGGATTCAAGTTTCATCCACGGTCACAAATCGACGCAAAAAGTCTTACGGATAGCGAATACAAACCACCAGACACTTGGTAGAAGTGTTCTTCCAATGTGCCTTTGGTCAACTTGCACAAAGCTTTTTCATTGCCAATTTTTCATGCAGGATATCGCACACTTGCTCAGTTGAGATGCCTACAGCCTCAGAAATCTCATGAATTTTGATTCAGCAGTCTTGCATGACCACATCTTGGATTTTTTCAGTGGTGTCCTGTATGGTGACCTCAATTGGATGACCAGAGCGCGATTCATTTTCGGTGCTTCTGTGACCACGTTTAAATTCATTGATACAAAAGTAAATGGTCTTCAATATTGGTACAGAGTCCGGGTGAATTTCATCCAGTTCAGTATTGACTTGTGCGGCAGTCCAGCTCTTCAAATGAAAATGTTTAATAACAGCACAAAACTGTTTTTTTTTTTTTTTTTTTTTTTTTTTTTTCATTTTCAATCGCAGCTATCACACTGAGCAGTTCAGATGGCTGTCAGCAATGAACTGTATATTGTAGCACATTCAAATTTTCTGTACAATTTTTTGAATAATGAAGCTTACAGCCACAAAATTGCAACAACAAATTTCCACTAAAATTAGGCAAGTGAGTCAACCTTGTATATACTTTTCTCCACTTACAAGTTTTTTGATGAAGACTAGTTTCTAGGAACCTCTTCCCTATTGTCAGTTCTGTGGTTGACTTGTGGAAATTTACCAGACCTATCTAATGTATTGGTTTTGAACTGTATTGCTTTAAGTAATAATACAAGAAATAAGCTAATAATTGAAATAATACTAGCATGATCAACTGTGTGTATCAATTCTATGCCACTGCAGATCCTTGTAGGAAACTTATTGTTGCACTTGACCTTTTGATATTACAATCATTCTTAACACAACTAAATTGATACCTGAAAGATATCTACAATTAGATGGCTATAAGTTTGTGTATTTTTCAGTAGAGGACAAATTGTAGTACACCAGAGTGCTTACTCTAGAGTTAAACTTACAAACCAAGTATCTGCTGTTGATATATAGAGGGAAACACTAATGTTTTGCTTTGTAAGAGGTGCTTAGTGTAAAGTGTGAGTGAAGCAGTGTGTCAATATCTTCTCGATTCACTTTTGTGCTAAGTTGTGCTTCACTGTCTCTACGCTTCTTTCAGTTTTATACTTTGAACAGTACTTATGTTTTAATTTTTTGTGACAGCTTAAAGAAACCATTTTTATTAACAGTTTTCAGAATATAACATGCACAGAGAGATAAAAGGTGAGGGAGACTGTGAGATTTAATAGAAATAATGTGAATGCAGCTGCAAGTAATTAAAATACAAGTAGGAAACATTTACATCTGAAGTATATAAAAATAATAGACACTGCCAAAATGCTCACTAGCTTTGGTCTTCTAATTCGAGAATTACTACATGAAAATCTTATTACTTGTTGCCAGTAAATTATAATAATGTTGTTAATGAATTATAAATAATAATTTTTCACTATACAAAACATTAAAAATAAAATACTTCCTTTTTATCACACAGCAGGAAAGATGTCCTCAACAGCAAATTCTGAAACAAAGGAGAGCAGCATACCAGAACAAGCCAAATCTGCAGTTCTCGTAGAGAGTGTGCCACTACCAAAGGCGACACCTACAGTTCAAGGTATAATATATAATTAAAAATATAATTAGCTGGATTAAACCAGCATCATTCCATTTGATGTGTTTCATTTTGTTTGCAAACCCAAACATATTTGAAGTCTTGTAATTATGAAATCCACTGCTTTGGGATACCACTTTGTGTTGTTTTGTTGGATTTTTCAAATGGAATAGTAGTGCAATTTTCCTGAGCCATCCTTTTAACCCTCTTGCTACCGCGCTGCTTGAGAGAGTTTCTGCTCTAAAATACCGACCATTGATATAATTGACTGAGCAAAGACTGCTATCATTGATCTAATCAATGCAATGTTTGTGAGGTTGTAAACCTATTTTTGAACCATTCTGTAGGGTGCCTTTTATGGAAATGGAAAGAGCAAGCCTTCTTTCTAATGGTTTGTTTCTTGTTCATTAAAAGGGATCGTTTGTTATTTGAAGGATTGTTTGTTTATAATTTATAAAAATGAACATAGCAAGTTATTCTCGCGATGTTTTTGTGCCAGGGAGAGATGATGATAAAGTTATTTCATATTATTTTATTTGTAGCTGAGTACATTTTTGTAGTGCTAAATAACATTCACATTATTTCAAAAGAAATATGTAACATTTCATTTCAAATTACAATTACAAAATTACTACTCGTTTCTACAAATATAATAATTTATAACTTAAAAAACTTCACTTATCTTATCAGAAATGATGACTGTTTTCTTATAAATTGACTTGGATCACGACTTCGTGAATATCTTATTCACATCATCAACTTGAATCGTCAACAATCTTGTTAACGTTACAATCGCTAGATGTCACTATGTTTTTTTAGTACTACCAACATCTGAAAATGAAACAAATTTAAAAACAGAATCGACTGCCAGTATTTCAGAATTCATTACGCGATGTTTATTTTTTAAAATAAATATCTTTTCCCAAACCATTGAATCTATTGGACCATTTAATTGTTTTAATTATTTAACTTCTGGATTTATTTCATGGTTAAATGACCAAAAATGATATGCTACGCCTGATTTATCAGTTTGTTTATACTTAATGTTACGAAAATGCTCTTTCGTTCTGGTTTCCAAATTATGTTTTGTCTTTCCAATATAAACTTTATTACAATCGAAACAATTAAATTGATAAATACCAAATTTTTTACTATCAGGAATTTTATCCTTTTTAGAGAAATGCAGTAAATTTTTAATACTATATTTATTTTGAAGAACTAAAGTGAAGTTTTTTAAGTTACAAATTTTTATATTTTTATATATTTGTTTACTTCACTGTTAATAACTTCATATTTTACGTATTTACCACTCCTTGTTATAATTAAACATGTGCTGGATATGTATTTGCTATCTAATGATTCTGTTAGTTAATAAAGTATTCAACAGAAATTAATTGGCATAATACAGTTTTTACATTTTTAATTTTGCTTTAAAATTACAACTGTTATGAATTTTATTCTAGCTAACTTTAACATACTTAGCAGGCTGCCACTTTTTACAGCTGCTGATATAGTTGATGTTGGCATTTAAACACAGAGCGGCACCATCAATCTTATCCACATTGGCAGCAAGAGGGTTAAGCATGAAATGTGCTTGCAAAACTGCTTTATCTTTTTGTACTACTCTACCCATAGCAAGTCAAACTTGTGTTATACTCCACCCAAACATTTGAAATTGAAAATTCACAGTACACATTTTGGCAGCCATTTATACATCTACTGCCCCCCAAAAATATTATAAAGTAATTTATATAAAACTATTATTATCATCATCATTGTCATTTATTATTATTATTATTATTATTATTATTATTATTATTATTATTATTATTATTATTATTATTATTATTATTATTATTATTATTATTATTATTATTATTATTATTATTATTATTATTATTATTATTATTATTATTATTATTATTATTATTATTATTATTATTATTATTATTATTATTATTATTATTATTATTATTATTATTATTATTATTATTATTATTATTATTATTATTATTATTATTATTATTATTATTATTATTATTATTATTATTATTATTATTATTATTATTATTATTATTATTATTATTATTATTATTATTATTATTATTATTATTATTATTATTATTATTATTATTATTATTATTATTATTATTATTATTATTATTATTATTATTATTATTATTATTATTATTATTATTATTATTATTATTATTATTTTTTTGCTTTATTGATATCAACAGCATGCTCCATTACATAGTAATACTACATGCTTTATAGGTACATGTCCTATTTTGAATTAGTAATTGTAAACATTACAACAATTTTACATTGGGTTATTCTGTGCTTTAGACACTATGTACATTAATTTGAGTCTATTCTTCTAGCTGATTTTTGTGAGTTCACAATTTGTAATTATTTCAATTTAAATACTTGTCATATTTTTAGAAGTAGTGCTTTATGTTTTAGTTAATTGTAAGATTATGATGAAACCGGAGTAAGTTGATTGTATAGAGTTCACAATTTGTCGTTGTTACACTCCAAATCCTTCAGTCCATGTCCGTGATTTTTATAGAAGTTGCAAATTTTACAAACGACTTCAGGTGATTATTCGCAATCTTCTCGTTGGTGGTAGGCCATTTCCCTCCATTGCTTGTTACACTTTTTGCCAATTCTAGTCTTTTTTCATCAAGTCTTCTGCAATTAAATATTATATGGTTAACGGTCTGTTCTTCTTTTCCGCAAGGACAGAGTGGGTTATTTATTATTCTAAATCGGTATAGGTATGCGTTTAATTTTCCATGGCCAGTTAACATTGTAGTGAGTTCTGGGGATATTGGAATCTTTTGACGCAATCTGTTTTTCACTAACGGGAAGAATGCTTTAGTCACTGCACCTTTCGTTGTGTTCGTCCAGACTTGTTGCCACCTGTTGAGTCCACATTCCTTCGCTCTTGTTACAATTACGTCTTTTGGTATTTTGTCGTACACTATTTCACTATCTTCGATAGCAGCGCGTTTTGCAAGCTTATCTGCTAGTTCATTGCCTTCTATTCCGCAGTGGCCTTTAACCCAGCCAAAGTGGATGATCCAATTTAAATGGTTTAGTGCAAGAAGTTTGTCTTTGATAGATTCTATTAGTCGATTCCTTTTCCAGTTGTTTCTCAGTAGATCTATAGTAATTCTGCTGTCAGTGCATATTGCAACAGTTCCGTTTCTATCTATTGAACTGGCATAATATAGTTCTTCTAATTTCTCTAGTACTTTTAAAATAGCAAGTTGTTCGGCTTGATTGTTGGTGCAGTGGCCATGCAATTTGAATTTTAACTGGTGTATCATAATTCCGTTTTCAAATATAATTCCTGCTGCGCCAACTTTCTCCCCCATTTTACTTCCATCTGTATACGCTTCCATTCTATATATGTTATCTTTGTTCACCTCCTGAATCGTTGCCACTTCGGCAGGATGTCGCCAGTGTTTTACTTCTAATGGTTTGTCGAAGTCTGCTATGTGACTTTTTGTTGCCAGATATATTTGGAGTTTTTCCTCTATAGTTATTTCTATAGGACATACTCCAGCTAGTACGCACGATGCATCATATGAGAGAGTTCTATATGCTTTCTTCATTTTTATGTTGATTAATCTTTGAATTCTTCTATATTTTGCAATATTTTTATTCTTCCGTATCGCATCTATCCATATAGGAGCTCCGTATGTCAAGACAGGGACTATAGCACCTTCATAGATTGTCTTAAGTGCTTTGTGACCTAGCCCCCATTGTAGCTTTGCTGTTCTTGCTAGCATATGAACCAACGAGATTGTTTTGTCTGCAGTATATTCAATGTGCGCGTTGAAGTTAAATTTGCTATCTAAATATATTCCGAGGTATTTTATTTCTTCGGTTTGGTTAAGTTTATGATGATTCAAAAATATGTTGACATCCCTATCTACATTTCTTCTTCTTGTGATAAATAGAACCTTGGATTTCTTTTGGTTAAATTGAATTTTGTTATCATCAGCCCATTTTTGGATTTTTCTAAGATCGTGATTTGCAACGCTCTCTGCTTCTGATTTGTATGCTCCTCTTGTCATTACTACCAGGTCATCTGCGAAGGCGATCACTCTTGTTCGGTGATCATATTCTAAATTCAGCATCGAATTGTACATTATGTTCCAGAAGCCTGGACCACAGCATGATCCTTGTGGGCAGCCTTTCTGTACTTCTCTTTCTGCTGTATAGTTGTTCACTGAAAATACTGCTCTTCTGTTGCTAAAGTAATTCACTGCTAAATTATATAAATTCTTAGGGCATCTAAGCTGTCTTAGATTCTTGAGTATGCTAGGCCACCAAGCTGCATCAAAGGCACCTTTGACATCAAGACTAGTGACTACTACGCATTGTTTTGACTTCAAGCATTTATCGATGAAAGATTTAACTTCCATTGCAGCGTCAACTGCTCCCCTTTGGGGGGTAAATCCAAACTGGTTGTTGTGTAACAAATTATTGCTGTACATATGGTGTATTATTCTGTCAATCATCGGTTTTTCTAGTAGTTTACCTCCGATATTTAATAGGCTTATTGGTCTGTATTTTGATGCGGCTTGGCAGTCTTCTTTTCCGGGCTTAATTATTGGAATGACAAGGGCGCCAGGGTAGCGCGGTGGTTTCGTTCGCGGCTCCCGTTCTAAGGGTCCCGAGTTCGATTCCCAGCTCTGGGGTTGGCGATTTTAAGTCGGCCCTATCCACGCCTTCACCTCTGTCTAGCACACGTGAAGTATCCCCTATGCCCAACGTGGTTCGGAGTCCACGGTAAAAACTGTAGGTCCTCTCACCTCACCGCCATCTTCACTATCACCCTATCATCGGAGGTAATAGACACCGCCCTCTGGGTGCCTCCACCTGAGAAATGGGTCCGGTCATCACTTGGTGGGGTGAGGTTACCCCGAAGGCCAAGGTTGCCATGTGGGGAGTGTTAGTAACTAACTAACTTATTGGAATGACAATAGACTGCTTCCAATCTTTTGGAAAGCATCCCTTCTTTAAACACGCGTTGTATACTTGCGTGAAGAATAGAGGGAGATGTTGAAAAGCTCTTGTAATTATGTCGCTAGATAGGCAGTCCTTCATAGGAGATTTCTTTGGATTGAATTTTTGCATATTAATGATGATTTCTGCAGTTGTGAAAGGTTTATCATCATTAGTATTGATGGGTTCTTCAATTTCTTTCCTAATTTGTTTGTGCAATTCGTTGTCACTATCTTGATTGTCTTCGGGTACAAAGTGCTCTAACATATGCTTGATTGTATTTTCAGTATCTGTGGTAAATGTTCCATCGTCTTTTTGTAATGTAGTCAATCTCACACCAGTTCGGAGTTTGCCGGAAGCTATTTTATATACTAAACCCCAAGGATTGGCATCGTCACTTATTGTGCAAAACGCTTTCCATGATTTCAGTTTTGCATCTCTCATTTTCCTTTTGTATTCCCTTTTCCCATCCAGATATTTTTCTTTCCTCTCCTGTCGTAGATTTTCGCCGGTGACAGTTCTTTGGTATCTCCTCCGCAGTGCATTTGCCCTTTTTCTTAATATAGTAAGTTCGTCTGTCCACCAAGATACCGTCTTCCTTTTTATCGCCTGTTATTATTATTATTATTATTATTATTATTATTATTATTATTATTATTATTATTATTATTATTATTATTATTATTATTATTATTATTATTATTATTATTATTATTATCATCATCATCATCATCATCATCATCATCATCATCATCATCATCATCATTATTATTATTTTGAAATAAGATGAGACAACAACAAACTCAAAAAACAAAAATCTGAAAACTGTTTTGAACAATGAGTTGCGCTCTCCCACCCTAAATTATCCTGCATATATAGATTTTAGTTATGTTTTATTTTCTAAAAATGACTAGCACTTCAATTAAAGACAGCACTGACTGGAAATTTATCTTTTAATTAAGATTAGGATAGATGAAAGTTGTAATAATTATGGGTGCTGGATTAGCTCAGTAAGTTTGTTTGTGACTCTCATGTTGAGGGTCTGTAATTTGATTCCCAGAACTGTGTTGGCAATTTTAATTCAGTGCTATCCAAGCCATTACCAATGACTAGCTCATTTGAAGTATCCTCATGCCCAACATTGTTCCGAGTCGATGGTAAAAGCTGTAGGTCCTTCCAATCCCTGCCATCCTCATCAAATCAAATTAGAGCTTACAGGCTCTGTCATATCAATTCCTCCATCTCAGAAATGAGTCTTGTCATTGCTTGATATCCTGGACATATGGGGCACTTTGCAAATGTCAACAATATATGTTAATTATTGATCCTGTAATATTGATTCTTGTGTCTAAGAAATAAAAGTATAAGTGCTGTTTTATTACAACAGAAATGTTATTTACAAAATGCACAAATATTTCTATTATTTGAAACTAAATTTTGGACAGACATGCTGGCTGTCAGTGGTGGCTTGTGCTCAAAATCTGATGTGTGCTGTTCAGTAATAGGCAGTGATGGGAGTTACGTTTTAAAGGCCAGAATTATTATAGCACTCACTTGTCAGTAACAAAAAATTAAACGTTGTGACTATTCTTCCTAGTGCAGTATCTAGCAGTCATTCTAATGTTTTTTTAAGTTTACGTCCTCCAACGTTAAGTCATATTAGACAATGAATGGAATGGGTGAAATGATGCTCAAATGAGCTCAATGCTTTCTTATATATACTTTTGAGTAATTACATAGTGTCAGTTTTGTCTGCCGAATCTTTAATGTCACTAATATCTTGGACAAAATGTGGTGTAATTGAACGTGTATATGTTCAAAGTTTGGCATTAGCTGGTCAAAAATGACAGACAAAATAAAAAGTCTTTGTCTTCTAAATTTTAACAGAGTCCATTATTACACAAATAAAAATATTTGTTAATCGGTCTCCACTTATTTTAAGAAGTTGATGTTAATACTTCTTTCTTTTTAAAATCGATTTCGAAGGCAAGCTGCATTCATCCTCAGTTTTATTCCAAATAAACTCCGTTGTTAAGGGAATCTCGGTTACCATGTTTTTTTCTTTTATGTTATGTTTTCAACATTACCAACATCTGAAGACGAAACAAACCTAACAGCAGAATCAATTGCCGATATGTCAAAATTCATTACGTGATGTTTATTTTTTAAAATAAATATTTTTTCTCACACTATTAAATCTATGGGAATTGTTTTAATAATTTAACTTCGGGATTTAAATGACCAAAAATGATCTGCTACGGCCGATTTATTTATTAGAGTCCATTAGTTTTTCTGGTGATGCCAGATTTTGATTTTTCCAAATTTTACATGTACTTGAACAAATTGTCTTTTTGTTTATATACTATAGTGATTGTTCTTGTTTTAAAATTCCACCTTGTTTGTAACTTGCAAGCGATCCTATGAGCTCCACTTCTTGTAATGTGACACTTACTGTGGTGACTTTGCAAAGAAACCAGGCAATGATGAAGTTAAAAAAAAATGTGCATGCTGAATGATTGTGTGATGCAGCCTTTTGCATTATTAGATTTAGTTGTGCACTTAACGTAATCTTAATGCTGTTTCAATGTTTGCTCGTACTCCACTTGCTTTGCATCTCAATGCATTTGCACCATCATAGGTTTGAGCAATGATTTTATATAGCGAGTCCTTTCTACTTTCTTTAGATACATCACTTTTTTTTTGCTCCGTTCTAAAGGAAGCTCAAAATATTTCACATAGGGCACCATTATCAAAATGGGCACCTGCTCAAAAATATTTGCTGTTGCATCTGACATTATTACTACAAAATCACTTCCTTTCATTTCTTGCATTACGGTTTGACAGATTTCTAGATGCACTTCAATAATTCATTCTGATTAATTTTTTTTATATTCCCTTAAAAATGTGATTTTAATCAGTTTCCATGTGTTGTTTTACTGAATCTATACTGGAAATTAAATCTATTAATTCCAAGAAAACCCCTTGATTTTCTGATGAGTCACTCCGTATGACTTGTTAGGTCAAGTTTATAGCACCACAAAACTAAGCATTCAGTTATCGTAGGAGGTACATCCCTCTTGCTCTCTACTTCCCTGATGTGTTGCTCTACTTCAGAGGTGGGCAAAGCTTGTGTGATGACTCAGCATGTAGTTACAATTGAAAGTGCACACAGCCTAGTGGCAAGATGGTTAAAAGTAAACAGTTCATTGGTGGATTTCATATGGTGTTTGTCTACTAAACCACCATTTTCCAATTTTTCTTGGCAAATGTGATTACTTATATCAATGGAAAGTTCTGATAAATTTTGAAGACAGGTTTCTGAAAATAGTAATTGAAAAATGGGTTATAACAGCCACTTTTAAAGATGATGACAAGTCTCAGATATTTATGGTAGATAATGCAAAAGAAGAAATCAGAGGTGGTACTTTCTTTGTAGAGTATATTAATATAGGAGCTATGGATTAGCTAAAGTAAATATTTCAAAGTGTAATATAGATAATGAAATAGATAGGGGATATGATAGTGATATTGAGATAAATGAGAATGAAGAAACTAATTTATTCCAAGAAAATCCCTTGTGAATTTTATAAGAATAAGAATCCCTTGTGAATTGCAAAAATATAAGTAGGTATCCAGATCAGAAAAACAACAAAAATTTAGAAGAGCTTTTAAGAGATAAAATAAATCAATCTAATGATTTAAATTCAAGACAAAAGGATCAGTTATTTGAAACTCTTATAGGAATAGAGATATATTCTTAGAAGAACCAAGAAAGTATAACCATTATACCCAATCATTTGAATGAGTATTTTCACTCATTTCAATGCCATGGCCGGGATTTGAACCCCGGATCTTCTGGTTTCCATCCAGTTGCTCTTACCCATTGAGCTGCCACGGCATTTAATTTTTCAGGTTGTTTCTATCTATCCAAAGATAGACCTGTAGACGGCTAGTATGAAGAAATGATTAATTTCCATCAATTAATTTAAATATTAAGAGTTAAATGATGAAGCGTGCGACTGAAGTACTTACAATAGTAAGTCGCCACAAAAGGTGTATCTCGAATATAAGAACCCCTAGTAGTTTACTGAGAAAATATATGAGTCAACTGGAAAATTTAATGTCATGATGGCAAGTTGGCCTTAATAGTTCAATGGGTAAGAGCAACTGTACGGAAACCAGGAGATCGGTGGTTCAAATCCTGGCCATGGCATTGAATTTTTCGGATTGTCTCTATCTGTCCAAAATCTTATCCTATAGACGGCTAGTATGAAGAAATGATTAATTTCAATCAATTAACTTAAATAATTAGGAGAATTTTAGCCATTTTAAATTACCAATTCAGATTTATTTTTGATTATGCTAAATTATGCTGCCATGTAGTAGCACCCTTCAGAACGTTACTTAGAAAAGACATGAAATGGCAATGGACATCTCTTGAGGAAGAAGCATTTCAAAAAATCAATTATTCTCAGCTTCAATTTTATTGAAAAAAATCTAAGGAAAACTTCCCTTATATTATTGTTACTGATGTTTCAGGTTAGCTCATGGTGCAGTAAACTATACAAAGAGATGAAACAGGTCAAGATCACTTAATAGCAGTAGTATCTCGTGGTTTTTCAAGAAATGAATTTCAGGCTTGTATTATTGAGAAGGAGATTGCAGAAATATACTTTGTCTTAGTAAAATTTAGAGAATGTGTATATAACAACCCTATAATTGTTTGCACAGTTCATGTTAGTCTAGCATTCATGAATTCATGTAAATTGATTAATACTCATATATCCAGATATATACATGAAATTGCCTCTCATAATTGAGATCAGATATATTGCTGGTAAACATAATAACTTTAGTGACTTGTTATCACACATGAAAACAGACCATACAATACCAGACACAATTAAGGATAATAAACCTGAGGTAATCATTCTTTATCTCAAAACAACAGAAGGTCAACAATTTGTGAAAGACTTTGGTAAATTACCATTATTGCAACAAGATAAAGAAATTAGTAAACTCATGGAAAAGGCAAAGCCGATAGACAAAAATTTAAATGACAAAATTAGGATGTATGAGAATAAACTTTATAAATTACATGGGAAATATAATCCAAAATGAAAAGTAATAATACCTAAAGCAATGCAAGAACAGCTGTTATTAGCATATCACAAATCCCTTGCGATGTGGGTAGTGAAAAATTAATTTTAACAATCAGTGAACAATTTTATATAAAACATTTGGCTAGAAAAGTTAGAAAAATTTGCTCAACTTGTGATCTATGTCAAAAGGCTAAACATTCAATATCAAATTTGATTTAAAACCCCAAGCCATTATTAGGGATAAAGTCAATTCACTTTTAACTCCAGATGCTCATGGAGAATTACCCGCAGAATTAAAACTCCAATTTGCAGAAATTCAAAATGTTCTTTATTTCCGCAGAAATACACTTTGGTCGACCCTTACAGTAGCAAAATTACGTAACATACACAAATACAGCCTGCAAGGTCGTTAACCACAAACAAAGAGTTCACTTTCAAAACACAGCTGCAGGCACACGATAAGAGTTCCAATTCTCGACTGTCTCTAACTGGCGATCACGGCTCCTTTTTATAGCTCACTCGTATTACTAGACGTTTGGGGAATGTTCCAGAAATTTCCAGATGAAACACGAACCTTATACTCATCTAACTTTATCTGTTTCGGCAAGCCTTTTTTTCTGCGCGCTGCACTATCTGTACCTTAACTCCGCGCCATACTATCTCTCCCTTTGTACGTCCGGCCGCAACAATGCTCGTGACACTACTCCCTCCTCAAGGCGGATCGTCCCGAACAGCACCATCGTAGCGGGCCAGACGATCCAGGTGTACCACCAACATTTTTCCTCGGGGCATCTTCTGGATGCTGTAGACCCGTCGTTAATCCTCTTTACCACCCGGTACGGTCCTTGCCATGGTTGTTGAAGTTTCGGGCAGCGTCTCTTGCTCTGGGTAGGGCGATACGACCAGACCAGATCACCTTGCTGGAACCCTTGGCTGTTAGCTTTCCTGTTGTATCGGGTCTTCATAGGATCGCTCGCCATCTGGATGTTCTGCCGAGCCATCTCATGCATGTCGTGGAGATGGTCCACCAGGTTCTCCACATACTCGGTTGCGGGCTGTTTTGCTTCCGGGGGGCTCCCAAAAGCCAGGTCACAAGGCAGGCGTAGCTTTCAGCCGAACATTAAGCTTGCCGGCGTCATTCCAGTGGTGTGTGTTAACGAGTGGTAGGCCGGCAAGAACAGTGGCACCCTGACGTCCCAGTCTTGCTGATTGCTGGCCAGGACCTTCCTCAGATGTTCTTCTAGGGTCTTGATGTACCTCTCGACCATGCCGTCCGACTGTGGATGGAGAGGTGTTGTGCGGGTCTTGTTAACCTTAATTCTTCCCAGTGGCTCCTTCATCAGCCGAGACTCAAAATTAGTGCCCTGGTCGCTGTGGAGCTCTAATGGCACCCCAAAACGGCAGAACAGTTGCTCCACGATGCAGTCTGTAATTGTCTTCGCCTCCTGGTTCGAGATGGTATATACTTCCGGCCACTTAGTGAAGTAGTCCACGGCCACCACCAGGTACTTATGGCCTCGGTCGGACACTGGGAATGGTTCAGCTATGTCGACAGCGATGTGTTAGAATGGCGCTCTGACGTTATACTGCTCTATGCGATCCCGGCTCATAGTCTGGGGGCCGCAAATCGCCGCGCACACATGGCATAGATGGCACCATCTCTTAGCATCTGCTCGGAACCTCAGCCAGTAGTAGCGCTGTCGGAGTTTGTCGATCGTTGGGTTTGCTCCCAGGTGTCCTGAAGAACCGGCGTGCACTTCCTCTAAGACTTCCGGGACCTTACTCCGGGGAAGTACCAACTGTTCTCTCAGCATCTTCCCATCAGATGATTCCCATACCCGGAACAGCGCGCCCTCTCTGATCTTTAATGAGCCACACTGAGCACAGTACGACTTATATGTGGTGCTTCTTGGTGCGACGTCCTCCCAGGTTGGTCTTGTCCCTGCCTCCACTTTTCTCAAGAGTGACACCAAGTCTGCGTCCGCCAGCTGCTCCCTCCTCAGGCATCCATAGGCGCTGCCGTGACCACTCGGACAGCTGCGGCATGCTCCTTCTCTTCCACTCTTGTACACTGGCTGCGCTCTTCTGGACAGGGTCTTCGGAACATGGCGTCTGCGTTACCGTGGCTCTTCCCTCTACATTGTTCAGAGGTGAAGTCGTACTCCTGCAGCCTCTGTACCCAACGGGCTGTCTGGCCTTCCAGGTTTCTAAAGCTGTATAGCCAGGTTAGGGTGGAGTGATCAGTCTTCAGGTCGAGTACCTCAAGTACAGTACAGGTACTTGTGGAGGTGCCTCAAGGTCTTCACTACCGCAAGCAGCTCTCGCCGGGTGACGCAGTAGTTCTTTACTGTCTTGGACAGCGTCTTGCTGTAGTAAGCTATCACCCACTCGTGACCGTCCTGGACTTAGGATAGGATGCCTCCAATACAACGGTCACTGGCATCAGTGTCCATAATGGCCTGGTTGTGGGAATCCCAAAATAGGAGCACTGCAAAGTGTCTTCAACTGATGGAAAGTGTCTTCGGCATCCTGCAACCACACATAAGGCTGGTGTTCTGCTGTCAGGCGGATGAGGGACTTGGCGATGTTGGAGAACACCTTTATGAAGCGGTGGTAATAAATGCACAGCCCCAGGAAACTGCGCAATTCTCTTTTATCCTTTGGTCGAGGACAATCTCTCGGAGCCTGTGGAGCCTGAGGCTACTCCGATTGGTACGACTATGTGGCCCAAGTAGTCGACTTCCTTGCAGAAGAGCTGGCACTTCTTTGATTTTAGCTTCAAGTTAGTCGCCTGCAGTTTCTGTAGCACCTTACTCAGGTTGTCGAAATGGTCTTCGAAAGTCTTGCCAACGATGATGTCCAGGCATAGCAGGCAGGCGTCATAAGTCAGTCCGCTCATTATTGTAGCTGGTGCATTTGAGAGACCAAAAGGCTTAAGGCATAACTGTGAACTGTCAAAGTCCTTGGTCTCCGAGAATATGGTCTTTTACTTGTCTCTCGGGTCTAAAGCCATCTGCCAGTAACCCTACTTCAGGTCCACGGTCGAGAACAACTGCACACTAACAAGCGTGTCCAGGGTGTCGTCAATCCGGGGTAAGGGGAAACAATCCTTTCTGGGGACAGCATTCAGCTTCCTGTAGTCCATGCAGAAGCGTAGCTCGCCGTTCTTCTTCATCACTAAGACTACAAGGGAACACCAGGGGCTGTCAGACTCGTCAGTTACTCCCCAGGGTTTCATGTCCTCCAGTATGTCTCGCACCGCCACTTGTTTTGCCAGCAGAACGCATCTGGGTGGTTGCCGACGCATCGGGCGTCTCCGGTGTCGATGTGGTGAAGCACTCGTTCCATGCGGCTGTAATTGCTGTTGCCATGGCGACATTATACCTATCATTATACTATTTTTGGATCAATTGTTACATATGCCGCAGCACCCTGGGTTCAAAAATTGTATAATTTGAATATTAGAAACAAATTAAGAAGTACACAGAGAAAGATCCTGCTTCGCCATATGGGTGCTGTTTGCACGACATCCTCAGTGGCACTCCTAGTAACGACAGGAATATGGCCCATCGATGTTCTAATTAGATTGAGAGGTGCAATGTTCTGGTTCAAGAAAAATAACTTTGATAAAGTAAATAGTATAGTTGGAAAGGTGTGTAATACCAGACAGGATATCAAGAAACATCTTTTGAATGATTGGCAGAATGAATGGGACAGTATAAATGAAGGTAGAACTCATGAATTCTTTCCAATTATAACCGAGCGCTTGAAATTGAAACATGTAAAACCCACAAAAGGTCTAATTCATTTTTTGACTGGCCATGGACCTTATGGTACATATTGGTATAAAAAGAAGTTAAATAATTCCATCTGTAGTATATGCACTAAAGTAGATAATCCAGAATATGTTTTATTTGAATGCGTTAAGTATGATCATCTAATTTCTAAAGAAAGAAATATATTAAGAGGATATAATTTATGGAACATAATAAGAACCCCAGAACGATACCTTGGCCAAATTAGCAGTTATCAGCGAATTAGCATGGAAATTAATTCTACCCAAACGTATACCTGTTCAAGAAATTCAACCACCAATTGAGTTAAGATCTGAAAGACATATCAATCCACGTAATGAAGAAAAATGATTAGCAAAATATAAATAGAAGAAGAGGTTATTGTGTTTCCCTTAGTCAACGAGATTGGGGCAACAGAAGAACTAGAGCCATAGCAGAACCTGGAGAGGACGTTAGAGAGGGCGAGGGTAGCACAATTCCCCTTCCACATCTATCAGTTCTGAGGAGATATAGAGTTCCTGCAGGCGAAGCACGTACCCACTTCAAGGCTGTTGGTGGAATTGATCCAATAATGTCCAACAATCTGTACAACAAGGAGGTGACCGCAGGAATGAAAGTGTTTTAGTGTTTTGTGTAATATAGCATATTGTGAAATTTTTAGGGAGAGATTGCCCTCCCCTCACATTAAATATAATTTTGAATAGTGTCAATTGTATATAGCCCCTCAAAGTTTATTTGTGGTTTAGTTTGGGGAGGGATTTTCCCTCCCCGGAGTAAGATGATGAGAGAAGTGTTGTAAGTGATAATGTGGTGTAGTAATGGATGAGGAAAGTCTTTTGGATGGTTGTGTAGCGAAGGAAATTGGTAAATTGAGTTATGGATGATTATTATTATTATTATTATTATTATTATTATTATTATTATTATTATTATTATTATTATTATTATTATTATTATTATTATTATTATTATTATTACTATTACTATTACTATTATTACTATTACTATTACTATTATTATTATTATTATTATTATTATTATTATTATTATTATTACTATTATTATTACTATTATTATTATTACTATTATTATTATTACTACTACTACTATTATTACTATTATTATCATTATTACTATTATTATTTTTATTATTATTATTATTATTATTATTATTATTATTATTATTATTATTATTATTATTATTATTATTATTATTATTATTATTATTATTATTATTATTATTATTATTATTATTATTATTATTATTATTATTATTATTATTATTATTATTATTATTATTATTATTATTATTATTATTATTATTGATAATTTGAGTGAAAGGTGAAGGAGGGTTTGAATGGATTATTTTAAGAAGTGGATATTTATTTAAGGAGTTGATTTGATAAATTATTTAGTTATGTTATTTAATATAAATTTGGTTTAAATTAAGGATAGTTAAATTTTGAGATAGTGTGTTTTGAGAAATTATAGAATAGAATTATTTTTGATATTTTGTTAAAGATTTAGGAGATTTAATAGCTGAAATGTGTTTTATTATAATGTTAAATTTTGATATTTTTGTGTTAATAAGGTAAATAAATTAAATTGAATTCTGTGGTTTGGATGTTGAAGTTGTTTATTGTAATGGTTTAATTTTGAATTAATATGAAGGTTTTTGAATGCATGATTATAGTTTGTTTAATATTTTTGAATTGTATTGTAATTTTTGAAGGTTATTATTATAGATGAATTGTTTAGTTGTTAAGATTTGAAATTTATATTTTTAATTTGATATAGATTTGAAAAAAGAAAAATTATTGATTTGTGTAGAAGTATGAATAATAATTGAATTTATGTTTGTTTGTATAAATTGATATGATATATTTTAATTTGTTTTAATAATTTGGAGAAGTTTTAAATTTGTAAATTTTGTGATTTTTGTAATGTATATTTTATGAAATATTTTTATATAAGTTTTTGGTTAAAATTTTTAAAAGGTTTTTATTAGTTGGAAAGGTAAATTAATAAGTTTTAAATGTACTGGTTACCAGTACATTAAGTATTGGTTTCCAGTATTGTAGTTTATTTTATAATTGTAGCTGGTTGCCAGTTATTTGTATACTGCATTCCAGTAAATCTTTATTAGTTAAATTCTAAATTTTTAAATTGGTAGGCTTTTGTATTTTTTTTAATTTGTTTTTTAGATTAATGTTTTCCTTTTATTATCTGAAAAATTATTGTTTAAATTGTATTTTTTGTATTTATTTGGTAGTTAATAAATTAGATTTTGGAAATTATGTTCCGGTATAACAAATTAGGTACTGGGATTAGATTTTCAGATTTATTTTATTTATTTGTTTACTTATTTATTTATTTATTATTTGTCGCCATGGTCGAAGATCCGCTGGTATTGTCTCAGCAGTTGTCGAACCATCTCGCGCTGTTCTGCGGTCAGGTGGACAGCCGCCCTCTCCAGTAAGCCTTCCAGCCGGAGCCCCAGGTGTTGCGTCGGCACCGGCTCCTGGGTCTTGTCGATTGTCGACTTTTAATTCTATGAACCCACAAAGTCACAATTGGTGTCAGGAATTGGAACATTTGACCATGGACTCGGCATTGAAAAGGATTTTACAGAAAATGGAAGAAATGAAGGCCGAGTTAACAACGAAGACGGAAACGGCAAACAACAGCCTGGCAGCGGAACCGAAAGAAATGAAGATGGCTAACGCCGAGCTGAAGGAATTAAAGACGGCGAATGACAACCTCGCTGCGAAGACGGAGGAAGCTGCAAACAACTTGGCCACGACAATGACCACGAAGGTGACCGAACTGACCACGGAAATGAAAGCGGCGAATGAGGCCCTCGCCGCAAAGTTTGATGGGCAGTTGGCTGGCGTAAAGGAGGACGTCACAGAGTTGGGCGAGCGCGTCGAAGACCTGGCGAGCCGCGTTAACGAGCTAGAGGGAAAGGCCGACAGCAACACAAAGTCCATGAACGCCATGGTGGAGGACGTCGTGGGCAGGAGATTAAAGGATTTATAGGTCGACGCGCCGGACGCGACACAACATCTGCGCGCGCCAAACCTCCTAAATACGACGGCGCGACAACTTTCGAAGTCTTCCGCCGTCAATTCGACACGGTGGCCAAGTACAACGAGTGGTCACCGGAGGAAGAGGCCGCACAGCTTATAGCCAGCCTCCAGGGACGGGCCGCAAAAGTCCTGAACGCGGTCCAGACAGTGGCGGCGCCCAGGGACTTCTGGGAGGCCCTGGAGAACCGCTTTGGAAACCACCGCTTAGCCGCAGCCTACCGCAGCCAGCTGAAGTCAAGGTCACAGCAGCCAGGGGAGACGCTGCAGGAGTTCGCCCTGGCAGTTGAGCAGCTAGCTAGCAAAGCCTTAGTGGACCTCCCACCAGAATTCGTATGCCGAGAGGCTGCCTACACATTTGTCGACGGAGTACGAGACACGGAGGAAAAGGGAGGCTGTGTCGCGTGCTGGTGGACACTGCGGCAACCGTGACCATCATCAGACCTGACGTGGTCAAGGGTTTGCCGTCGAGAAAACCGAGCCGACCATACCAGCTAGTGACGGCATCGGGCGACACGTTGCCTGTGGAGAAGGAGGCACTGGAAAGACTTGGAGTAAACAACACCTGCACAACACCCCCACATCCGCAGTCGGACGGCATGGTGGAGAGGTACATCAAGACCTTAAAAGAACACCTGAGTAAGATCGTGGCCAGCAATCAGCGAGACTGGGACATCAAGGTGCCACTGTTCTTGCTAGCCTACCGCTCAACACATGACTTTACTGGAATGACGCCAGTCAGCTGAATGTTCGGCCGAGAGTTGCGCCTGCATTCTGACCTGCCTTTGGGAGCCCCCCGGACGCAAAACAGCGAGCAACCGAGTATGTGGAGAATCTCGTGAACCACCTCCACGACATGCACGAGATGGCTCGACAGAACATCCAGAAGGCGAGCGACCGAATGAAGACCCGATATGACAGGCAAGCCAACAGAAAAGGGTTCCAGCAAGGTTACCTACTCTGATTGTACCGTCCTACGCGGACCAAGGGACGCTGCACGAAACTTCAACAGCCGTGGCAAGGACCGTACCGGGTGGTAAAGAGGATTAACGAGGTTGTCTACCGCATCCAGAAGGTGCCCCGAGGGAAGATGGTGGTACACCTGGATCGTCTGGCCCGCTACAATGGTGCTGTTTGGGAGGGAGGGAGGGAGCAATGTCGCGAAGCGTTTTGGCCGAGCTTCGAGCAAGGGGAAAGCGGGGAGTGAGGGAGGCGGATAACGGCTAAGCCATACCCACACTCCGCCCAGCGCGTGTGCACAGCGCTAATCACTTGCGGAGTGGAGACGGGGTGGGGATAGAAGGGGCCAGGGAAGTTGTTGGTTGTTAGGTTATTTTTAAGACGCTACTGCCAGCCTATTGAGACGGCTACTGCATCTGAATATAACGTTGCATCCAGGAAGCTCTGATTTCCGTGGTGTAAATACATATAGGCAGTGTTATCTTACTACAGCTTCATTCTTGTCCTTGTTGTAAATCGGAATAATGCCTTGCATATTGGCCCTGAGTAAGGTATTAGTAATGATGGGAGCTGATGTGGTCCCTCAGGGTGAATGCGTGTTACGTCATGTAGTAATTTCAAGGTGTCGGCACGTCTTACTGGGCAGGCGAAGAAGAGGTGATTATATTACCTCTTCTTCCACATTCACATAGGTCGTTATCTCGTCGCCCTATCTGTAGGAGGTACACCAGTGTTAATGCCACTTGAAATAGTATTCTGAAATATAGTAATAACGCTTTCTTTGTTAAATGCGGCGTGTTAATGAACGTACTCAAGGCGTTACTACCCTGTCCGACTGAGCAGGTTACTGGCATGCAGGGCAGACCATTCCCGCCTTCCCGCACAAAACACTGTCACTGCTGACTGAGGGGCGTGACGTCACTGAGAATACAATGCAAAAGCGCTTACACGTGAATGTGCGTAATGCAATATTATGGTTGCACATTATAAGATAAGGCGTGATGCATGCAAATTCCACAATCCTTCTGATGAAATAAACGAGATGCAGTTGCTTATGAGCTATTGTTGTTATTGGCTGTGTTTTTTGTCGTAACATTATGAAAACCATTGCGCTGTTGCTGAAAGCAAACATGCTTCGTATAAAACTACGAATATGATTTTCCATTGTTTGCCTAAAGATCGAGAACTACAGCGCAAGTGGGTTTTACGCTGTAAAAGGGCTGATCCGGTTAATGTGAATATTGCAAGGATTTGTTCCGATCACTTCCTGCCCAAAAACTATGAATGGGATTTAAAAAACGAGCTGTTAGGTTTGCCGCTGAAAAGAAAATTAAAGGGCAACGCTGTACCGTCATAGAAAATTTCTAATTGGCATGGGGATGTATTTGAGGCGGTAGTAGCAAGTACCAGCAAAACCAATTTGCAGGTTATTATCAGATACACATTCCATTTATGTATTTGTTTCTATGTGTGCACTGAGTTTATTCGCTCCTTTTTTATAAGAAAAGTTTGATGGGTGGAATAATAATAATAATAATAATAATAATAATAATAATAATAATAATAATAATAATAATAATAATAATAATAATAATAATAATAATAATAATAATAATAATAATAATAATAATAAATAATAAATAATAATAAATAATAATAAATAATAATAATTAATAATAATTAATAATAATTAATAATAATAATAATAATAATAATAATAATAATAATAATAATAATAATAATAATAATAATAATAATAATAATAATAATAATAATAATAATAATAATAATAATAATAATAATAATAATAATAATTAATAATAATAATAATAATAATAATAATAATAATAATAATAATAATAATAATAATAATAAAGCTGTTTTTATTAATAGGCAATATCAGCAAGAGATCGCCGGTGCGAAGTTAGGACTGTGCGAAAGAGGGCGCTGTCTACTATAGTATCTTTATCTCCCAAAAAAAAACAAAATTTGACCTTACGACCAGCACAGAGGTAGCTCCTGACCACTCTGTTGTTGCTGAAGAGGAAATAATTAGACTAAAGACTCAGATGCAAGCCCTGAAGAAAGAAAACAGTGTTTTGAAATGGCAGAACAAGGTACAGAAGTAATATTTTGTAGCTTCCATGGACAAAGTGCTGCGAAGTGTAATGGAGTGATGCAAAACTTAATTTCTATAATAAGTTCCAAGTTTCCCGAAATTCATCACAAAGTAATCTCTCTTAATGTGAGGACAAGAACCTTCATTAGAATTAGGCACTTAAACAAAAGAGCGAAGGCAGAAATGATCAGGAAACTTGCAGCAAAGAAAAATCTTCAATGGGTTGCTTCGTCATTTTCTTGAGCTACATTGATTGAGTACATATGAATAGTAACATGTTTTAAACTCTTAATACAACTGCTAGAAAGAACCTTCATTATAATACACAAGTGGATATTTATTCCTTCCGATTTTACACATAGCAGAGCTTAAATAACACATACTGAGGGGCTAGTGTTTAACTCTCGCGGTTGAACTGTATTCTCAGTGACGTCATGCGCGTTAGCCAATGGCAGCGCAACTCTCCGGAATGGCCTATCTGAGTACTCTAGTTGCCTTGACTGGCATGTTCTTTCCTCTTTGCCTGCCACCTCGAAGGGGCGTGAGGCTTCGGGAAATTTCGCCAACCTTCGTGATAGAGCGAGTGATTGTATAAAAGTGATGGACTGGACTAGACAGTTCAGTTGATATAACTTATATCAACATCCTTCCCACTATCTGCAACCTGTACCTGTTCGCTGATGACACAGCAATCACCACAGCCTCTTGTCGACACCTCACGGCTGTACAACGTCTTCAGCGCTATGCTGACATGATTTCCGCCTGGTTTCTCACATGGCGCCTACGCATAAACGCCACAAAATCACAGGCAGTTACCTTCACCCGTCGCCAAGTTCAAGACGTTCCAGAACTCCACATAGCAGGAGAAGACATCCCCTGGAGTAATCAGGCCCAATATCTTGGAGTCCAGCTCGACATGCGTCTCACATGGAAAACACACATTATATCTGTTGCCTCAAAAATCACAAAACGAATGGGTATGTTATACCCGTTATACAACAAAAGGTCACCTATGAGTCTCAGAAATAAGATTCTCATATATCAACAAATATTGAGACCGGCTATCACTTACGCATGTCAAGTCTGGGGTGCTGCAGCATCATCACACTTAAACAAACTCCAGGTCCTGCAGAACCAATTTCCCCGTATTGCTACAGGTGCTGATTGGTACATTCCCAACACCAGTATACACAATGACCTCTCATTTCCCACTCTCACCAATTACATCATAACACTTTCGCACAAATTCTACTCCAACCTACCATCCAGTTTCAACCATCTCATCAGGGGTCTCGGGGAATATGATATAGACCCCGGGGCTACCTACAAACACCCACGAACCACCTTAGGCTTACCATAAATTCTAACATCCCCATTATACACCATTTCTATCGCAATATCTCTCCTAATTCTCATAAATCATAAAAAAAAAAAAATACCCTAGAACAAAAGCCAACCATCTACCCACCGCCCGATGAATTAATCCCAACATAATGCCAGTAAGGGACAGTGTCCCAGTATGGCAACAAGTCGAAGGCCCCTACTCCAAGGAGCAGGATTCACCTTCAACGACACCCTAGTGCTGTGTTTTGACAGTTCAGTGCGGCAGGAAGCCATAAGGAGTGAAGATGCTAGTGAGCAGTGTGCAGACAGCCTGGAAGATTGCATATGTGCGTGTTACGTCATTCTGCTACTGTAACGATTGACCAAAAAGTGTTATTACGGAAATAAAGAACATTTTGAATTTCTGCAAATTGGACTTTTAATTTTATGAACCCACAATATGAAAGATGTATTATAAGTGTAAAGTGATAAATTATTGATATAAGTAGAGTGACATGGAGATTGGAAACTAAGACAATATAAGAAGAACAAGATACATAGAGTCTTTTGAAAAATCACAGATTTATATAGAATCAGAAGAAATAAAAATGATTTTAAACAATGTAAGTATGAATGTGTGTATGAAGTATGACTAGTAATTCAGATTTTAGTGTGAAAAATATCCAAAAAAATATATGTATTTAATAAAAACTTATATTTTATGTAATTGTAAATATGTTTATTAAATGTGTTGTAAAATTTTTTATAAAAGTATGCCAATAATGAAAATAATTAAATATTTAAATTGTAATTATTTTGGGCAGTAACATTATATTACCTTATTAGATAATAATGTAATATAATGTCGGGCATTTGATAATAAATTAATTGGATGTTAATAGTAAGAGATTTTATTTGACATTATCAGTGTAATGATGCATTAAATGAGTAATATAAAATTGTAGAGGCAGATTAAAAGAAACATTTATATATTGTAATGAATAAGAGAATAATGGAGATAATAATAATAATATTACTAAATAACAGTTAAAATAAGAAAGAAGTAAAAAAGATAACAAATAAATGAGTATTATTAATTTTTAGATGAGTGTATTTATTACACAGTTAAATCTCGATATAAATAAATGAGTATTCCATTGTTTAAGGACTATGATACAATGAAGCCCAAAATTAATACAATTTTGAGTCGAACTAATACTCAATGCTCCATTTATTGCTAGTATTTACCTAGAACGCGTTTTGTTAGGATCTTCCTAACATCATCAGCTGTTGTCGACTAATGGATGCCGGTTCAGTGAACTCCTCGGAGGTGATAGGTGCGTCTCTGTCGGTATCTTGATGAACTTGAAATTTGGATTTTCTTCAAAGGTAGTATCGAAATTAAACAATTTACTTTCATATTTCTTTATAAAGATTTTTTCCCACGTGGTTAATGCAGCTGGACCTTGGACACTTTTTAGTAAGTGAATTTCTCGTTCTATGTCATGATTTTCCTTCCAAAAATGGTACGCTACCGCCGATTTATCTATTTCTTTATTCCTGATGTTCCTAAAGTGCTCTTTAAGCCTAATGTTCACGTTCCTTTTTGTTTTTCCAATGTAGAATTTGTCACAGTCCTTGCAATTTATCCGGTACACTCCTGATTTTTTGCCTGTGGGTATCTCCTTTGTATTATGTGATTTCAAAAGGTGTTGTTGTACACTAAATTTGTTCTGTGGGGCCAAAGTAATATTGTGTTCTTTGAAGACTTTTTGGAAAAGGTGTGTAGCTCTGGGATGATACGTAAATTTTCTGTATGAGGTTTCATTGCTAATTGGGGAGAGAGTAGTTACTTGTTTGCATCTTAGTTGCCTTTTGAATTTATCTATTTTCTTGTTGACCAATTCAGCACTGTATCCATTGTATTCTGCAATGTGAATGATATTATTGTACTCTTTGTTATATTCTATCTTGTTTAAAGGTACATTAACCAGCCTGTAAGTTAAACTGTTGATAACAGCATGCTTGTGTTGTCTTGGGTTATATCCATCTGATTTTATGAAATTTTCTGTGTGTGTTTCCTTTCTGTGTATGCCAAGTTCAAGTTTATTATGTTTTCTGGTAAGTTTCAAATCTAAGAAAGGGATTTCATTGGAGAATTTTATTGCAGGATTTTGTAAATTAAGTAGTTTTAATGCATCATCCACTTGTTTCTCATTTATTATTGCCCAAATGTCATCCACACATCTGTACCAATGCTTAAAAATTAGTGGGAATGCCTTTGTGATGTGTGTTTCCAAAAAGCTCATGAAGAGGTGTGCCAAAAATGGGGACAATGGGTTGCCCATAGATAGTCCTGATTTTTGTTTGAAATTTTTTTTATTGAATGTAAAAAAGGACTGTTCAATGCAAATATTGGTTAATTGAAGGTATTCCTCTATGATGTTTTGGTCTATTTGTAGGGAATGAAGCCATGTTTGCATGTACTCTATGTGTTTGTCTCTCGGAACACTTGGGAACAAGGAGATTACATCGACTCAAAGTTAGTTTGATTAGTTCGACTCAAAATTGTATTAATTAAATAAATGAGTATTGATTTGAAAGCAGTGGTTGCCTAACAGACAAAGTTTGAACTAAAGTATTGATTCATTGGTAGTGTCGCTTCGCTTAACTTTGCATTTGGCTGGCAGCGAGAATAGATCTATGTAGCCATTTAAATTTTTTAAGAAATCAATAATTTACGAATATATTGGTTTTAGAACACATGAAATTATATTATTCAGGTGATCAGCATATTTTAAATATTCCATATCTAGTGTTAAAGGAAAAGAAGTTGAATAAAAAATTTAAACTCTGTGTTGTAATATTAATGGAGCACCTCTATTTCCCACATCAGAATATAAATACATTATTAACACTGCTTCAATGGTTTTAATAAAACTTTTATACATAATAAGATTGAAAAATTTAAATATAAAAAATGTAAATACTCTTTCTACTTTTAAAGAATAAAAGATGAATATAATTTTATAAAATTTACTTTATCATCCTTGGGTAAGTAAAAAATTTCAAAAACTTATTAAAGAAGAATTTGGTATATATTGGTTCCTCAAAATAAATATAATATAAATAATTTACTCCATTTTTCTAAAAAAGATAACATTTCAAATAATAAAAAATCTGGCATTTACCAATTTAACCGTTTAGATTGCGGCCCAAGTTTACATTGGAAGAACCAAACTTAATTTGGAAACCAGAGTGAGGGAACATTTTAGGAATATTAAAATGTAAACAGATTGATAAGTCAGTTGTAGCAGATCACTTTTGGTCATTTAAGCTTGAAATTAAGTTAAATTATTAAAGCAATTAAACAGACCAATAGATTTAGTGGTTTGGGAGGAAACATTTATCTTGAAAAATAGAAATTGCATGATGAATCTTGAAATACTGGCAATGATTCAATACATAAATTTGTTTTACTCCCAGTAAATGGCAGGACAATAGTGAACTATACATCACCTAGCAACAGTAACCATAAAAAAAGTACTAGTAAGTCAGCTGAAGACGAGGTGAAAACATTGCAAGTGTAGTCCAGAAGGATCTGTAAATTTTCAAACAGATAAGTTTGTTACAGTTGCTATAATTTATTGTAATATCCACAGAATATTTCATCACATTACCAGCACTATTACTTAACCCAAACTCTCACTTGTAAGATTGCATCATCTTCTGGCCAGTGGCTGAAGAAAACTCCAAGGTATGCAAAAATCGTGTGCACATTTGCCAGTACAATGTTAAGTGAACACTTAAAATTAAACCAAATAGTTTCTGTCTGTCAATATGTATAGTAGTGAATTATAGTTTTATGTTTGTCATCCTGAATCAAAGACAAGAGAATAAATAAATAAATGGTTAATTGTCAATGTTGCTTAAACTATTTCCCTGATACCATAGCCCCTTACATTGACAAGATGTGCTGGGACACTCATAGCATAGACAGGGTGAAGTGAAGGAAAGGCTAACTTGTGCAACCGCAGTGCATCTTTTCCCTCTACTCATGCCAGGAAAACAATACAAGCTCCTTAATTGGAAGCAGACAAAATGACACTGTGTGCATTTGAATACTGCAAAATCTAAAATCTGAAAGGTAGCTTTTGAGGATTCTGCTTCCAGCAAAATAAATTACCATGCTGTAATACTAAGAAATTAACCTTGAAAACATTACCCAAATCACTGATTGACTGTCCATTTACCTAACCTGATTTCAGTAGACCTTTCAAGTGACAAATTGAAGGAAAAATCTGTGAGAGGGCCACGACAGTTAAGAAACTTGTAAAATAGCCTAACATTTCTAAAGAGTTCTATAATAAAAGTGTGTTTACTTAGATTAAAACGTGCAGATTTGTATGTAAGTCATTGATAATTTAAAAAATGTGAAGTGCTATGTAATTTTTACTGCATCCCTAAACACCAATGCATAAAGTTTTGAGTTGCACCAAATGTATTTACTGATAACATCATTCCATGCAATGGAGAAAAATTAGATGACATAAGTGAAACCTCACTCCAACATCTCAGTTTTAAGACCTACACGTCCCTATCTTCTTAAGTTTATCTTTAGGACTGAAATGATACAAAACTTTGTTACATTTACAAAGGAGGCCAAAAATGTCCCTTGAAAATAATTTTATGACGTTTAGTAAACTAGTATAACATGAAAATGAGAAACTTTATTTCGTACATCTATACTTCAAGAGTGAATAGAAATTGAAAACTTAACTCTTTTTCTCTTCAGGTTATGACTGGAACAGGGGTATAAACTATAAGGCGTTGCTGGACACATACAGATTTTCAGGTTTCCAAGCAACAAACTTTGGTTTGGCAGTGGAAGAAATAAATAAAATGGTGAGTTATATAATATATTATACTATCTTGAAAAATGTACTTAAAATGGTTACAGCGACTAAATATTACTATTGCAGCTGAGATTTCTACCAGTGCATTTTGGTCATTCTGCTGCCATTGAGAATATTTATCACAGTAGTAGACAAAATGTCTGGGAAAAATCATTTTCTTAAAATAAGTGAAGTTTTTGTTGCAAATAGTTGTATTTGTGTAATATTTATTGCTTCACTGTAACTAGCTGCATTTTCTATGTAATCCATAGGACTATTTTTGCAAAGAAGGTAAAATACATACACCCATAAGAAAAATATAAAAAAATTACCATAGACATTTCAGTTAGTGCCTGATGATGGTTCAATGTGGGTACTTTGCTCTTTTCAGAAATGTAAAGAAATGTTAGATTAATTAGTCAACCTGAAAAATTCAATGCCATGGCTGGGATTTGAATCACAGATCTCTTGGTTTCCATCCAAGCGCTCTTACCCATTGAGCTACCATGGCCAACGTTCCATCCTGATATTAAATTCTCTAATTGACTCATATATTTTCCCAGTAAACCACTAGAGGCTATCATATTCAAGATACACCATTAGTGGCAACTTACTATTGTAAGTACTTGAATCCCAGGCTTCATCATTAAACTCTTATTATTTAAGTTAATTGACTTAAATCAGAGTTTAATGATAAGCCTGGGATTCAAGTACTTAAAATAGTAAGTCGCTACAAATGGTGTATCTTGAATGCGAGAGCTCTTAGTGGTTTACCGGGAAAATATATGAGTCAGTTAGAGAATTTAATGTCAGGACGGCACGTTGGCTATGGTAGCTCAATGGGTAAGAGCGACTGCACAGAAATCAGGAGAGCGACTGCACAGAAATCAGGAGATCCGGGTTTCAAATCCTGGCCATGGCATTGTATTTTTCAGGTTGACTCTATCTAAAACCTTAGCTTATACATGGCTAGTGAGAAGAAATGATTAATTTCCATCAATTAACTTAAATGTAAAAAATTGGTTTTTTGCAGTTATTATGCAGGAGTAAGGAACTACCAGAGGATATGAAGGATTCTTTAGAGGATGACAAATTCATTCAGAGGCAAACAAACTGCACAATTTTCCTTGGTTACACATCTAATATGGTTTCTTGTGGAGTCAGGGAAACTATTCGCTTCTTGGTGGAGCATAAACTGGTACCTTATTACTTAAGTGCTAGTTGTATTTGTTTACTTTGTACCTGTTAACCTTTATGTGAGTAAAGTAAACTTTTTAAGTGTACAATAATCTTGATGTAGTAAGTCACACAGAGTATAAACTTGGAAGAAGCATAGAGACAGTGAAGCACAACTTAGCACAAAAGTGTTTTTGGACATCAAGATCAAAAAAATGAACAACAAACTCACTTTTGGTATTTACAGGAAACCGACACACACAGATAATTATATTAAGAACAACAGTTTCAACCCAGACAACACCAACATGCCATTTTCAACAGTTTAATATTTTGGATGATGAACTTTCCACTAAACAGAGAAGATTATCAAGAAGAATACCAACACATAAAAAAAGTAGCTATGTCCAACGGTTTCAACCCAAATTTAGTAGACAAAGCAGTTAACAGACTCAACAAAACTAAGAAAATAAAAGAAACCACCACCCTAAAACCTACAGGAGAAAAAGAGAAAAAAAATTTAAAAAATTCACCTTCCATCCATCAGCCTATAATATATTCCAAAAAATCTTCTCAAAACAACATAACTGTTGCACCTCAAAATAGCTTTAATATCAGAAATTTGTTAAAAGGCCCTCTCAAAAATTCAATTGCTAGCAAAGAAAAACCAGGAATCTGTGAGATCAAATATGAAACTTGCACTAAAATTTATATAGGAAAAACAAAAAGAAATATTAACATCAGAACTAAAGAACATATAAGAAACATTAAAAATGGTGAAACAGAAAAATCAGCAGTGGCTTTTCAGTTTTTGAATACTAGACATGACATCAACTTGGAAACATCTCTAATAAAATACTTTAATCACCCAATAGACCTTTCTGTGTGGGAAAAAATCTTCATTAACAAAAATCGTCATAGAGTCATGAATTTTGAAACTCCACCACTGGACATCTTTGACAAGTACACCATGCCAGCTATCGACGATTTTTCTTTTTTATTGTCCTTCAACATTAAGTCACATCGGAGAATGGGTGAAATGATGCTCAAATGGGTCCGAGGTCCATGGAACTTAGAGTTACCCGACATTCGTCTTTCAGGATAAGGGAAAGCCTCGGAAAAAACCTTATCCAGGTAACTCGCCCTGACCGAGATTCGAACTCGGGACCTCTTGAACGTGAGGCAGACACGCTACCATCTACGCTACCGAGGTGGGCTAGCGATGATACTGAGAAAGAGGAAACCACCACAATTTGCTCTAGTCGAGTACCAGCTGATGATAAGAGCAAAAGCTCTTGAAACATGTCCTGTGAATAAACAGTGTGAGTGAAGCAATGTGTCACTTTTGTGCTAAGTCACACAGGTTTTATAGAATTTCTAATATAGTACTTAGTTTGTTTCAGAACAGTACCATAACACGTGTTCTTAGCTAGAAATATGATTAAATATGAAGAGTTGTTTGAGGAGGGGGGCGAGGGAAATCTTGCGTCGTGTTCGATGACACAACATTAAAAACAAATCGAAAAGGAGAATTGTAAACAAAATTAAAGTTCTATAAAGTTATGGCTGTACCTATACTGACATACGGAAGTGAGACTTGGACGTTAACTAAAAAGCAACAGAGTAAAATACAGGCTTCAGAAATGAAATTCTTGAGAAGTGTGAAAGGATGCACATAGAGGGACTTAATAAGAAATGAAAATATATGAGAAGAGCTGGACATTTTTAGTATGAATGATAGGTTAAAAGATCTCAAACAAAAATGGAAGGAACATGTTGAAAGAATGCCAGATAATAGACTTACAAAACAAATATTACAGTATCATCCTAAAGGTAGGAGATCGGTGGGCAGACCCAGGAAACGATGGCTGGAGGACTTCGAAGGCGGAACAGGCACTTGATTGCCTATGCCATGAAGTGAAGAAGAAGAAGAAGAAGAAGGAGAAAAAGAAGAAGAAAGGAGAATTGTATGATTAGTATGCAGTCCAGAAAACATGTATCCAATTTCAATAGCATAACCACTTAACCTTTTGACCCATAACGTTCCTTAGATGTAAATTACATAACTTTCTTACTGAATTACTAAATTGTTACAATGAATATTTTCCAAAAATTGTATCTATACAAACAATTAAAAAGTATGTTTTAGATTGATGCACTAAGGCATAAGAGTCCAGTATATATATGTAAGTTGGTGATCACTCTGAAGTAGTACATATTGTAAATGCTGCAAACATGAAATAAAGAAAGCAAAACAAATGGCCATATAGAAATATATCAGGTGCATCCAGAAAGTAATTCCCGATGACTGATAAAGAGAACAAAGCATCACTAAGTAAGAAATATTTATTGGCATAATTACATAGACTCACTGGCTACTTTTCAACATAGTCACCACCATTGTTGAGGCACTTATCTTAATGGTGCACCATTAAATGTATGCCCAAGTCATAGGATTCTGCCGCCAATGTCTGCAGCCATGAAGTTACTTCATTCTGTACCTCAGCTTCACTGTGAAAACGTTTTCCTGCCAGAAAACGCTTCATGAGATAGAAGAGATGAAAGTCACTTGCAGCGAGGTCGGGGCTGTAGGGTGGATGTTTGAAGATCTCTCATCCAAACTTATTCAACACATTTCATGTGGCGTTGGCTGTATTGGGTCTTGCATTGTCCTGTACAAGCATAATGCCTCTTGTCAACATTCCACGTCTTTTGTTTTGGTTTGCCAGCCTGACTTTATGCAACATCTGGCAGTATCGATCAGCATTTACAGTCTTCCCTCGCAGTAAAACTTTGCACAAGGGGACACCATGTCGATCCCAGAAGAGAATGCACATGATTTTTTTGACAGAGATTGTCTGCTAGAATTTCGTCTCCACGGGTGAACCACTATGCTGCCAATGCATTTGGTGTTGTTTGTCTCTGGTGTGGCATGCAAACACATACTATCACACATGTCCTGTCATTACATGTGACATAATTGACAATGGATATATGCTGGAGATTGCTTTTGAGCATGCAAAAATCTTATGACTGCACGAACCTCGCATTTGGTGGGGCACAGTATCAGAGCAGCCACCACTGCTGTCACAAAACTAAAACTTTACTACAATGTTACCATATACTTCCTCTCTTCTGCACACACACATTCCTATCCGACTGGTAGTGCCATCTCTGGATGCAATCAGGATTTATTTTCTGGATGCACCTCATATTAAAAATGAGGAAAATAAAAGCAGGCCTATATGAAGGGTAATAAAGAGTGAATTAGGATTAAATAACTGTAAGAACTGTTATAACACAGATGTTTGGGATAATACTATTTGCACACATTTCTTGAGTGCTGGATTTACAGTGCGGTGTAGGCAGAGAAGAAGAAGAAAAGAGATCTGTGTACTGTTTCTGCAGTATGGTCAACCAAGAAAAACACAATTCAACCAAGTTGTGGTACGATAAGCAAAGATCCGTGGCGAAGGTGTGAGATGTATGGACAAACAAAAAATTGAACTCCATCCAATAATATATTTACTATGTTATGAAACACACAAAAGTAGAAAAGAAATATTATGACACTCCCTCATTCGCTTTAAGGTTTTTTTTATTTCCGAGTCCGGTGCATCACTTTCATTGCCGGTATCTTTTGATGTGTTGATAATTTCATCAACTGCATTTTGTATTTCACCATCATTTCTCCAGTATTGCATTTCCAGCTCTTGGTTCTTCTTGCAGTATCCTTCCCAGTCCATCGTGGTTACAGAAGAGAATGCTTCTATAGCAAGTTTTTGCAAATTTGTGGTTTACATATCCCAAGTAACATTGCATCCTCTGAAAAAAATTCTTTATTTTTGCTTACACCAGCTCAGTTGTATTCAGATAACAGTTATACGAGGTAGACGAATATTATTGTGTCCCCTTTTGAGAGCTATAGCATCCACAATATAGGTCTTACTTTTATGTTTGTTGTAAACTGATTAGTTAATAATTAAACTGAAAATGCCCAAAATGAAACGGCATATGTGTGAAAGCCTAGCATATTAGCCACTAGATGTCTGAGTTTATAGCGCATTTCATGTTTCAAAGTTGTCATCTGTGTTTATGGAAACCTACCAAATGAGGTCTTGGGATCCAAATGCTCAAGAAATCGTGTGAATATAGTAAAATAGCAGAGTCTCTGTTTCCTATTTCATAAATACAATACATAGCATACCAAAATTCTTTCATACTGTGATTTTATGGGTTCGTAGAATTGAAAGTCTTGTATGCAGAAATTTAAAATGCTCTTTATTGCAGTAAACAATAACTTTATACACCCCTTGCCCCAGTAAAAAATGACATAATATACACAACAACAGTCTTCTAGGTTGTCTTGTTCCACTGCCATATGTAAACAAACAAAAGAATTCATTGCAGTACACTTCAAATGTCCACACACTCACTATTACTGCACAGCTACACATTTCCACTAACAACTCACTAGCAACTCTAGAAACTTGACACTTTGCGGGCTTTTATACCTCCAGTCATTGTTCTAGAAAGCCAGCCGCCAACGTTTTAAGGCCTTTCACGGCGGCAAGAGAAAGACGGAACTATCCAGATATCACTAACTCTTTCTCTCTTTGTTTCTGTCTCTCTTTCGGCAAGCATTCAGCGCTCGCACCACCTGTCTCTTTCTTTCCTGCACATGCGCCGATACTTCTGCGTCGCCTCTCCAACACAAAAAAGTGCGATCGCTGACACTGCTCCCTCCTCAAGGCTGGTAGTCCCGAACAGCACCATCGTAACGTGCCAGACGATCCAGGTATTCCACCAACATCTTTCCTGGGGGCACCTTCTGGATGCGGTAGAGCACATCGTTAATTCTCTTTACCACCTGGTACGGTCCCTGCCACGGTTGTGGAAGTTCTGGGCAGCGTCCCTTGGTTCGGGTAGGGCGGTACAAACAGACCAGGTCGCCTTGCTGGAATCCTTGGCTGTTGGCTTGCCTGTCGCACCGGGTCTTCATGCGGTCGCTCGTTATCTGGATGTTCTGACGAGCCATCTCAAGCATGTGGTTCGAGATGGTCCAGGAGGTTCTCCGCATACTCGGTTGCTGGCTGTTTCGCTTCCGGGGGGGGGGGGCTGCCAAAAGTCGGGTGACGAAGGAGGCGTAGCTCTCGGCCGAACATTAAGCTTACTGGCATCATCCCAGTGGTGTGAGTTTAGCGGTAGGCCAGTAAGAACAGTGGCACCCTGACATCCCAGTCTCGCTGATTACTGGCCACGTCCTTCCTCAGGTGTTCTTCTAGAGTCCTGATGTATATCTCGATCATGCCGTCCGATTGTGGTAACCTTAAGTCTTTCCAGTGTCTCCTTCATTAGATGAGACTCAAAATTGGTGCTCTGGTCAATGTGGAGCTCTAACGGGACCCCAAAACGGCAGAACAATTGCTCCACGAGGTAGTCGGTGATTGTTTTCGCCTCCTGGTTCGGGATGGCTCACACCTCCGACCACTTGGTGAAGTCGTCCACGGCTACATTAGGTACTTGTTACCTCGGTCGGACACTGGAAATGGTCCAGCTATATCGACAGCGATGCGTTCGAATGGTACTCCGATGTTGTATTGCTGCATGCGACCCCGGCTGCTAGTTTGGGGACCGCGACCCCTAGTCGTTTAGTGGTTTTCGGTCTCCATTGTAGCGGATACTCCTTGTTCTCGAAGTCGGGGTAGCCATCACCTTGGTCGCCTACATCCTTAATGCGGCCGTTAGCGCCTAGTGGATGGTCTTGTAGTCTCCGAGCATTAGGCGGTGACGTTTCTCGGCGTCGCGTACCCCGTCGACGAAGGTGTAGGTGGCTTCTCGGGATACGAATTCGGATGGGAGGTCGACCAAGGCTTTGCTGACCAGCTGTTTGATTGCCAGGATCAAGTCCTGTAACCTCTCCTGGCTGCTGCGTCCTAGACTTCAGTTGGCTGTGGTAGGCTGCGGCCAAGCGGTGATTTGCGAAGCGGTTTTCCAGGGCCTCCCAGATGTCCTTGGGCGTCGCCATTGTCTGGACCGCGTTCAGCACCTCTGCGGCCCGTCCCTGGAGGCTGGCTATTAACTGTGCCGCTTCTTCTTCTGGCGACCATTTGTTGTACTTGGCCACTATGTCGAATTGGCGGCGGAAGAATTCGAACTTTGACGTGCCGTCGTACTTCGGTGGTTTGACGCGCGCAGATGTTGTGTCGCGTCCCGGTGCGTCGGCCTTCAGACCTTTAAGTCTTCTCCCGACGATGACCTCCACCATGGCGTTCAGGGACTTGGTGTTGCTGTCGGCCTTTCCCTCTAGGTCGTTAACACGGTTCACCAGGTGTTGGACGTGCTCGCCCAACTCCGTGGCGTCTCCTTCACGTCGGCCAACTGTTCTTCAAATTTAGCGGCCAGGGCCTCGTTCGCAGCCTTCATTTCTGTGGCCAGGCTGTCGTTCGCCGCTTTCATTTCCGGGGTCGATTCGGCCTTCATTTCGGTCAAATTCGCGGCCAGGTTGTTGTTTGCCGTTTCCAGCTTCCTGGCCAGATGCCGTTTGCGTCTTCATGGTTAGGCTGTCGTTCGCCACTTTCACTTACGTCATCGTCGCAGCGAGGTTATCGTTCGCTGTTCTCATTTCTTTCAGCTCGGCTAAGACCTTGGCCAATTCAGCTTCCATCGTCGTGTTCCACTTCTGACACCAAATGTGACTTTGTGGGTGCGTATAATTAAAAGTCTTGTTTGCAGAGATTTAAAATGCTCTTTATTGCAGTAAACAATAACTTTATACACCCCTTGCCGCAGTAAAAATGACGTGACATACACAACAACAGTCTTCAAGGTCGTCTTCTTCCACTGCCACACATAAACAAAAGAATTCACTGTGGTACATTTCAAATGTCCACACACTCACAATTACTGCACAGCTGCGCACACAACTAACAACTCACTAGCAACTCTAGCAACTGACACTTTGCAGGCTTTTATACCTCCAGTCATTGTTCTAGAAAGCCTCCGACGTTTTAAGGCCTTTTGCGGCGACAAGAGAAAGACGGAACTATCCAGACATCGCTATCTCTTTCTCTCTTTGTTTCTCGACAAGCATTCAGCGCTGCACCACTCTCTGTCTCTTTCTTTCCTGCGCATGTTACTGTACTTGCTCGTCGCGGCTCGAACACAAAACAAATGTAATCGGTGACACTATTTAATCTTGAGTAAGGAATCCATTAGGCTGACCAGATGTCATTGTTTTCTGTAGATAATCCCTTTGTCCCAATAAAATTTTTCAGGATGTCTAAATGTCTTCCTTTTTAGAGATACTTTTAGCCTAAAAATTACAATAAAATATTTTTGTGCTGAACATAAAGTTCTGTTGCCAGATAGCAACAACACTTTATATTTGTCATTTACAATTTGAGAGACAGTTGTTTGTTGGAGATACTTCATCATGATGTTATGTTGGTTGATCATGGTCTCCATGATTTTTAAAGTCATTTATTTGCCATGAGATTGGAATTCCTGGTGAAGTACACTTTGTGTCTTTATTCTCGTTCTGTTTGGTCATTTCTTCGTTCATGTCCATTGGAATCTTTACTTTTGATACTGTAGTTTAGTGTATTTGTTAGGTTGTAATTTATGGCATTGATTGAATAATGTCTAAAAGAGAATTTACATTCAGTAACACATTGAGATCAGAGTTAGTTATAGTAATAAAGTGTAATGAATGACATGGCATGATCTCAATTAGACATGGAGGTCTCTCTGATATGGTAAACCATATTGTGATATTGTGGATTCGTGAAATTAAAAGTCCAAGTGCACCCTCAAAAATGTTCTTTATTTCCACCGAATTACAGTCGGAACACTTGCCGATTACACAGAATTACGTAATGCACACAATTATGATTCACCAGTTCGTCTGTCACAGGTCCACTGCACGCAGTTACGTACACTCCTCTGATGCACGTTCATAGTCTTCTGGTCTGTTAACTCACTCGGCGCTCCTCACGCTGCTCGCCAAGAACTGAACTGAACTCGCCAACTGCAGCCCCTCTTTTATAGGGATATCGCTGTTTCTCGAAGTCTCTCGTTTCAGTGAATCACCGCAAAGGTTCCAGATGGCAGAGAGAGGGGGAAGAGGCGACCAGCGACACTTCCCTAATCATCCCCTCAGTTACTGACCGAGATAAATGGGTAGGCGTGGTCCGAATGCCTCCGGTACCCTACTCAGCTGTCAGTTGGTCGTGCTTTCCGATAACTGGGTGACACTGCTCCCTCAAAGCTGGTCGTCCCGAACAGCACCATCGTAGTGGGCTAGGCGATCCAGGTGTACCACCAACATCTTTCCTCGGGGCACCTTCTGGATGCGGTAGACCACGTCATTAATTCTCTTCACCACCCGGTACGGCCCTTGACATGGCTGCTGAAGCTTCGGGCAGCATCCCTTGGTCCGCGTAGGACGGTACAATCAGACTAGGTAACCTTGCTGGAACCCTTTTCTGTTGGCTTGCCTTTCATATCGGGTCTTCATTCGGTCGCTCGCCTTCTGGATGTTCTGTCAAGCCCTCTCGTGCATGTCGTGGAGGTGGTCCACCAGGTTCTCCACATACTCGGTCACTGGCTGCTTCGCCTCCGGAGGGCTTCCAAAAGCCAGATCACAAGGGAGGCGTAACTCTCGGCCGAACATTAAGCTGTGGTGTGGGTTCTTTTTGGTTCGTTGTCCTTTTGAGTGCTTTGGTAGGGATGGATTATGAAGGAGTTTGACGGTGAGATGGAAAGGTTGGTATTGTGTCTAATTGTCGGTGAGCTGGGATATCTTTCTCAGGGTTCGGTTATGAAATGTCGTGCTTACCGTCTCTCAATTCCTTTACTTTCTTTAACCTGGCTATCTCTTTACTCTCTTGCTAACACTTTCGTTGCCTTCCTAATTTTCCTTTCACCTTAACATTTTTACGTTGCTTTGTGAACTCCCTTTATTCCCTATTTTTGCACTGTCTTCAAGACCATAACTCTACTTCGGACTGCGACATCGGATCCTACTTCTCTCCCAATAACATGCCTTCTTCCCGTTGTATGAAGTACCAGAGTGACGCTTTTCCCCCCGTCGTATTCCCAGCTTCTATTCTCGCTTTTCTCGTCTATCACTGCCCATTTTCTATTCCTTTACTATTTTACGCCTATCACGTGGTTTACTCTACATTTTATTAGCAGGGTGTATTTCTTTAAATTTCTCTTATTGGTCACTTTCGTCTGTCTTTCCTATGCAGCAGTAATATTTTTCACCCCTTTGGGTTGTATGACCTCTCAGCATCATAACGGTATTCTATCATGCTTGGCTGCATTTCCCTTAAGCTTCGCATACCTTGCTGGCGTCTTAATGTCGGGGTAACCTTCGAGGGTTTTTATTCTATTGTTCTATTTCCTGCCTCGTCTCTGTGCTCAGAAGCAACTCCTGTCCGATTTTTCCTTCATTTACACTATATTGCTATTTCGAATATTCTTTTTAACTTTATTTCTTATATCATTTATTCCCTTTTTATTCCCATTATGCTTATTTATGATCTCTACTGTTGTATTAATTTCTAGTTTTCTTTTCCCTCTTGGAACCTGAGGTTTCTGCTTCAAATGCCCTTCGGAGGAATATTGCTATTTTTTTCATAAGTTGGGAAAAATTTCAAATTCCTTCGAAAGTCCCACTAAACCGCGACCTTCAAAGTTTAACTGGCGTGCTAACGCTGACAATTGTTACCTAGTTTCTCCTCTTTCCCTTCGTCAACGTAAGTGCAAGCAAGGGGTTTTAGAGCGTTTGTTTGTTTTCTTTTTTTTTACAATAAAATACATACATATATTTATACATTTATACCCTTATATACATTGTTACATATTGTTTTAGTTTTCAATTTGTCCAATATTTTACATTATGTTATCAATCTGATTTTGCATTTTTGGATTGTCTCTGATTTTCTCTATTTATTTACATTATTTGTTTTGTTGTTGTCTTTTGGGCTTTACATTGCCTCTTTAAGTATAGTGAACCTTTAACGTTTCATACACTGTCACTCGCGTCACTTCAATGTCGTGCTTGCTTTTGTGTTCGGCACTTGTATTATAATTCCTTGTATGTTCCACTAACTTATTCTAATTACAAATTTTTTTATTTTAGCATAACCAGGTGTAGCATTTGTTTATATTATAGTTAACTTCCCTCACGTTTATTCTTTATGTCCGTTATTCTTATTTCTATGAAACGTGTGTATTTCTTCTATTTGGAACAAAGTGATGTTTACTAATAACCTGTGCTGTACACTAATGAGTTCAGTGACTCTGGTTCGCGTCAGGTAATGGTTTGTGTGTGTGTGATTTCCAGTTCTTTAAAGGGTCGTAATTATGCTATGTTATATCTACCTATGTTTTTCTTTGTTTTATAGTCTACCACCTCAAAAGAACGATCACCGAACTTCGCAACGATCATAGCCGGCCCTTCCCAAAGGATATGCAGTTTTTGTGATGTTTTATTAAGCATTGAAGATTTGTTGTGGGTTCTCACCAGCACCTTATCTCCTATTTTCGGCGTCCATTTCTTTTTGTGTCTTTTCTTCCTTTTATTTCTCGTTTCTGCTCGTTTCCTCAGGCGTTCGTAGGCTTCTTGTATCTGTTGGATGTCGTTCATTTCGTCTGTGTTAATTGCTCTGTTTAAACCTGGTAAAATGCTTTCTGGTGTTTGGTTTAGGTGTAGCTTGACTGGGGCTATACCAGTGTTAGGGTTAATCGTGTTGTTCATGATTTTTTCTATTAGTGGTAGTTGGGGGACCCACGAGGTATGTCTTGCGGTATGTTAATATTCGCAGGTAGATGGATAGATCCCTCATCGATCTCTCGCAGGGTTACTTTCCGGGTGGTATGCTGTTGTGTTGTATATTTTGATGCCTGATGTTCTTATTTTATTTACGAAATGTTTGCCTTTGTGTATGGACGCGTTATCAGCCAAAATGGCGTCCATTTTACCATATTTCGGTATAAAATCGTCTAGGATTTTGCTTGCACAATTCGCGCTTGTTAGCCTCTTCATCGGGTATAATTTAGTGAATTTGGTAAATACGTCCACCATTACGAATATGTACTTCATTCCAGCCGTTCCAGTAGGCATTGGTCCATGAGCATCTATTGTGACGAGAGCTAGGGGTTTGTCGCGTAATATTGATATTGGGGGAGTGTCGTATTTCACGTTCATGGGTTTTGCTTTTTGGCAGATAATGCAGGCAGATATACGTTGCCGTACTTTGTGTTGGAGCCGAGGGATATAAAAATATTCTTCTATCGTTAAACACGTTTTTTCTGTTCCCCCGTGGATAATTGCTGTATGAAATGAATTAATTATGAGGTTTTCAGGGACGCGTGGGGCGTATGTTCGCCATGTTGGATGGTGTCTACCTTGAAGTTTATAAAGGATTCCATCACGTTTGCCATATATTCCTTTTGTGTCTCTCTGAATTTCAGGAGCTGTTGTTAAAATTTCGGCAAGTTTGTAGTCTTGTTGGATTTTCCTAATGTTCTTTATTTGTTTGGTTAGTTCTTTGTTGGCCTGCGGGTCTAGTTTCAACACGTGGACTTCTCTTTGTGTGTTACCTATGCATTCAGGTATGTTGCCTTTTGTGTTCAACCGTGACAATGTGTCTGCGAAAATGTTTTGATTTCCTGGTATGTGTTTAATGGTGACGTCATGCGACATAATTTCATGTATGTATCGGGAAATTTGAGTGCTTGTCAGTTTACAATTATTTATGAAGGAGAGGCTCACATGGTCCGAAAATATTGTTATTTTGCAGTTAAATATGAAATCCTTAAATTTTTGAATAGCGAAAAAAATGGCTGCTATTTCTTGTTCTGTGACACAGGCTATCTTCTCCGTGTGTGTCAGGTTCCTCGATGCCATACTTATGACACATTGGTTTCCTTGGTCGTCTAGTTGACACAGGATTGCTCCAAAACCTGAACTTGATGCATCGGTGTATATATAAAAAGTTCTGTCGCTGTGTGGGCGTTCTAGTAAGATTGCTTGTCCAAATAGCTCTTTCACCCTGTCGAAAACTTCTTGGTGTGCGTTCGTCCAGTGCCATCTTGTGCCTTTCTTTAATAGTGCTCTCAGAGGTGCTACATCCTTCGCATAATTAATTAGAAAGTGTGCCTCATATTGGAAGATGCCCAATACTTGGCGTAACTGTCTAATGTTTTTCGGAGGTGGAATTTCCCTGATTGCTTTAATTCTGTCTTTGTCTGGAGATATTCCTTTCTCCGAAATGTATCCTAAAAATTTTGTTTCCAGCTGGAAGAACTTTGTCTTCTCTAAATTCAATATCAGCCCATTTGTTCTCAGTTTTGTGATGACATAATCTAAATGCTGTGTGTGCTCTTCTATTGTCCTGTCGTGAATAATGAAGTCATCGACGTACTCCGTCAAGAATTCTTGCGCATTATCTTTAAATATTGCATACATGGTTCTTAAGAAACCACTTGCGCTCACTGATAAGCCGAAAGGCAAACTCGTGAATTCTAGCACGCAGCCTTGGTACAAGAATCCGGTGAATTTTCTTAGGTGCGTAGGTATGGGAATTTGTAAATATGAGTTTGTAAGATCTATTGAAGAGAACCATTTCTTTCTTCCTATGCTGGCTAGTGTTTGTTCTATACTGAGGGTCCTAAAGTGGTCTGGCATAATAAATTTATTCAAATGTCTGGCATCTATGGTGATGCGTGCCTTCCCATTACTTTTACGTACAATGCACACAGGGTTTATGTAGGGCGTATTTGATTCCTTTATAATGTTCTGTTTTAGCATTTGTTTGATGGTTTCATCTGCTTGTTTTAAATTCATAGGAATGTTCCTACATTTGTAGCGCCAGGGATTTACTTCTTTTATGTGAAATTCATAACAGAATGATGTACATAAGCCTGTTTCTTCTGTAAATGCATCTTTATTCTTCCATAAAATGGCGAAAAGATTTTGCTTTTGGCTGTCGTTTAGTTGTGTGGTTCCCTGTACTTTGTCATTTATTTTGGTCCATATGTTTACATGCAGATCTGGTATTTCATGGGAAAGTCTAAAGGTTGATTCTGTCTCTCGCTGTTGGAAAGGTTCATTTTCTCTTACGTCCAGAGAGCCGTTTCTTATAGTGATGTCGTGTGGATAACTGGTTTCGTTTCTTCTACCTGGATCTTCCTTGCTCTCGCAGGTGTCTTCAAAATTATCCTCAACTTCATCGTCTTTGTTTACTTCCTGTATTCTAAGTTCCGCAATGTGAACACCTGATTTTACCTGCACGTATTGTACAAAAAAGGTTTCTTCCTCTAATAGGTTTTCTGCCTCTGTTAAGTTAATGACCCGGTCATTCAGCTGAGAAAACCAGATCGTTGCCTCTTCATTGTCTCGTCGTATAGTTAAATACCTGCCTGCATAGTTGATGTTGGCTTTAAATGCCTCTAGGAAGTCACTTCCTAAAATGATTTGAACTGCCAAATGTGGTATTATTAAGAAAATGAGTTCAACCTGAATTTGTCCTAGACGAAATGGAATCATTTTTTGTTTTTGAATGCGTTGTTTTTTTCTGCTGATGGCTGTCAAAATATATATGTTCTTTGTGGACGTAGACGTAAACCTTTCATTTCTAAGTTGTTAAAAAATTGTAAACTGCATACAGAAGCAGTTGCTCCTGTATCCAAGGTTGCCTGATAAGTTTCTTCGTTTATGGTGATTTCTATTTGTGGTGTTTCTACAATGTCCGGTTGTTTTATTTTTCCAGTCGTATTGTCACTTTCCGCCTCTGTCTCATCTGTCTGTATTTGTAAATTTGCTACTGCTTTGTTCTTGTTCCCATCTTGTTGCACATACCTCGGGGTCGGATTCGGTAACGTTATCATGCCCAAATCTAGTTTTCCTGGTTGAGTGTGTTAGTTGCGCCGTTTAGAGATATGTGTGTAGTTGGGACGAACGTCTGTTTTGCAAACCATTTCTGTCGTGTCACTGCGCCATTTTATTATATACTGTCGTTGGAGATGTATTGCCTGGGTTTTCTTGCCTCGACGTTTGCTGGTTTTCCCTACTGTTCATGTGTTCTGTCCGGTTGTCTGTCACGGCGGGTCGGTTTTCCTGGTAATGTCCATTATTGGTCCAATTACGTCCTGGTGGATTTTCTCGTGGTATGTCGTTTGTATAGGGTCTCCTAAAAGCATTGTTTCGTCTCTCTCTTGTGTTCCTGTCGTAGTCGTTTCTCCTTTGCTGGGGTCTTTGTGTACGTATCCAATGAACGTTGTGCAGTCGTGGTTCCTGAAAGTGTTGGGGATTTTCTCGGGTTTGTCTTTGGTAGTGTGTATTGTAGTTTCTGTGTTCAAAGGCGGGTACATGGTCTCTGTATCGTTCTCTATTCTGGGCGTTGTCATTTCTCCGGGCATTTCCTGTGTTGTCTGCCCTGGTCCCACTAAGATTCGGTTCATTGTATACCGATCTGCTCTCTCGTGGTCCTGTGTTTGAGTCCGTCATCTGTGGTTGCAGTGCCGTCAGAATTTCGATCGTCTCATTTATAGTGTTCGGTCTTGCTACTATTAAGTGGTTTTTTATGTGTTCTGGAAAATGTTTTATCACCAGATTAATAAATTTGTGTTCTTGTATCGGCGGATCAAGCATTTTACTCTGTTGTGCTAGGTCTAGAAAGTAGTCAACCATCTGTGTTCCCCTGTGCAGATATTTCCGTGTATTTATTTTGGTCCGCACAGCATATTGTGTGGCGCCATTCCAATATTTGGTGAGAAAGTTTTGTCAAAACTCTGCATACCTGGTATGGTCACCAACTGCTAATCGGAACCATGTGAGTGATCGACCCTGTAAGCCTTTCTTAATAATAAGCAGTTTTTATTCCTCTGGGATGTTTTTAAGAGTGAAATATGCTTCTACGTCCATTATATAACACTTCGCGTTGTCCCTGTCATCATTGAATGTTGGCACGGTTATTTCATTTAATAGGTTAAAATGGTAGGGGTATACTGTATTTGCGCAATCATTGAAAATGAAACCCTGATTCACACTATTACATGTATCAGTGGGGGCTGATGAAGGCATGTTCTGGCTCGAGTTCAACATCCCCTGCCTAACCGGTACGTTCGAAATGTCAGTACTCTGAGGCTGATCATTTGTTATTCTGAGGTCGTTAATGGCCTTCTTGAGCACTGTCATTTCTCGCGTATGGTTTGCAATGGTTACTTGAGTTGACCGGTGAGCTGCGGCCGCCTGCGTCAAAGTCTCCTTAATTATTAGGAGTTCAGACTGTGTCTTCTCTTGCCATTCTTTTTGTTTATTTACTATACTGGCGCAGGTATTTCGCATCTCATCGCTCAACTGGGCATGCACCTTATTACTATTACTAGACATGTTATCTATCCTTTCTCTTATATTTACAATGTCCTGCTGTGCATCATGCATTTCTGTATGCATGTGTAGAAATTCTGCCTGGGTGGTGGCCTGTCCTAACCTAATGTTTTCTAGATGTCTATTTTGTTCTATTAGTTTACTTTCTAACTGGTTTCGTAAAGTTTGCATTTGTTCTTCTATTTTATTTTTTAGGGTCTGATTCTGCTCTATTATTTTAGTTTCTAGTCTTTGGGTTTGTTCTCCTAGTTCTCCTAATCTGGTCTCTAGGTTCTGACTTTGTTCTCCTAATCTATTTTCTAGGGTCTGATTCTGCTCTACAATTTTAGTTTCTAGTCTTTGGGTTTGTTCTCCTAGTTCTCCTAATCTTGTTTCTATGTTGCTCTGAAATTGTTGGAGCATCTGTTGCATTGTAGTTGTGAGGCTTACTACTGCTGCAGTAGTAATATCTTGTGCTGGGCTGTTCATGGTTTGCTCCTGTGATTGTTTAGCCATTGTTACTTTTGTCGTTCTACCACTTCTCAGTAGCATATGCTTATTGCCAATCTATGGATGCACTACTTGGCTGGCCCTATGTCTCTTCTCCTTGTAGAAAGATGTTTAAGGTGTACTTACTCGTGCTGATGTGTTGTGTTTACCTCCTTTGGCTCTGATGGTTGTCACGTCCCTGTTGAGGTGGGTGCCCTCGTCCCTGGCATTCTTCTCCGTTGTCGTGATGCTGAAGTTGTTGCTTCCTGTTGTCGCCGTGGTCGGTGCGCTGGTCCTCGGCGTGCGTCTCCGGTGTCGTGATGCTGACGTATGTTCCCCGTTGTCGCGGTGCCGAATTTCAGAGTTGGTTTAGGACACGGATGCCAGTTTGCTGTGGGTTCTTTTTGGTTCGTTGTCCTTTTGAGTGCTTTGGTAGGGATGGATTATGAAGGAGTTTGACGGTGAGATGGAAAGGTTGGTGTTTTGTCTAATTGTCGGTGAGCTGGGATCTCTTTCTCAGGGTTCGGTTATGAAAAGTCGTGCTTACCATCTCTCAATTCCTTTATATTCTTTAACCTGGCTATCTCTTTACTCTCTTGCTAACACTTTCGTTGCCTTCCTAATTTTCCTTTCCCCTTAACGTTTTTACGTTGCTTTGCGAACTCCCTTTATTCCCTATTTTTGCACTGTCTTCAAGACCATAACTCTACTTCGGACTGCAACATCGGATCCTACTTCTCTCCCAATAACATGCCTTCTTCCCAACATATGAAGTACCAGAGTGACGCTTTTCCCCCCCGTCATATTCCCAGCTTCTATTCTCGCTTTTCTCGTCTATCGCCGCCCATTTTCTATTCCTTTACTATTTTACGCCTATCACGTGGTTTACTCTACATTTTATTGGCAGGGTTTATATCTTTAATTTTCTCTTATTGGTCACTTTCGTCTGTCTTTCCTATGCAGCAGTAATATTTTCCACCCCTTTGGGTTGTATGACCTCTCAGCGTCATAACGGTAATCTATCTAGCTTGGCTGCATTTCCCTTAAGCTTCGCATACCTTGCTGGTGTCTCAATGTCGGGGTAACCTTCGAAGGTTTTTGTTCTATTGTTCTATTTCCTGCCTCGTCTCTGTGCTCAGAAGCAACTCCTGTCCGATTTTTCCTTCATTTACACTATATTGCTATTTCGAATATTCTTTTTAACTTTATTTCTTATATCATTTATTCCCTTTTTATTCCCATTATGCTTATTTATGATCTCTACTGTTATATTAATTTCTAGTTATCTTTTCCCTCTTGGAACCTGAGGTTTCTGCTTCAGCTGGCTGGCGTCATCCCAGTTGTGTCGTGTGTAGACGAGTGGTGGGCCAGCAAGAACAGTGGCACCTTGACGTCCCAGTCTCGCTGATGGCTGGCCACGACCTTCCTCAGGTGTTCCTCTAATGTCTTGATGTATCTTTCGACCATGCCATCCGACTGTGGATGTAGAGGCGTCGTGCGGATCTTGTTCACCCCAAGCCTTTGTAGTGCCTCCTTCATTAGGTTGGACTCAAAATTGGTACCCTGGTCACTGTGTAGCTCTAACGGCACCCCAAATTGACAGAACATTTGCTCCACAAGGCAGTCTGTGATTGTCTTTGCCTCTTGGTTTGGGATGGCATACACATCCGGCCATTTGGTGAAGTAATCCACGACCACCATTAGGTACTTGTTGCCTCGTTCGGGAACTGGAAACGGTCCAGCTATGTCGACGGCGATCCGTTCGAATGGCGCTCCGACGTTATACTGCTGCATGCGACCCCGGCTCCTAGTCTGGGGGCCGTGACTCGCCGCGCACGCGTGACACTGACGGCACCATCTCTCAGCGTCTGCTCGGAGTCTCAGCCAGTAGTAGCGCTGCCGTAGTTTGTCAATCGTTCGGTTCGCTACCAGGTGCCCTCCTGAAGTACTGGCGTACACTTCCTCCAAGACTTCCGGGACCTTACTATGGTTAAGTACCAACTGTTCTCTCTGCGTCTTCCCATCGGGTGACTCCCATACCCGGAACACCACGCCCTCTCAGGTCTTCAACGAGTCCCATTGGGCCCAGTACGACTTGTAGGTGGCGCTCCTCGGTGCGATGTTCTCCCAGGTTGGTCTCGTCCCTGCCTCCACTTCCCTCAAGAGTGGCCCCAAGTCTGCGTCCGCCAGCTGCTCCCTCCTCAGGCCTGCGCTATCCCAGCCATCCGCAGGCACTGCCGTGACTACTCGGACTGCTGTGGCACGCTCCTTCTCTTCCACTCTTGGGCACTGGCCACACCTTTCTGGACAGTGTCTTCGGCACATGCCGTCAGCGTTACCGTGGCTCTTCCCTCTACGATGTTCCGAGGTGAAGTCGTACTCCTGCAGCCTCTGGACCCAACGTGCTGTCTGGCCTTCCAGGTTCCTAAAGCTCAATAGCCAGGTTAGGGCGGATTGATCAGTCCTCAGGTGAAATGGCTGACCGTACAGGTACTTGTGGAAGTGTTCCAAGGACTTTACTACCGCCAGTAACTCTCTTCGGGTGTCGCAGTAGTTCTTCTTTGCCTTGGATAGCGTCTTGCTGTAGTAGGCTATCACCCGCTCATGGCCGTCCTGTATCTGCGATAGGACACCTCCAATGCAATGGTCGCTGGCGTCGGTGTCCACAATGAAGGCGACACCCAGTTGTGGAAATCCCAAAATTGGAGCACTACACAGGGTCTTCTTCAGGTGCTGGAAAACGTCTTCGGCGTCCTCCGTCCACACATAAGGCCGGTGTTCCTCTGTCAGACGGGTGAGGGGTTTGGCGATGTTGGAGAACTCCTTTATGAAGCGTCGATAATAACTGCACAGCCCCAGGAAACTGCGCAACTTTTTCCTATCCTTTGGGCGAGGCCAATCTCTCACAGCCTGTGTCTTCTCCGGGTCTATGGCCACGCCAGTTGCTGAGACTATGTGGCCCAAGTGGTTACATCCTTGCGTAAGAGCTGGCACTTCTTCGCGTTCAGCTTCAAGTTGGTTTTTTGCAATCTCTGTAGCATCTTATCCAGATTCTCGAGATGGTCTTCAAAAGTCTTACCGACGATGATGATATCGTCCAGGTATAGCTGGCAGGCGTCGTAAGTCAGTCCTCTCATCACTGACTCCATGAGGCGTTGGAAGGTAGCTGGTGCGTTGCAGAGGCCAAAGGGCATAACTGTGAACTGCCAGAGCACTTGGCCTGTCGAGAATGCGGTCTTCTCCTTGTCTCTCGGGTCTAGAGCTACCTGCCAGTAGCCCGACTTCAGGTCCAGGGTCGAGAACCACTGTGCACCAGCTAACGTCTCCAGGGTGTCGTCAATCCGGGGTAAGGGGAAATAGTCCTTGCGGGTGACAGCGTTTAACTTCCTGTAGTCTACGCAGAAGCGTAGCACGCCGTTCTTCTTTGTCACCAAGGCTACATGGGAACACTAAGGGCTGTCAGACTCTTTAATCACTCCCCTGGATCTCATGTCCTCCAGCATGTCCTGTACCACCCCTTGCTTCGCCAGCGGAACGCGTCTAGGTGATTGCCGAATAGGCCGGGCGTCCCCGGTGTCGATGCGGTGAAGCACTTTGTCCGTGCGGCCGTAGTCACTGTCGCCTTGGCTAAAGACGCGCTGGTATCGCCTCAGCAGTTGTCGAACTTTCTCCAGCTGTTCTGCGTTCAGGTGGTCGGCCGCCCTCTCCAGTAAGCCTTCTGGCCGGGGCCCCAGTTGTTGCGTCGGCACTGGCTCCTGGGTCTTGTCGATTGCTGTTACTCTTACCACGGGCTCGCACGTTCCCAACTCCGTCCCGGCGTCGTGATCGGTGTCCGTTGGATTTAGCAGTCTCACTGGCACCTCCTCTCAGCACGGCAGCAATGCCCTGGCTACACACAGTCCATGTACAGGCGTATTCTGGTCCAGCATCATGTTCCTGGTTCTCTTGCCCTCCAGTCGCGCCGTCACCACCACCTCGCTTCTCGCGGGGACAACCACGTCTTCGTTCAAGATGACCCTGCAGATTCCAAGGCGCTCTTCGGGTTGACGGAGTATAACCTCTTCTCCGTTGAGCCGCAGGACCTTCCTGCCGACGTCGACCGTCGCCTCGTGGCTCCTGAGGGCATCCAGTCCCAGAATCACCTCCTCAGCCACCTTCGCGACGAACACCCAGACACGTACGACACCCCGTCCCAAGGTCAACTTCAACAGGGCCTCCTTCTCCACAGGCAAGATGTCACCCGATGCCGTGACAAGCTGGTATGGTTGGCTCGGCTTCCTTGTCGGCAAACCCTTCGCCACGTCAGGTCTGATGATGGTCACGGCTGCCCCAGTGCCCACCAGCACGCGGCACGGCTTCCCTCTCACCCAACCGTCCGCAATGAGGCTGTCATCCATACGCCGGCTGACGGCGCGCAGTGTCACTCGAGGAGGTGTGGACGGCGCCGACGTGCTCCTCGCCACGCTGGGCCTTACTCGTTCTTCCGGCTGCCCTTCCTGGTGTCGGCAATCTCTCTCTAGGTGTCCCGGCTGTCCACATCCCCAACACAGGCCACTAGGTCTTCGCCGGCGTCCCTCGGCTGGTCTTGTGTCTCCGGTGTAGCGGACACTCCTCGTTCTCGACGTCGGGATAGTTGTTACCTTGGCCGCCTCCATCCTTAATGCTGCCGTTAGTGCTTCGTGGATGGTTTTATAATCGCCGAGCATTAGGCGCTGACTAATGTCCGTGTCTCGTACCCCGTCAACGAATGTGTAGGCAGCTTCCCGGCATACGAACTCTGGTGGGAGGTCGACTAGGGCCTTGCTAGCCAGTTGTTCAACTGCCAGGGCGAACTCCTGCATCGTCTCCCCTGGCTGCTGTGACCTTGCCCGTAGCTGGCTGCGGTACGCTGCGGATAAGCGGTGGTTTCCAAAACGATTCTCCAGGGCCTCCCAGATGTCTTTGGGCGCCGCCGTTGTCTGCACCGCGTTCAGGACTTCCGCGGCCCGTCCCTGGAGGCTGGCTATTAACTGTGTGGCCTCCTCCTCTAGTGACCATTTGTTGTGCTTGGCTACTGCGTCGAATTGGCGGCGGAAGACTTCGAAAGTGTTCGCGCCGTCGTATTTAGGAGGGTTGATGCGCGCAGATGTTGTGTCGCGTCCCGGCGCGTCGACCTTTAAGTCCTTCAACCTCCTGCCGACGACGTCCTCCACCATGGCGTTCAGGCACTTGACGCTGCTGTCGGCCTTTCCTTCCAGGTCGTTAATGCGGCTCGCCAGGTCTTCGACGCGCTCACCGAGCTCCGTGACATCCTCCTTTACGTCGGCCAACTGCTCCTCAAATTTTGCGGTGAGCACCTCGTTTGTCGCTTTAATTTCCGTGGTCAATTCGGTTTTTATTTCCTTCAGTTCTTCTGCCAAGTTGTTATTTGTAGTTTCCGGCTTCGCGGCCAGGCTGTTATTTGCTGCTTCTGTTTTTGCAGCGAGGTTTTCATTCGCCGTCTTTATTTCTGTCAGTTTCTCCTTCATTTCCATCATTTTCTCCAAAATCTTTTCCAATGCCGCCTCCATGGCTGTAATGTTCGGTGATGTTGTCGTCCCACTTCCTGACACCAGTGTGACTTTGTGGGTTCGTGAAATTAAAAGTCCAATGGCACCACTCAAAAATGATCTTTATTTCCACTGAATTACAGTCGGAACACTTGCCGATTACACAGAATTACGTAATGCACAGAATTATGATTCACCAGTTTGTCACAGGTCCACTGCACGCAGTTACGTACACTCCTCTGATGCACGTTCACAGTCTTCCGGTCCGTTAACTCACTCGGTGTTCCTCACGCTGCTCGCCAAGAACTGAACTGAACTCGCCAACTGCAGCCCCCCTTTTATAGGGATATCGCTGTTTCTCGAAGTCTCTCGTTTCAGTGAATCACCTTGAAGGTTCCAGACAGCAGGGGGAGGGGGAAGAGGTGGCCAGCGACCAGCGACACTTCCCTAATCATCCCCTCAGTTACTGACCGAGATAGATGGGTAGGCGTGGCCCGAATGCCTCCGGTCCCCTACTCAGCTGTCAGTTGGTCGTGCTTTCCGATAATTGGGTGACAATATTAATAAAAAGAAACATAAGGATGCATTCTCGACTCAATTTTGAACAGTAAAAAATGAATCAATAAAAACATGATAAATTAATTTAGCTGCTGAGAAACACACTTTTTCATGTCATTCTGCAATCTATATTCACAGTTTCTAATTTATGGATTGTAACTGTTCTCTCAGCCTGCCTCTGTAGCATAGTATGCCTCATGTTCAAGAGGTTCCAGGTTCGAATCTTGGTCAGGGTGAGTTATCTGGATAAGATATCAGCTACCGCTGATTTCTTTATTTCTTTGTTCTTGATGTTCCTAGAATGCTCTTTAAGCCTAATGTTCAAATTCCTTTTAGTTTTTTCAATGTAAAGTCGTCACAGCCTTTGCAGTTTATCCGGTACACACCTACACCTACAGACAAAAAAGCGGGGGACAAAAGCATGACTCTACTAAAATGTTTCATATTTTTACTTTGCATGCCTTTGTAGCTACATCATGTTTATGGAAACCAACATTTATTATATCTAACAGGAAGCTGGCAAAAATTAAACCGTTTGTAAATAATTTGTAGAATAGCTGTTAAGATGAATTATACAGGATAAAGAAAGTAATAAAATTGTGAAATATTAGATTTCCTTCTCCTGTATATTTTGTTGTATTTTAAGCAGTCGATTAAGAGGCTGCATTTTTTCAATTTGAAATTTTGTATTTTTGTATTTTGAAAGTTGAAGTTCATGTTTTATGTCTAATTTATTGTGTGAGGCTAAAACCTGACTGTTCCACTTTTGTGTTACAAGTTTGGCATTAAAAGCTGTTAATAAACAATATTCTCTTATTCTTAATAAATACTGACTATGATACAGAACACAAAGTTATTTGAACATTCTCTTAATTCATTTCTAGGGTATATTAAATATAATTAATGCTTCACATAGAATTTAAATAAGATGAACGTTGCTCTTCAATTTAACTAGTAGTAATGCCAATTCAAAGAATCTCAAAAAATATATTTAACTTCCAAATTAAACTTGTATCAAATTGTGTGCAATCTCTTAATAGAGTAAATATTCATACATATAATTAAATTATTTCATTTCTAGGTTGATTGCATAGTAACAACTGCTGGTGGAATAGAGGAAGATCTAATCAAGTGTTTAGCTCCAACTTATATTGGAGATTTTCATCTTGAAGGCCGTAAACTGCGAGAAAAAGGAATTAATCGCATAGGGAATCTTCTAGTCCCCAATGAGAATTACTGTCTCTTTGAAGATTGGATAATGCCCATATTTGATGCAATGCTTAAAGAACAAAAGGAAAAGGTAAAATATTTTAGCTAAAGATATAATAATATAAAAACTTGTACAGTAGAGTCTCGATTATCTGACCTGAACTGGCCCTGGACAAGGTCGGATAACCGAAAATGTCGAATAATACAAAATAAGTTGAAGAACAGAGTAAAATACGGTAGTGTTACTGTGTTATTAAAACCGTTGTTGGTTTTGCGGTATCTACTGAATAAACAAACCAATTCTACATGCAATATTGAACAAAAAGACGCTCCAAATGCTTGCCTGCTGAATGATGTTTCCTTACTGCGAGGTTTCACCATTGACAAAATATCAATACCACAGTTGTACTTGCCTCCTGCTGTTGCTCCACATATCTAAATGTCATCTCTAAAGCACTTAAACCTTCAGCGTGACTCATCTTCTTGTTTTGTTCTTCAATTTCTCATTCTGCTTCATCCTCATTGTCATTTCCAATCACGAAATCAACAATGTAGAGTTTGTGAGTTCAATGTGTTGATCTTCTGCACACTAGCTACTAGCATCTTGAGTCCTAGTGTCCTCACAGCCAGGAATACAGTTCAGTAAGGAAACAATGTCACCCATGTCTTCTTGTACTATCTCTTTTTATGTTCAGCATTACCTAGCAGTATGTTACAAGACTTAGTTAATGTCGTTTCAATTTCTTCCCAAGCTTGAGCCACCCAGTATGCAACGTCTTTCATGTTGATAGATCTTAACTTTTCCATCATGTCCTTGCCTTTTGTAACAATTGTTTTGGTTTAGGCCCAAGAGTTGAAAATATTTAAATGCAGTGGTTTAAGGATCAATATGGAAAAGTTAATATGCATAAGAAATGAATGTGTGAAATTCGGTGGGTCATTGTGTGTATGATATAATGCAATATATATTTGATATGATGTAATGTGTTAGTATTGGTGGTTACAAAAATGATATGACATAATGTGTTGACGTGGATCAGTGAGAAAAAAGTTTTTGGTGGTTATAGCAACGAAGGGAGAAAAATCAATAATCTTGGACAAGGGCTAGCAAAAAAAGCATCTGACGATCGTGTAACGTCAAAGGTAACAGATGTCTTGTGATTGTCTTGTCAGCATCTTTGCATTTCTTCTTTCCTTTAGCTTTTGAAGGTGAAACTTCAAGTCCATGAGTGCATTTAATAACAGGTTCCATGTTACACCTTTTAATTTGAAGTTGAGGTAATCTCTTATTGAATTGCGATTTTCTTCCTCCGGAACGTTTTTCAACTTGTATGCTGTTGTCAGAATCACAAGAATCATCATTCATTTTGATTTAGCTTGCAGTGCTTCTGTGCAAACTAACGTAACAGTATCGGGTGAATACTTGACTGAAAGTAAGCTGTAGCTGCTCTGACTACAATGAAATCTGTTTGCATCACTGTTTCCCATTGGTAAATATTGTTACAATAATGAGTAACATGACATACAGCAATGTGACATGCCAATCTAGTCCATTATTACCAACTCTGTGGTAGGGAAAGAAAGTTACGACACTTGTGAGTAATTTTATTACATTTGATGACTTTTGCTTTATCTCTTAGAATGTATATATTGGCATTTTTACAACCTAGTGATTCTGGGTGGTTATATACTTGGCATTAATAATAATAATAATAATAATAATAATAATAATAATAATAATAATAATAATAATAATAATAATAATAATAATAATAATAATAATAATAATAATAATAATAATAATAATAATAATAATAATAATAATAACAATAACAACAACAACAACAACAACAACAACAACAACAACAACAAGAACAAGAACAAGAACAAGAACAAGAACAAGAACAAGAACAAGAACAAGAACAAGAAGAAGAACAAGAAGAAGAACAAGAACAAGAACAAGAACAAGAAGAAGAACAAGAAGAAGAACAAGAACAAGAACAAGAACAAGAAGAAGAACAAGAAGAAGAACAAGAAGAAGAACAAGAAGAAGAACAAGAAGAAGAACAAGAAGAAGAACAAGAAGAAGAACAAGAAGAAGAACAAGAAGAAGAACAAGAAGAAGAACAAGAAGAAGAACAAGAAGAAGAACAAGAAGAAGAACAAGAAGAAGAACAAGAAGAAGAACAAGAAGAAGAACAAGAAGAAGAACAAGAAGAAGAACAAGAAGAAGAACAAGAAGAAGAACAAGAAGAAGAACAAGAAGAAGAACAAGAAGAAGAACAAGAAGAAGAACAAGAAGAAGAACAAGAAGAAGAACAAGAAGAAGAACAAGAAGAAGAACAAGAAGAAGAACAAGAAGAAGAACAAGAAGAAGAACAAGAACAAGAACAAGAACAAGAACAAGAACAAGAACAAGAACAAGAACAAGAACAAGAACAACGAATAACGAATAACGAATAATAAATAATAATTAATAAAAATAAATAATAATTAATAAGAATAAGAATAACAATAACAATACAGTCAATTAAGTATATTTACAGACATGTTACAATATGTATTATTACAGAATAGTTACGTATTATTCCTTCTCTCTTGTCAGTCCATATCCACTTGATTTTTACCTTACTTAAAATCTGCCCTATGTTTTTATAATTTTTGTTTAAAACCTTGATTAAGCCGATCCTCCTATTCATCTTTGGTATTTGACATTCTTTCCTCCACATCTCTGTTTCCTTACAATCAAACAGTGTATGTTCTATATCCTCTTTGGCACTCATCTTGTGAGTATCCATTTCTTCGACCTCTTAATCTCCATATCCTTCCTCTTAACCATGCTAACCCCTTTCTTCCTTCACTGCTCGTGCTATCTATATACCTCTCCCTCCCCCAAGCTATCTTTCAATGGAATATAGAAAACAAGTGATCTCGTCTCTGCTAATTGACTAAACAGTATCTGGATCTCCATGTCTTCAAATCTTATTCTAGCCCCTTTCCAAAACCTTTATAAGTAGTTTCTCTCTTTCTCCAAATATCACACATACCATTATCTTCTAAATTATTTCGTAAATTACTTACCCATCCTTTCTTTGGTAAACTTAGTTCTTGATACTTCAGGCATTGTTTCAATACATTCCCCTTCTCTAAATTCAATACTCTATACCAATATTTTAGTGCCCTTTCTATAACTAACCCTTTTCTTGGAACTCTCCCCATTTCTGTTAGAGCTGTTTCATTTACAGTTATATTGGCAGCCCTAGAACTTCCTTACAAAACCCCCTGTGTACATAATCTAAGACTTCCCATCCCATTTCCAGCACCCATATCTCAACACCATATAGCATTCGTGCCTCAACCACCAAATTATATACCCTTTCTAACCATTTCATTTCCATTTCAGGTGTTTTATATAAACATCCTCTTACAGCTGCCATTGCTGCTTTCCCTTTTGCCAGTGCACATTTCTTTTGCTTCTCCCATTTCCCTCCTGCATCAATTTTCATTCCTAAGTAATAACATTCACATACCCCTTTATATTCTATTCCCTCTTTCTGCCACTTCTCATGTTTACTCAGTTTGCTGCCTTTTTTAAAAACTACAATTTGGGTTTTACCTCTATTCCTTGATCACAATTTGTATATGAACATGTATCAACTTTGTAGTACAGGTTTTCATTCTTGCTTTTTTCTTCCCTTTCTATATTTGAGACAATTTTTTTTTCCAAAAGGTTTTATACTTAAATACTTTTCCTCTTGGAATACTTTGTTTTGCATACTGTATTATTAAATTGCAAAATTTGCTTGTTATGCTATCTGTTGATTCATTTTCATTTATTGGTAGGTTTCTGTCTGTAGATTTGTGTAAATTTTTTTCCAATTTACTTTTTTATAATTTCAGGAAAATTGTGATTTTTTTACTGATTTTTTATTTTTGTTAGTTTATTTTGAAATTTTTAGTGAAGTAATTGTTACTCTTTAGCCACAGCTTGAGTCCTCTATATTGTTCTTGAAAGTCTGAAAATATCTCATGAAATTCATGTAAAATCTGGCTTTGTTGTGGGTCCTTTGAGTGGAGGAAAATAGGTTTATGTTTTGTTTATAAAGAAGTTCTAAATTATTTGAGATATGAAATCTAATATTGTTTTACCTGTTTTATTTATATTTGTTTAGCCTCATTGTGTAGCATGAACATTGACATCCCCAACAATAATTGTTTTTGTTTTGATTTTTATGTTACTTAGATTTGGATTGTTGTTGGGTAGATTTTATAAGCTGTATATTCATATATGATTCTGGTGTTTCCATATATCAATTTGTATTGTTACTGATTTGTTCTTCTTACACATTTCTTTCATTATTTTAAAATTGTATGTTATATATAAGTTTGAATTTAGGAGTCACTATGTTTACACTCAGTCTTCACTTACTTGTTGTTGTATAATTGAAATGTTTTCAAGATCATTCGATCTCATCCTCAGCTGTTTGGTGACTACATGAACCTCCCTCTTCTTCCCGGCATTAAATGAAGTATTAAAACTTAGTGCCCCTAACACCAGATGGCAGAGTGATCGGAGCTCTGTAGTAGTGGAAGAAGAGGGAGGTTCATTTAGTCACCAAACAGCTGAGGATGAGATCGAATGATCTTGAAAACGTTTCAATTATACAACAACAAGTAAGTGAAGACTGAGTGTAAACATAGTGACTCATAAATTCAAACTTAAATATGAAGAATGCTTCACTGTTAATAATGCTTCTGCTTGTAATATTTGTATGTTATATATTTATGTACAAAGTAGTCCGCCTCCATGTGGTGTTTCCTGGGTAACACTAAATGGACTACAACACAGGCATGCTTCCCAATACAATACATGCTGTTTTTGAATGCCGGAGGAATGAATCAAAGCAAAAAGACCAGGATAGACAATCTTTTAAGAGACAATGATGCAGATGTTTTCATCATAGCTGAAGCAAATATAGATCAACAAAACGAAAAATGTTATCAGTTTTTAAAATATAACACAAGTATATTAGAAAAACATATACATATAGTAAGTGGTATATTTGTTGGCATCAAACAATGTATAAATAGAAAGTTTGAAATTTTAAAAGAAATGAACCAAGATGACACCTCTGAAATAATTTGAATAACAGCAAACAAAAACATAAATTCAAAATCTATGGAATTTACAGCCCACCCAATAACAACCACCTCAACCTAGACATAGTAGATAGTGACAATAAGACAATCATAATTGGCGATTTCAATGGACATTCTCCAAGTAATAATAATAAAGCTGGCATAGTCATTGAAGAATTTATAGATACCAACTTAATGAAAATACTACACAGGGATGAAGACCCAAAAACCTACATACACTATACAGGACAGTCAACCAATCCAGATATCGCGATCATATCAACTGATCTAGAAGATAAAACTACAAAAAAAGTAATAGAAGACAGTGGTAGTGGACACAGAGCCATAATAACATAAACAAACCTAAATCAACAACCATCCAACACATAAGGAAAACTAAAGCCTAAATGCAACTTCAAAAAGGCACATTGGGAAGAATATAAAATGACAACAAACAAATTCCTGAGACTTCCAAATGACATGACAAGATAGCATTTGAATTGACATTGCCTCCATTATGATGTAACAGTTTTACTGCTGTAACTCAATCCTCAAATCTCTTTTGTAAAAGCAAGTTTTCACTATGAACAGGCAAGAGGATGGGGATTTGCACCCTTTGCAGGCAAACAGACACTTTTATGGATGGGGAACACTTACTAGTTTGTCCAGCAATTTCAAGAATTCAGGGAGATATTCAAACTCAACTAACATCCTATTATTGGGATGCCAGACAGAGAATGGATCAAATCTCAGATCGAGAGCATTAGCAAACCACCCCCAACTTTGTAGTACAATAATGCAAATTTTGAGATCACAATAAAATAATATCAATTTGTGGGATTATGCTTTTAACTAATAATCAGTAAGTGATGTATTTGAATAAAATGACTTGATCATAATAAACTTTGTCTGAACATAGGGAGCAGAAAAGAGGAGACAGTCTTTCACTACATCCACAAAGAATTTGTGCCATTTTAAATATGCTAGTTTTCAAATAAGATGAAAATTTAGGTTGTTCAAAATTATAGGAAACTAAAAGCACATAAGAAATGTGTTATAATGATGCAAATAAGAGGAAAATGTTAGTACCAAGAATGGAAAGGGAAGATACCATTGTGCTAACTTAGTTTCTTTTATTGTTGTTGGTTTCCCAAAAATAATGTTTTGATTTGTCTGTATTTGGTGGGTTTTTTCTTTAAGTTACAATCCAATGTTTCAATATTTGCTTTTACAGTCCAATATTTATTTAAATAGCTGCAGAATTCTTTTTAGCATTGTCCTTAAGCTTTTGTAATATTAGCTGCCAAAGCTTTTGTTTTTTTATGCTATGTAATGTGAACGGTTATGATTACCTGAATTGTGAATAAAACAAATGCAAACAATCTGTGTGAAAAATAACAATAGTACTTCAGCTTCTCTACCACAGGGTACTGTTTGGACTCCATCTAGGATGATTACAAGGCTAGGAGAGGAAATAGCCGACCCAAGCTCTATCTACTACTGGGCAGCTAAACACAAGATACCTGTTTTCAGCCCTGCCCTTACAGATGGAAGCATTGGGGATATGTTGTATTTCCATTCCTATCGCAATCCTGGCCTTCTGCTGGATATAATCCAAGGTAATATATTGGAACATATTGGCTATTAGCAATGGTGTTAGCTCATATACGTTGGGTGCTAGTATTTTGGATAATCTTTTTTTAAATCATTACATCACCCACACATTCACACTCTCATTCATACTTCTACTCTGGGGAAGATGGGGAATCATTCTGGTTGGAGAAAAATTCACACCCCCAGTTGGGAATCGAACCCGGGACCCCCTGCACAGCAGGCAGGTTTCCTCCGACTGATTGCCTATTCTTGTTCATCTGTGAGTCCTCCTTTCATGTGCTGACTATTCACTCTTTGTTTAATTACTGTTTTCTCCTAGCCATCAAAATGTCTTATGTCATATTTTGTTTTCTACTCTCATATGGACTTCCTGACTCCTCTTCTCCAGCTGTATCCACAGCTTGAATATTCAAGTTATACCTTTGAACAAACAAGCTTTCCTCGTCCTTTATGTCAATTATCTCTTCACTAAACTTTGAAAAATTCTCTTCTTCACCTGTTTCAGATGACTGCTCTTTCGGATCCCATTCAATACCTGTGTCACTTTCATTGCTGGACATATTCTTCTATCCACATCTGCTTTGCAGCTTGCAGACATTCATGATTTAAACTTATTTACTGTTTTGCTGAATCAATGAATGCCCATTATTATAGAGAAACGAAGGTATACAACACATGCTATTTGAATGGAGGGAAAAAAATTGGCATAAATAAAGTTTTAGACAAAAAGTGTAAGGAAAATAGCGCAGTATTGTAAAAAATAAAGAATAAATAGATATTTAATCTTAAAAGAGGAAAAGGACAATAACTTATGACTATGTAAATAATCTGTAATAAGTAAAACTAAAGTAGTGAAGATATTTACTATAATTTGTTAATGTATAATGATTAATGAAATTGTAACATAATAGTGGCCAACTAATTTCAGTGGGCAGTCTAACATATATAATGTCTTAATACTTCTTCTTCTTCTTCTTCTTCTTCTTCTTCTTCTTCTTCTTCTTCTTCTTCTTCTTCTTCTTCTTCTTCTTCTTCTTCTTCTTCTTCTTCTTCTTCTTCTTCTTCTTCTTCTTCTTCTTCTTCTTCTTCTTCTTCTTCTTCTTCTTCTTCTTCTTCTTCTTCTTCTTCTTCTTCTTCTTCTTCTTCTTCTTCTTCTTCTTCTTCTTCTTCTTCTTCTTCTTCTTCTTCTTCTTCTTCTTCTTCTTCTTCTTCTTCTTCTTCTTCTTCTTCTTCTTCTTCTTCTTCTTCTTCTTCTTCTTCTTCTTCTTCTTCTTCTTCTTCTTCTTCTTCTTCTTCTTCTTCTTCTTCTTCTTCTTCTTCTTCTTCTTCTTCTTCTTCTTCTTCTTCTTCTTCTTCTTCTTCTTCTTCTTCTTCTTCTTCTTCTTCTTCTTCTTCTTCTTCTTCTTCTTCTTCTTCTTCTTCTTCTTCTTCTTCTTCTTCTTCTTCTTCTTCTTCTTCTTCTTCTTCTTCTTCTTCTTCTTCTTCTTCTTCTTCTTCTTCTTCTTCTTCTTCTTCTTCTTCCTCTTCTTCTTCCTCTTCTTCCTCTTCTTCTTCCTCTTCTTCCTCTTCTTCTTCCTCTTCTTCTTCCTCTTCTTCTTCCTCTTCTTCTTCCTCTTCTTCTTCCTCTTCCTCTTCCTCTTCCTCTTCCTCTTCTTCTTCTTCTTCTTCTTCTTCTTTCTCCACTTACAAGTTTTTTGGTGAAGACTAGTTTCTGGGAACTTTTTCCCTATCGTCAGTTTTTTCCCTATCGTCAGTTCTGTGGTTGACTGATGATGTTTCTGGTGTCTGCATCTGGCTTAATGTCATGCTGCCATCTAATGTTCTGGTAAGTTTGATGATGTCATGCACAGCAGATTTCAAAATTCATCAAGAGGTCCTGTTTCTTCGTAATAAATATGTTTTCCCAAATCTGTAGTTCCAGAGGTTTCTTTGCCTGTTTGATCAGTTATTTTTCTTGTTGTATGTTGCATGTTGCCATACTACGTTAAAAAAACTAGAAAACCTAAACACCAGATATGGCAAATTTACATTTCATCCAAAATACTTCAAAAAATTTGAAAAGATATTTAAGAGCTTCAACATAAAATTAGCCCCTCAGAACAAACACAACATCCGCAACTTACTAAACCACCCTCTAAAAAATAGCCCACCGAAAACTCAATTATCAGGCATTTACCAAATGAGCTGCCAAGATTGTGACAAGATATACATTGGTAAGACCAAAAGGAATTTAGGAATAAGAATGAAAGAACACTTCAGAAATATCAAATTCAAACACATGGACAAGTCGGCCGGTGCACATCACTTTTGGTCTGAGAATCACAACATAAAACAAGAAATAGAACTGATCAAACAGGCAAAGAAACCTCTGGAACTACAGATTTGGGAAAACATATTTATTACGAAGAAACATGACCTCTTGATGAATTTTGAAATTCCCGCTGTAGATGACGTCATCAAACTTACCAGAACATTAGATGGCAGCACGACACCAAGTCGTCAGATGCAGACACTGGATGCATCATCAGTCAACCACAGAACTGACGATTAGGAAAAAGTTTCCAGAAACTAGTCTTCACCAAAAAACTTGTAAGTGGAGAAAAGTATATACAAGGTTGACTCATTTGCCTAATTTTAGTTACAATGGCACTCCACTTTCTGAAATACTTCTTTTTATTCTATATAATTATCCTAATCGTTGAATATTATGGTAGTGTGTCTGCCTCACGTTCAAGAGGTGCCGAGTTCGAATATCGGTCAGGGTGAGTTACCTGGATAAGGTTTTTTCCAGGGTTTTCCTTATCCTGAAACACGAATGTCGCATAACTCTAAGCTCTATGAACCCCGGGCTCATTTGAGCATCATTTCATCCATTCCATTCATCAGTCTGGAGTCCAGCACAGTAAATCCCAGTCACACTTGCTGCAAGAACTCCTTAATATTATGCATTTCCGACTTCTGCATAAGTCATGCACACTCAGTGAGAAAGTAGACCTTGGATGGTTGTTTACATGTGTTAATACTACAACATGGTTGCACATTCACTACATAAACATGTGTACGTATTAAAAAAAAATTTCAGGATGAAGAGTTCATGTGAAAAAGCTAGATGAAAATTTAGGCCTAAATTTTGTAACAGACCTCTTCTGATTAGAAATACAATATTGCATGTCACGGATCAGTTTAGTGAAACAGGTTTTGAGAATAACAAGAAAAGGCAACAAACCCTTAAGTTCTTACTGAAGAAAAACTCGAATCAGTGCTGCTTTGGCATGCAGTCCTAAAAGTCCTTGAGACATTTAGGACAGCAGCAGGAATGTCGAAAGCATCAGCTCATAGTGTTGAAATTACTCAAATTAAAGCTTATGTAATTATAGTATCTCACCAATTAGAACATATATATTATAACAAAAGACTTGGATTCTGTAATTGGGGAAATTGATCCCAGGAAATTTTTATTTTCTGATGAGGCATGGTTTCATCTACATGGCCATCATATAGTGTCTTGTAATAACAGGTGTTGTCATAAAATAAAACAAATATTATTTATGAGGCATCATTGCACAATGAAAAAGTAGAAGTGTGGTGTGCCATTAGTGCTAACAGAATTATTGGTACTATATATTTTTTGTTTTGTTTTAAGGAACAACAGTGATAAGTACAGACAGGTATATAATTTTAGATAAACAGTGATATGAGGAATGTGTCATAGCATATTTTCAGCAGCAACATATTCCATACTGCTTTTGATCAATGTTTGAATTTTGCTGTATATTTGACCATACACTCATAAATAGAGCTGGAATTTTAATGTAGTATCAATTGGAAAATATGTACATAAATATGTGGTGAAACTTGGGAAAATATGTAGAAAAATATGTAAACTCTTTAAAATATGTGATATAAAATATTAAATATTTAATGCAAATTTCTAATATTATGCTCAAGAACTATTGTTCGCGAAACATGTCCTCAATGTAGGTACGTAAGTGAAGCTGATGTGTAAAAAAGTACGACTCATCTATAATTTAATTAAATATTTTTCTAGGTTATCTGGGGTCATTGATAGCCGTTTGTCAGATAGAACATTCTTATAAGTGGAAAATGACTGCTGAACATTGCATGATGTGACTGGGGAATCTTTCCTGGGGAAATGTTCTGAGGACAATCTATAATGTCCCCTTTTAGATTTGACACACACTGCGAAATGTTGAATATCCAGGAGTTGTACTCAAGCTATTTTTAATTTATTACATGCACTCTTACCCTTCTCCCATGCATTATACTTAGTTTTCAACTGCATCTTCCACAAAACCAATAGAAGCTTCAATTGGAAGTCCTGAAGTTTTCTAACATGTGATACTCTCTGGGAGCCAGCTAAAGTTGCTTCTAATGTAGGAGACAAAACAAACACTTTGGAATCACTGATGGTATGTTGAGATTCATGAATAGCTGCAGCACTTTCAGGATCAAAAGAATCCACAACAGTCTTTATGTCATCGAAATGTTCACCATAAAGTTCGCTGCTTCAATCCACATTCCCCACCTAGCTAGTTAACACTGGTTCTGGAGGCAATGGTTTTCCTGGAAGTTGCTCTTTGTAGTTCACTCACTGTGGGGCTTTTAGAAACACTTTTTTTGTTGCCGAAATTAATGTATTCACTTCTGGAAACTGAACTCTTATATCTTTGGCAACACGTTGCAAACCATGAGCTAAGGACGTCAAATGGAGCATATTGGGGTAAAATATCTCCAGAGCAGTTGCTGCTTTAAGCATGTATGGTGCTGCATCAGAATATAGCAC
>CM060951.1:131657359-131677359 GCA_030765055.1 Mantis religiosa
TTTGGAAACCACCGCTTAGCTGCAAGGTACGCAGCCAGCTGAAGTCAAAGTGGCAGCAGCCAGGGGAGACGCTGCAGGAGTTCGCCCTGGCAATCGAGCAGCTGGCCAGTACGGCCTTAGTCGAACTCCCACCAAAGTTTGTATCCCGAAGGGCTGCCAATACTTTTGTCGACGGGGTACGAGACACAGAGATTCGTCAGCGCTTAATGCTCGGCGATTACAAAACTATCCATGAGGTGTTAACGGCAGCACTGAGGATGGAGGTGGCCAAGGTGACAGCTACCCCGACTTCCAGAACAAGCAGTATCCGCAATAATGGAGACCGAAGACCAGTCGAGGGACGCCGTCGAAGACCAAGTGGCATATGTTGGGGGTGTGGACAGCCGGGACACCTGGAGAGAGGCTGTCCACAGCAGGAAGAGCAGCCGGAGAACGAGTAAGGGCCGGCGTGGCGAGGGGCACATTGGCGCCTTCACCATCCCCTCGAGTGACTGCGCGCTGTAAGCCGGCGTACGTATGACAGCCACGTCTCGGACGGTTGGTTGAGAGGGAAGTCGTGCCGTGTGCTCGTAGACACCGGGGCAGCCGTGACCATCATCAGACCTGACGTGGTCAAGGGTTTGCCGTCGAGAAAACCAATCCAACCATACCAGCAAGTGACACCATGAGGTGATACCTTGCCTGTGGAGAAGGAGGCCCAACTGAAGTTGACCTTGGGACGGAGTGCCGTGCGTCTGTGGATGTTCGTCGTGAAGGCGGCAGAGGAGGTGATACTGGGATTGGATGCCCTCGAGAGCCACGAGGCGACGGTCGACGTCGGCAGGAAGGTCCTGCGGCTCAATGGAGAAGAGGTGATACTCCGGCAACCCGAAGAGTGCCTGGGAATCTGCAAGGTCATCTTGAAGGAAGACGTGGTGGTCCCCACGAAGAGCGAGGTGGTGGTGACGGCGCGACTGGAAGGCCAGCGGAAGAAGAACATAATGCTGGACCAGAAGACACCTGTGCACGGACTATGTAGCCAGGACATTGTGCCGTGCCGAGAGGAGGTGCCAATGAGGCTGCTCAACCTGACAGACACCGATAACGACATCCAGGCCTGGACGGAGTTGGGGACGTGCGAGCCCGTGGTCAATGTAACCGCAATCAACGCAACACCTGGGGCCCCGGCTTGAAGGCTTAATGGAGAGGGTGGCTGACCATCTGACCGCAGAATAGCTGGACAAGGTTCGACAACTGCTGAGAGGATACCAGCGCGTCTTCAGCCAAGGTAACAGTGACTACGGCCGCATGGACAAAGTGCTTCACCACATCGACATCGGAGACGCTCGGCCTATTCGGCAACCACCTAGATGCGTTGCGCTGGCAAAACAAGCAGCTGTACGGGTAATGCTAGAGGACATGAAATCCAGGGAGGTGATTGAACAGTCTGACAGCCCTTGATGTTCCCCTGTAGTTCTGGTGACAAAGAAGAACGCCAAGCTACACCTCTGCGTGGACTACAGGAACTTGAACGCTGTTACCAGGAAGGATTGCTTCCCCTTACCCCGGATTGACGAAACTCTGGACATGCTAGCTGGTGCACAGTGGCTCTCGACCCTGGATGTGAAGTCGGCTTACTGGCAGGTAGCTCTGGACCCAAGAGACAAGGAGAACACCACATTCTCGATAGGCCAAGGGCTTTGGCAGTTCACAGTTATGCCCTTTGGCCTCTGCAACGCGCCAGCTACATTCCAACACCTCATAGAGTCAGTGATGAAGAGCATCTGGAAAACCTGAGCAAGGTGCTACAGAGGCTGCAGGTGACTAACTTGAAGCTGAACGCGAAGAAGTAACAGCTCTTCCGCAAGGAAGTCAACTACTTGGGTTACATATTCTCACCAATCGGAGTGGCCACAGACCCAGAGAAGACACACGCTGTGAGAGATTGGCCATGCCCAAAGGATAAGGGAGAGTTTCGCAGTTTCCTGGGGCTGCTGTGCAGTTATTACCGCCGCTTCATAAAGGGCTTCTCCAACATCGCCAAGCCCCTCACCCGCCTGACAGAGGAACACCGACCTTATGTGTGGACGGAGGATGCCGAAGGCGCTTTCCAGCACCTGAAGAAGCCACTGTGCAGTTCTCCTATTTTGGAATTCCCACAACCAGCTGGCGCCTTCATTGTGGACACCAACGCCAGCAACCATTGCATTATAGGCATCCTATCCCAAGTCCAGGGCGGCCGCGAACGAGTGATAGCCTGCTACAGCAAGACGCTATCCAAGGCAGAGGAGAACTACTGCTTCATCCGGCAAGAGTTACTGGCGGTAGTAAAGACCTAGGAGCACTTCCACAAGTATCTGTATGGTCAGCCATTCCACCTCAGGACTGATCACTACACCCTAACCTGGCTACTGAGCTTTAGAAACTTGGAAGGCCAGACAGCACATTGGGTCCAGAGGCTGCAGGAGTACGACTTTAACCCTTGAGCATCATAGAGGGAGGAGCCACGGCAATGCAGATGCCATGTCCCGAAGACCCTGCCCATAAGACTGCGGTCAATGCACAAAAGTGGAAGAGAAGGAGCATGCCGCAGCTGTCAGAGTGGTCACGGCAGTGCCTGTGGATGGCTGGGATAGCGCAGGTCTGAGGAGGGAGCAGCGGGCAGATGCAGACTTGGCGCCACTCTTGAGAGAAGTGGAGGCAGGGACAAGACCAACCTGGAAGGACATCGCACCAAGGAGCGCCAAATACCAGTCCTACTGGGCCCAATGGGACTCACTGAAGACAAGAGAGGGCATGCTGTTCTGGATATGGGAATCACCTGATGGGAAGATGCAGAGAGAACAGTTGGTACTTCCCCGGAGTAAGGTGAGTTCCAGCTGACGATAAGAGCAAAAGCTCTTGAAACATGTCCTGTGAAAAAACAGTGTGCGTGAAGCAGTGTTCAATATCTTCTCGATTCACTTTTGTGCTAAGTTGTGCTTCACTGTCTCTATGCTTCTTTCAAGTTTATACTTTGTTTTCTAATTCCTCAATGCCTACTCTTTGCATTTCTATAACCTCACTTTGTTGTTGTTTAATTACATTTACTTCCTTAGCTACTTCATTCCTAATATCCTGTACTCCATTTTCTTGTATCATCTTTATCTCCTGAAACATCTCCCTTAACTTAACAACTTCAATTTCATTTGATTCTATTTTCTGAGTTAATGATTTCATTCCTTCTCTACACTCTTTCCTGCCCTTCTCGATTTCCTGTTCTAGATTACTCCTCAATACAAACCTCAAATCATTTGCATTGCTTGCTAACTCTTATCTTATCTCCTGTCTCAAATTATGTGCATTTTGTTCTAAAGCTTGTGCTAATTCTGATTTTACATCATCTGAATCTTGTCTTAAACTAGCTTCCATATTACTCATACCTTGTCTTAAACTATTTATACTAACATTCATTTGCGCTAACATTTCCAATATACCTTCATTATCATTACCCTTAACTACTTCCATTCTAACATCTTTTTCTACTTCTTCCCTCACATTTTTACTATTATTTCCTATATCTTTTTTACCTTCCATTTTGGCAACTATTTTTCCATTTTTCAATAACATAAGTTCTTTTACAATACACTTTATAACTTTTCTTATTTATTTTGTTAGTTTGTACTCACTCATCTTCTTTCTTTATTCTTGATATTTGTTACCTCCACACTCGATTTATTCTTTCCATGACGTGTTCACTCTAATTCAAGTCCCTCAATGGTCGCCATATGTAACAGTATTACTTCAGTGTAGTTTCCACCAAATTCATGATGCTAATTTCTCTCCATCTTATTCGGGTCCACGTTTGGGTGCCATATGTAACAGGATTTCTTCATTGTAGTTCACATGCAATGTTGAATATACTATGATGATGCCCCACGTTGTGGCGACATGTGGAACAGGATTTCATCGGTGTAGATTGAATTTGTCCTTGAATATTGTGTACCACTTTTTCAGCACAATCTTTTCCCATCTCGTGTCAGTTTGTGCGGCTATCAGTTTCTTCAGGTCACCAATTGTATAACCTGGACTACATTTTACTCAAACTTTCTTTCCCAGTCAATCATTGCAGGTTACCTCCAGCATATCGATAAATCCTTACTTTCTTAATAAATAGTTTCCGTTAATCACATAAAATTGCTTACTCCTGCATGTCCACTCTTCAAAATAAAAACCTTTCATCTTCCCTGCATCCTTTTTCCACCAGGAAGACTATTGATTCTTTTCTCTCTCCATAGCAACCGTTCATTTCTTTATACTGACATCACTTGTACCAACCAATATTGTTTATTTTGTTCTAGAATTTCACATCCACATATTTATATATACCACATATTTATATCCACATATTTATATCCACATATATCCACGTTATAATATTTTTAAACATTTTTTTAAAATTCTAAATAACACTACCAAGTAAATAAACAAAACTCATTTTAGTGCCAAACAAAAACAACTGTTACAGCTTAAAGAGTATTTTAGGAAAATCAGGAACAAAGAAATAGACAAATCAGCAGTAGCGTACTGTTTTTGGAATGATAATCACGATATAGAACAAGAAATCCATTTATTAAAAAGTGTTTGGGTCCAACTGCATTAACCATGTGGAAAAAGATGTTCATAAAGAAATATGAAGGAAAACTGTTCCCTTTCGACATCACCTTTGAAGAGAATCCAAACTTCAGGTTCATCAATATACCAACAGAGACGCCCCTATCGCCTCCAAGGAATTTGCAAATCAAAATTTAATAGTCAACATCAGCTGAGGATTTTAGGAAGGTTCTCTCTAGTGTGTTCTAGATAAACACTAGCAATATATCGAAAACTGAATACTAGTACAACTCAAAATTATATTAACTACAAAAAGTTTGGAAACCTTAACATGTCTCTATGTCCCTCAAATGATACATTTAAATTTGCTAATATTATTTTCATATTTCTAAAGTTTTTAAATTATATTCTATCTAATAAATCATGATGCATCTTTTAACAGATAACTTCCATAAAATACTAACTAAAATTTTAATTTTAATCTGGAATAAATTTGTAATCCTTATGTTCTGATTTTCCTTTATGTGCAGATATTCGACGCTTGAATACAATTGCAGTGAAGGCTTGTCATACAGGAATGGTCATTGTTGGTGGAGGAGTTATTAAGCATCATATCTGCAATGCAAATCTGATGGTAACTTAAATATTTGTCTTTTTAGCACATAGAATTAGTTTTATATTTCATAAACGAAAATACTTTGTAATACTGGCAACAAAATAGTTTTTTTGAAATTCTGAAGTTGCAATAATGCCGAAAGTTACAATAGTTGTGATATTAGGATGTACTATTTCTTTATAGCTATTTCTATGACCTAGCTGCAGTTTTGAGCAGATATTATCCAAATTTGTTAAATGATTATTTTTCTCAAAATGTTAATAATTTTGTATGTTTAAACATTTTATAGCTTTTAATAATGACATCACTTTTTAAAGCAAATGTAGATGAATATAATGTAGCATCTTTTTACTGTGCCAGTTTTAAAACAAATTTAAAAAAAAAAAAAAGCGTAATGAGGGGATTATATTTGTAATTTTTAGCCCATTGTTAAGGTAAATAAAATCAATTTATGTAAATTCTATATAACAGATGGAAGGAAACTTATTACATTCCTTCCAATATATAGGATCTCAGTATCGGACACTTAAGCTTTTTGTTCCATAATAACTTTGGAAATGGGTACAGTCAATATTAAAAAAATTATTTTTGAACAAATGTTTTGTGTGTGTTTAATTGTACCAAATAAGTTATCCACAGTAAGTACTGACAGAAGATAATTTGTAAATCTCACAGTTTCCCCAGTTTGAAAACAAGGAACTCTATATCGGACTGTCTGAATATTGTAAGACCAGTACAAAAGTGAATCGATAAGATATTGACACATTGCTTCACTCACACTGTTTATTCACAGGACATGTTTCAAGAGCTCTTGCTCCTATCATCAGCTGATACTCGATTAGTGTAAGTTGTAGTGGTTTCCTCTTTCTCCGTATTGTCAATAGATGGCGTGATGTACTTGTCAAAGATGTCCGGTGGTGGAGTTTCAAAATTCATGACTCTATGACGATTTTTGTTGATGAAGATTTTTTCCCATACGGAAAGGTCTATGGGGTGATTAACATATTTTATTAGAGATGTTTCCAAGTTGATGTCATGTCTAGTATTCAAAAAATGAAAAGCCACTGCTGATTTTTCTGTTTCACCATTTTTAATGTTTCTTAGATGTTCTTTAGTTCTGATGTTAATATTTCTTTTTGTTTTTCCTATATAAATTTTAGGGCAAGTTTCACATTTGATCTCATAGATTCCTGGTTTTTCTTTGGTAGTGATTGAATTTTTGGGAGGGCCTTTTAACAAATTTCTGATATTAAACCTATTTTGAGGTGCAAGAGTTATGTTGTGTTTTGAGAAGATTTTTTGGAATTTGTTTTAGGCTGATGGGTGGAAGGTGAATTTTTTAAAAAGTTTTTTCTCTTTTTCTCCTGTAGGTTCTAGGGTGGTGGTTTCTTTTATTTTCTTAGCTTTGTTGAGTCTGTTAACTGTTTTGTCTACTAAATTTGGGTTGAAACCGTTGGATATAGCTACTTTTTTATGTGTAGGTATTCTTCTTGATAATCTTCTCTGTTTAGTGGAAAGTTGATCATCCGAAAGATTAAACTGTTGAAAATGGCATGTTGGTGTTGTTTTGGGTTGAAACTGTTGTTCTTGATGTAATTATCTGTGTGTGTCGGTTTCCTGTAAATACCAAAGGTGAGTTTGTTGTTCATTTTTCTGATCTTGATGTCCAAAAAGGGGAGCACAACATCCTCTTCTGTTCCCAATGTAAATTTTATAGCTGGATTTTGTATATTCAAAAGTCTAAGACCATCTTGTATGAGTTTTTTAGGTACTATTGCAAAAATGTCGTCAACATAGTGATACCACACTTTGAAATAATTTGGAAAAGTTTTTGTGATATGTGTTTCAAAAGCACTCATAAATAAATCTGCCAAGAAGGGAGATAATGGGTTGCCCATAGCTAGGCCTGTTTTTTGTTTATAGATCTGTCCATTAAAGCTGAAAAAATTTTGATTGATACAAATTTCTGTAAGTTGTGAAAGTTCTTCTATTTCTTCAGATGTTATTTGTATTGATTCCAGCCATTTTTTGAGAAGTGGAATAAGCTCATTGGTAGGTATACTTGGATATAAAGAAATGACGTCAAAGGAAACTAAAGCATCTGTAGAGTTGATCTTTGTGTCCTTCAGGAGATTTAACAATTCAAACGAGTTTTTAATACTTAAATTTTCAAATTTTGTGAAGGATCTGAAGATTTGAACCAGCCATTTTGATAGTTGGTAAGTGGGTGCATCAATGTTATTAATTATTGGTCTGAGGGTAATTTCAGGTTTATGTATTTTGGGTAAACCATATATGTATGGTGTTTTTGGATTGTCTATTTTATTGTTCAATTTATCTCTTTTAGTCATGATTTTACTGTTTTTAATTGCTAATTCCACATATTTGCATGCTTTCTTTAATGGATTGTTTTCTAGTTTAACAAATTCTTTTCTAGATGTGTGTTTGGAGGAATTTAGTAACAGTGACGTCAAAATTAATATAAAAATTATTTGTGGTTGGTTTATTGACACTCGTCACTTACTTTTTCATATATTTATGAGAGACTAGTTTCAGAGGCCCTGGCCTCCATTTTCAATCTCTTCCCAACTGGCATCTGTTATCTGCTCTCTCTGGTGGTGGAACTATGAACTTTTTTGTCAAATTATCTACTGGCGGGATTTCAAAGTTCATTACCAATATGTATAGATATGTTGACGACATCTTTGCAATTGTACCAGGTAAACATTTGGATGATGCATTAAAATTACTCAATCTGCAAGAAAGGACTATCAAATTCACAATAGAAAAGGAAATCAATGGACAACTACCTTTCTTGGATCTAAATATCATCAGGAATGATACAAAAATAAAATTTGGAATTTACAGGAAGCCAACACATTCAGAAAATTATATAAAAAATAATAGCCACAACCCAATTACACATAAACATGCAATAATAAACAGCCTTACACACAGACTAGTTAACATACCCATGGAAAAAGAAGAATATTTCAAGGAACAAAAAGCAATAATACACATAGCAGAAGAAAACGAATACAACAAAAGTTTGGTGTTGAAGAAAATTAGAAAATCTAAACTAAAGAAAACCATTAAGGAAGCAACCACATTTATTAAAGAAAAAGAAAGCAACAGCATATTCAGTTCATTCACATATCATCCAAAAACATTTAATAAATTTAAAAAGATATTCAAGGAACAAAATATCATCTTGGCACCTACTAATAGATACTCAATTTTAAAATTACTAAATTCAAAAACAAAAGATGAAATTCCTTCAGGTAACAAATCTGGAATATACCAAATAAATTGTAAGAATTGTGAAAAATGCTACATAGGTCAAACAAAAAGAAATTTAAAAACCAGAGTCAAAGAACACTTTAGAAACATCAGATTGAAACAAGAAGACAAGTCAGCAGTAGCATTTCATTTTTGGAATGAAAACCATGACATTGATCCAAATCCAAAATTATTAAAAGGAGTGATATACCAAAATAGATTGACAACATGGGAGAACATATTCATCTGGAAAAATAAGGATCGCGTAATGAACTTTGAAATCCCGCCAGTAGATAATTTGACAAAAAAGTTCATAGTTCCACCACCAGAGAGAGCAGATAACAGATGCCAGTTGGGAAGAGATTGAAAATGGAGGCCAGGGCCTTTGAAACTAGTCTCTCATAAATATATGAAAAAGTAAGTGACGAGTGTCAATAAACCAACCACAAATAATTTTTATATTAAATTCTTTTCTGTTTAAAAGGTTGTTTAACATCAGAACTAAAGAACATCTAAGAAACATTAAAAATGGTGAAACAGAAAAATCAGCAGTGGCTTTTCATTTTTTGAATACTAGACATGTTATCAACTTGGAAACATCTCTAATAAAATGTGTTAATCACCCCATAGACCTTTCCGTATGGGAAAAAATCTTCATCAACAAAAATCGTCATAGAGTCATGAATTTTGAAACTCCACCACCGGACATCTTTGACAAGTACATCATGTCATCTATTGACAAAACGGAGAAAGAGGAAACCACTACAACTTGCACTAGTCAAGTATCAGCTGATGATAAGAGCAAGAGCTCTTGAAACATGTCCTGTGAATAAACAGTGTGAGTGAAGCAATGTGTCAATATCTTCTTGATTCACTTTTGTACTAATTTGTGCTTCACTGTCCCTATGCTTCTTCCAAGTTTATACTTTGATTGTAAGACCACTTGTTATTTCAATGTATCTTTGTATTACTTTTTAAGACAAATGTCACATTTATAATAATCACTTATAATAGTCCTTTAAGAGTTGGCACAGTTTTCATGAGCCCAAACCGTGCATATGTGGCACTGGATCCAGTTTTCATGAAATATTTGCCACAAATGATGCTGTTGGTATTTTCATATTCAAATCTCAGTGCTTTTCTCACTCTTTGTGCATGAAATCGCTAAAAATGTTGTAGTTCAAGCTGTAGATGCCACAACAAGAAGCTGCTGACTTATAAGCTCCATTCTGCACATCTTGGTGCTAATTTCTGAAATTTATTTTTATTTTTTATTGCAGTGGCAGAAGATGGCTATCTAATATTTTTACTTGGTGGTTCTTCTCTTCCAAAAAGATGGTTTTATATGTACCAATGGCAGGTTTCAATTTTGTTTCATTTCCTGCAGAAATTAATTTCAGTCTGTCTCCTAATTTGCTTTTAGGGACATACTCATTTGCTTCCCTAATGCTCAGATCCCCACCCCCCTTACCACTTCATTAATTGCTAACTTCATGTTTTCCGCTGTCCAGTTTTCTCCATTGCTCCCCATATTAGTCTAAAACAAAAGGAATAAAAGAAATGATAAGAAAGCTATGAATATGTTTGTGCAATAACGTGTTCCAAATTATTGTCTGATATAAGGTGTATTAAACATAAAACATAAACAAGTCACTACCTCACCAGTATTTTAGTATCAGGTTCACAAAATTATCTTTGTGCATCTCGAAGCAGGTCGGAAATAAGAAACTTCTCTTTTATGTATCAATTGTTTGTTCACAGTCACACAATGCTTCCTTTCCAGCTTGCTTTTAGAAGGTCCAACACTTCGTTAGCTAAATTTGCTGATATATCATACCGAAAACCAGAAACTGATACTGTCCAGTATAGGATTCCATCCAATACCGGGTGATTGTCCCCTACTTCATAGAAATGTTACAAACAAAATGGTATAATGACATTTGTTCTTTGATCAACTGTTTTTGGGAAGAAAAAAAAACAACAAATTGATTTCTTTTCAGTTTAGATGTTTTATTCAACAGGAATGTATGAAGATACTGTAACCTATTTTTGACATAGTTTCAGTAGTGACAATGTGATTTCACGCAGGTTTTTGAAATAATTATTTGAAAGCATAAACACTTTTTGCAGACAATTTGGCTGAAGAACATGTAACAGAGCAAACAAGTCATCCATCTGAATCAGTTTTGTGCATAAATAATGTATAGCCTTAAAATAGAAATAGATATGTTGAATAGAATTGATATGTTATTGATATTGAAAACATAGCCTACCTCACGCCTGTCCTTTATCTGAAAGGTGACTAGCAATTTAGTTTTCCACAGATTTCTGCTAATGTCCCCCTTCCTACATTCCTCAGTTGACGGTCTTACCTGAGAGCTGATGGAAAAGTTCATTAAACCAAGTATTCCGGAAGGTGCTAACTCTACAAACTCATACATATAGATGTTGAAACTGTAGACGACTGCATGAATCTACAACAAGTTAAGATAGGACCAGCTGCAAGACTATTTCTCAATGAAATGTGATTAAGAATATTGATGTGGACAAAGTACTGTCTGAAGACAAAAAACTGTCTAGCCAAAATTGCCAGGAAGCTTTTCAAGAGCTCTCTGAAGTATAAACTTGTTAGAGTGTCAACTTGTCTTGATCCCCAAAAGATATGCTCTATACCAGAACAGTGTAAGATTGATTTTGAAATATGCCTTGTAATGCTTTTGGCAATGCATCATGTGATCACTTCACTCTGATCGAGCCATTCGTCAATTCAGTTGGTTTGTATATCACATAGACAAGGACACATTTTGATAAAAAAAAATGTATTTTCTTTACACTTGTAGCAAAATTTTAATTTGCAAAAGGCACGAGGGATGGTAACTGATTAATTACTTGCACCTTCGGTGATGATGTTGAAGAATTCTGGTAGATTTATTTGAAATTCCTCAGCTGTTCAGGGATTAAGAGCATAGTCACAGAGGAGAGAGAATGCAAGATGATGTGCAGATAAAAACCACGACAATTCTCCTTTCCTCTTAAAATTGTTATTTAATTTGTAGATAAATTATTTTAAAACATTCTTTTTAACATTGAACAAATAAATACATTCATCAACGTTAACAATACTTGTTCTTGCAACTTTGAAAGATGCTTTTACAAAATATCATGCACCGCAATGTTTCTGCAAACTTGCAGATGATATCACACACATCCATACTGTTTGGAATCTCAATGCAGAAGAAAGATACTAGCTGCAGTCAATTTCCTGTTAATAGTCCTATTGTTGCTAAGGCAAATCAACATCTTTCTATTGGTCCATATCATATTTCTTTTGTGTAAAGTTCATGCCCAGATATAATATTTTACAATTTTTTTAATTAGTTCTCAAACCACTTAACACTTTAATTAAAATGTCTTTAGAATTTCTAATAACATTATCATTATTAAAATTATTACCAAAATTCAATTTACTAAAGCCATAAATAATTTTGAATGAAATATCTTCACAATTTTTATACAAAACAAATGAATGGCATAAAAAAATATAAACATTTGGGCAAATTGTCTAAATTATTCTTGTGTTTTCACATGGCAATGACTTTGTGAAAGGAGGTTTTTTCATTAATAAGGAAATATTAGCTGAAAACCTTCTCAAACTCATGAGGAGAGTCTAATAGCCTTGAGAAAAACATGGGATGGCATACAGGATTCAGGTGGAGATAATGCCATAGCTGTGGACCAAAAAATGCTTTGTTATGTTTGTGGAGTCTATAGTAAGCAGAAAGAAGTGGCCAGACAGTGAAAGCAAAGCATAACAGACTTAGAGAATATGAACCAATATTAGAGAAAAGAGGTACTACATCATTTATAAAAGGAAAAGAGAGATTTGCAAATTGAAATGGTAAGGAAGACGAAAAGAATGAAGTAAATAAAGTAAATATGTACTGAAAAAAAGATGTATTTCAAGTGCAGTGAATCAAATTCTAAAAGTTAAAAGTTATCTGTTCTGTAGAGGGAACCTATGTATTAAAATATACCAAAAACTAATTTTTAGTGTCTTATAGTCTTATAACAGACAATACGTATAATATTTTTAGTTGTGAAATATTATTTTATAGGTATTGTTTAAAAGCATTTACATTGAAGAAGCCACATAAACTGTTCTTATGCTCAGATTTGTGTCATTTGACCAATGTTTCTGTTAATGTTCGTTTTAAAACTCTATGTATAATTAAGTGTCTCTGATTACAGATTTTCCTCATTTAAGTACCATTCATAATTAAAAGTGCACTCTAAATTCAGTACCTCATGTCCATATTACTGGAAGCATTCACGTAGAACCACATAAGAGCTTGAGGACCACATTGAGGTTGCAGCACAATTATAATTAATCCAGCAATTTGGACTGATGTCCACCTCAGAATATAAGTTTCCAATAATAATTCCTTGTAGTAAAATAATGAACCTTGACTGGGTTTAGATTTTTCAAATGACAAAATGCTTAAGGAGAAAATGCCAACTCTAGGGACATAAACAGCTAAAATCAATTTTTGTTGTATCAATAAAATACATTTTTGAGCATTAAATTCAATTGGTTATGAATAATTTTATATCAGATAGCTTAAGCTTACTGCTCATTGTGAACAATGTTCATATTACCACATATACATTAACATTATGTTTTCATTGCAAATGAAGCAAAATGACCCAAGGATAAACTGACATGGTGTGATATTTTCTTTTAATGTTAAATAACACTATTAAGTTTTACATCAGGTCGTAAGACTTACACAAGACATTAAACAAAATTTTAATAAAAATAAGACTTCTCTAGCACTATTTGTTGATTTCAAAGGTGCATTTGACACAGTATGGTGAGAAATGCTACTACACAAGATGAAATCATATGGCATATCAGGTCACATGCTAAACTGGTTTCAAGCCTTCTTATCTGAAAGATGGTTTGCAGTGCAGTACAAAACAGCCACATCCAAATGGAAACAAACCCGAGTTGGATTACCCCAAGGATCTGTTACAAGTGCTATTCTCTTGAATATATTTATAAACGACCTAGCAGATGCACTGAAGAAACTAGATAACATACAAGGGGGAATGTATGCCGACGACCTAGTAATATGGACGTCATAAAAGAAAACATTCTGGGAAACATTATAAAAAGTTCAAAAAACAATGGAGAATGTAATTATAATACTGGAACAATGGACCAACCATAACAATATGGAGATAAACACAGAAAAAACCCAATATCAACTGTTCACAATGCAACACAAAACAGAAAATATATGTCTGCAAATCAATAACAAAAAAATTTACAAGAAGCATCCACAACAACATATCTGGGAATAGAACTAGACCGGAGACTATCAATGAAATAACATGTAAACAATGTAACAAATAAGATCAACAAAAAGAACAACATCTTAAAAGGCCTAGCAGGAGAAAAAAAAATGGGGTGGAAATATGGACCTCCTTAATAACACATATAAAACATACATAAAACCCAACTTACTATTTGGAGGAGAACTGCTGGCAACAGTAAGCAAGAAACTCAAATGGAAAATAGAAACCTCACAAAACAATTCACTAAGAATAATAACAGGAGCTGTGAAAACAACACCAATTGCCATACTACAGAGCTTCCCAAAAAATATGGCCATAGAACTGGAACATGAACTAAAGGCAATTACTCTAGCACAAAAACTGCTAGTTAACAAAAGTAGACACAAGTGGTATCACACAGCAGATAATATAAGCAATCTAAAAACCCAAACAAGCTTCAGAACATACATCAATAACTCAAAACACAAGAACATAATAACAACAAATATAACAACAATAGAGGAAACAAGCCCAACAGAATATATTGACATACAGTATAAGAATGACCTGTTATACACAATACATAAGCAAAACAATTTACCAGATGAAATGAGAGCAATAGCAATAGTTGCAGAAAATGAAAGATATCCAGAAAAAGAATGGCTCCGAATATATACAGATGGATCCTTTATTAACAAACAAGATGCTGGTTCAGGAGTATACAGCAAACATTTTGCACAGTATCTAACACTAGATGAAACTTCAAACCATTATGATGGAGAACAGCCATAAAAGCAGCACTGCAGAATGTCCTGTACAGACCGTACATAAAGCAAAACATAGTTATCTTAACAGATTCAAAATCAGCCATAGATGAGATTGTAAATTATAAAAACAAAACAACAAGAAACATCAAAGAAATAGGAAGTTTAATTAAAGCTGTCGAATCAAGAAACCATGTCACCCTGCAATGGATTCCAGCCCATGTTGGACTTTTAGGTAATGAACATGCTGACCAACTAGCAAAAAAAGGTGCAATTCAAAATATAAAACCTGTAAGACAAACTGAAATTAATAAATAATTAAACAACATTAAGCTACATTTTAAAAGACAGCAGAGACTTGATGAAGAAGATAAACTAAAAGTCAAGGATTATAAGAACATTGGAGACAAAACTGACATACAAAAACTACCAAGAAAAACTGCAGTGGCCCTATTTAGAATGGAAACTGGCCATGATTGTCTTGCAGAACACCTTTATAAAATACACTGCATACTTACACCCAAGTGTACTATCTGTAAAGAGGATGTCATCATGAACAAACACCATTTGGACAAATGTAATGGTCTCAAAAGTGGGAACCTACAGGCTTTATATATGGAAGCTAGGGGGAAAATGATGTAAATCAACTAATCCCCAGTGCCATTAGTCAATAACAACAACACATTATTAAGTTGATGACAGACATCTAGAGTATTAAGGCCCTCAGATACAATGCTGGAAAAATGGAAATGACAGAGGGAACACAGATTCATCCTATCATTAAAGGACACAATTTTTGTGAAATGCATTGTTTTTGTATTTTTTTAATTTTGCACTATTTATGCTTTTTTCGAATGGGAAGTCATTATTCATTTTTTTCTTCTGGTCATCCAAAGGGAGTGAATTTCAAAGTCCACATACAGCATCCCACACTTAAAATATTTGTTTATTGCTTAAGCCTACTGTGTCTTAAAACCAGTTCTAAAATTAACATGAAGTAGATAGAAGAATAAGCATTTGCAAGAATAGTTTGTGTAATAGTGAGTAGTAAACGTATGTGAATGTAACACATCAGATTACTTGTTTGGTATTGAGATTTTGGTTTTGATCTCAATAAATCATTGTGGCAAAGCATCTGATAAATGAGTATGATGAAATAAGGTCTCCTGATTTCAGAAATACCAATGATTTTCCTGTATTACATCTAGTTTTCATGCTAATCATGATTTACTATCTTAAAATTAATTACAAGTCGGAAGATTGGAGACTGTTGGTGAATGCCTCTCAAAGGAGCTTGAAGGCTGTACTACTTCATAATGGAAACATTCTAGCTTGATACCTGTGGAACATTCCATTTAACTGAAAGAAAATTAACTCATAATTCTATTTTGGATGAACTCAAATATCTTGAGCATAGAAGGGATATGTGTAGTGACCTCAAGGTGTGTAGTATTGTATTAGGTTTACAAGCAGGCTACATAAAATTCCTTTGTCATTTATGTGAATGGGGTAGCATTGCTAGGGACAAGCACTGGTCTACACCTATCTGGCCTAAGAGACAAGTGTTGAAACTGGGGGTAAAAAATGTTAGAAATGCTGCTTTAATTGACCCACAAAACGTTATTTTGCCACCACTACATATCAAATTGGGAATCATGAAGCAGTTTGTTAAGGCCTTGGGAGAGAAGCAACCCAATTTTCAGTATATTGTAATCAAGTTCCACATTTATCAGATGTGGAAAGCATTTATGATGGGCCACAAATTTGAAAGCTGCTGAAAGATCCAAACTATGAACAAACAAATGCTGTGGAACTTGCTATATGGATTTCAATGAGATATCATTACCAAGTTTCTATGAAAAGTAAAGAGTGAACCATACGAAACAAAAGTGAAAATGATATTGGATCACTTCTCAACACTTTTCAACATCTGTATTGACGAAGCAATGAGGAAATGGAATTTGCAGATGCACAAGTTTAACATACCGTAATACATCAACAAAAGAAAATTTTTAATAAATCTCCTCTTTGCTGATGATCAACCTGTTTTAGCTAGTGATAACATTCATTAAAAAGGGAGCTGTTTGAACTGTATAAAATTACCAAAGAGACGAATTTTATCATTTCGAAAGAGAAGACAAAAGTGATGGTTATTGGCTGTAGATCAGTATTGTGACTTTGTGGGTTCGTAGAATTAAAAGTGTATTTTGCAGAAATTAAAACTGCTCTTTATTTTCGTAGAAATACGTTTTTGTACAGCCGTGTCAGTAGTAGAATTATGTAACATACACAAATGCAACCTACAAGGTCGTCTGCCACACGACCACAAACAAAGACTTCACTTACAAATCACAACTGCATGCACACAGTTATCAATGTCAATTTTGACTGTCCCCCTACAAACTAGCCGCAGCTTCTTTTATATCTCCACTCATTGTTTTATAAATTAGTGGAACGTTCTGTAACAATAAAGACTGCACCAGAAAGACAAACCTTCCAGACATCTATCTGTCTCTTTCTTTCTCTGTTTTAGCAAACTTTTATCTCTGTGTTGCACTGTCTGTCTCTTTGCGCGCGCCGCCCGCGCCCGTCGCAACAGTGTCTCACGACACTGCTCGCTCCTCAAGGCTGGTGGTCCCGAACAGCACCATCGTAGCAGGCCAGACGATCCAGGTGTACCACCAACATCTTTCCTCGGTGCACCTTCTGGATGCAGTAGACACATCTTTACCACGCAGTACGGTCCTTGCCATGGTTGTTGAAGTTTTGGGCAGCGTCCCTTGGTCCAGGTAGGGCGGTAAAACCAGACCAGGTAACCTTGCTGGAATCCTTGGCTGTTGGCTTCCTGTCATACCGGGTCTTCATGCTAGCCATCTGGATGTTCTGATGAGCCATCTCATGCATGTCGTGGAGATGATCCACGAGGCTCTCCACATACTCCGTTCCTGGCTGTTTTGCTTCCAGCGGCTCCCAAAAGCCAGGTCACAAGGGAGGCGTAACTCTCGGCCGAACATTAAGCTTGCCGGCGTCATCCCAGTGGTGTTGTATGTTGACGAGTGGTAGGCCAGCAAGAACAGCGGCACCTTGACATCCCTGTCTCGCTGTCCACGACCTTCCTCAGATGTTCTTCTAGGGTCTAGATGTACCTCTCGATGATGCCGTCCGACTGGGGATGTGAAGGTGTTGTGCGGGTCTTGTTAACCCCAAGTATTTCCAGTGCCTCCTTCATTAGGTGAGACTCAAAATTGGTGCCCAGGTCGCTGTGAAGCTCTAACGGTTCCCTAAAACGGCAGAACAGTTGCTCTATGGGGCAGTCTGTGATTGTCTTCGCCTCCTGGTTTGGGATGGCATACACTTCCAGCCACTTGGTGAAGTAGTCCACGGCCACCATCAGGTACTTGTTGCCTTGGTCGGACACTGGGAAGCTATCCCAGCCGTCAGCAGGCACTGCCGTGACCACTGACAGCTGAGGCACGCTCCTTCTCTTCCACTCTTGTGCACTGGCCGCACTCTTTCGGGCAGGGTCTTTGGGACATGGTGTCTGCGTTGGCGTGGCTCTTCCCTCTACGATGTTCCGAGGTGAAGTCGTACTCCTGCAGCCCCTGGACCCAATGGGCTATCTGGCCTTCCTAAAACTAAGTAGCCAGGTTAGGGCGGATTGGTCAATCCTCAGGTGCAATGACTGACCATACAGGTACTTGTGGAAGTGCCCCAAGGTATTTACTACTGCCAGTAGCTCTCGCCGGGTGATGCAGTAGTTTTTCTCTGTTTTGGACAGCATCTTGCTCTAGTAAGCTGTCACCCACTCGTGGCCGTCCTGAACTTGGGATAGGATGCCTCCAATGCAATGGCTGCTGGCATTGGTGTCCACAATGAAGACGCCACCTGGTTGTTGGAATCTCAAATTAGGAGCACTGCAAAGTGTCTTTTTCAGCTACTGGAAAGCGCCTTCTGCGTCCTCCGTCCACGCATAAGGCCGGTGTTCCTCTGTCAGGCGGTTGAGGGGCTTGGCAATGTTGAAGCCCGGAAGAGCTGGCACTTCTTTGCGTTCAGCTTCAGGTTGGTCACCTGCAGTCTCTGAAACACCTTGTTCAGGTTATCGAGATGGTCTTTGAAGGTTTTGCCGACGATGATGACGGTGATGGTGATGATGATGTCCAGTATAGCAGGCAGACATCATAAGTCAATCCTCTCATCACTGACTTCATGAAGCGTTTGAAGATTGCTGCTCCATTGCAAAGACCAAAGAGCAGAACTGTGAACTACCAAAGCCTTTGACTAGTCGAGAATGGAGTCTCCTTGTTCTCAGGTCTAGAGCCACCTACCAGTAGCCGGACTTCAGGTCCAGGGTCGAGAACCACTGCGCAGCAGCAAGCGTGTCCAGGCGATCGTCAGTCCGGGGTAAGGGAAAACAATCCTTCCTGGTGACAGCGTTTAGCTTCCTGTGGTCCACGCAAAAGCGTAGCTCGCCGTTCTTGTTTGTCACCAAGACTACAGGGATACACCAAGGGTTGCCAGACTCTTCAATCACTCCCCTGGATCTCATGCCCTCCAGCATGTCCCTTACCGCTGCTTGTTTTGCCAGTGGAACGCGTCTAGGTGGTTGCGGAATAGGCCGGGCTCTCCGGTATCGATGCGGTGGAGCACCCCGTCCGTGCTTCGCTAGTCGCTATTACCCTGGCTAAAAACGTGATGGTATCGCCCCAACAGTTGTCGAACCTTCTCAAGCTGCTCTGCGGTCAAGTGGTCGGTTACTCTCTCCAGTAAGCCTTCCAGCCGGGACCCAAGGTGTTGCGTCGGCACCGGCTCCTGGGTCTGGTTGATTGGTGTTACACTGACAACGAGCTTGCACGTCACCAACTCCGTCTCGGCCTGGACGTCGTGATCGGTGTCAGTTGGATTCAGCAGCCTCACCGGCATCTCTTCTCGGCACGGCAACAATGTCCTGGCTACACAGAGCCCGTGCACAGAAGTCTTCCGGTCCAGCATTATGTTCTTCGTCCGCTGGCCTTCCAGTCTCGCCGTCACCACCACCTCGCTTCTCGCGGGCACAACCACGTCTTCTTTCAGGATGACCCTACAGATTACCAGGCGTTCTTCGGGGTGCCAGAGTATCACCTCTTCTCCATCGAGCCGTAGCACTTTCCTACCGACGTGACCGTCGCCTCGTGGCTCCTGAGGGCATCCAATCCCAGTATCACCACCTCAGCCTGCCCCGGTGACCTCAAGAATGCGGCATGGTTTCCCTCTCATCCAACCGTCCGCGACTGTCATCCATCCGTCAGGTGACGACGCGCAGTGTCACTCGAGGGGATGGTGGTGATGGCGCCGAGGTGCCCCTCGTCACGCCGGCCCTTACTCGTTTCTCCGGCTACTCTACCTGATGTGGGCAATCTCTCTCTAGGTGTTCCGGCTGGCCACACCCCCAACAC